>OY979442.1:12400000-13600000 GCA_963855545.1 Ethmia dodecea
AGAAACCTCACATTGCTAAAATTCCTTTCAAACATATTTCAATTTTGTTATACCGGTTGTCAGTAAAATGTTAATTATGAAATACATGCACTTAATAAATGGATCCCAAAAATATTAGAATCAAATAAGCTTTGGACCCAGATACGTATTTAGATAGTAATATTGTTCAGATCATTTATTTTAAAGCCTTAAACTCTGCATCAGAATCTTAAAATTATTCTTGATCTTCATAAAAACGAAGACCATTTAAATATCTCATAAAACTTTGTAACTCAAACAATAGTGTATAATTTTATTCGTAGCAGGGCGCATTCCCGGAGACAAACTCACCCAAATCATAATTTTGTTTACGCAGCTCTTTGAGGCAACTGCCTTACTTGTTTACACAATTATAAAAGGGCAACAAATTAGGGACATTATTTCCTCAAATTTACCAAGTAATTGTTTTTGTAGATGGTTTCTGCGATTGAAAAAAGATGGTAAGTCAGCTTCCACGGTGGTGTCTTTAACACTCTGTTTTCGAGACAATAATAATAAGTTTAAACGAGAGCATCTAGTTAAAGGCACGTTATGCTTATTAATTATGCAGGCTTACAATGAGAACCCATTTCGTTTGTTGAACAAAAGGTAAACTTTACTCGCTTAATTTAAAGTGTCATAAACTGGGGAAGATTCATAAAACAATATAATAATTTGAGTGTTGTCTGCGAGGCTCGAAGGATCAAGAGCGGCATTGTGCCGTGCGTGCCGACCGTCTGCCTGAAATCTGCTTTGCGAATCCCTTTTCATGAAAACGACGGCTTAAAACCTCATTTAGCGAGGTCTCGACGCTTCTGCCACTTAAACGTTATGGGCCAAGAAAATTGTCGCGTAATTTAAATAACTTCGTCGAGTCCTCATTGTCTTCGGTTTCTGAAGACGGCCTCGAGTGCATAAATCTTCCCGTTCTGGGAAGGCGTCTTCATTTTTGTGAAGAATCTTGTCTTTTAGCAATGCGTCTTTAGACAGCTTTCAGTGTTATTAGATGTAAAACGATATAAATCATCTCGAATTTCAGTTTGAACGTTTCTTTGTATTGAATTTCTTAGTGCCGTTCTCTTTTGTTTTGATATTATTTTCGCATTATATCAATTTATAGAAACAAACTTTTAATTCATTTAATTTTATTTAGAGTCGGGCTAGAAAGCATAGTAAATGTAAAATAATAACAAGTTACAAGTAGAAACGGTCGAATATGTGAACATCAAAGGGTCCCAGGTATGATACTATAAACTCAAACAGTTCCTGAACTTAATTGGAAGCGAACGGACTGTATTTACCCTGTACTTTGCCATAGGCAGACTGTGTGTTTAGCTCTTGTGAGACTTGTGTCAAAGACCAAACACTGTGATGTATCTTACTGTTATTATTCGGTTTATATATATTTACCCAAAACCTTGATAGAAAGCGTAATTCAAAGAAAGCACACTTTAAGTATTAAGATTTTTTTATTCTACAGCTACTTATTAACCGGTTCATGATGATCCCCAATTCAACTTGAAAGCTTCGAGACCGACGTCATATAATTTAAGCTAACAAAACTCGAACACAAATTGGTTAATGAAGCTCATTGAAATCGTTGTCGCTAATCAATAAACATAAACATCTAAAACAGGCTTCATACATGAAGCTTAATACTCAAGGGGAAAGTTCAAAGACTTTCCAATTTGGAGATGTAGATACGTGAAGCAAAGGTTAAGCATGGGGGTTTAGGGTCTCTAAGACATGAAGCGATTAGCGCTTAGGGCGCGGAATGAAGGCTGTTTCCAAGGCAGGGAATATATCTTTAAGAAAGATTAACGATCTCCAGGTAGTGGAGAGCGCTTGGGGTCGGGCTATAATTAAACTCAATGGATGGAGCCTCCCCAAAGATTTAGAGAGAGAGAGGGGATGGCGTCTTGCTGAGTTATGATTTCACACAAGGCGTGATTGGCACCGTGTAATGATGCTGGTGAATCGACTTTCACGAATACAGTTACATACAGGTTGACTTTTTTTACCGTCTGGAAAAAAATGTGGTGTGATAGGTAAGTGTAATAGATTCATTTGGCAATGTTACTTAAAAATTTTTTTTTTTTTCTCAAAAATTTTTTTTCTTGCTTAAACTAATATACATTACTTAATTGTAGTCAATAATACACACTGAAGGATTTGAAATAGTATTTTAAAAAGAAACAGGCTCGTAGCTTCCATTTATGCGCAATCTACCTACAACCGCCAGCTGCGCGTAGTACTGTGCGTAGTTTTCTAGATTTTGTAAATTGCATTAAATATGACTATATTTAAAAATTAATCTCGTGTATAACTTCGGCTCTAGATACCTTATACGTCATATTTTTTTCCAGACGGTAAAAAAAGTCATCAGTATAACTCGTGATATGGTATCGGTATTTTAATTTTAAGCTCGACATAAATAGGTGCAAAGTCTCTGGTTGCGCAGCATAATCTATTTACTTAATTCAATATACCATCTGTTTGCACGTGCGGCCCTCGCTAGTCTCTGGGTAAGTAAAAGAAGAAATGGAATTGACATTACGAAGAAAAATAGTGACTGATGCACTGGACAATATAATTAAATATAATAATAAACATTTTATCCTAAAGAGGGGCTGGCCAGTCCATAATTGTGCGACGCCTGGAGCTGGTGAGTGCTTATCTGCTACATTTGTGTATATTTCATTTCGTAGATACTTGTGTTGCGCCACCGGTTCCCCCCTCGTGTAATTGCCCAAGGGTTTTTCTCCCCGCCAGGTGTGGCTATTTACACGCCACACCAGTCTCTTTTTGATTGTACACAACAGCTACTCTATTCAGTTTGTACGTCTTGTCTACGTAGTTGGTATTTTTTGTTAGTGAATCTGTTGTACAAATAAATGAAAATTCTGTTATATTGTATTCTAACATTATGAAAAGGATAGACGACGAACACTTTACAATGACAGTGTCTTTTTTTTATTTCTTTTTCCGTCACTTATTTAGAAGCGTTTTATTGTTGACCACCGTATAGTTAAAACATCATGTTTAAATACAGAAATATATATTTTTAATTATTCATCAAACCAACAATGCCTCTGTAAACAAATGCGTAGCAAAATTTTCCTGCAACAAATAATTCAACTTGACATTTATGTCGCAGTTATGGCAACATTAAAGTACGAGTATTATAGTAAAGTTTCATTATGTAAATTCTCCTCAAAACCTACGTCTTTTAAAGGCATTCCCGCTACAGCCATGAAACTAAACAAATACAGCTCAACCGGCTACAATTTAAGACTTCAAGATAAATCCTTGAAGATCCATAGTTTCAACATAAATGGCACCACCGTATCTCGAGAGGTTTCTTCGCCGATATTAGGAGTAGCTAAAGGTCACATTTCTTCCTTGCTCCGTAGAGCATGACCGTACTGTCACATATTTTACTCGACCTACTCGCCTCGCCACCCCAAAATGATAGGAAACGCTGTAGGTTTTACGGAACAACCAGCTGTTTTATTTCGGTATGTGCCAATGAGTTTTTTCAAAAACTTACTTACATCTAATAATATATTATCACGGTAAAGGAAAACAAACAAGTGAGGAAACCCGCAGACCCCGCGTTTAGGGGTTAAAAAAAATATACTGGTGAAATGTGGGTATTTCCAGGAATGAATATGAAGTGATATTCGTGAGCATATATCTTTGACGTGACAACGTCTTATAATTCGATGGAGCATGCACGAAAAAGTATGACGTATGGGCGTTCCAGTGCAAGCGAGAGCGCGCAACGAGCGACAAAGAGGCACAATTCAAAAAGTTGTCACGTTCAACTATCGTCAGTAAACCGACTTTACAGACAAGCCATTTTTTTTAAATAATAACCATCTTCAAAAAGAAAACTAGTTTCTTACCTATTTCCAATTTTAAGGGTTCCGCACCCAAAGGGTAAAACGGGACCCTATTACTAAGACTCCGCTGTCCGTCCGTCCTTCCGTCTGTCTGTCCGTCTGTCAAAAGGCTGTATCTAATGAACCGTGATATTTAGACAGTTGAAATTTTCTCAGATGAAAAAATGTTAAAAAACAGAATAAAATAAATATGTAGGTGGGCTCCCATACAACAAACGTGATTTGTTTGCCGTTTTTATAGATAATGGTACGGAACCCTTCGTGCGCGAGTCTAACTCGCACTTGACTGATTTTTTTTTATCTTAGTTACTAGAAGACATCTCTTTCAAGGCCAACATTTACTTTCCGTGTGTAAGTTGATTATTTTTTGTAATTTCATCGGAATTGTTTAAAAACACATAGTAAGTGATAATCGTACAAAGTTTTTTTTTTCAAACTATTGCATAGTACATATAGTACACGTTTACATATAACACTATATGACGCCCCTTTTTAACGTAACCGTCTAGGATTAAAACAAACATATACCATCCCTTCAGTGCTGCGCCGGAATTGATTTAACAAAGTTGGCTAATTTGCACAAGAGCACAAGAATACCCGACAATACGTATCGATTGTCCGGCGGCTGTCACCGGTATTCCGGTACTAATCCGGAACACGGCGGGAAGTGGCACCTTTGTTGCAGGTTGTTTAGAAAATCAGGCAATTTAGATAACACTCTGTGTAAAATTTTAAGATGTTTTTGCATTGCTGGAAAATAGAATATGACATCTATTTGTTGTTAAGTATAATAATCTCACGCCTTTTATCAACAAGGGGGTAAGCAGATGTATTCCTTATCTGGAAATGCCCAGTTTTCACGAGTATATTCGACCCCTGAGCATGATAGGCAGTGAGCCCATCGCCGAAACAGGTCTGTTACACATGCCTCAGAATTAATTCTGGGACCTGCGGGTTTCCTTACGATATTTTAAATCACTGCTTCGAGCTAGTGATAAATATGTACGTAAGTTTTTGAGAAACACATTGGTACTTGCCAGAATTCGAACCCGAGTCTCACTGATTAATTAGTATCATGAGAAGTACGCTCTTTAACCGTAAGACTATCACTGCTATTTGCTTGTTGTAATTTTGCATTATCTGAATTTTTAAGACAATGCCACCTCCAATGAAAAAAATTTATAAGACTTTTAACCTTTCATATATTTGTTTCCATTCCAGGATCTCCTAATATCTTCGGCGCAGATTGTAGCCTAGACGGGTTGATGGATTTTGAAGTGCGAGATATCAATAGATTTGTCATCATTTTCGGAGTATCATATCTTACCTAAACACAGTAAAAAAAAAGTATTTTAAATCTTTTCAGTGCATTTTATGTATGGTACTTGCAATATACCGCAGTCAATAAAGTGAAATTATATTATTTATATATTATGCTAGTTTATCCAGAACCATGAACGAAATTGTAGGAAAAACAAATATAAGACTTACAAAGACAAAATTCCCAGTTTGACAGCGACGGAGTTGTGTCAATTAGGATATTGAACGGGGCGGAGAGTATGAAGGTGGACAGACGGTTCGGTTGGTTCTATGAATATAACCACAATGTGGCGGCTTTCAATGTCTCGCTAAAAGCCAAGCTAGCTTCATCGTTCGCATCGCTTTGGGAACTTAATGACCAATTCATAGCTTTAAATAAAATACAGTCCTGTTCTAATTTTGAAATGGTTTCACAAAGTTGATGGTAGGTATAAACCCAAAATCGTACCACTGATGCATCATCTTGCTGACATATTTTTCTATAGATCTTTTTGTGTTTTACGTTAAGGAAGTTCTTGTACCACCTTGGACCACACTTCGTATTATGTGACGGGCCATTACCTGCAAATTTTTCTATGAATACTACAGCCACCTTTAAAACAATACCAGTCTTGCAACAGTTCTTCTAAGTACGTTTTTATATTAAAATTCAATTACTGTAGCCAAAATAAAATTCTGTTGTAGCAGATAAATACAAAGAAGCTTTTCCTTAATCGAGCCAGCACCGAGTGCATCCAAATGGGATGTTTATAGAACACGTTGCCGCTGCATTCGAATTTCAAATGAGTACATTTTTTAGGCCGTCTGAGTGTCCCGGAATTAAATTAGACTCCGCATTGTAAACTCCGTCTGGTCGACTATTTGCGTACGTGACACTGCTTGGACAAATGGAATAAGGTAGTTGACAGTTTATTTATTTTTAAATGATTAAAGTTTTCCTTTTCATGAAACTCCAAGAAATATTTAGAAAGGTCGGCAGATCTACTTCATCTTTAGGACCACAAATCGTGACAGGTGGTGAGACTATTCCTAGACAGAGGTGCTGTTACCTACCTCAAAGCCAATTCTGGGACTTGCGGGTATCCACACGTTTTTGCCTTGACCGCTTTTTTGAGGAAAATACAAAACAACAGTTACACGATTTTGAAGGTTTTATGTTTTAGTCTTTAAGTTGTACCACATAACCATTAGCTTTCATTGCGTCTGATGAGATACCATAATATGTCGATACTGGTACTTTTGAAATGAATAATTACAGAAATCTACCCTATTTGGCGAAATGGGAATATACTAACACATTAAATTAAAAAGCAATTATTTTAAATTTGTTTACTTGCTATATAGTCAAATAGGTATTTACTAATAGGTATGTAATTTTACATACCATTTTCCGGCAATCAATAAGAAAATTAGACAAACTAATAAGTTGAAACCCTCCATTAATATTAGTGTTAATGGGTACGCTTACCTACTATACAATAGTGAAACCAAAAATTTATTGTACTTAGGTAGATGCAGATGTTACAATTAAAAAAATAAAAAAATAATCTCACACCTTTCATCCCCGAGGGGATAGGCAGAGGTATTCCATTACTGGATATACCCACATTTCACGAGATACATTGGACCCCTAAATGTGATAGTGGTGGGAGATCGCCGGACCGGGTCTGTTTACACATGTCTCAGAAATAATTCTGAGACTTGCGGGTTTCCTCACCATGTGTTCCTTCACCGTCGAGTTAGCGATAAATATGTACGTAAGTTTTTGAAAAACTCATTGGTACATGCCAGCGTTCGAACCCAAGCCTCACTGATTTTCGGCCGGCTCTTTAACCGTAAAGGCTATCACTGTTCCTGTTATGTTACAATTGTTTCTTAAAAATACACAATATGAATTCTTACAATATATACCTACCTAACTATTGAAATCCTGGGTGGAGATTGACTTGTAACATTTCAGTGTATTGTATCATTCGATGCAATCAAAATCAAAAGGTTTTATTCAAAATAGGGACTTATAAGTCCAGTTGTATTGAATGTAATTTCCACTCCACCTCTTGAGCATTTATGGTTAAGGAAAAGAAGCGTGGCAAGAAACTCCTCAACACATATTCTTTTAATCAATTCTTACTTAATAATAAATGTAGTTACATGGTACACTACTTTATTTAAATAAACGCGGAGAACGTAGCTCAAGCAAGCTCCATTTTTACTCAGAATGGCCGACGTAGATGCTGTTTAAGCTTCTTTAATTATACTAAGTTATTACTATTCAATAAATATGAAACAAAACGATATTGGATATCTAATTTCTTTCGTAGAAGAATCAAATATATAATTATGAATTTGATGAATATTCTTAGAAACCAATAATTTACTTTGTAATGACGTGTTATAAAACACACACAAAAGGATTCGCGAAAAAATCTACGCTCAAGTGGAACACTTGGCAGTCGTATCGAGCGATTCGGCTACAGACTACTGTATACTCACTTTGTAACAAGTTGCATTACACCTAAATGTTACGAGTCAATCTCCACTTCCGTATTGTTACCTACTAAGTAACTACACTACGTATACATAAATTCATCTACGACACGACACCGGCAAGCATAGGTGCAATCGAGAAAATAAATAGCTACAAGGGCTACTAATTCAACTAATTGTTATAGCTAGGTATAGCATCCCCCGCGCGCGCGCTAGCCGTACGGACGTTAAGTGCAGTAGCTCTGTGTTATAAATTATAAACAGTGGTAAAATACGTAATATTTATAGTTAAAGTTACATCAAAATAAAGTATTTACAATAAAAAACTGAACTGTGCAATTTAAATATCAATACAATGAACCAATAAATAATAATTGAGTGATTAAGTTTAAAATTTAACGTTTTGTGCAGTGCTAAGTGCGTTCCTTGACCTTGTACACGTTCTCTAACGAGGCTGTGTCATTGACCCGACTTTGTCGCCGATAGCGAACACATATTTCGCCAGTCTAGTTAGCTTCGCCGTAGCTGATTCTGTTAACGCTTCGTGGATTAATTCTCCCGATCGTCGGTTCAAATCTGCACTTTTCAAAAAAACTTTTTTAAATTATTCTATTTACACTGTACGATAAAGAGACAAAATAATAATGAATTGCCTGGCGTGTAAAAAGCACATCGAAAAAGAAGTGGGGTTACGATGCAACATGTGTGCTGGTCATTATCATTATACCTGCCAAAGTATCTCAGCAACTGAGTATAATGCCAACAAGGAACTTTGCTTTACCTGTCGTGAATGTCGGACTCTCACTCGTCGAAACAGAAATGACAACACACCGATTCGAAATCAGTTCAGTCCGCTTCTAAACAAGACGGTAACTTCAGAAAACTGTGGTTCTGTCCCTGACTTCGAAATGAACGTGCCGCAGCCCAAGCCACATAACACAAGTCACCCAATAGCATCTGTAACTAAGCAACCAGAGAAGGAACTACTGACGCTAGAGAGCATCAGTAAATTACTTGACGAGAAATTCGGCCCATCTTCTTCTTTTGTAAATACTCTACGTTCCGATATAAAAAAGGATTTAAAAGAAATGATTACAGCGGAAATAGATTGTAAAATCAGGACCCTCGAGGAAGAGTTTACTACCACAACCGATTTTATTACTGCAGAACAAAAGGACTTGAAGGAGCAAATATCTAAAAAGGACGATATAATTAATAACCTTCAGTCGAAGCAAACACTTATGCAAGCAGAATTAAAGGACCTTGAAGGGCGTCTCAATTCACTAGAAAAGTCATCGAGAGATCACAACGTTGAGCTGCAGGCTATCCCGGAGAGACGCAACGAAAATGTTCTTGCTATTTTTAAGAAGCTATGCGAAACTGTGAACCTGTCTATGTCTGATAATGACATACGCGCTTGCCGCAGAGTTGCGAAGTTCGATGAATCAGCGAAACGGCCCCGCAGCATCGTGGTCACGTTGTCCTCACCACGACTACGTGACGAAATCCTATCAGCTGCATACCGCTTCAATAAGGCCCACCCCAAAGAGAAACTGAACACGAACCACATAGGACTAGCTGGTGAAACTAGTCAAATCTACATCACTGAACACCTGTCCCCTAAATGCAAACAACTTTTCGCTGCAGCCAGACAATTTTGCAAAGATAAGCCCTTCAAGTTCGTGTGGGTTAAATATGGCCAAGTTTATATTAGAAAGGACGAAGGTGCAGGCGTTATACGTATCAGAGACAGAAAGGCCCTTGAAAAATTTGCTTCTGATAACGGTTACACTTTAAATTGGTTCAATATGTAATAAATTTGTATGTATTAGTACTTAAGTTTCTATAGTTTGATAAACCTACTTGGATCTGTTATCTTCTTCATAATGTTAATATATTACCAAAATGTAAATGGTTTAAGAACAAAAACCAAAGAATTTTATTTGTCATTATTGAATAGTGATTACGATATTCTATGTTTAACTGAAACCAATCTCAATGCCGGTGTCTATTCTGAGGAACTTTTTGATGAGAGATACTTGGTTTTTCGAAGGGACCGTTGCACAAGTAGCAATTCTAAGTCAGACGGTGGTGGAGTTCTCGTGGCTGTTAAAAAAAGTTTCTGTGTAACCCGTCAATACTGTTGGGAGAGTGAATTTGAAGATTTATGGTTAACCATTCAGCTCGGTATGCAATCTAACAATACCCGTCTCAATTTATGTCTTTGCTATCTCCCCCCACAACTCAAAGCCAGTGAATTGTCTACATTTTATGATCATTGTGTGAAAAATATTACCTCTTTAAACAGAGATAGTGTTCAAAATTTTTTACTCTTGGGAGATTTTAATACTCCCAATATCGTCTGGGTCTCTGCAACACCTGATTATTTCCAATTACCCACTGAACCCGCTGATAGGAAGGCCTTATCCTTGATGGATTTCATGAAGGTTTGTGAACTCAATCAATTCAACAGTATCAGTAACTTTAACAATCATATACTCGATCTGGTACTTTCATCTACTGCATGTTGCGTTGCTCGCACTGGTGAACTTACGAAACTAGATCAGCACCATCCAGCTTTCCTTGTTAAGGTTGATATTGCACACAAAGATTCTATTTTGCAAC
This sequence comes from Ethmia dodecea, assembly GCA_963855545.1. Taxonomy (NCBI): domain Eukaryota; kingdom Metazoa; phylum Arthropoda; class Insecta; order Lepidoptera; family Depressariidae; genus Ethmia; species Ethmia dodecea. Next base: position 12,410,356 of record OY979442.1, read on the forward strand.
CTGTTGAGGGCAAAAAGCGACTGAACTTTAGAAAGTGTAACACTGCTGCAGTAAAATCAGCTTTGCGTAACACTATCTGGTGTGAAATACTCGAACATGAGGATGTTGACTATTCCGTAAACATTTTTTATAATACTCTTAATGAAATAATTTCTAAGCACACCCCCATTGTTAAAAGAAAGGCTCATCAAACCTATCCTACTTGGTTTAGTTTCTCCTTGCAAAAATGTATAGAGGAAAAGTTAAAATTTCACTCGCGCTATAAAAAGTACGGTAATCCTCGCGATTACGATACTTTTGACATGCTAAGAGCTAGAAGTAAACACTTAATGAAAACATGTTACAATAGCTATTTGTCAAGCGTGGAAAAATCATGTACAGAAAATCCTAAGGCTTTCTGGAGGTATGTTAGTAGCAAAAAACCTGTGAACTCCTTACCAAATAAAATGTCATACGCTGGTTGTTCTTCCACGGATGGAAACACGATCTGTGAACTTTTTTCAAGTTTTTTCAAATCTGTTTATACACACAATTCTGACACCCCTAGGGATCATGATGTAATGGATGATGTAGGAAATAATATTCTATCTAATATTCAATTCCAGCGCAGCGAAATATTAAAAAGGTTAAACAACCTAGACCCTAATAAAGGTGCCGGGCCAGATGGTATTCCTCCATTCCTTCTTAAGAAATGTGCCGATGAACTCTCTTTACCACTTGCTTTAATTTTTAATAGATCTCTTTCCCAGGGCATTTTTCCAAGAGCGTGGAAAACTGCTAATATTGTTCCAATTTACAAGTCAGGGGATAAATCCAAATGTGAGAACTATCGGCCCATAAGCATCCTGTCAACTATCGCTAAGGTGTTTGAGTCTCTGGTTTACGATGTTATTAACAGTCACGTCAAATCTACAATTACTGATGCTCAACATGGATTCATTCGAGGTCGATCCACAGTAAGTAACCTCCTAATATACAAAAACTACTTATGTGGAGCTTTCGCTCACAATCATCAAGTCGACGCAATCTACACAGACTTTTCTAAGGCTTTTGATCGCGTCAGCCATACTCTGCTTTGCTGCAAACTTTCTGCACACGGCATCCACGGCGACTTACTAAGATGGGTAAAATCGTATTTGTCCAAACGCAATCAGGTAATTGCTCTAAAAGGATTCACATCCCTACCCGCTGAAGTACCGTCAGGTGTACCGCAAGGATCACATCTAGGGCCATTGCTATTTATAGTTTTTATAAATGATCTTGTTAAACATATTCGGAATGACTGTCTCATGTATGCAGATGATCTCAAAATATTTAGAATTGTCACAGATAGACAAGATTGCTATTCACTACAGCAAGATCTGGACGCTATTGCTAACTGGTGCTTGGCGAACCATATGTCCCTGAATGAGAACAAATGTAATATTATATCGTTTACTACAAAGAAAAACAAAATCATATTTGACTACAGAATTAATGCTCACATCCTAGAAAGAAAAAGTACAGTTAAAGACCTTGGAGTATTCATAGATAGTAAGCTTTCATTCAGGGACCATTATGACTATATGGTAAACAGGGCTAATAATGTACTAGGTTTCATTTTGCGTAACTCTCGAGATTTTAGAAAGCCCCAAACTACGCTATACCTATTCTACAGCCTTGCGAGGAGCATTCTTGAGTATGCCTCAGTCATCTGGTCCCCATTTTATAAAATTCACTCTGATCGAATAGAGAGCATACAGAGACGTTGCCTGAAGGTGTTAAGCTGGCGCTTGGGTCGATCTCGTCTTCTTCATGATTACTCCAGCCGTCTAGAATTCTTTAAGGCGGAACCTCTTCACGTGAGACGTGACAAATCTCTATTGACGCATCTCCATAAGATTTTGCACTCATCTATTGATTCCCCCTCCTTGTTAGCCTCAATTGATATCAACACCAGGCATAGATATCGGTTTCCAAGAACTTTTATTCTCGGAGTTTATAGGAACAACACATCTTTCTACAACCCCCTTATAAGAATGTGTAGAATGTATAACGAAAAAAGTTCTGATTGCAGTGATCTAGATGTATTCAATCCACGAAGAGCTACATTCTTAAGGCAAGTAGATGAATGTTTTGAATCCAAAAAATAATATTAATAACACTAAAAGCAAATTCTGGAGTTTTATGTCGTTATATATTTGTATATCTAATTTAAAAAGTTAAAAAATATTGTTTACTTAATTATTTTACTATTCTTTTTGTATTTTTCAATCAACTTGTAAAAATAGATTACTACTTAATTCCTTTTTCAAATGTTGTTTTGAGCTGCTTATGTTGTAATGTTGTATGCACATGTTTTGGTTTTAGTGACTAGATCTTTTAATTTTACTTTTGTTTGAACTGTTATGTCACTAACTGTTTTGTGCGTCTAAATAAATAAAATAAAAAATAAAATAAAATAAAATAAGACATTGGGTGAATATTTTTATTAAGAAAAACATATTTGATATTGATTCTCATTCTATAAATAAGGATTAGTGACTTCCGAATTAAAAATATTTATTTATTTTATTTCTATTAGTTTTTACTTCGTTTCAGCAACGGAACAATAGATCAGTTTAAATTTTTGGATAGATCTGGTAAGTGACATTTTCTTTTTTATTCAAAAACGCGGACGAAGTTGCAAGCTAAAGCTTTAGTTAGGTATAATAGTTTTCGGCCTTTCATTTTGTTTTTTACTAAGTACCTAGTTGAAAATAAATTACAGGATTTTAATTTTCCCTTAGTCATTATTCCCCGTCAAACTGCAACATCGCGACCCAATATATTTAAAAATCAAACTAATCAAAAAATTTTATTTATCATTACTGTACTACTGGCGCTATGTAATTTTTATTTTATTTTTGACAGTTGATGAATCAGGCCAAATGTGTGTATTGTATGAGGACGATGAAGTAAGTAACCAACAAGTTGAACACTTTGACTGGCAGGCGTAGATCTGCCGGCACTACTCCCCATATGTCGCGGTTTAGAGGTCGCGACTCTATATACTGCAGCACCCGAGACAACTGATATATCTTCCTTTCGTCTGCAAAGATAAGGCAATATTTCTATAAAATATAAGGATGGCTCAGGCTACCTCGTTTAAGGGTACAAAAATACCCTGGTGAAAAAGAGGTTCTGAAGTAAGTTTTTGGAATTAAATTTCGATAAACATTTTAATCAATTAAAACACGTGCAATGATATCCACGCATCAGCTCAAGTGCTGCTAGTGTATTAATTGAATAATAATAAAGGAATACCCCCGCCGACCGATGAATCGTTATCGTATTTATGCGAAACGTTAACTATTAGTGTACATAAGTTAAAAAGTGACATAATGGACATCACTAGTCTTTAAATGGTAGTCAAACTGACAAAAGTTGTAAAGTACTTTCAGACTTAACATAATATAGGTACATTGTAGCTCATACCTACTATCAAATTATGCACACCTACCTTTTGAAATAATAATAAGGTTATTAAATGTGTCTCATTCCTGTTTTACCTTTTTAATGTACAACATATTAATTTATAAATAAAAAATAGCCATTGGAAATTTACCTTCCTCATATATCCGCTGATTATGAAGAAATAATTGTAAAGTATGCATTTGATTGTTAATCATTTCTGCTATTATCGAAGGAACACATATCTGTATTATTATTTGAAGTGAAAATACGTACTCCGTCAAACATGCCATCCAGGGTAGCTGAAAAAAAAACAGAGATAGATAGTCAAATCGGCAGCGTAGATTTTTAAAGTTAAGTTATTAGTAAAGTTAAAAATTTAGAGCGATTGCTAGCAATAAACTTTTTTATATATAAACATCACATAACATAAATATAAGCGTTGAATTTAGCGTATGATAGAATTTTTCGAGATGAGACACAGTAGGCAGTGGTAGGCATAATACTCTCAAAACTCTCTGTGACATGAAAAACCTTATAAGAGTTACCTACAGTAAATTAAAAATATACATTGTATGAATGTATGAATTTAATAAATACTTACATTATAATTTATGTAAAAAAAGGAAAACCATAACAGGCCTACTAACTTCGGGATGTTGCTTAATAACTCTGTTATCAACTGAGAAAATAAAAATTATAGCCTGGTTAAGTATATAGGTATTATTATATTAACATAAGAGTAGGTATATCAACTAAGTGCAATCATTCATTTCGTATATATTATGAAATATTAAAGTTGTGATCTTAATAAATTTTATTGTTTGTATTAAAGTTATCTACTTACCGATGTTTGGTAAAATGGTCTAATATTATCGAAGCTGTCTGCTAAAGCGGTATATTTACTTGTCAAAGTATCTAGGTCGATTTTGGAAGTTAAATATAAAGTATTTATGTATCTGAGATAATCATAAGTATAATAATATAATATAATTATTGCATATGGTAAAATGTCGGTGCCCAGAGTTGCCAATATTAAAATATTATATAAAATTATAAATGCATCACAAGCATAGTCTTCGTTGTAAATACAACTTAGCGCTGCCGTAAAACTTTTAGCTATGAACATCCCCAGTGTGTAAGTCAATAGAAGAACACCAAAATAATCGTTCTTCAATGATTTACGGTCATCAATTTTACATATTTGTTCAAGAAAATCAAATAAATTATACTTAATCGTAATAGTTACCAGAAAGTAACAAAAATATTGAACAGCGTATAACAGATACCAAAGCATATAATTACCTGAAAGTACAATCGAATATACAATTAATATCGAAAGTATAATACATGCTACCAAATAAGTGACACATATTAAAAGATAATGAATTTTTGTTTTGTAAACTATCCTGCTTCCGAAATCTAAACCAAAACAATAACGAAACACTATTAAAAGCATTTTCAATGACTTAGAGATTGTGAACTTTCCATTCGATTCTGATTTCCCTTGAACTTTATCTTTTTTACTTTCTACCTCAGGTGTATGAAACATATTTTATCAGGAACAACCACTCTGTACGGAAGTGGAATTGACAATAACTTTAGAACAACAAAACAACAAAACTAAAGATTACCAATCGAATTTAAATTAACTCACAATTAGTACAAATTGTGATGGAATTATTTCATCAGTGTTTGTAAAGTCGTAATGTTCCACTCAGAACAATACCAGTTGTATTTATTTAATGAAATTTTATACAATTTTCTTTACAATTATTTTCGCTACACGAGTGTAACTGTCACTATCATTTCCACCGACAAAAATGTACAGCTCCGCTAGACAAGTGGCAAACGAAGGTTTAATTCGCTTAGTTGTAACAAGAACTACGTGTTAGTGCCTCGACTTCTTTAGAGTGTTTTTTTTATTTATTCATTGATATGCAGAAAACAGAAAGTGTCAATAAAGTTCAGTATAAAATAGAAATTGGTAGATCGAGCCACCCAAAATATATGCATATATCATGACAAATTACACCTCGTCAGTTAAAAAAAAAAAGAAGGGAAACAAACCAAAGAAAACTAACTTGTTTTTAATAAAATGTGATATTATAATGTTGTCTTAAACAATAATAAAACTGCTGTAGAAGAACACAAAAAGTGTTGGGTCAATTTTACTTTTTATATATTTTTTTAACATTTTGTGCATGCGAGTGCGTGGATTTGTATATGTTATCGAGTGTTTTAAAATGAATTCATCAATATTGCGTCTGCAAAATAATAGGATGTATAAAGGATCTAGAGTTGAAGTTATTTATGAGATCAATTGTTAAATATAGTCATGCAATATACAAACTAAGGTATAGTAAAGTATACAATGTACGCACAGTGCATGTAACAGCTGGCGATTGTAGGTAGATCTATGCATGAATGAAAGCTACGAGCGCGTATTTTTTTAAATTATTATTTAATTTTTTTTATTAATATACCTACTATATAAGTACAATGATATTATACGATATTTATAAAAACAAAATAAACATAAAATTAATCCCAAAAGAATCTATCACACCATATTATTTTTAAATATCCGCTAAAATAGGGTACACCCAGCAACGGGCACACCACCTATCGGTTAATGTTTAATGGTCCAATATACTCGTGAAAAGGGGATATTTCCAGAAATTAAACACCTCTGCCTACCCCCTCGGGGATAATAGATATGAGTTTTTTTTCAACTCTGTACCTACATATAACTTGATTTTTTGTCAACTATCGATATTTAGGCAACACCATTATATTTGTCGTATACATTAGGTAATTCATATATCCGGTGATGATATCCAATTCTTCTAATTTTTTAATCTATTTTAAATGGTTTAAACTACCAATTTTGTCAAAATTTAAAATATCTATCGAAAAATGGTGCAATTATACCTAACCATTATTGTCATTAGACGCCAAAACGTCCGGAAACAAATTATACCTTTTCATACGGCTATGCTCACGTGAATTTTGATATTAAGCAAGATTCAAACATAATTCTTATTATAAAAAAAAATATCAAGCCTTTTATCCCCGAGGGGGTAGGTAGAGGTATTCCATACCCACTATTCACGAGAATATTCGACCCCTAAACGTGATAAGTGGTGAGCCCATCGCCAGACCGGGTCTGTTACCCATGCCTCAGAATTAATTCTGAGCCTGCGGGTTTCCTCACGATACATGTTGACGGTGAAGGAAAACCCTTCACCGTCAACATGTATCTACTTAAGATTTGAAAACTCATCGGTACATTCTAGGATTCGAACCCGAGCCTCACTGAATTTCATCATGTGAAGCAGGCTCTTTAACCGTAAGGCTGTCACTGATCATTCATAGTATTTCTATGCTAAGGTTCGAGCTACTCTCATATTACAAGCTACATTGACAAATAACTTACATAAAAACTGGCCAAGTGCGAGTCGGATTCGTTCACGAAGGGTTCCGTTTTACCTTACAATAAAAAGATATCACAAAAACATGTTTCTGTATGGGTACCTACACTTTTCATTTTTAACATTATATTAATTTTATTTTTAGTTGGTACAGCGACTAAAAGAATACACTATGACAATTTCAAGCGTTATCAAAATAAAGCAAAACGGGACATTTGCGAGTCGAATAAATATTTCAGGAATCGAGTCTTTGATTGATTACGTACCTACTTTAATTAAAAACTATTTTTTTATGATTCAATCACAAATGCATAGTTTCAGATTTTTCACTGTACCTACTTGTAGTATAAGAAGATATACTTGCCAAATTTCATACTTCTAGGTCTAACTGAAAGTACCTTTTAGTAAATTTTATTAATAATAATCATCAATTATACACATATAGGTATACTTATTTCTCCATTCTGTCAGTCATTTCTACATAACACAGCCATTCTATTACAGCACCTTCTAGGTACTTATGGTATCTAAAAAAATTACCTCAGACAACACATAAAAGTAAAATTAGACCACGTGCAAGTCAAACGAGCGATAAAGTTACAGAATTTTATGCACTCTTAGATTTTTCTGCTGTTCGGAAAATACAATTGGTTTGGGAATATATACTGGCCCATTATCCAGTGCTACAACCACGGCTACACTCACATCAACATAATATATTAGATATTCAGCAAGATTCAAATAGTGTTCCTTGATAGGTCTAAGTCCTTGTCCTCTTACAACAAAGAGATTAAAATATAATAGGGCATAGAGGGGGTATTGGTTATATTTTCATACAAAAACTTTGAAGCTCAAGAGCGTCATGTCAGTATGAACGCGAGCTGTCATTCGGTTGAATTCCGGTCGAATCACACTAGACTTTTTCCCACTTGTAATAAATAACTTTTGGCTTAAAATTTTCCTCGCTTTGTCCCCTCTATGCCCTATTATATTTTAAACTCTTTTTTTTACAACTACTTATGCTGAGATTTATATAAATCTTATAAGTTCCAGTGACACTACTGATCATTGACTAGTGCAACGAAAGACTTTGAAGTAGGGATGTAAAAAAATAATCGATTTTTAAAATAATCGATTTTTTTTTTGAAATAATAGATTTTTAATAATCGATTTTTTAAATCAAAATAATCGATTTTTAATTAATTGATTAAATAAATTACGAGTTTTAATCGATTTTTATAAACAACGCCATCTATGCGGTGGATGAACCTTAACGTTGTCGTAAGCTTTTTTACTTATCGTTTTATTTTATTTTCATACTACGAGTACTCTTATTTTTTATTATTTTTCGTCTTTTGACTGTTTAAACTTAAAAATAAAGAAAGATTTGTTTTTTTTATTTTAGTTTAGTTTTTTTGATTCTCGTTTTAAGTATTTTATTTTAATAATAGTCTGGACTGAACTGGACATTTGTGACACTAATTATTTTTAATTATTTTATTGTTTAAATTTGAAGATTATCGAAATTTAATTTTGTTAATATTATTTTATTTCATTTTTAATCTGTTAAAATGTTAATATGAATCTCTTAGGATTTTATTATTAAAAAAATATGAAAAGCTTAAATAGATTTTTAAATGTTTTAGAAAAAAAAATATTTTTTAGTATAATCGATTATTTTCAAAATTAATCGATTTTTTAAAAATCGATTAATTTTGAAGAGAGAAAAATCGATTTTTATTTAATCGATTATTTTCCTTTAATCTTACATCCCTACTTTGAAGTTGAGTTTGAATCATTTGAAATCAATAAAAATATGAAAGAAGAAAAGAAGGGAACTAAATATTTTAGAAAATTGTATTTCGGTTTCGGAGATAGTGTCTAAGTGTCAAGTGACCTTAAAGGTATAAAAATTAAATTGATAGTTATAAAAATTTTCTTTTTCGAATCGGTTGCCAGTGCCACTTTTCACTAATAATATTATTAAGAGATGCAACATAATAATTTTGTCGTACACAAAAAAAGTCAAGCAGTATTAAAATATTCATCAGTAAGTATCGTCATAATCATCAACCCGTAACAGCCCAGGGTCTTTCTTCACGCATAATGAAGTATGGGCTATAATCTTCCACGGGAGCCCTCTTCGGATAGGGAGATGGTTTTATACTAGTGGCCAGCTATCAGAATTTGTCAAGCCACCCAAGGGTATAAAAAAACTGACTGGATTAGTAAGTATACTGAAGATAAAAAACATTACAAATTATAATACTAAACACACACAAAAACTCTTGACAAGACAACAAGACTAGCGACACGACCGATTCTCGGTCAGTACACTGCTTTATAAAAATTCGACGGTGTTTTGTGTTAAAACAATGTCTATTAGCTTAATATAAATGCGTAAACTGTATAATGACAATTAAGTAAGTGAGGAACAAGTTGAACAGCGCTACGGGCAGGCGCAGATCTGCCGGCACCACGCCCCATATGTCGCGATTCAGAGGTCGCGATTCCATGTACTGTAGCACATTAGAGAGCTGAGATACCTTCGTTTGATCTGCAATACAGAGAGAGAAATTAAAATGTATTTATTTCTGAAGGTAATTGAAAATTACACTTAGAAAAGTCAATAGTCTTATAACAAGGCAGTCTAAACTCGTCCATGAAGATTGGCTAAATGTAAACCGCAGCCCACCTCACCGACGAGTAGCTGGTTCCAAATGCAGTACCCCGCCGAGAAGAACCGACAAGAAACTCAAGGGCAGCTCTTTTTAAATTATTTTGTTTTAATATTTTAATGATGTCTTGTGAGTATGACTAACAAAGAAAATATAAGTACATTTATTTACAATAATTACAGATAAAAAATGTCCTCCAAAGAGGAACCATGTGGGACAGTGCCCAGAACACTGACTGCATTCCCTCTCTAGATAGCTAGGCTGATCCTTTGACAGAGATAGCTGCCAGCCCTCTGGTTACCTGAAGCCTCGACCAAAGGCACTGACAGCTCTTTGAGGAGCTGCCGCGCCTCCGGCCCCAACGATTTCATGGTCCCCACCCCAAACGGCACAAATATGTAGCCCTCATTGAGGTCGGCATATTTGCGCAGCTTCAGTAGTGTATTATTATCAGACAACAATGTATGTAACGTGATGCTCAACAGGTTTGAAATCGTTGCACAACACCCCGCAACATTACTACGTTGCTCACAACTCACAAGTTAGATTTCATGTGGTACGTCAATATGTTGCGTAAGAATACAGGGTGTATACATTAACAGGCACACAAATTAGAGAAACAAAGAATCCTGACTGCGTGTAAAAGGTATTGCAATAATTTTAAAGAATATAGTTTAACCATCATGATTGTTATTTAGGCTATATTCTCCTTATAATGTGCAGTCAAATAAAAATTTGCATAAACTACTTCCACGATGTGTGATTGAAACATTTTAAGAACCTACCTACGTTGATTTTTTTATGTTAAAAAGTTAAGTATTGAACCTAAAACATACCTTCTTCTTTCATCAGCTGGTTGCGAAGGAATACTTTCAAGGAAGTCATCTGACTGTTGACCATTTCCGCTATTATTGAAGGAATGCAAATTTGCATCACAATATGAAATGAAAAGACTGGCTCAGTCAAGTACGATAACAAGGGCATCTGAAATTTGTTTTTATTGAAAACTCAAAGAGCAGTGATAGCCTTACCGTTAAAGAGCCGGCCGAAAATCAGTGAGGCTCGGGTTCGAATCCTGGCATGTACCAATGAGTTTTTCAAAAACTTACGTACATATTTATCACTAGCTCGACGGTGAAGGAAAACATCGTGAGGAAACCCGCAGGTCTCAGAATTAATTCTGAGACATGTGTAAATAGACCCGGTCCGGCGATGGGCTCGCCACCTATCACGTTTAGGGGTCAAACATATCTCGTGAAATGTGGGTATATCCTTTAATGCAATGCCTCTGCCTACCCCCTCGGGGATAAAAGGCGTGAGATTTATAATTTTCTTTTTATTCAAAGAGTTCGACCTCTTAATATTTTTTTAGGCATAAAATAAATAATAAATAAATAAACTGTAGGACACAATTCACACACGGTTCTTTAGTCCCAAACTAGGCAGGGCCTGTACTTTGGGTACAAAACAACTGATAAACATACTTAAATAAATATTAAACGACAAGCCAACAGACATGTTCATGCACACAAATGTTGGCCCCAAGGGCGAGGATCGAACCCGCGACCTCCGTCTCAGAAGGCTTTACCAACTGAACCAACAGGGCCGCTATATCGCCAAATAAATCTTGTATTAAATTAACCAAAAATATATTTTATATTTTAAATATTGTGGTAGCTTTACGATACTACTTACATTGTATTTAATGTACTTAAGACAAAACCATAGGGTACCGATTAATTTTGGAATGTCAAATAATAATTCTGCCAGCAACTGTGAAATTACAAGGTAGTGTAAATTAGTGACAACCTTCAACTTTTTATTAAAATATTTAAAGGCAATATAATGGTTTTTCAACGAATAAGCAATCTTAGGAAAATGATTCTTACCAATGTTTGGTAAAATGGTATAATCTTGTCAAAATAGTCTGTTAAAGCAATGTATTTATTTTTGAAAGTATCCAAGTCGAGTTTTGATGAAAGATACGATTCTTTCATGCATTTGATACAGTAATACACAGTGTAATATATTATGATTATTACACTCGGCAAAACATCAGTGCTCATAGTTGACATAGAATATATAGGATAAGGTACTACGAAAAGTGTAGCACAAACATCAGCGATATACCAACAGTTTAATGTTATTAATAGATATTTGATGACCATCATTCCCAAGGTGTAAGACAGCAGAATAAAACCGAACATCTCGTTCTTCATTCTTGACGTACGAACATTTATTTTTTGCATTTCAAACAGAAAATCACACAAACTGTATTTTAACAAGTTAGTAATCAAAAATAACACAAGAAAATAAATGGATGTTGAAATATACCAATATCTCTGCACATTTTGCATATAAATCGGAACAATTAATAGTATCAAGAAAATAGTTAATGCTACAAAATAAGTAACGCATTTTAAAATCAAATTAAGTGTTCTATCAAAAAAAATCTGAATACCAAAATTCAAACCAAAACAGAAACAAAACACGAATAAAAGGAACTTAAGTGACTTAGAAATTATGAGTTTTTCTTGTGATTTAGTTTTCTCCTGAGCTTCCACTTTTATATTGACTATCTTTGGTAAATGAAACATTTTTATATTTTGCTTTAGATATAATAAACGAAATGGTATACCTATGAGACGTCTAGTAATTGACAAAACATATTACCTTTAAGTGACTAGTATTGTAAGACGTAGCTTCATAAATTACTTTTCCAATTGATTGTATAATTTAATTTCGATATTGTTTTTAAGGTTCCGTTTACATTTATTTCGGGGAAAAGATCAATTAAAGTTGTTTGTATTAACCATGCCTTTTTATTCAATTATAAAAAATTATTAAATATGATTATACTATACCATGTTGGTAAACATCGTGTGACTTTCAAAAATACGGCTTTTGGAAAATGGTGACATAAAAGTAATCGGTGATAATTTTAGTCACCGGTGATTTTGATAACACCAGTGAAATTCAAAAATGGCACTCCTGGATATAAAATTTCTGCTAGTAACTGCGTACTTTTTACCATTACCTTTATTACACTCCCGGACACATCTATCGGGCCACCTAGTATTTTAAGTTTTGACGGTACCTAGCTAAAAATAAATGTTAGGTGGAGCAATAAATTGGTATGCAGTTTTGAAGCTGATTTATTGGTCAACCTTTTGGTGTGTTTTTTTTTAATTTCGAATTCAGAATTGTGAAAAAAAATAAGAAAATTCGAGTCTGTTTATTGTTTTCAACGATGCAAGGGAGGAGAAAACTTTTTTATTTGCGAAAGTTGGATTTTTTTTATTTATGTTGCTAATTATTGGTTCAATAATATGGCTACTGCCAACTTTGAGCCAGTTTTGACCAAAAAATATGGATACTCGGCCTGAAATCGCCGCCAAAGCTGTAGCACTTCTGCAGGCCGGGCATAGCTAAAGAAATGTAAGTGCACAACTAAATTTAAGCCGTACTACTGTCCGAAGAGTTTATTAAAGGTACTTAGAGTCTGGCGGCTTCGTTTGTTGTCAAGCAAGACCGCGATCTCGTGTGACAACGTTTTTAGCTAGGGACCGTCAAAACTTAAAACACTAGGTGGCCCGATAGATGTGTCCGGGAGTGTATTTACGGACAACGACGGAAATACCAGTGAAATGAGAAAGGTGGAGAGAATATTGAAGGATGATGTTACAAATGCCTCTAAACCAATTTTGGGGCCTGCCGATTTCCTCACTATGTTTTCCTTCACCGTCGAGCCAGTGATAAAATGTGTACGTCAGTTTTTCAAAGTTTTTCAGTTTTATACATGTCTACACATACCTAACAGGTTCAAACGTAGGTACCCATGACGCTGGCTGACTCACTAGCTGCACATTGAATTTAATTCTTTGTAAAATCCTAAGTATGATAAATTAAAACTATTAAAACTGGTCGACTTTAATAAAAATCGCAATTAATAAAATCGAGAAAGTATTTAATGCCACTAAATAACTAACGCATCTTAAAACTAAATTACTTTCTGTCAAAAAATATCTTGATACCAAAATTTAAGCCGAAACAATTAAAAACAAAATTAATAAAAGTGATTTGAGTGACTTAGAACATCCTCCTTTACATTTTATATCATCTGTGAATTACCATGGAATATTTTTGATACAGACAAAGAGTTTGCTAGGAAATGAAATGGAGTTGATTAAAATTGATCAATAGTTGTTATCTATAAGTGACACGTGAGTAATGCCAGTATGTTACTTAATAAATTACTTTTCCAATTTGTTTAATTTATATTCGTTATCTGCTCAGGGAAAAAACTGCTCATGACGTTTAACTTTTTTTACGGCACATTTAAACCTGTCCCTCTAGCCAAGTGGCAAAAGATGGTTTAATTTACTTAGTATCGATGACTATACTTTAGAGTGTTCCGTCAATTTTAAGTGATCACGTTATAAGTAAAGCCCACAGCCGTAGAATCGCGCCATGGTACAGCTACACGCATGACAAGTCGAGCGCTCCTAAACATTTTTTATTACATTCGTCTAATCTTTCTATTATTGACACAATACTATATTACCTACAAGTTCGACTTCCATCAGTGCGCGCCTTTATAAAAATACAACAGCAAATTTTTAAGTATAGCAACAGCTCAACAGGCGTATTCAGGGAGCTTCGATATTCGACATCGGAAAATATGTCGAACACTTTCGAGATGGGCTGATGTTGGTATCAAAAACTAATGTCATAATATGTGACATAAGGATTCGGAAAAATTTCCGTGGCTGTCAGAAACGCCTAGAATAAAGTTTCCGAAGTCGATAGATTCGACTTCGGAAATTTTTTCACTCGATCTGAATCGAACGGAAACGGTATCGAGTATCCGTGAATACGCCTGCAGGTTTCGTCCTAATATAAATGCGTGAACTGTATGAGGACGATGAAGTAGGTGAGGAATAAGTTAAACAGCGCTACGGGCAGGCGCAGGTCTGCCGGCACCACCCCCCATATGTCGCGATTCAAAGGTCTCGATTCCATGTACTGGAGCACAAGTGAGAGCTGAGATACTTTCTTCTGATCTAAGAAACAGAGAAATAAATATTTTTAAGACATCTCGTAGGTACAGTCAACAAAGTTGTTAAGAATTCATTTTTCTGGGGATGTCATAAATAAATCTTATTGATTATTGTTTATTTCGAAAGGTATCTTTGATCCCTATTATTTACCAAAAAAATACTATAAATACATTTAAGGCTTTAAGAGAAAAGTGAATCTTAATTTTTGGCCATGCAACACTAACAACTTTGTTGACTGTACATAACTTTAAAACAAAAATGGAGGTGTTCACTGTTCAGGCTTCGTATTCTGAGGCAATCATCAAAATAATACACGTAAAGCCCAAAATGTTACAAGAATTTTTTTTAAAAGAAATCTAAAGATGATTTTCAAATACCTATTCAATCAAACCCCACTATATTATAGTTTGTCGATTCGCGTGGTGTCAGTAGTAGGTACCATCGATTTGTACCATTGATGGTACAAGTGACACCGATTTATGTCGCTAGTACTATTAAAAACAAGACTAGTTTTAGCTCATGTCTTTACTTCGAAAAATATTTTTAATCATGGTTTTCGCCATATTGAAATTTGATTACTTCAGACTCGCAAGATTAAGACATCAAAATCGGCATACGCGTTTGGTCTCTAGAGTGCCACAAAAACAAACATATATACTCGTACATAGGCTGATTACCCTCCGCAGCCGGTTAAAAAGTGTATTAAAATTACATCACACTTCATTAAAAAAATTAAGGTATTACCTGCTTCGTTTATCTGCTGGTTATGAAGGAATACTTTCAAGGAATTCATATCTCTGTTAACCATTTCTGCTATTATTGAAGGAATACAAATCTGCAGTACAATATGAAATGAAAAGACTACTTCGGTCAAATACGTTAGAACGGGCTTCTGAAAAAAACGTAGTGTAAAATAATTTCTAGCATAGAAGTCAAACCTTCATAAAAAAGTTTTGCTTATCTTACTTATCTATCCATTATATATAGTACTTACATTATTTTTTATATACGTAAGACAATACCATAGGATTCCCGTTAGTTTTGGGATATCGTTTAATAGTTCCGTCAGTAACTGAGAAATAACATGGTATCTAAGTATTAATTAATTAGCTTCAACTTTTAAATTTGATAAATTCTCGTGTATCTCGAAATTCTCGAATCAGGACGGGTTCAACCAACAAAGAATAAATGTACCTACTTCAGTGACTAAATTGTGAAAACTATTTTATTACTTTATCCTCAGAAGATTCATTCATAGTAGGTCGAATTTTCTCTGAGTAGGTATTTATAACAAAATTTTGCTTACCAACTTTTCGTAAAATGGTCTAATCTTGTCCAAACAGTCTACTAACGCAATGTATTTATTTTTTAAAGTATTCAAGTCGTGTTTTGCTGACAGATACGACACTTTCATGCATTTGATACAGTAATAAACATGGTAATACATGATGATTATTGCACACGGCAAAACATCTGTGCTCATAGATGCCATCAAATAAATAGGATATGGTATCACAAACAAAGTAGCACAATCATAATCAATGTTATGCCAACAATCTAAAGCAAAAACTACATGTTTAACGAATATCATACCCAGAGTGTAAGTGAGCAGAAGAAAACCGAACATTTCATTCTTAACTGATGTAGGATAATTTATTAGTTGTACTTCTAACAAAAAATCACATAAATTGTATTGCAACATGTTTGTAATCAAAACTAACACAACAAATTGAACGGCCGTCAAAATATACCAAAAAAACTGCACGTCTTTATTAAAGACCGCAACTATTAGCAGAATTAAGAAAGTAGTTAATGCTATAAAATAAGTAACGCATTTCAAAACAAAATTTAATTTTCTTTCAAAAAATATCTTAATACCAAAATTTAAACCAAAACAGAAACAAAACATAAACAAAAGGTATTTAAGTGACTTCGAAATCATGAGATTTCTTTTTGATTGACATTTTTCATGAACTTCTACTTTTATACTTTCTATCTTTGGTACGAGTACATGGAACATTTTTATAATTTACCCTGAAAATTTACAACGATAGTTTGTAAGGAAACGTAATGGTTTATGAATCGACTAGGAAATAGGAATTGATAAAATATATTACCTATAATTGATTTTGTTTTGTAAAACGTAGCTTAATAAATTACTTTTCCTAATTATTGTTTATTTTAATTTCATGATAGCTTTTAGGGTCCCGTTCATTCGCAGGAAAAGATCATTACGGTCTTTTTCTTCTTACGTTCTTTTTCTATTTATATTTTGTTAGCAACAACGAAATCTAACCTAACAGTAAAAGCAAATTTTGAGTACATATCTATAAGAAAATCATTAGATATTTTAAACAAACTGGTGTTAGAACTTAATAAAAAATTATAACGTAACTCAAACACTAAACGTAATCGCTCTTGAGCATAGCTTTATGCTAAGTATGACTTTGGTTATTTAAATAGTTTCCTCAAATAATTATCTTAAATTATATATCAATTCTGATAGCCATTTAACGTTATTATGATATGTTTCAATTTAAAACTTTCACAGCTTACGTCCTCTATTTATCTTTTAATTTAAAAGCCAGCTAAGCGAATACAATTTAGTTTCTTTGTTTTTTGAGGGGGCAAGTTTTTACCCGTAATTTTTGTTTACTTCAGACGTGACCGCCCTTTAACTCCCTACTTCTACGCTTTAAATGTTGTTTTGAATAGCGTAATTATCATCTCATCATCAGCCGGAAGACGTCCACTGTTGAACAAAGGCCTCCCCCATAGAACGCCATAACGAACGGCAACTTGCCGCTTGCATCCACCGGTTACCCGCGACCTTGACGATGTCGTCGGTCCACCTGGTGGGAGGCCTACCAACGCTGCGTCTTCCGGTTCGTGGTCGCCACTCGAGAACCTTTCTTCCCCATCGGTTATCGGTTCTTCGAGCGATGTGGCCTGCCCATTGCCACTTAAGCTTGCAGATTCTGAGAGCTATGTCGGTGACCTTAGTTCTTCGGCGGAAGCGTAATTATACATCATCATTATCAGTCTTAATACGATTTAGCACTTTTCTGAATTCAGCCAGCGAACTTGTGAAGGTTGCCCATACCTGGACGTAAATCATTATGCTTTTACGTGACAAATCCTGCATTCTTTTTAGAATTCTTTAAATTGGCAATACAAAATAACATTAAATAAAAAAAAAACATAATTTCTTTATATTTTATTAACTAAATACTAAAGCAGTATATCTTCTTAGTCTTAATATAAATGCGTGAACTGTATGGTGGCAATGAAGAAAGTGAGGATCAAGTTGAACATGGCTACGGGTAGGCGCATGTCTGCCGGTACCACGCCCCATATCTCACGATTCAGAGGTCGCCATTCCATGTACTGTACCACAAGCGAGAGCTGAGATAACTTCTTTTGATCTATATGATAGAGAAAGTAATATATTCATGATATTTTATAATAGCATACAAATGAATAATTATAATATTCGAGAGAAGATAATCTATAAATGATAATAATAATAATAATCTTACGCCTTTTATCCCCGAGGGGGTAGGCAGAGGTAATCCATTACTGGATATACCCACATTTCAATAGATATATTGGACCCCTAAACGTGATGGGTGGTGAGCCCATCGCCGGACCGGGTCTATTTACATAATGTCTCAGAATTAATTCTGAGACCTGCGGGTTTCGTCACGATGTTTTCCTTCTCCGTCGAGCTAGTGATAAATATGTACGTAAGTTTTGAAAAACTCATTGGTACATGCCAGGATTCGAACTCGAGCCTCAATAAGCTTTCAAGATTAAGCGTATTCCAAATTAATTTTCCAGCAACACGTGTGCCTACTGAACGTCAGGCAAAGTATTGCAATGTTGGGTAACGTTTACTGACATAGTAGACATCAGGCTCTATCGTCCTTTTTACAAGTGGTTACATTAGTGGTTGGCATTACATTAGTCGTCGTCATCAAACTACTGAGATGTTTTGTTTACCTATATGTTTGTAGTCCCTCAACTTCAAGTTGGAAAGCTGATCATTCAATCATCATGGTTTCCTTACCTTCTTCTTTTATTTGCTGGTTATGGAGAAACACTTTCAAGGAATTCATCTGACTGTTGACCATTTCTGATACTATTGAATGAATACAAATTTGCAGCACAATATGCAATGAAAAGACTGGCTCGGCTAAAAATGCTATTAACGGAGTCTGGAAAAAATACATAGAATTCCTCTGATTCATACATTTTAATTTGAATAAAAATATTTTTTTATTTAAAAGCAGCGATAGTCCATTAATTAAAGATTCCGTTTTTTATTCGTGAGGCTCGGGTTTGCTTCCTGACACATATTAATGAGTTTTTCAAAAAATCTTACATACATATTTATCACTAGCTCGACGGTAAAGGAAAACATTGTAAGGAAACCCGCTGGTTCCAGAATTAATTCTGTAGCATGTGTAACAGACCAGGGGGTCGATTTTTGAATCTCACCAAGTGACTAATTCTCACCGATGCACAATGGGCCAGAAGCGTGCGTAGCGTTTCAAAAATAGGTTTTGGGAAAGTCAGATTTGAATATATTGAGGAATGGGACTGTGTAGCAGGATACCTAGGCCACATGATACAACAAATAAAGTTCACTTAATCACATTTATCTCGGCATAATATGCGTTTGAAGTATACCATCGAAAACATGTCGTCTGGGTATTGTATGAAACTAAATGTTCAAACTAGTCGTTCTAAAGAATTTTGTTTTAAAGTATATAAGTGTTATATATTATTAGAAAGGTTATACATTTGTCCTTTCTGTCATATTTAAAAACTAATAATAGGTTTGGAAAATTAATTTATATAAATAATTTTCCGAAACCCCAAAAAATTTCGAAATTTGAATTTTCAATCGACTTTTGATAGTTACCGCTGTCTACCGCTGTCGTTATATTTATACCATTATATTCCTTAGGCTATGAGGAAATGGGGCCAAGTAATTTTTTTTGCCCGAATCTGCCCCTCTTCAGTCTGGAATCAAAAATGTGATAAGAGGTATATGTGGCGAATTAAAAAAAATCTACAATCATCTAATTTTGGAGTTATTTGATAAACTATTTATGAATATGATTAGAAAAGACTAATTTTGTAATAATAAACATAATACGTAATAAATAATCTTCATCCTTTTTCTGTGGTTCCCAATATAATAGATTATATATTGTAGAGTAACTTGTGGTTTCATGACCTGTTTTACTTGATATAATTCGTCCCATCACATATCGATTGTCAAAAACTGGTTACGAACAGGTGGTGGTCAGTTCACCTATTTTTAATAGATAGAACATTATCTATTTTCCACAGGTACCTACCTAAAAAATGGTAAACTACAGGTATACCTAAAAGGGTTCAAATTTCTTGTCATGTCATCAGTTTTTATGAATTTCTTTAAATATTTGTTTCCTTTTTATGACTGCAAATACAAACCCAACAATGTCTGAATTTGAATTATTTTCATAACTGTTAGCCTGCTTTCGATAAATTATAACATAGAACTCTAACGAGTAAAAAAACCGACTTCAACTTATATGGATTTCTCAAGGTTGCCACTGTCAAAACTGGACCAAATTGAAATGAAACCACATGGGAAGCACCAGCTTTTAAATAAAAATAGAATCATCTAAATCGGTTCACCCAGTCGAAAGTTCTGAGCTAACAAACATAAAAAAAAACATACAGTCAAATTGAGTAGGTACCTCCTTCTTTTTTGAAGTCGGTTGAAAATGGAATAATAATAATAAAGGATTAATTATCACATCAGACTCATATATTTTGAGTTTGAGGAAACTATATCAAAAGATCTGATCTGATCTCGTGGGAAGAGGCAAATGGGCTTCTAGAAAAAAATTAAAACGTCTAAGGATATCACATGTTAGTACTCACGAAGAACCGCAGCCCCTAAGTTAAAGATTTTTATTCAAATTATATTTTAGAACATGTTATTCATATATAAAAAGTAGTTTTCATTAAAATAAAAAATGTTTTTGATTTTTTAAAATAAAATAACAAATTTAATTAACTGAAAGTTTTACTATTTTCAAGCAAATATATTCGAGATGCAATGTGTGCAAAATTTAATTTGTTTATCTCAAGAAACAAAAAAGTTACAGATTTTTGAGACGCTACGCACCCCTCTGGCCCATAGTGCGATGTGAGTGATTTCCGAAAGTTCGTATTTTTGAAACTCATCGGTGACTTACATTTGTCATACCTATGATATCGATTTACGAGTGCCCCCACCCACTCGTAATTGAAATCACCATGCGATTCTTTTTGACAGTTGACGTATGTGACATCTGCCAAAAGTGCCAAAGTATGTTTTTCGGAAGAATTAGCAGCGGGGCTCGATTGTGATATTTTGTGATTGCGACGATTTATTGAAAACAGCGTGTGACTTTCAAAAATACGGCTTTTGGAAAATGGTGACATAAAAGTCATCGGTGATAATTTTAGTCACCGGTGATTTTGATATCACCAGTGAGATTAAAAAATCGCACTCCCGGTCCGGCGATAGGCTCACCAAGTGACAAGTTTAGGGGTACAAAGAATAAACTGGTGAATCGTGGGTATGTATGTGTTTTGGAGACAAAAAGCGTGCGATTATTAATTTTAAAATGTTATATGTTTTATTACATACATACCTACAAAGCAACTGATATTTTTAGTTAGCCCCAATAAATACATACTGTAGTATTTTGTTGACTGACTGTAAATGAAATCTTAAGGATAGAACTTACGTCATATTTTGCGAACATGAGGAAAAACCACAAGGAACTTATTAGTCTTGGAGCATCTATTAATAACTCTGTCAGCAACTGAGAAACATGTTAACTTTTAATTAGTAAAACAAAACAAAAATACTCATATTATGATGCAGTTTAGATTATGAAGCTAATTCTCTTATTACATTTAATAATAATCTTCATTGTGTGTAAATTCAGGAACAAAGAGATGTTACAAATAATTCAAAATGCAGCTGAACCTTGCCTTTACAGATGCACACACATTATACAAGTAATTAATATTATTATTATTATTATATTATTAATAATAAGTTTAAACAAATACAAAATAGAACATTAAAAAGATTGAAAAATGACAAAATTAATTAAATTATTCAAAAATGTCAATAGTTATTAATCCAAAAGTGTATAATAATATTACATTACAGTACAAAAAACAATAAATTACGAGTAATATAACATCAGAAATAATTAAAAGTTTTATTATTAATATCAATCAATCAAAATCGGGATACAGAATTCTAAGTTGGTACGAGTAGAATACCAAGAAGCTTTTAGTAAAATTTTGCTTACCAACTTTTGGGTAAATGGTCTAATCTTGTCAAAACAGTCTGATAATGCAATGAATTTATTTTTTAAAGTTTCCAAATCGAATTTTGATAACTGATACGATACTTTCATGCATTTGATACAGTAATACACATTGTAATAAATTATGATTATTACGCATGGCAAAGCATCAGCGCTCAAAGTTGCCATCACAGAAATAGGATAAGGTACTACGAAGATTGTTACACAATTGTATTCAATATTATACAAACAGTTTAATGTTAAAACTGCAGTTTTTACGAATGTCATGCCCAATGTGTAAGTCAGCAGAAGAAAACCAAACATCTCGTTCTTAACTGACGTACGATTATTTATTTTTTGTACATCTAACAGAAAGTCACATAAATTATATTTCAATAAGTTAGTTATAAAAAATAACAAAAGAAAATTAACGAATATCATCATACAATAGTAAAATTCCTTATTGTCAATATAAAACACAACTGTTATTAACAATATCAAAAAATTGGTTAAAGAAATTAAATAAGTAGCGCATTTTAAAAAGAAATTAAATTTTCTTGAAAAAAAAATTTTGATACCAAAATTTAAACCAAAGCAGAAGCAAAACAAGAATAAAAGGAATTTAAGTGACTTAAAAATTTGTAGTGATCTTTTTGATTTAAGTTCCTGAACATCCACTTTTATAATATTATCTGTCTTCGGTGTAATAAGGAACATTTTTGCTACAGGGACAAAGAGGGTTTGTCAGGAAATGAAGCTAATCGAAATCGACTGACAGTCATTATTATTTTAAGTACGAAGCTTAATAAATTACTTTTATAATTCGTTTAACTTATATTGTTCAATATTACATTTGGGTTCCGCGCTCAATTTCGAGTGAGGGGAAAACTATCATATCAAGAGTTTTATTGTTTTACACGCAAGTAGGTAGAAGTATAAGCTGATGGTAACAGAAGTTCTTGTGCGTACGTTTTTTTATTCACCTGGTGAGTAGTGAAATGGGGAAAACGGGGAGAATATGGAATGTTGTATTGTTACTGGAGTTTGACATGCCTATTATATATTTTTTGTTAGGTAGGTACCATTTTATTTTTTAGCTGAATAGTAACTTCTTAATTTTTTTA
This sequence comes from Ethmia dodecea, assembly GCA_963855545.1. NCBI lineage: Eukaryota > Metazoa > Arthropoda > Insecta > Lepidoptera > Depressariidae > Ethmia > Ethmia dodecea. The sequence goes on from OY979442.1 coordinate 12,433,454, forward strand.
TTATAATGTCCAGTTATTTACATATCAGTTGCAGACATAATAAGATTTGATATTGTCCTCTACATCTCATGCATCGCTGTTGCTTGAATGGTAGGCAATTAAATAATCACTTTAGTTTTATAATTCTGACATGATCACGGTACTAACCGGTCAAGCCGCCGAATCAGGTAACAATAGGATTATTATTGTAACAGATCGCCCGTGGTAGGCTGCTACTTGAAAGCTAAAGATATGGAAGCTAACCCTGACGATGTAAGCTCTATCTCAATTCTCGTCGGCATGTTTGTGTATGTACACCTATACGTGAGACAGACAAGACAAATACCATTTTTTGTTATGTTATGTTTGATTCTACTACGACCTGGTCCAGGGTACAAAAAAATCCTAAAGACTTGAAATATGGAATAGTTTTACGTATAACAAACGATTTTTTTTAACAAATGTAAGAAATCATAAGTTTTTGTGTAATAGGTAGGTAGTGTAACCGCGAAAGTGCATTAGAAAATTCATGGGTTTTTTATATGGGTTTCCAGTTTTGATTTCGTTTCAGATTAATATAATCAAAGTATGTTATTTTTTGAACATCAAAATAAATAATTTTATTACCAATGGCAACAACATAAATATGGATAATATAAGAAATGCCACGTTCTTTTAATTAATTTATTATTATTATTACCTAAACATAACAATATTCACTATTAATACAAAAATCACACACACGCAGTAGGTATCTTCACCACTTTTATAAAAGCAATGTATTAGCTTAATATAAATGCGTAAACTGTATGATGACAATGAAGTAGGTAAGGAACAAGTTAAACAGCGCTACGGGCAGGCGCAGGTCTGCCGGCACCACCCCCCATATGTCGCGGTTCAGAGGTCTCGACTCCATGTACTGCAGCATAAGTGAGAGCTGAGATACCTTCGTTTGATCTACAAGGTAGAGAGAGAAATATTTTGATGATACGAGTAATTTTTAAGTACATCACTACATAGTATAAAACAAAGTCGCTTTCTCTGTCCCTATATCCCTATGTCCTTAAGTCCCTATGTATGCTTAAATCTTTAAAACTACGCAACGGATTTTGATGCGGTTTTTTTTAATAGAGAGGATTCGAGGAGGAGGAGAGTGATTCAAGAGGAAGGTTTTAGTGTTAGCATTACACCAGTGCGAAGCCGGGGCGGGTCGCTAGTTACTTATAAAAGAAAGAAAAATACGTTTCTAGGCTTTGTATTCGTAGTGGACAATTGAAAATAAAAACGTTACTTTAACAACACACGGGTAGGGTTAAACGTTACTTTTAAAAAAATATATAATATATGGTCACGACTATTCCCAGAGGTGTCCTAGGTGTATTCTGAGTATTTCCGAAATACTGATTTTTAGCCAATGTATTTTTCGGAACAATAAACGTGACAGACGTGGCCGACGGAACAGGGAGCTGTTACAAATACCTCGGAACCATTTTTGGTTCCTTTCCTCAAGATATTTTCTTTCACCGTTGAGTCAGTGATAAATAAATGATAACTGTCAACAGCTTACAAAAAGTTGCCGTGACACTCGAAAGATGAAATCTTCCAAAATCTAATAAATCCCTTCTAGTGTAGATGGATTTTTTGTCTATCTGCCCTGTGCGTTGGTAGCATGTTTGGATATGTTCTCGTTGAATTTTTTTTATGTTTAATCTGAATCATATGTTTCGTTACCTTCTTCTTTCATCTGCTGGTTATGAATGAATACTTTCAAGGAATTCATCTGACTGTTGACCATTTCTGCTATTATTGGAGGAATGCAAATTTGCAGCACCATATGAAATGAAAGGAGTGCCTCGGTTAAATAACTTATTATGGTCGCCTGAAAAAAACGTCATGTTTTTGAAAACTCACATAGAAAAAGGTCGCTTAATTCTTATTTAATAATAAAATAATATGTTACTTTCTTTTATAACAATATTTTTTATAGTTAGCTTCACAAATAATATGCGTTATTGTCATGTATGTAGCTATAGTTATAATGCGCGCTGTGTCGCGCACTGCCATGAGTCAGTAATAAACTAGCTGTGAACTTGAAAGCGTGTTTTACTTGAGTACATATCACTGACGACCGAGGATTTTCATACTTACCCGCGTGTGTAAATTAGTGCAATGTCGTATATAGGAAATTTGCAAGTTTTTGACCATAAAATAAGTGAATGGGTCATATTTAAAGGTAGATTGACCCAATTTTTAAAGGTAAATAAGGTCGAAAAAGGGAACGAAAGTGCCATTTTAATAACGCATCTTTCTGACGAGTCCTACCGACTACTCCGAAACTTAGCTTATCCAAGTGACATTGGAACGCTTTCTTATGAGCAGCTAGTTGTATTTCTCGATCAGCATTTTAAACAAAAGGAGTGCTCGTATGCAGACAGAGCGAAGTTCTATGGGGCGATGAAGAGTCCAGGCGAATCGTTGGGTGATTGGGCGGCACGACTACGGGGGTTGGCAAGTTTTTGCGACTTCGGTACCGCCTTAGAATCGAATATTACCGATCGTTTCATCCTAGGTCTAGGCTCAGGTCCCGAGCGCGATAAATTGTTTGAACAGAAACCTTCCAAAATGTCAATGTCGAAGGCTTTGGAGATAGCTGAACAGGCCGAGAGTGCCCGGGAGGCAAAGGTTTTGATCAGTTTTAAGGAGGAACCGATTTATCGCGCGACCTTCGAGGCCGGAAGGAGCCGCGGGGATGGTCACACCAGCAGCGGCAGAGGCGACTCTGGGCGAGCACAGCAATCCGAAAAGTGTTCGGTTTGTGGGTTGAAAAACCATCGTGAAGATAAATGCCGTTTTAAGGGTTACAAATGTAACAAGTGCGGGTTAAAGGGTCACCTTAAAAAAGTGTGCGCAGTGAAAAATAAATTTACGCGAGTGAATAATATTTGCAGTGAAAGTGATGATAGGGATGCGGCCGCGACATGCGAGGAGTGTCAGAACTTTAACATAAGGTATGTGGACCAAAAACCTATTGAACTAGAATTGATCATAGATAAAAATCGTGTTACAATGGAATTAGACACGGGGTCTGGAAATTGTGTTATTTCTGAGTGTATGTACAAGGAACGGTTTGCAAAATATAAACTAAGTAGCTGTAGTTTAAGAATGTGTCTTTATAATGGACATAAAATTGCGCCGTTAGGTTATTTTGTTACAAATGTCATATTTAATAATCAGACCAAACTAATTAAATTTTTTGTTGTTAAAAATGGCGGTCCACCATTATTAGGCAGAGATTTTATGTCTACGTTCAATATTACAATTTCTACTCCTCATGTTAATAGTATAATGATGTGCTCAAATAGTAATATTAACCAGTTACTGGAACAATATTCCGATATTTGGCAAGATGAATTAGGAGCATTTAACAAATTTAAGGTGAATTTGCAAATAAAAGAAAACTCGGTTCCAAAATTTTTTAAACCAAGGCCAGTCCCTTTCGCACTTAAAGAAAAACTCGAAAAAGAATTGGATAGGTTGGTTAGCTTAGGTATTTTAGTCCCTGTCAGTCATTCTGACTATGCCACACCAATTGTTCCCGTACTGAAGGAAAACGGCAAACTAAGAATAGCAGGAGATTTTTCAGTAACTTTAAACAAGGATTTAGTAGTTGAGAAATATCCATTACCCCGAATCGAGGAGGTGTTTGCCAAGCTCGGGGAAGGCGAACAATATAGTAAGCTAGATTTAAAAAATGCCTATAATCAATTTTTATTAGAAGACGGTTGCCAAAACCTTACTACTATTAATACGCAAAAGGGCCTTTTTAAATATACACGCCTTGTGTACGGTCTAGCCAATGCTCCAGCCATTTTTCAAAAATCAATGGAGATCTTGCTCTCAGGAATTGAAGGCGTGAGCTGTTGGCTAGACGATATATGCATTACTGGGCCCACCAAAGAAATACATCTAGCAAGATTACGCGAGGTTTTGAGTAGAATAAGTGAAGCTGGTTTACGTCTCCAAAAAGAGAAATGTGCCTTTTTAAAAGATAGCGTAACCTACTTAGGTTACGTCATTAATAAAAAAGGGCTACAAACGTGTCCCGAAAAGGTTCGGGCTATAATGGAGGCCCCTGAACCAACAAATATACAAGAGGTTAAACGTTGTTTAGGCGTAGTAAACTACTATAGAAATTTTATCCCAAATGCGTCATCATTGTTAAGCCCGCTGCACGAGTTACTGCGCGCTGAAACAAAGTGGCAATGGAGCGAACGGGAGCGCGCAGCGGTACGTCTTGTTCGGCGCGAGCTGGCGTCCGAGCGCGTGTTAGCGCACTTCGAGCCAAGCTCTCAGCTACTGCTAACTGTTGACGCCGGCCCGAATGGCCTGGGAGCGGTGCTATCACAGCGAGACGCTGGTGGCAATGAAAGACCTCTGGCTTTTGCTTCAAGATCGTTAACGGCTAACGAACGCAATTATAGCCAAATTCAAAAAGAAGCCACCGCTATAATTTTTGGGGTCAAGAGATTCCATCAATATCTTTATGGTAGAAATGAACCTTTCATTTTAAAAACGGACCATAGGCCATTAGTATCAATATTTGATAAAAAATGTGGCATCTCAATGACGACTGCTCTAAGGTTACAAAGGTATGCTATCATATTAAGTGCTTACAATTATGTAGTGCAATATACGTCGGGAGCTAATAACACTGTTGCAGATTTTTTTTCTCGAGCGCCCTTATCAGACACTTCGTGTAACAGCGATAAGGAGTTTGATGCTTATTGTTCCCTCAAATTTTTAAATGCAGTTTCTCCTGCTGTTACAGCAAAAGACATTAAATTGGCCACAGAAACCGACCAAACCTTACAAACCGTAATCGGTTATACAAAAAATGGTTGGCCTCGAAAATTAAGTTGTAAAACTGTATCTCCTTACTTTCTTTGCCGAGCAGATTTACAATTAGAAAATGGTTGCTTATTAAGAGGTCATAAAATCGTAATTCCTACAAAGTTAAGAAATCGTATATTAACTGAACTACATAGCACCCATTTGGGTATTGTTAAAATGAAATGTAACGCACGCAGCAGGATGTGGTGGCCCGGCATCGACGCCGATATTGAGAGAAATATTGGTAGCTGTAATATATGCGTTAGTATGCGCCCCGCCCCGCCGCGCGCGCCTCCCGCTCCGTGGCCGGTTGCGCGGGCGCCTTGGGACCGAGTCCACTTAGACTACATGAGTATTGAGCAAAGGGTATATTTAGTCGTAGTTGATGCCTTCAGCAAGTGGTGCGAATGCCTGTATATGAACAGTGGTACTAATACTCAAGCATTAATTTGTAAACTTAAGAATTTATTCGCAATATTCGGTTTGCCAAATGTCTTGGTATCAGATAATGACGTAAAAATTAATTCAACTGAATTTCGTGAATTTTGTTCCAGTAATGGTATTAAATATATGAATTCGCCAATTTATCATCCTTGCAGCAATGGGCAAGCCGAAAACTCGGTTCGAGTATGTAAAATGTTAAAATGTATAATTAAAAATAATTTGCCGTTGGGGGCTACGCACGATTTATTATTAGATTATCTTTTTGATTATAGGAACACCGTGCACTGTACTACCGGCGAAACGCCAGCAAAACTAATGTTTGGGAGAAATTTAAAAACACGTCTAGATTTAATTAAACCGTCACATTTTTTTAAAGATAATATAGGCTGTAAAAGTCATTGCGTTGATCATCGAAGTTTTGCCGTTGGTGAATATGTATGGGTGCGGTGGTACAGTGCTCGTCAAGAAGCCTGGAAATTAGGCAAAGTTATAGATATTATAGGGAAAAGAATGTATAAAATACATATGGTTGAATTTGATACTTTTTGCATCAGACATGTTGACCAAGTAATTAAATATAAAGGCGATCCTAATTTAATTAAATCGCAGGTAACTACTGCTTCGCCATTTCCTTCGCCTAATTGTTCTTCCAATGATGGTATTATTTTATGTCAGAATAGATCTGAACCTTTACTGACCACAAATGACCAATTGGCTGTATGTTTGGAGGAAGATGGGCAGGAAACCGAAGGGGAGTTGTCAGTTTCAGAAAACATGACTAATGCACATAGTGTTCAAGGCTGTGAACAGGGGGTAAATGACGATGTTGAAGGTAATGAGGTCACGCTAGCGGGACCTTCAGTCTCTGTCGTTTCTGACAACAATAATGACTCACCTTCTGAAGAAAATGTACATGAGACGGCGTCGCTCCCACCGACACGTTGTTTGCGTCCCAGAAAGGGCATTTGTTATAAAAAGGATTTCTAACCTTTGTTTCTCTTGTTCACAGGCTCCAAAACTAAGTGTGGAGGAGTGTCATGTATGTAGCTATAGTTATAATGCGCGCTGTGTCGCGCACTGCCATGAGTCAGTAATAAACTAGCTGTGAACTTGAAAGCGTGTTTTACTTGAGTACATATCAGTTATATAATAATTTCCATCAATATCATAGGTCTATGTATAATGTGTAGGTGAATATTGTGTTCTAATTTATAGAATTTACAATAATACCTACTTACATTATATTTTATGTACATCAGACAGTACCATAGGGATCCTATTAATTTTGGAACGTCGTTTAATAATTCTGTCAACAACTGAAAATAATATGGTAAGTGTTATTAATAGACATGAGATTGTAATTTTTTATTTATTAAAAAAGTATTAATGATTCAGGGCGGATCAAACCAACGATTTTTATAGCCTTTTATTATATTCTATATTATTAACATCTGGCCGGACTCGTTATTTCAAGTTGGTCTAATCCGCCCTAAGGTAAAATTTCACATACCAACTTTTGATAAAATGGTCTAATCTTGTCAAAACAGTCTGCTAACAGAATTTATTGATTTTTAATTACACCCAAGTCATATTTTGATGACACATACGATACTTTTATGCATGCTATACAGTAATAGACATGATAATACATTATGATTATTGCACACGGCAAAACATCTGTGCTCATAAATGTCACCAGATAAAGAGGATAAGGTACTACGAAGAGTGTTTCACAATCATAATCAACGTTATAAAAACAATTGTATGTTAGAACTACATATTTAGCCAAAAACATTCCCAATGTGTAGGTAAGCAGAAGAAAACCGAACATCTCGTTTTTAATTGAGATCGGATAATTTATTTTTTGTAATTCTAACAGAAAATCACACAAATTGTAATCCAACATGTTATTTATTAAAAACAACACAAGATAATTAACGACTGTTGAAATATACCAATAAACCTGAACATCTTCATTACGAACCGCAGATATTAATAAAATCAATAAAGTGGCTAGTGCTATTAAATAACTAGCGCATTTTAAAACCAAATTCCATTTTCTATCAAAAAATATTTTGATACCGAGATCCAAACCAAAACAGAAACAAAACAAGAATAAAAGTAATCTGAGTGACTTAGAAATTATGAGATTTCCTTTCGATTTACGTTTTTCTTGAACTTCCACTTTTATGCTTTGTATCTTCCATGTATAATGGGACATTTTATATTTTACCCCAGATACACCAACAGTTGGTAACAAACTGAAATATTATGTGACGACAAGAAATTGACATAATATGTTACGTATTCGAGACTATGTATTGTATTATCTAAGTTAATAAATTACTTTTCCGATTGATTGTTTATTTTAATTTCGTTATTGGTTTCTGGGTGCCATTATGAATAATTTCAGGAAAACTTACACTTACCTATAGTGTTTTCTATGTATATTTTGTCAACATAAGAACATCTCGAGTCTTTTCAACAGTCAATCATTCCATATTTTCCTATCTTTTGCAGTTCAATATTTTTGTTCTAATTTAAATCCTTTTTTTATTAGTTAAAAAGTGTATGTGTGTCTGTTTCTACAGTCCAGTGCTATTACGAAAGAAAAAAAAACACATACGTTCTCGATGCTTACTAAGCATAATTGACTTAGGTAGTCGATCACTTGCCGATCAGATCGCCAATCTACTACACTAAGTCTGAGCATTTCTATACTTATACTATGTATATTATCTCAAATTTACTTTTTTTTTGTCTGAGAGTGTAAAATAAGAGAAGAGTGAGACTTGTAAACTCGAAGGGTTAGTCATTGAGGAGTTGCGATATCCATCTCCTGTCTCCATCATCAGATCAGCTCGGTGGCACCATAATATTGCATTGTCACCGAACTTACATAAGTATAACAAACAGCTCAATCGGTTGAATATAATATACTCAATTTTGCAAGCAGATACATATAATTTTGTAAACCTATACAATCATAAGAGATTACAAAGTTATTTATGCAGTTGGTGTATCTACAAACCTGGACCGAAATTGCAAAACATTTGAGTCTTTCCTTGATTTATACACTAAGTTGAAGCTTCTACCACTGCTAGAAGTGCCTTAGAGTTTTGATGATCGGTCAGTCTGTCAGTGACAAGATTGGGAAACTTTGACTAGTTACAATTCTTAAAGTACTTGCTCAAATTGGATGAACTTTGAAATATATTGTGTTTATACAATGAGTGCTCTATTACTGAAAATTCAGGATTCTAGTTTTATCCACAACGAAGTTATAGGGATCGAAAATGGCCTCAATTGCTTCGAGAAAAGGATGGTACGACCGCACGCTCTTTTGCTCGACTACCCAGGGGCACTGCCGTGCCCCCAGAGAACTCGTTGCGCATTAAGATTGTTCTAGGTGTAAGTGTTAGTGTAAGGAATAATTCAGCAACTTGGGATAAATATATAACACACACGTGAGAATTTACACGGACAATTAATTAGAATTCATCTAAGTGGATATAGACAAACTCATTAAATTAAAAAACTAACAATAAATAAATAAATTTATTCATATTTTTAATTATGTACTCATACTTAGATAAGTACTCAGATTTATTTGAATCAGTTCTTAATATACCTACTAAAGGTCAGTTAACCAAAGCTGGCACGTTTTGCAGCACCCACACCAATGCAAAATATACAGTTAGTTTTAAAATCTGAAAGTTGATTGGAGGGTTGAATATTATGTAAACATTAAACATCACGCTATATTTCACAACGAAGTAGAAATTATACGTTATTCACAGACTCTATACACGTGTAATATGTACACTGTACTTGCCAGCTTTATATAACCGATCTTTTAAATCAATCTATCAAACAAAACACAATTGATTTTTAATTGTTACGGTTCCTATTGGAACCGCGCGGTGTTAGACGAATTAATATAAATGTGTGAACTGTACGATGAGCACGAAGTAGTTGAGAAACAAGTTGAACAGGGCTAGGGGCAGGCGCAGATCTGGCGGCACCACGCCCCATATCTCGCGGTTCAGTGGTCGCGATTCCATGTACTGAACCACACGTGAGAGCTGAGATACCTTGTTTTCATCTACAAGACAGAGAAAGAAATATTTTGAATGAATGAATGAATAATCTTACGCCTTTTATCCCCGAGGGGGTAGGCAGAGGTATTCCACCTATCATGTTGAGGGGCTCAAAGAATATACTGGTTAAATGTGGGTGTTTCCAGAAATGGAATCCTTGTGCTTGCAAACTCGGGGATGAAGGCGTTTGATTTATATATTAAGTAGGTATATCGTGGCAAAATAATCAAAAGATTTTGATTATATGTCTATCTGTCTGTATTTTTATTGGCTAGGTGCGAAGTAGGGGGTGGGGATCACGAATCTATCGCAGCGCCCATGGTGGCTAAAAAAGAAACTCGGGTCGGACGAACTCAGACGAACTGTCACTTTTTACTAGAGAAATGTACGTATTCGTGGATTCTTAGTGGAAATAAATACTTGAACACGGGTAACGAAACCTATTGCGTAGTCAACAGCAAGAATAATGGCAAAAATAGTGATCGCAAATTCTATAAATTTCCAAGAGCAAGTTGGAAACAAGATCAACGACTGCAATGATGTTTTGTATGGCGTTGATGTCACTGAAGTTTGTCTAATTATACTAGCTTCAATGGTGTGGCTCATTTGATTTTCACATTTTATTTCTTTTACATCTTGCACATGTTGAGCCAAAACTAACTATATTGTGCGTTATTGTCCGGAATCCAGTTTTATAATCAATTTGACCATGTCAAAGATATTTTAATCTCTTTGGGCCATGTTGAACTGAAAATACACAACAGTCTGCATTATTATCGACAGTACTGCTATAAATAATGGTCTACAAGATACATGAAACGCTCTAGTCAATAAATTTTGTCCATTTCTTTACTTCGTAAAGTCCGTGTAGGTATACTGCCTGAAACTTACTGATTGTGGCATTTTTGACGGGAAATAAAAAAGGTCAACATTATTATCGACGCTATAGACTTACAATATCCAACAGGACCTAAGTAAATAACGTTGTTTCACTGAAATTATTTTTGTGTTTACTTACTTTTCGTAATGACAGCCAGCCATTTGACATTTCAAAGTCCGCCCTAATTGTTGCCACTAGTTGGCGCTGTCATCGCGCACCCAGCCAATGGGTTCAATTCTGCATTACAGCGCCTAAACTTATTTTAGTTTAGTCCTGTCATTTTCTTTCTCATAGAGAAGAAAAGAGACGAGTTATATTTAGTCCTGTCAAATTAAAATTAGTCCTGTCAACTAAGGCATTTCATAACGTGTTTAGTGCATAAGTAAATAAGTCACGACTAAAATACAGCCTCTGACAGGACTAAATTCGGTGGGTTATCTTCTATCCCTTTTCTTTTTTTGAGGTAAAATAAAGACAGGAATAAACTAAAATAAGTTTAGTCGCTGTAATGCAGAATCGAACCCAATAGCTCCGTAAGTATTATCATTTTTTTAAATCTGCATATTCCAAGTTTCGTTACCTTCTTCTTTTATTTGCTGGTTATGAAGAAATACTTTTAACGAATTCATCTGACCGTTGACCATTTCTGCTATTATTGAAGGAATACCAATCTGCAGCGCAATATGGAATGAAAAGATTGGCTCGGTCAAATACGCTACTAAGGACATCTGAAAAAAATATACGTTAAAATAAAAAAAAAACATTTTCTTAGATCAGGATTTTTTTCTAATAATAAAATACAAAAGAATTATGTTTGTAGATACAATACCTACTACATAAAAAACTTATACATTTACACCATAAATAACTATAATAACTTAGTGTAGTAAAAGTTTTATGATAGTTCCTACTTACATTGTATTTTATGAACATTAGAAAATACCATACGGTGCCTATTAATTTTGGGATGTCGTTTATAAGTTCTGCCACCAACTGAGAAATAACATAAATATTAGGTTAATTAATTGGTACAATACAATACAATAACTCTTTATTGTACACCAAAAACAACACAATATGGATACCAACATTAACTAAAGTACAATGGACGGTCTTATCGCTTTTAGCGATCTCTTCCAGACAACCTTAAGATGGATGAAACTAAGAAATTAGAACTAGGGTAGACGGTAGGTATTAATCATAATTAAAAATGAGCTTTGGCTTTTTATTACGCAACTTAGTTCCAACTAACCGAGAAATAAAGCTAATTCGATCATAATAACTTATAGACAAACGTATTCTAAGTTGATGGAATCACTTCAGTAAAAATTTTGCTTACCAACTTTTGATAAAATGGTCTAATCTTGTCAAAACAGTCCGCTAACTCCATGTATTTATTTTTTAAAGTATCCAAGTCGATATTTGATGACAGATACGACACCTTAATACATTTGATACAATAATACAGATTGTAATATATTATGATTATTACACAAGGGTAAAAATCAGTACTCAACGTTGCTATCACAGAAATAGGATAAGGTATTATAAAGATTGTACTACAATCATTCTTAATGTTGTACCAACAAGACAATGTTAAAACTGCCCATTTAACGAATATCATTCCCAATGTGTATGCCAGCAGAAGAAAACCGAACATCTCATTTTTAACTGACGTACGATCGTGAATTTTTTGCAAATCTAACAGAAAATCACACAAATTGTATTTCAACATGTTAATTATAAAAAATAATGAAAGGAAATGAAAGACTGTCAAAACATAATAATAAAGTTCGTCGTTATCAATATAATATGCAAGTATTGATAATAATATTAAGAAAGTAGTTGATGCCATTAAATACGTAATGCATTTCAAAATTAAATTATATTTTCTCGGGAAAAATATCATGATACCAAAATTCAAACCAAAACAGAAACAAGAGATGAATAAAAGAAATTTAAGTGACTTAGAAATTATGAGTTTTCCTTTTGATTTAGATTTTTCCTGAACTTCCACTTTTATACTTTTAATTTTTAGTATGTCAAACATTTTTGCTGAAAGATTCTTTGTTATTGAATGAAATTCTGTATTTTGTCCAATCTATAAGTTATAATCGTAGGTCAGTACGTGTTCTATGCATGTATCAATAATAAAAAAATTCTTTTCTAATTTGTTTCATTATAGTGTTAATTTTGTTGTTAATTGTATTGTTTTTAGGATTCCGCTGGCATGAGTCTGGAATCATGATTCGGTAAAATATAATTTTTGAGTATAGATATTTTAAATTAACGCAGATTTTACTTCATATTTTTTTTTATATAATATTATTTATCTTATATTAAACATGTGATTTCTGAGTATTACTTGACAATAAAGCATGAAATTAATTTGATTTTGCAATTTGAATCACAGACGTTATTCTGACAGTTATGTCAAACGCCATAAATGTTACGGAAAAGTTAATAACGTCGTTAAATTTCTTAAATTTTCTTATCTTCCGCGCCTTTCATAAGAATCTTTTTCTGAAAATAATCAACATAACAAAAAAATAATTTACGAGATTGGTCCAGCAGTTCATGTGTGATGCCGTGACCAAGGGAAATAGGGATTAATTAAACAGACTAGCTTTTGCCCGCGTGTTTTCTCGCGCACGTTTATTTCACCCTTTTAGGGGATGAATTTTGCAAAATCCTTTCATAGATAGATTACCTCACATAAATATTACCTTACCGGAAATTGTACAGTACTATCTGGCAGATTATTCGTTATTAGTTGGTATGACACTTTAAAAAAAAATTTCAAATGGGAATACACCGATTAATTAAATTAATACCTACTCTATTTAATCGCTTAATACTGCAAACATGTAATATTATGATAACATTTATTACACGCAAGAAATAAATACCCTGAATTATTATCCCATCAATAAGTTTTCAAGGTAAAACCTTCAACTTTGAAATAAGTATAATAGGTATATACTTTAGTACTTTTAGTGCACTCTACCCTATTTCTAATCTCCCATAGTTTCATCTATCCCAAGGTTGTCTAGAAGATATCGGTGAAGATATTGTACTTTGATATATTTGTATATACGTATGACTAGATGTCGCGCGGTGCGCGAGGCCGCAAGCGGCCACGCGTGTCTCTGTGGGGTCGTATTTTGACAGACAAATAAAGTCTAATTTTGGGCGCCCATTTTGTTTTAGTCTTTTTTTAGTACAAGTAAAAAAATGTAAAAATTTTGTTAAATATTACTTTTCATGGCAACACTGTTTACTGAGACCCACAATCGCTCCATACAAGCCAACTTTCCAAAGTGTTGCCAGCTGACTAAAAAACGCCGATTAAGATGAAGAAAATTGATTTTTTTCAGTAAAAAAAAAATAACAGGGCGGCCATCTTGTTTTTTCAGATTTTCGGGATTTTCTGGTAAACTACAGGATATACCCTATGCGGTGACACCAAACACATCCCTGTAGCATATCGGCATCTGGGAGATCAATTCGGGTCTTTTGAGGTCTACCCTAAAAATTCAATCGGCCATAACTTTCAGTGTTGCCAGGTGAAATTCAAAAAACCTACAAAAGGTCATAGGGAGGAATAAAATGTTTCACTGACTGTCACTTGTTTTTGCAAAATGGTAAAATTTAGACTTTTGACATTTTGCGTTAAAAGTAAAAAAATACGAAAAATTCCGGGAAAATTTTTCAACACGGCCACACTACGAAGCAAGACCTCCAACCCCGCTATACAGACCAACTCGCTCAGGTGTTGCCATCTTGCCGAAAATCGACAATCAAAATGTGGTAAAATTAATACTTTTCTTTGGGAGCAAATCACCGGTCGGCCATCTTGGTTTTTCAAATTTTCGGGATTTTCTGGTAAACTACAGGATATGTCCTGTGCGATGACACCAAACACATCCCTTTAGCATATTGGCATCTGGGAGATCAATTCGGGTCAAGTGGGGTCTAAAACCACTCCAACTTTGAAACACTACTACGCGGCCGCCATTTTGTTTTTTCAACTTTTTTAACTATTTTCGTAAATCATTCAAACATTTCTACAGATTCCAAAAATTTCAACCGGATCGGCCGGAAAACAAAAGAGATACGATAGGCAAGCCTGGCCGCCATTTTGTTTTTTTGAAAAGTCGGAATTTTCCCGGGGTCACCCCGCCATCTTGAACACTTTTCTCATATATGACTTGTCTCCAAAACGACTCCTTCTGGGAGAACAATTATGTCAATGAGTCAGTGAGTGAGTGAGTGAGTGAGTGGTAGTCTAGCTTTATATATTATAGACTAGATGTCGCGCGGTGCGCGAGGCCGCAAGCGGCCACGCGTGTCTCTGTGGGGTCGCATTTTGACAGAAAAATAAAGTCAAATTTTGGGCGGGCATCTTTTTTAGCCATTTTTGATAATTTTCTATGTGAATTTTGTCTTTTTTTAGTTTAACTTGAAAAAAATTAAAATTTTCTGAAATATCACTTTTCATGGCAACACTCTTTACTGAGACCCACAATCGCTAAATACAAGCCAACTTCCCAAAGTGTTGTCAACTGGCTAAAAAATGCCGATTAAGATTAAGAAAATTGAAATTTTTCAGTAAAACAAAAATAACGGGTCGGCCATCTTGTTTTTTCTATTTTTCGGGATTTTCTAGTAAACTACAGGATACACCCTATGCGTTGACACTAAACACATCCCTGTAGCATATCGGCATCTGGGAGATCAATTCGGGTCTTTTGAGGTCTACCCTAAAAATTAAATCAACCATAACTTTCAGTGTTGCCAGGCGAAAATCAAAAAACCTACAAAAGGTCATAGGGAGGGATAACATGTTTCACAGACTGTCACTTGTTTTTGCTAAATGGTAAAATTTAGACTTTTGACATTTTGCGTTAAAAGTAAAAAAATACGAAAAATTCCGGGAAAATTCTTCAACACGGCCACACTACGTAGCAAGACCTCCAACCCCGCTATACAGACCAACTCGCTCAGGTGTTGCCATCTTGCCGAAAATCGACAATCAAAATGTGGTAAAATTAATACTTTTCTTTGGGAGCAAATCACCGGTCGGCCATCTTGGTTTTTCAAATTTTCGGGATTTTCTGGTAAACTGCAGGACATGACCTACGTGATGACACTAAAAACATCCCTGTAACATATTAGCATCTGGGAGATCAATTAGGGTCAACTGGGGTCTACAATAGCCTAAACTTTGAAATATTATTACGCGGCCGCCATTTTGTTTTTTCATTTTTTTAAATAATTTTTGTAAATCATTCTAAAAGTTTAACCGATTCCAAAAATTTGAGCCGAATCGGCCGGAAAACAAAAGAGATACGATAGGCAAGTCTGGCCGCCATTTTGTTTTTTTGAAAAGTCGGAATTTTCCCCAGGTCACCCCGCCATTTTGAACACTTTTCTCATACATGACTTTTCTCCAAAACGACTCCTTCTGGGAGAACAATTATGTCAATCAGTCAGTGAGTCAGTGGTAGTCGAGCTTTATATATTATAAACTAGATGTCGCGCGGTGCGCGAGGCCGCAAGCGGCCACGCGTGTCTCTGTGCGGTTCGATTGTGGTAGAAAAATAAAGTCTACTTTTGGGGCGGCCATCTTGTTTTAGCCATTTTAGGTCGAAAAAAATAATTTTGTAAAATTTTACTTTTCATGGCAACACTGTTTACTGAGACCCACAATCGCTCCATACAACCCAACTTTCCAAAGTGTTGCCAACTTGCCTAAAAATGCCATTGAAAATGATAAAAATCCATTTTTTTCAGTAAAGACAGAATACCGGAGCGGCCATCTTGTTTTTTCAGTTTTTCGGATTTTTCTAGTAAACTACAGGATATGCCCTGTGCAATAACACCAATCACGTCTCTATAGCATATTGGCATCTGGGAGATCAATTCGGGTCTTTTGAGGTCTACCCTAAAAATTCAATCAGCCATAACTTTCAGTGTTGCCAGACGAAAATCAAAAAACCTACAAAAGGTCATAGGGAGAGATAAAATGTTCCGTTGACTGTCACTTGTTTTTGCAAAATGGTAAAATTTCGAGTTTTGACATTTTGCGTTAAAAGTTATAAAATACGCCAAATTTCGGGAAAATTCTTAAACATGGCAACACTACGTAATGAGACCTCCAACCCCGCCATACAAGCTAACTCGCTCAGCTGTCGCCATCTTGCCAAAAATCGACATTCAAAATATGGTAAAATTCATCTTTTTCTTTGGGAGCCACTCACAGGGCGGCCATCTTGGATTTTCAGTTTTTCGGATTTTTCTGGTAAACAGCAGGACATGACCTACGTGATGACACTTAAAAAATCTCCGTTACATATTAGCATCTGGGAGATCAATTAGGGTCAACTGTTGTCTAGAACCACTCCAACTTTGAAACACTATTACGCGGCCGCCATTTTGTTTTTTCAACTTTTTAACAAATTTTTCTAAATCATTTAAAAGGTTTAACAGATTACAAAAATTTGAATCGAACCGGCTAAAAAACAAAAGAGATACGATAAGCAAGTCTGGCCGCCATTTTGTTTTTTTGAAAAGTCGGAATTTTCCCTAGGTCACCCCGCCATCTTGAACACTTTTCTCATACATGACTTGTCTCCAAAACGACTCCTTCTGGGAGAACAATTATGTCAATCAGTCAGTGAGTCAGTGGTAGTCGAGCTTTATATATTATAGATATTGTTTTTGGTGTACAGTCGAGATCACGTGGAGCTTAACTCATTGGATTTTATAACGTTCTTATTACAATCGCCTTAGAGGTCAGACTCGCACTACAAGTGTAAAGCTTCATGTGCTTGACTGTAAAATAAAGAGTTATTGTATTTTATATTTTACATACAATTTTAGTTTATTAGATGCTTTAGGTAATATCGAACTACCTCCAACCTTTTTCCCTGTTTAGTTGTATGATTAAGCAAAATTATAAAAGCCTTTACCGCGCCCAGAGACTTAATTGTGTCTACCTACCCTACAAAGAGGCGTATCTAAGTGGTTATTCCATTTTCGTCGTTTTCTTATTTGATAGTAAATAAATAATGATAATAATAATCTCACATCTTTTATCCCCGAGAGGGTAGGCAGAGATATTCCATTTCAGGAAATACCCAGATTTCACCACTAAAATCTCGTGATATGTTATAGGATATTCCATCGCCGAACCGGGTCTGTCACACATTGCCTCAGAATCAATTCTGAGATTCGAGAGTTTTCCTTCACCGATGTTCTTATTTGAATATATAGTTACCTACCTACGAAAAAATATTCCACTTTAAATCAGAACTCTATGATTTTTAAATATTTTAGGATAAAGTATTCCAGTTCTGTCACAGTTGGCAAAGTATAGACAGAATTTTGTCGTTGTTCTTTTACAATAAAAATTTATTGTAAAAGAACAACGAACAACAAAATACTGTTAAAAATGTTCATAGAGTTGCTATTTAGCAAGTATGAAAATTAAAAAATATTTATAAATTTTCATTTTAAAAGTATGACGAAAACGGAATTAGTTCCCAACACATAAAAAACTTTTTTATAATTAATCTTTGTCCCAAATCTTTAAAACTATGTGGTAAATAAATCACTACATAGTATTAAGCAAAGTCGCTTTCTCTGTCCCTATATCCCTATGTATGCTTAAATCTTTAAAACTACGCAACGGATTTTGATGCGGTTTTTGTATAATAGATAGAGTGATTAAAGAGGAAAGTTTTAGTATCAGCATTGCACCCGTGCGAAGCCGGGGCGGGTTGCTAGTTAAATTTAAATTACACCCGATACGGAATTTTAATTCGCATTAATCTTTCGAAATCAGTTCAGTGCACCCGAGATAGGAATGTGACTGAAGTGGAATATCGTTTCTATTGTACATTTTACATTATACGTTTAGGCATATCTACATATTTAAGTAAATTGATAAGATATACATATGTATACTTTCATAAAGCACGGCAATTACTTCCGAGTAACGTCAAGTCCGTGCATTTGCATGATAATAGCTAGCGTAAAGTTTCACCATTTGCAATCCTAGCCTGAAATACCTATTTAAGACTTTGCTAGGAAAATACCTAACTAGTATATTGTCTAATCTGTCTAATATCACATAAATATCAATGCCGGTAAAATAACTTTTTTTATGAAGAGATTTTACCGACATCGACCGATTCCTATCTATTAAAGATATTCTTTAAAGATTTTTCTCCAGAAATAGCTTTGTTGTGTTCCTTGCTTTTCAAAAACGCATTTACTTACCATTAAGTTAATTCTACAGAAAAACACAGGTATGTCTTTTACTTAATTTTAAGTTCCTAGGTGTAATTTAGTACGGAGATTCGTGATGAGTGATTCAGTCACTGGTATTTCTCTTTTATTTAAAGTTACTTGGGTTAGGATGCTATAAAAATTGTTTAGATAGACAACCCTACAACTCAGGACATTGAGTGTGATTCGTCGAAATTTCTAGAAAAAACACAAAACGCAGTCCAAACCTGAACATTGAAGCTGTTTTTATTAACATAGCAACTTTACAACTCCTATACTAAACCTGTCAAACCGAGAGCATAATAAAATAAACAGTATAGCACGGAATAGCTTTAAATCTAGGCTACAATTAGCCACAAAAGCTCGGCGATGGCACACTGAATAACTGATAAGCCTGCAAATAGTAGCTTAGCAGTCATCCGGCCACAAACGCCGCGGATAGACAGCTAACCGAACGAATTGGTAAAATATGTTACAAACACAAGTTACATGAAAAAGAGCAGTGATATCCTTACGGTTAAAGAGCCTGCTTCACATGATAAGTTCACGTCACTTCAGTGAGGCTCGGGTTCGAATCCTGGCATGTATCAATGAGTTTTTTAAAACTTACGTATATTCATCACTAGCTCGACGGTGAAGGAAAACATCATGAGGAAACCCGCAGGTCGCAGAATTAATTCTGAGACATGTGTCAGAGACCCGGTCCGGCGATGGGCTAACCACCTATCACGTTTAGGGGTCCAAACATTATCTGGTGAAAAGTGGGTATATCCAGAAATTGAATACTACCTATGCCTACCCCCTCAGGGATATATGGCGCGAGATCATTTATTTTGTATGAAAGACTAGACAATCGCACAAACCGTCCAACCTTTACTTGTCAATCGATGGTGGCCATCTTTACAACAGCCAGATGATGATTGGGCGTGTACTGTTTTGCAAGGCCAAAGATAAGTTGCTTACTTGTAACTGACAGACGTGACAGCAAATTTTGAGTATCCCGTGTAATTTTACGCTAACTAATTCCAATATTGAATCCGTTTTTATGTGGTTTTATAGTGTTTGACCTAAAAAGAAACTATGCTTTTTTCCATTTAAGTTTTATATTCGAAACTAGATGTCGCGCGGTGCGCGAGGCCGCAAGCGGCCACGCGTGTCTCTGTGGGGTCGTATTTTGACAGAAAAATAAAGTCTAATTTTGGGCGCCCATCTTGTTTTAGCCATTTTAAATAGAAAAACAAAAAAAAATTGTTAAATATTTTTTTTCATGGCAACACTGTTTACTGAGACCCACAATCGCTCCATACAAGTCAACTTTCCAAAGTGTTGCCAACTGGCTAAAAAATGCCGATTAAGATTAAGAAAATTGAAATTTTTCAGTAAAACAAAAATAACGGGGCGGCCATCTTGTTTTTTCAGATTTTCGGGATTTTCTAGTAAACTACAGGATATACCCTATGCGATGACACCAAACACATCCCTGTAGCATATCGGCATCTGGGAGATCAATTCGGGTCTTTTGAGGTCTACCCTAAAAATTAAATCAACCATAACTTTCGGTGTTGCCAGGCAAAAATCAAAAAATCTACAAAAGGTCATAGGGAGAGATAAAATGTACCGTTGACTGTTACTCGTTTTTGCAAAATGATAAAATTTCGAGTTTTGACTTTTTGCATTAAAAGTAAAAAAATACCCCAAATTTTGGGAAAATTGTTAAACAAGGCAACACGCCGTATCGAGACCTCTAACCCCGCCATACAAGCCAACTCGCTCAGGTGTCGCCATCTCGCCGAAAATCGACAATCAAAATGTGGTCAAATTAATACTTTTCTTTGGGAGCAAATCACCGGTCGGCCATCTTGGTTTTTCAGATTTTCGGGATTTTCTGATAAACTACAGGATATGAGCTATGTAATGACACCAAACACATCCCTGTAGCATATTGGCATCTGGGAGATCAATTCGGGTCAAGTGGGGTCTAAAACCACTCCAACTTTGAAACACTATTACGGGGCCGCCATTTTGTTTTTTCAACTTTTTAAATTATTTTCGTAAATCACCTAAAAAGTTAAACCGATTCTAAAAATTTGAACCGAATCGGCCGGAAAACAAAAGAGATACGATAGGCAACCTTGGCCGCCATTTTGTTTTTTTGAAAAGTCGGAATTTTCCCTAGGTCACCCCGCCATCTTGGACACTTTTGTTATAGATGACTTTACTCCAAAACGACTCCTTCTGGGAGAACAATTATGTCAATCAGTCAGTCAGTGAGTGAGTGAGTGGTAGTCGAGCTTTATATATTATAGACTAGATGTCGCGCGGTGCGCGAGGCCGCAAGCGGCCACGCGTGTCTCTGTGGGGTCGTATTTTGACAGAAAAATAAAGTCTAATTTTGGGTGCCCATCTTGTTTTAGCCGTTTTAAGTCGAAAAATAATAAAATTTTGTTAAATATTTTTTTTCATGGCAACACTATTTACTGAGACCCACAATCGCTCCATACAAGCCAACTTTCCAAAGTGTTGCCAACAGGCTAAAAAATGCCTATTAAGATTAAGAAAATTTAAATTTTTCAGTAAAACAAAAATAACGGGGCGGCCATCTTGTTTTTTCTATTTTTCGGGATTTTCTAGTAAACTACAGGATATACCCTATGCGATGACACCAAACACATCCCTGTAGCATATCGGCATCTGGGAGATCAATTCGGGTCTTTTGAGGTCTACCCTAAAAATTCAATCGGCCATAACTTTCAGTGTTGCCAGGTGAAATTCAAAAAACCTACAAAAGGTCATAGGGAGGAATAAAATGTTTCACTGACTGTCACTTGTTTTTGCAAAATGGTAAAATTTAGACTTTTGACATTTTGCGTTAAAAGTAAAAAAATACGAAAAATTCCGGGAAAATTCTTCAACACGGCCACACTACGTAGCAAGACCTCCAACCCCGCTATACAGACCAACTCGCTCAGGTGTTGCCATCTTGCCGAAAATCGACAATCAAAATGTGGTAAAATTAATACTTTTCTTTGGGAGCAAATCACCGGTCGGCCATCTTGGTTTTTCAAATTTTCGGGATTTTCTGGTAAACTACAGGATATGCCCTGTGCGATGACACCAAACACATCCCTTTAGCATATTGGCATCTGGGAGATCAATTCGGGTCAAGTGGGGTCTAAAACCACTCCAACTTTGAAACACTACTACGCGGCCGCCATTTTGTTTTTTCAACTTTTTTAACTATTTTCGTAAATCATTTAAACATTTCTACAGATTCCAAAAATTTCAACCAGATCGGCCGGAAAACAAAAGAGATACGATAGGCAAGCCTGGCCGCCATTTTGTTTTTTTGAAAAGTCGGAATTTTCCCGGGGTCACCCCGCCATCTTGAACACTTTTCTCATATATGACTTGTCTCCAAAACGACTCCTTCTTGGAGAACAATTATGTCAATGAGTCAGTCAGTCAGTGAGTGGTAGTCGAGCTTTATATATTATAGATACTAAACAATAAACTTCAGATTCAATTACTTACTCCAACGATAATTTTATTGGAAAATTAGCAAACACCCCGAGCAATTTTCAGTCTTTATACTGTAACACTCCATGATTTATTGGCCGAAGATATTTTATTGAGGCCATAAAACATTTCCGAGCGCCTTCCAAGAAAACCCTTCTTTTATACCTTGGAACATATTTTCCGTAGCTATGACAATATTAGAGATTGTAAAAAAATGTTGTACATTTTTTCAACAATGTCCTCGTTAGTCACAGGATGTCGGCAGAAAATAGGGTTATTTTCATCAACTAAGTAACGGTATTTTATATCCACACAGGTGTTTACCTTATTTTGTATGTAGGTACCTAGTGTTGGTAAGGATATGTCCTGCAATCATACACCCATTCCTGCAATGTAAGCGAGTAAGATGATCGGCGATCCACACAATATGACTTAATATGAATGACGCAAGTTGCAGCTGCTTTTGATTACTTTGACGCATGGTAGGTACCACAATGGGCGATGCTAATTGCAATATGACTCGTGTTCGCGTCTATTATGGACCTTGGGATTACAAAGGATAATTCAAAAAAGTCAGGTAGCATTTTGCAATTAATGTCTAAATAAGCGAAGGTACTCTTGGTTGCACGAAACCGTTCTTAATGGTGTAACATAATTCGCCTGATTTCGAAACTAATTTGGTATTACCTATGAGTATATTGTCGACTATATAGGTATTTAAATAGAATACCTACTAGTTATTCATTCTTCTGAACGATGTAAGTAGTAAAAGAGTATAAGTCCGACTTGATCCCTAAAGGAAGAAGACGAAAGGTACTTTATTATTAAAAATATTCATTTCAATACGTTCGTCAGAATAGAAACGAACCAAAAACGAAATATTGTTTTGAACTAAGATAAAGAACATGTTTGCCAACCAAAATATTAAAAATACTTAAAACAAACGGGTAAATACACATAAAATATGTCTTAAGGAAATCTACGTTTATCCAGAAGCTATTTACCCAGCGGTGAGCACGGTGCCAAAATTTCTTTTTGCAGCCTCCTTAGAAGTTAAAGCGTCTGGTGCAGCCGCCTCGTTGTCGCCAACGGCAATACCTAATGTTTCCCTCTGCGGGCGCCTAAAATGCCGCATAGCCAGAAAATAATATTTAAAAAGTCCAATATATTATAGCATTACTATAAAAAATTAAAAGTTTATA
Source organism: Ethmia dodecea (assembly GCA_963855545.1). Lineage (NCBI taxonomy): Eukaryota > Metazoa > Arthropoda > Insecta > Lepidoptera > Depressariidae > Ethmia > Ethmia dodecea. The sequence continues at coordinate 12,456,760 of OY979442.1, forward strand.
GGTGTTGGTCTATTGTACCTGCTTACCCCTATGGGAAATAAGCAGGGATTATGTATGTATTTAGTACCTATTTGGTATCTCGCCTATTTTCTAATACCTAGGCAGATTTCTCTTGCTTTATCCATATCCATCAAACTAGGCATAAGTTTTCGTCGTTGGTTTCGTTTTATTTTTTATAATATTTGGATGATATTAATATATTGGTAATCCCGAATCTCTTGCGTCATCTACTAAGTAAATAATGAGGATAATCTTGTTTGATCATAGTCATCCTGACGATCACAATAATTTAATTCTTTTCGTCCCAATTTTTTCTCCTAGTGTACTATCGCACAGTTAAGTACGTTAGTAGGTAATTTTAATTTGTTTTCTTGACATCAAACGCAATATCCGGTCTAGTGGCAGAGTCCCATGGCCATAGAATAGATAATCTTGTCTACGAATCATTACGTGACCACTAAGAAGTTACCTAGATAAATATACAAGTTAACAACATCCGCCTAAATCTATCTTTATAGAATAGCTATCGGATTCGAGCGACATCGTAGCCCTCATGTTTTGCCATTGAGACTGTAATTGCCAAATTTATGGCACCCTTAGTAACTCAATTGTGGGCTGAGATGGTGGCGTGTATCACTCTAAATTAGATTCACTGGAAACGCGCAAATGGCTGTCAGACAGTGCGCTTGAGTTGTTTATATCCAAAAAGTGCTATCGATCTATTGCATTTGACAATGCCGGTAAACAATGAAATAATATCAACGAGATTTAAATATAATAGCGCATAGAGGGGGCATTGGGAATATTTTCATACAAAACTTTGAAGCCTAAGGCGTCATGTCCTTGTTATGTCAGTTAGTATGAACGCGAGCTGTCATTCGGTCGAAATTGTACTAGACTTATTCCACTTGGAATAACTTTTGACTTCAAATTTTCCTCGCTTTGTCCCCTCTATGCCTTATCATATTTTAATCTCTTTGAATAATATATATATAATCTCACGCCTTATATTCCTTCACCGTCGAGCTAGTGATAAATATGTACGTAAGTTTTGAAAAACTCATTTTTAAATGCCAGGATTCGAACCCGAGCCTCATTGATTTTCATCATGTGAAGCAGGCCCTTTAAGCGTAAGGCAACCACTGCTCTTATTATAATTTCAAATTAATTGATTCCATTGGTGCTTAGTTCCCTAAAAGGTGAAATCACGAATGTTAACTATGTAGGTACTTAGTTTGTTTACCTTTTGCGAAGTTGGAAAATCTACGCTCATGTAAAAGCTTGGCCCGTGACGACAGTAACTTAAACCTTCATCTTTATCCTTGTCTACATTATGCTTTAAACAGAATAGGGTAGTGTCCTGCCTAATCAAATCAGTTAGATCCATCCTAAGGTTGTCTGGAAGAAATCTCTTAAAGCGATAAGACCGCCCATTGTACTTTTTTTGTATCACTGTGTCACTTGTTGCATATTTTTATTGGTGTACAAAGAGTTGTTACTTACTTACTTACTTTTTATGATCTGTTTTGGAATAATCTTTTTAATGAATGACTACTCCCAATTTAATTTCGATGCTGTCAACTACCCCATTGGATAAGTAGATTCCATTATTTTTTCTACGATTATTGTCAGTATCGGATTAGATAAACGAACCACAAACAAACAAAAATATTAAGATCAAAGAAAAAACTTTTATACGTCTTTTCTGGCCCAAATGTTGCTAAACGATTCTGGTTAATTTACTCTCTTAGCGATCTTTGATCTAATTAAAGTCGAATAAAGTAACATAGTTCTAAAATAAACAACAAAAGATAATCTTTAACACACCTGACATTTTGCAACAAATGAAACTTACAAAAAGTACTCTTTGAGAACAGCGAACAAATCCTTTGATATTTCTGTCCCAACAGGGCTTTAAAACTGTAGGTGCTTCTATAAACAGTTGCTGCTCTGTTTTAAACTCTTTGACTGTGGTATAGAGTTTATCATGAAATGCTTCAGGTTTGTTGAAGCTTTATCTTCAGGTTACTTGTTCGTAACTCTGCGGAGGCCCGAGGCGTCCTGTTAATTTATTTTCTAAATTAACGTCAACTTGCGATGCAAACTTGTTATGATCCGCACTTACAGAAACATGTACATGTAATTAATTAATATATACTTGCAGATTTGATTCGTCTCTGTTTCTTTGTATAACAATATTCAGAGAAAGTCTCTCTTCGATTCCATGAAATGGTATATGTCATGTATTTCAACATTTCTAGTCATCAACACTATAAGATTTATTATGTTTAAATTTATGAGTTCTAGTATAATAACTTATCTATATTTATATGAAAAAGATGAACTAAATATGAATTTTGCTATAAAGTTATGTGGTTATACAACCTCATTGCTACTCCCCAATTAGTAAATTAATATAAACAAATATGATGCATTCGTAAGTCAGTTTTGTCTAACCAAATTTCTTAAATAAAGAGCAATAATAGTAGGTATGGTTTCCATAGGTGGCCTTAAATTCAGGGACGTTAATTTTTCGGGAAAAATTAACACATTAAAAATAACTGAAATCAACGATACTGAACTAACTAATTTCAGGAATTGCGCTTATTCTGTTACATATTGTATAGGACATTTATTTAGAGATATACAAATTTGAATTAGGCATTCATATTCAGAAAGGTAGTAAGTACGCTAGAGCGGGGAGTTCACTAACTTGATATCAAGCGAGTCAAGTTGCCAAGTGATAAGAACACCACAAGTAATTTATTGCCCGCGAATGTTGCATCCAGAAATTCGAGGTACTACTGATAACTAGGTACCTATAGAGAATTAACTTCACCAATTAATAATTAAAAAGAAGGTAGCAAACAAGTAAAGATATATCTTTTCTATTATACAAAACTCATACAAACGGAAGGATGGCAGATCGCTGGTGTGCATGGGATGCACATGTGCCTCAAACCCACATCAGTGCCACCTCCGTGGGCGCTGACGCGACGTTTGTTTCATTTGGGGTAGAGACCATGGGACTATATGTTCCGGAAGCACGGTAATGTGTCAAAGAGCTATCGAGTGGGTCGAGGTGTCAGGTGACCAGAAGACTAGCAGTTATTCTGTCAGAGGATCAGCCTAGATATCTAAAAGATGCAACTATAGCTACAAAATTATTGCTACCTTTGATTTCTTTCATATTCCGGTAAAAATCAATAATAATATATCGGAGATACACTATGTACTTTGATTATTTGTACGCTTTCACGTCTAAACCACTAAGACCGATTTTAATTGTTTCTTCACCTATGGAAAGCTGCATTATCAGAGAGTAAAATAGTAAAAATAATAGTAGTAATAGAGTAGCTATATTTTATTCCCGTATTCCTACGGGAACCGCGGCCGCGGCTAGTGGAACCGCAGACCGCTGATAATGATTGAATAATAACATCCAAATCTTAAAAATAATAATAATATAATCTCACGCCTTTTATCCCCGAGGGGGTAGGCAGAGGTATTCCATTACTGGATATACCCACATTTCACGAGATACATTGGACCCCTAAACCATCCAAATCTTCTCATTTGTAATAAGTATTAGTAGGAAATTAAATGGAATTAAATATTACAATTAGGTATAGTAAATTGTAGTAAGCCCGTCAACAAAAAATCGTAATTCTAAGGTTTTGGCTTTGATTTTTTGTTTTTATCGCAACACAAAACAAAATATGTGACTTTCCCTTTTTTATATAAATAATAATAACAAGACGACTTGGCTTAAAGATATCCAAATTGTAGCCCGTAAGTTTCGACTGAGGTTAACCCTTCTAAATGTTGTGAAAGAAGGTAAGATAGTCTTTTACCGCAGTTTGTAGTGCGGTACATAAGCAAGCTGATATCCATGATATGAGCCACGCAATCTTAGAAGGTCTAAGACCTGACTTTCCATACACGCATCTCAGTAAGGAATACCAGGAAGATTGGCCCACATGCGAACAATGCTGCCCATTGTTGCCGCAACAAAGGGGATAGATCTATTAATTAACTCTCCGACAGATAGCCTTTGTGTTTCACTGTACCATCATACATAATATGCTGTGCGATTTGCAGGTTGTTTGCAGACTTGATATAGCAGTTGTTTTCGATAAATAATTACAAATCTTGGCTGGACATAATTAACGCAATATATTTTTAAATATCGAATTTTAATGCAGTCAAAAGAGGGCTAGAAAGAGTGATTACCCTACAAAAGTAATATATTATGTACTTGAGTATTGTTTTCGAAGATAAAACTATTGCTTTTTAAAGTAAGCATACTTTTCTTTACTGGCATTTTTATTCCAAAGATGTTTGATAATATTTAATAAGGTTAATTTAGAATATCTTTTTGCAGTATCAGCAAGACTCTTAGCTACTTACATACTTACTTCTGGATACACCAACATTATCTTACAATACTTACCTCTATCACCTACCTTGTATGTAAATTAACATAATAATTTCAACAAACGGCTTCTAGATTCTTTCGCCTGTTCCCATATTTCATGGCAAACTGGGAAACCCTAAAAGATCCTCTAAATTGTCTGCACTAGAGAAATGTTCTCAGTATTTAGAAAAATAAGCGAGTATACTGGTGGGATAAGAAACTTTTTATTGCGCCAGTTTTGCTAAGTGCTTCTAGAAACAGGCGTAAACTATGTGAGAGCGTGGAGAGAACCATTTTTACATCCAAGTAAAATTTGAGAAAGATGTTTTTCGTGTACTTGCTTCTTGAGCTATTTAATTTTATAAAGGAGTCAACTCTTTTATTATAGATACAATTACATTAATTTACAGCTAACTGTTCCTTTCAATTTAATAGACGTAAGTTAAGTTCCCGTGGGATAATTACCTATAGTCCATAATATGTTACTCGAGAAAAGTTAGCTTTCCGTAGGTGTAAGAATTTTTCAACAAGCTCAGTGGTTAAAGAGCCCGCTTCTAATGCATGAGCCTTACGGCTCGGGTTCGAATCCTGGCATGTACCAATGAGTTTTTCAAAACTTACGTACATATTTATCACTAGCTCGACGGTGAAGAAAAACATCGTGAGGAAACCCGCAGGTCCCAGAATGAATTCTGAGACATGTGTAACAGACCCGGTCCGGCGATGGGCTCACCACCTATTACGTTTGGGGGTCCAAAGAATATCGGGTGAAAAGTTGGTATATCCAGAAATGGAATAACCTCTGCCTACCCTCTCGGAGATATACATATAAAATCACGCCTCTTTCCCGTAGGGGTAGGCAGAGACCACTTCTTTCCACTTGCTACGATCCTTACATACTTCTTTCGCTTCGTCCACTTTCATTATTCCTTTCATACATGCTCTTCGGTTTAGGGTACTCTTGACCTGGCCTTTTTTCAAGACGTCCCCAACTTGGTCTCGAAACGTCCGCCTAGGTCTACCCCTTCCCACACTTTCATTCACACTCGCCTTATACACTTTTTTCGTCAATCGTTCGTCATTCATTCTCGACATGGCCAAACCATCTCAGCATACCTTTCTCAATTTTTGTCACTACATCTTCTTTCAGACCACATCGTTTCCTTATCTCACTATTTCTTACTATTTCTCGGAGATATACTTCTCACTATTTCTCGGAGATATAAGGCGTGAGATTATGTTATGTTCTAATGCGTGAGGTCTCGATTTCGAATCCTGGCATGAGCCAATAAGGATTATACTGTTGAAATGTGGGTATTTCCTCAGGGATAAAAGGCGTGAGATTATTTTATTTTATTTTTATCTATTTATTTTTTCCTTGAAGCTTAAAATACTTACAACAAATAGAATCGTAGACCAACAGAGGCACCCCACATTATCTAGGAAACTCAAACCCTGCAAAACCAACTTCACGGTTTTTTTATAATCTACCTACTGTACTACAGCAATTAATTTGATTACAGGTAGCGGGAAGCGTTTGTGCGTGAACCTTCGGTTACGCTCGCTGGGCACCAAGGGCCCTTCGGGGAGACGTCAAATAAACTTTGCAATTCTCTCATAAAGCCACTTCCAAAGAGTATGTAAGCTACAAGGGTAGTTGCCTGTATTGAAATAAGCGGCGCGAGGTCAGTGACTCTAGCGTTTTGTTCATACCGTAAATACCATAACAATGATAAAATCCGCTTAACCGTGCTCCGCGACGGATCGCGGTGCAGTATCATAAAGGCTTAGTGGCTCGTTTGCACACTGTTTAGTTAAGTTGCTCAGTAGATGAAGATTGCTTCCCACTACTAGGTTTGGTGTTCAAATATACCCGTCCATCCATCTACTGACCAACTGTACTAAACAGTGTGTAAACCAGCCATAAAAATTGCGTAATTTTGTTTTCTTAAAACACCTAACATGTTTTTCTGTATAATATTTTTTTACAATTAATGTTCATTTATAAAATATAAAAAAAACGGTTTTAATTGAATACTTAAGATGATGCCATAGTTTATTTATTCACAATGATCAATCAGCCCACTGCTAAGCTATGGGTCTTTTCTCACACCATATATGGGCTCCTACACGAGCCTACTGCAGATTGGATAATATAACTGCTCAATGGATTAAGTGCGCTAGGATAAAAATCTGTTGCCTCACAGAACTCCTAGATATAACATTAAAATCATATAGGTACCTAAGTGACAAAAAAGTGTAAAAAAATATGTTCTTAAATCCAATAGCGTTTTTGACAAATATTGGGAAGATATCTCCATACCTCAGGTTAGTGAGTTTATATTTTAAACATAAACTAAGGTAAAGTAGGTGATTCCCTGTCCAGTAAGTCTGTTCAAATTCAAATGACATAGAGAGTGCACAATCTCTGAGAGACATCTGTGTTTGTACACTGTTTGACCCTTCTGCGTAGTTCATGTACATAATCCGTGCACTTGGCAACAGGGGTAATAATTAAGGGTAAACGGGTAATCCTCCTGCAGCGGGAAACGTAAACATACATGTAGTTACAAGTTTCGGCAAATAAATATTTAACAGACAAGAGTTACGACTGTGTTTGCAGGGACTATTTGAAAGTCAAAATGGAGTTCGTTTACGAGGGTGCTACCTGTGAACGTAATTAAAATGAATGATGTGTATGTGCTCAAAAGAAATAAGTAATTATCAGAAAAGATTGTGGAGAATGGCATCCATTATATTTACCTAATCTTTACTTTTTCGGGTTCCTTAACCAAGAAGGGTGCCACTAAGATCTATCACTAAGCATCCTCTGTCCATACGTATGTTTGTCTGTTTGTCAGCGAGGTCTATCTTGTGAACCGTAATAGAATGAAATAACAATACTGCCAATGTTGCAACTATAACAAAAACGGTTAAAAATATATAAAAATCAAAAATATTGAAATGAAAATAAAAAATATATATCTATGCAAAAAAGTGTGTTTGGAATTTTTTCCTTGTTTTTTAAATTGTATGGTGGTACGGAGCTCTTCGTGTGCGAATCCAACATTACGAGTTTTTTCTTTCAAAAGTACAGAATGCAGACACAAATTTAGGAAATACGATATCTGATATACAACCGAAACCAAAAACAAACGTGCGGTTATCATCTAAAAATCAATTAGATTTTCTATGACATCTATATCGCTTTGTCAGAGCAAGTGGACCCCCAATGATGGATGGGGTTCGATGCGGTTTTTTCCACCGCCATTCGGTCATCCGGACACCAGTGTCATTGGAAATTGATTGCTTATGAAAACGCAAAAAGTCGATCAAATCACTTTTTTCTATGAATATTTGCGATCCAGCTTTGATTTATTATTCCTGAGTACCAGTGACAGTGACCCATCAAATAAGGACACTCCTTCATATTAATTCACACAGGCTTTTAGCTGTAATGTTTTTAAGTGATAACATTTTATAGTGACCTAAGATTACCTATTGTTGGAAGATTGTTGGCGACGTGCCGACATCAACCTGTTTTTTATTTTACTCAATGTGCTTTTTGCTTGTTATTGACCACGAGTCTGCAGCTTCTTGTGTTAGTGTCCAATTTGCTTTGTTATTAAATAGTACTTTTTATTTTAAGTGTTTCTATCATTTCATAGCACACATACATTACACAGCCCACTATCACTCCACCGATCGCTATCACTTATCACTGATCTGGTTTCAAGCTAACTTATATTTAGGTATGTAGTCACAACGAAAACTTGTACCTACTATAAACACTTGATTTGATGATCTCAAACCTGTTTTTTACGTCACTCCCTTTTGTAACAAAATGGAAAGTCATGTTCCAGTTTCTGATTTCAGAAACACGCAAATAGCAATCGCTGATCTTACATAATTTCATCGTCGACAATAAGTAAGAAAATGTCTTCGGAAAGACCGATTTCGCATGCAACCGACTGGCGGTAGTTTGTGAAAAATGCGAGCAACCTGCACGCTAATGTCGACCTAACACGGAAACTTCGACCTATATCCCACTAACCAGATATTGTCAACTATTTGCATTTTATTGACAGGAACAAACTTTTTTGATGATAGGCACGCGTCCGCGCGGGCTACTTCTAGCTCCCTATAGCTCCGTAGCTAGGCTTTTTGAATTAAGTTTCGAATACCGGATGAGAATTGAAATTCCCGTGACGATCAACAGCGATTGCTACGTCAATGCTAAGTGATTGATATTCGCGATTGATGAGTGAGTCCAATTCATGCATGCATCATGCAATATTTTTTTTTGTCGATGCTTACTGAAATTAACTGCGGTCCAAAACAGCGATTGAATCTACACCAATTGCAACTTCAATTGCGGTTGTGAATAACGTAACAATTGACTATTCCAATTTATGGTCCCGCTTTAGTCACAAAGTAGGTAAGTATCTATGAGGAGGTATGTTTTTAAAATTAACACATAAAATAAAAATGATTTGGGACAAACTTACTGTGTCCCACAATTCATTGATTTATTCATCAGACTGTTTGAAGATTAAATGGAGATTCAATTTTTTTTCTGTTGTGGAAATGAAGTTGGGAGTACGGCACACTATCTACGCTACGCCTTGTTTCAATTTCCATTCCAATTCTATTTTGTTGGAGTAACATTTACGAGTTCCGAATTGCGTGCATCACAAAGACACAATCGAACACCGGAAAACGTTGCTAAAAACATAATGTTACCAAATAAGCAGCATGGACACGTTCGCACGATTTATAGCTATCCTTTTAACCGCAATGTGGCGTATATTTTAAAAATATATACCTACACGTGCCGAGGAAGGGCCGACCGAGTGAAATATGCAATGTATCTCTCTGCCGAAATTGTGATTGGGGTTTGGGGAGCGATAACTTCCACTTTATGACCCAATTTTTGGCGGATAAACAATGGAATTTGAAATTTTATCGCGAGCCCTCATCCAGGGTCGTTATCGGCACATGTGCTGTTGAATGGATTGTTTTTATTTTCCGACTTTACGCAAATGGTTATGGTTAAAAACAATAAAATTTTATAACCACATGTTTTTTAATAATGAATTAAAACGCTTCCAATCAACAATATTGGAGACGCCTCAAAATCAAACAGATTTTCTCTCACAATACATAATTTAAATCAGGGATGTTGCGAATATTCGCATCCGCATCCGCAAAAGCGGAGTTTCCGCATAGATTTAGACATCTGCATCCGCATCCGCATCCGCATTAATCAATGCGGATATTTATGCGGATGTAATACAAGTTGAGACAAGAAAGAAATTGGGCGGGACCCGCGAATGGCACGTGCCGTTCGCATGAGACAATGACCAATGGGAGCGAAAAAATTGGTGACAAATCTTTATATTAGTCTTAGCTCAGCTTATTAAATTAAAATCGCCAGGAAAATGCCATTATGTTATACCGGTAAAACCTACGTTTTATTGTAGGTAAAGTTTATAGTTTTATAACAGTATTCTTAATTTTTCCAGTGAGGTTCCTGTTATTGATTGAGTAGAATAGAATATTTCTTTATTTGCGTCAAACTTGGGTACAGATGAAAAAATACAGTTTTGGCATTGCATACATGTTCACTATAATTAAAAAACATGCAAACACCTTTGACATAATGGACACACTTATTTTATTTTTTAATAAATTTATTAATATTGTAAAAAATACGTTCATTGAGCTATTTATACAATTTTCTTTTAATAATTTTAACGGATACTAACTCTTTAATGTCATTCGGGATTTTATTATACATAATAATATATTCTAATACTCAAAGCCAATTTTATCATAATTTATTAATTTTTGGAATTGTTTCAAAGACAAGAGTGTTTGGGTCTCTGTGACTACGAGGGTTTATGTTACAAATCTTTCTAAACAATTCCCCATGATGTTTAGCAAAAACGCAAATCTCATTCATGTTAGATGATAATGTCAATAAGCCATTAAGGTCTTTAAAGAATGATCTGCAAAAATCAAAGCGAGATATTCCTGTTACTGCTCTAATAATTTTTTTCTGCTGAATGAATGCTCTACCTACCTACGTTTTTACTGTTGCCCCATAGGATGATACCTTTTCCTATAGTAAGATAATTCTTCATTCATATACTATATTTATATAAGATCCCAAACATCCGCATCCGCATCCGCGGATGTGAGCCTTCAAAAATCAGCATCTGCATTCGCATCCGCGGATGTGAAAAAATCGGCATCCGCAACATCCCTGATTTAAATATTTTTATTCATATTATAACAATACTAGCGGCCCGCCCCGGCTTCGCACGGGTGGACATTTATTTTTTAAACATTTTGGGATGCCCTTATCATTATCTTCATGCAATGCATAAGTGATTCTTATTATTTTTCAAATAGCCTGTGCCCAGCGGCGCACAGTATGTTTTTTGCCCTAAAAAAGTGACACCCACGTTTTATAGCATAGTTCGACGAAGCTTTTAATTCTAAATGCATGTGTCCAACTTTCGCGCGTCAATTTCAAGTAGTTTTTGAGAAATAAATTTTTTTCGGTTTGACCCCCCAACCAAAAAAAATATCTATTATATTTTTTTTCTGGAAATCTGTATGCAACAGAATTTCTCTATTTACCTTATTTGATTAGGCTATAATTATAGCACATAATCCTGTTTTCAACTTTGCTAAATGTCACATAGAAGCGAAGTTACCTTGATTTTTTGCAAATTTTGGTTTTTATTTAATTAAATATTTTTAAGGCCAGTGTAGCATCCCTCTCCTTAACATATACATGCTACAAGATGTTAGCAATAAAGTTACCAAAGCAGTGTTCGCGAACTCCGCTTAACTTTTGAAAAAATCGCATTTCAAATAATACCGTCAGGGTTGTCACCTAGGGGGGTCACTACTTTACTTTACCCTACCTATTCAGCTTTTAACCAAATTCGATCTCTGTTTATTAACGCATACTATCTAGAGACATTTTCAATGCCCTTTGACGGTTACGGGAAGTGTAGGATCAGTGAGTATTTTTTATTTTTACATTTTGTACAACTTTATTCTGGTCATATTGTTATTATTTTGTAAATGTCCTGTCCTTGTCTTATTCTTATTATACAGGATAATATTCTAGTTAGCGATTAGACTAGTACCTACATTATGCACCTAAATAAAGTGAAAGGGAAAACACCATAAGGGATTACGGTCATGAGTTTATGTATGTATGTATATACCTATAAAGTTGTGCGATCTTTATTTATTTATACTATTTCTAAGGAAATTAAGGGATCTTTTGCTTTACGTGTTTTTTTAATAGTTTTGTTTTCTTAATTCACCGCAATTATAAGTACTAGAAAATTTTAAAGATGTATTCAAAGTAATGAAACTAAACAATTTATTGTATGAAACGTTGATCGAAAATGAGAAAAATTGTTGCACCTGTCATAGATAAATCAACTGATCTGCTCTTTTATACTGAAGTCCACAATTTTTTATCGTTTTTCGACCCATGTTTCTTAGGGAAAGATGTTTAGTTCCATTATCTGATTACACCCTTAAATTTTTTCTAGTAAGTAAATAATTTTGGTGTAGGTATAAAAATTTATGAATGCGATTGAGGTCAATACAATAAAAAAACTAGTAATTTAAAAATAGGGGTATTTCAAGGATCTAAAAATGTTAGTTTTAAATAGTATCCTCTTCCGTGTCTTTATTTAAGAATGATTTCAATTCAATTAAATTTTTTTCGTTTTCTGACCCATGTTCCTAAGGGGAAATTGTTTAGTTTCATTACTTTGAATACATCCTTAAAATTTTCTAGTACTTATAATTGCGGTGAATTAAGAAAACAAAACTATTAAAAAAACACGTAAAGCAAAAGATCCCTTAATTTCCTTAAAAATAGTATAAATAAATAAAGATCGCACAACTTTATAGGTATATACATACATACATAAACTCATGACCGTAATCCCTTATGGTGTTTTCCCTTTCACTTTATTTAGGTGCATAATGTAGGTACTAGTCTAATCGCTAACTAGAATATTATCCTGTATAATAAGAATAAGACAAGGACAGGACATTTACAAAATAATAACAATATGACCAGAATAAAGTTGTACAAAATGTAAAAATAAAAAATACTCACTGATCCCACACTTCCCGTAACCGTCAAAGGGCATTGAAAATGTCTCTAGATAGTATGCGTTAATAAACAGAGATCGAATTTGGTTAAAAGCTGAATAGGTAGGGTAAAGTAAAGTAGTGACCCCCCTAGGTGACAACCCTGACGGTATTATTTGAAATGCGATTTTTTCAAAAGTTAAGCGGAGTTCGCGAACACTGCTTTGGTAACTTTATTGCTAACATCTTGTAGCATGTATATGTTAAGGAGAGGGATGCTACACTGGCCTTAAAAACATTTAATTAAATAAAAACCAAAATTTGCAAAAAATCAAGGTAACTTCGCTTCTATGTGACATTTAGCAAAGTTGAAAACAGGATTATGTGCTATAATTATAGCCTAATCAAATAAGGTAAGTAGAGAAATTCTGTCGCATACAGATTTCCAGAAAAAAAATATAATAGATATTTTTTTGGTTGGGGGGTCAAACCGAAAAAAATTTATTTCTCAAAAACTACTTGAAATTGACGCGCGAAAGTTGGACACACGCATTTAGAATTAAAAGCTTCGTCGAACTATGCTATAAAACGTGGGTGTCACTTTTTTAGGGCAAAAAACATACTGTGCGGCGTTGCCCGAGCGGAATCAGTTTATTCCTGTTCCAGTGAGAATTTCTAAAAAGAGCGGTTGCGAACGACATAATTATTATTATGTGACACCTACATACCATATTTCAGTTTTTAGGGTTCCGTACATAAATGTTAAAATGATATCCTATTACTAAGTCTCCCCTGTCCGTCCGTCTGTCTGCCCATCTGTCACCAGGCTGTATCTCATGAACTGTGATAGTTAGTTGAAATTTTCACAGATGATATATTTCTGGTGCCGGTATAACAACAAATACTAAAAAACAGAATAAAATGAATATTTAAGGGCTCCCATACCACAAACGTTATTTTTTTTTGTCGTTTTTATGTCGATAGACACAAAAAACCACACTTCTCCATACTAACTTCAACCCCTACTTTCACCCTCTTAGGGGATGATTTTCGAAAAATCCTAAAACACATGTCTCATGATTTATTTTTAAGAGTATTTGTGCCTAGTTTGAAGTTGATAGACGTAAAAAACAATACATCTCCAAACAAACTCCAACCCCCTGTTTCACCCCCTTTGTGATTTTCGAAAAATCTAGAAACACGTGTCTTATTATTTATTTCGAGAAGTATTTTTACCAAGTTTCGAATTGATACACCTAAAAATGAAGGTTTTCCATACAAACTTCCACCCTTACTTTCATCCCCTTGGAGGATGATTTTCGAAAAATCCTAGAACTAATATCTCATAGTTTGTCTTCAGAAGCATTTGTACCAAGTTTCAAGTTGATGGACGCAAAAAATAAACTTCTTCGTATCAACTTCAACCCCTACTTTCATCCGTTTAGGGGATGATTTTCGAAAAATCCAAAAATATGTGTCTCATAATTTATTTCTAAGATTATTTATGTAAAGTTTGAAGTTGATAGACGTAAAAAACAACACGTCTCCATACAAACTCCACTCCCCTGTTTCACCCCCTTAGGGGATGGTTTTTTAAAAATCCGGAAATACGTGTCTTGTTGTTTGTTTTGAGGAGTATTTTTACAAATTTTCGAATTGATACACCCAAAAATGAAGGTTTTCCATACAAACTTCATCCCCTACTTTCACCCCCTTGGAGGATGATTTTCAAAAAATCCTAGAACTAATATTTTATAATGTGTTTTGAAGAGTATTTGTGCCAAGTTTAAAGTTGATACACGCAGAAATCACACTATCCCATACAAACTTCAACCCCCTCTTTCACCCCCTTAAGGGTTGAATTTCGTAAAATCCTTTCTTAGCGAGCATCTACACTATAAACGTAACCTACACACAAAATTTCATGTTTCTATGTTCAGTGGTTTGGGCTGGGCCTTGATTTTTAGATTTAGCTTCTCCTTTTATATATATAGATGAATCCCATTTGTTTAGAATTGCGTTCACCAAAGTTTGCTTGTGCAAACTTTCCAAAACCGCGCCGTCTGGTTTAATGCCGTCTCCTTAAATAAAGATAAAAACTATAAAAAGTAATTTCCACCATTACCGTGAAGCTGAAATGAGCCGAAAACAGTAAAAGTCACAAGTTACATGGAACGCCTGAATATTCATTAACACTTACTTAAACAGTTGTAACGACGGACAGTCTTATACAAACCGCCTATCTTTATTGCTCTAGGGGTGCATCTAAATGTTTGAAGTCAACAATAATGTAAACCCTGTCTGGTACAGTCACAAGTGAAAATAAAATCCAAGACCCTCAAGTTTGTAAAGCCATCGCGGATTTTACTTCGTCTTAATTTTGGTAGATCTCCGCGACAAAAAAACTATTATTTTTTATGTGTTTTTTTATAAATAGGTATTTGGAAATTATCACCTCATGCCTCCTTTAATGAGTAGGGACCTTTTTGCCGACTTTCCCATTTTGCTGACTTTTTTTAGTCAAACTTCTATTTCCGATATGCTGTCTTATTAACCTACTAGCGACCCGCCCCGGCTTTGCACGGGTGCAATGATAACACTAAAACCTTTCTCTTGAATCACTCTATCTGTTAAAAAAAACCGC
The DNA here is from genome assembly GCA_963855545.1 of Ethmia dodecea. Lineage (NCBI taxonomy): Eukaryota > Metazoa > Arthropoda > Insecta > Lepidoptera > Depressariidae > Ethmia > Ethmia dodecea. The sequence continues at coordinate 12,471,957 of OY979442.1, forward strand.
ATCAAAATCTGTTGTGTAGTTTTAAAGATTTAAGCATACAAAGGGACATAGGGACATAAGGACATAGGGATATAGGGACAGAGAAAGCGACTTTGTTTTATACTAAGTAGTGATAATACCTACTTATCGTGACAGTGACTGTATCTTACAGGACCCTAAGGAAACGTTACTGTCATGCAAATTTAACGTCTCAGGAACTAATTACTTCACTCGGCATATACTGAGATAAAGCCTTTATGTTTGTACAGTTTTAAACTATGCTAGACTTGTTGGCTGGCTCGAAGTTTGCGCAAGGTGTAAGTTCCCTTCGTGTTACTCGTAGTAATAGACAAGTTTGTTTTAGAGTTTGCTCAGTTTATTATTGAGTGGTGGGAAGTATGTTCTGCATTTTGCTATAGGGTTATATTTAAGTAAAGCCTAGAACACACTGCTGCGTTTAAATCGCGCCGGTCTGTCACGTCAAATATATCCTGTCAAATACCGCAGCAGTGTGGAAACAATTCGGATCCCGGCCGGTAAAATGGCCACGGCTTTAGTAGACAGCGGGTAATAGACGTGGAAGGCGGTTGTAGAGCCGCGGTTGTTGTCGGTAGAGAATACAGCATTATTATTTATATATAGTTTTAATTTTTTGTAAGTCGTACAATATCTATATAGCTGAAAAAAAATATTGCCAAACAAACATAGAACATAGAAAATAAAGCAGATCTTATGTTACATACGCTCCAAATATAAAGTGACGTAATCTATCGTATAGTCCCGTTACGTAAACAGTCTTTTAAAATGTGTTTTCCTATGGTGAAACCAAAGAAAACACATTTTAAAAGACTGTTTACGTAACTTATACTTCGCTATGCAAAACTACGTTGTCCTACACTAGTAAAGTCCTAAAACTGTGAAATTGGTATCATTACTGCCTACGCACCGCCGACGCCCCGCCCACGCTTGCGACGCTACTATGCCCTCACCCGAAAAGTATCGGACCGGTATCGCACCGGTATGTCAAAACCGTAAACAATTGCGCATCGGACGGTGGGCGGGGCTTAAATGACATTTATGGTTTTGACGTACCGGTGCGGTACCGGTCCGATACTTTTGGTCATTTTTGTATGAAATGACGTCAAAAGCACGCGATTCGCATGCGTTATTGGTGCGGTATAGGGTGAAATATGGTGATGACAGTGAGGCTGGTAGATAGCGATGCCAGTGTTGCTAGTTTAATAGTTTTTTCTGCTCACCTCAGCGTAAATAAATAATATATTTTAACCAACTTCAGAAGAAATGAGGTTCTCAATTCGTCTTATAGCTACATATTTGATTGATTGATTTTGATTATTAAAAAAAATATGTAATATCTGTAATAGGCTAAACTTATATCACCGCTTCACAAAATAACAACATAAAAATAATGAACAGACAAAGTTTCTTCATAATCTAACAATACAAAAGCGGAGACTATGTACCTAATATTTGAACTGTTTATTATTATTATTTATTATTTCAGTGTTACCTATTACAATTGTACATTGATAGGTGAACTCAGCACTTCCATGTTTAAAAAACAATGAAATAAATAAATCGAAATTCTAAAGGACATTGAAGATTTAGTGTGGAGCCTCGTATACCTATCTAATAAAATATCGCGCTCAGGCGTAAAGCCTATATGAATCGATAGCTGATATCAATGCAAACATAAAACATCATTATACACAGCCCTGTAAAGTGTCGCGTTTCTGAAATATCAATGTTTAAAGTTTACCACATAGGAACCAACTGTCAGCTGTTGCCAATGTAGCAATGAATTCATCAAAAAGCTTAGGTACATATTCATCTCTAGATTGACGGTGAAGTAAAACATCGCGAGTAAACCAGTAGGTCCTACAATTAATTTTGAAGCATGTGTAAGTATAACAGACCCGGTCCAGCTGGTGACCTATCACGTTTCTACATGGTCATTTTAAATGAAGTGCAAATATTTAAAGGGTAGATAAAAAAAATATGACAAACTATTTTCGGCATTGATTTATATTTTTTATATCGATTATTACACCTTTTGTTTTTAAACTAGGACGCTCTAAATAAAAAGTCTTCAAAAATGTTAGAAATACTTCCATTAATCAAATAAATGCGTCATCCTATCTTGGTCCATTTAAAGTAAATTAATCAAATGCCTCACAAACTTTTTTTAGAAAGTCGATTTTGATACGTCGAAAACACTTGGAGTACAAGTTCCAACAATATGGTTGTCATTATTGTTGTCAACTTTGAAAGTTATTATTTCAGAAACGTGGCACTTCACGGGATTTGTCTTTTAAGGTTTTCTGTTTGCATTCATTACAGCTCTCGATTCATATAGGTTAAATGCGTGGTCACTAATTCGAAATAAAAAATGAAAATGGTAGACAGTAAATCTTTAAATCCCTTTATTTCGTGGTATAAGTAGGTAGCAAAGGAGCGACTGACTTTGAGTATTAAACCAACCGGAGACGCCACTGACAGGCGTTCCCCTCTGCCAAGAAAAAGTGTCGCTCAACGATCATACCTGTTCTATACAACTAGTTTTTTTGAGGTCACGGAGTGCTCGGATGTATGTATTTGTGTGCATCTAGTTCAAGCTAGTGTTTAATTGTTTTGTCAAAAAATGCGTTTGTTTTAACATTATTTGTGTATGTTTCCTCGTCCCCCCCGCAGAAATTGGCAGACTTTTTTGCAAAGAAACTAGTGCGCGTGACGTCTCCTGTTGGTTTAATACTCAAAGGCGACTGAGCTTAAAAAAATGTATATAGGGTAAATGGTTCAGTTGTCGACACTAAAATAAGTATGTTCTGTACAGTCATCGATTTTGTGTTTTAACAACGAATGTCGTGATGTTTCTATTTATTAATTAAAATTTATTTGTATTATTATCAGTAATTATAGTAAACATTTAGCATTATTGACCGGTATGCACCTATAAAAAGGCCGCTCCTGTGTGAAAAAAAAAACAAATTGAATTTATTAACTTATTATATTAATTAGTAGTAGGTAGAATATACACTTAGAATATACATATTCTTATTCAAATGAATTATACTTACTAAATAATTTTTAAACGTGGATTGTTGAGGTAGGTTTGGTAGGTTATAGGTAGGTACAACCAATCTTTATTTAAAAGCACCCTCTATGCAGTACATTTTGGATTTACGAGGGGCCATACTTAAACAAACTCGATAGAATATGCGACACCTAAGTATTCAATTTTTAATAGAGCACTGAATCCCTATTGAATTAGCCTCTGTGAGGGGTAGTGCGGCATAGGTACCTACGTTTTTTTCCGGTTGTGTACGACATATAAGACTTCAACATACCATATTTCAAGTTTCTAGGTGTTATCGTTTCGAAATAGTACTTTTTTTTCTCTTTGTAAGCAGTTTTTATATTTTTGTGGAAATAAGATATTTTCCTGTAGTAAAAGTACACTAGATGTTGACCCAGTTACTCAGTTATCTCCATGCTAAATTTCATCAAAGTCCATCCGGTAGTTTTTGCATAAAGCGTGCACAGATAGACAGATAGAAAAAAAACAAAAATTAGTGTTGTGATATCTAAATCGAAAACTATATGCCATTAAAAACAAAACATGAAAAAAAAACCAAGTCGCACAACTCAGTTCTTCTACCGTAAAAAGTTGTGAGATCCATGTAATACCAAGTCAGTTAATTTATTCAGTCCTTACTCAGGGACCTTGTGTCTTAAGTAATTATGTAAATAGCTAACCTAACAACATCTTATAGTGACCATGTTATCATTATTAAAAATCTTTTATATTTTAAATAAATAGATTAACTTGGCAATCGCACTAAACAATCGCATGAAAACCCAATGTATCTCACAAGTGATACATATTATGTTAAATGAGATTGTTTAGTGCGATGGTTAAGTCAATCTATTTATTTAAAATATAAAAGATTTTTAATATTGATATGGTCACTAAAAGATGTTGTTAGGTTTGCTATTTACATAATTACTTAAGACAGAAGGTCCCTCAGTAAGGACTGAATAAATTAACCGACTTGGTTTTACATGGATCTCACAACTTTTTACGGTAGAAGAACTGAGTTGTGAGACTTGGGTTTTTTTACAAGTTTTGTTTTTGATGGCATCTCATTTCTTTTTGTAGATAGTCTTACTTTTTTCCTTTCCGGTACCTTTTACTTCTTGTATACCAACAACTGATTCTTGCTCGAAGGTAAAGAAAAACATCTTGAGGAAACCCCCCCGGTCCCAAAATTAATTCTGAGGTCATGTGTATACAAAATTTCAGCTCAATTGGTTATGTTCCAGCTTCATCATCACACTCTGGTTACTATCTAGAAACAAAGTTCTCGTCATGACGAATCAAACGAGCCCAAACTCGATGGGGTTGTGTCATTTAATTACCGAGTTCCCATGGCCATCTTCCAGCTCCATCATCAGACTCTGGTTACCATCTAGCACCAAACGTATTTGTCAAGACGGATCATGCGAGCCCAATCTCGAGGGGTTTACGAGTAGTCATTGAGGAGTTGCGATATCCACCTCCTTGTACCATCATCAGATCAGCTCGGTGGTACCATAATATTGCATTGTGACCAAACTTAAGTATACCAAATTTCAGCTCAATCAGTTGAAGATATCTGCTTCAAAATCGAGTTGCATATTTCACTTGAACATGTAATTTTGTAATCCTATACATTTATTATGGGATTACAAAGTTATTTATGCAGTTGGTGTATCTAGAAACCTAGACCGAAATTGCAAAATATTTGAGTTTTTTTCTTGATTTATACACTAAACCCTAATTGTATTCTAAATTTGAAGCTTCTACGACTTCTAAAAGTGCCTTAGAGTTTTGATGATCGGTCAGTGAGTCAGTGAGTGACAAAATTAGGAAACTTTGACTATTTATAATTCTAAAACTACTAGTTCAAATTGGATGAAATTTGAAATATAGTGTGTTTATACAATGCATGCTTGGTTACTAAAAATTCAGGCTTCTAGGTTTATCCACAACGAAGTTATAGTGGGTCGAAAATGGCCTGAATCGCTTCGAGATAGGATGGCACGGCCGTGCCGCTTGTTGCTCGACTTGGCGGGGGCACTACCGTGCCCCCAGATACACCACCGCCAAATCCAAAAATATTGCATGTACAGACACGGTCTTGTTACAGTTTTATTAGATGCATAGATATATTAGTACCTATATAGATAAATTACCTTCTTATAATAATATTGTAACTTAGACATACTGTTTCGACTTTGAGATAGTTTTGTAGCCAAGGGTCAATGTTTGGTAACATTACCCTACATTCTAAAACAAAAAATATATCCTAATGTCAGAATATTTTCTTTTTCTTGTTCATAAAATTGGTTTTAGCCAGATATTACTTCCCCCAAAAAGTTTGAAATCTGACATTGTTGTATATAGGGATGTGTCATGTGACATTGATCGAAGCAATTCAATGATTCAAAAATCGATTTTTTCTTTTAAATAATAATCGATTTTTCTCTTTTAAACAGTAATCGAGTTTTCTTTTTTAAATAATAATCGATTTTTATCTTTTAAATAATAACCGATTTTTGATAAATCGATAAATTTTATTAAAAATAATCGATTATTAAAAATCGATTGTACAAAATAAACATACATACATAAATGCTCACGCCTTTTTCTGGAAGGAGTAGGCAGAGACAATAATAAGAAAAAAATACCAATTAATATTAAAAATGATATTTTTTTCACATTCTTTATCCTTTTAACAAAAACTTTGTTAGTGAACTTACTTCAAATTTCTTCATTCGTCGCACAGATTTTTTACGTTATGTTAACAAAAATCAATTAAAATTAGTTTAAATATACTTAATCAATTAATTTCAAATCCTTCGATTCGATTTTTTTTTTATTAAAAAAATCGTTTTTAATTCAAATTAATTTCAATTCCTTCGATTCGATTTTTTTTATTAAAAAAATCAATTGTTTAAATCGTTCATGCTTTTATTCACATCCCTAGTTGTACATGAAGGTAAAAAAATGGGTTGGTACAGGTACAGGTGGAGCAGCTAGAGTTGTAACCATCAACACACTCAAAAATTTATTTGTGTATGTATCTGTATCTGCTCGCCACGCTAATCTCACACAGTCCGCAAATCTAAGGAGCAGAACTCTGTGCCTGCGTCTTTGTTCTCGATTACAGTGCAACCCGAATCTATTCAAGTCATGCGTGCATAGGGTTTTTCTGGGTTATCTAGTTCCATCTTTTATGTCCTCTGGGTTAGATTGAAGTCAAGAGCGAACCCATTAATGATAAAAATTGTCAAGAGTGTTCTAACTTAGAAGTAATTTCGGTCCCGCTTGCTCACATTCGTTATATTTAGCAAAAGCGAGGTAGCATCAACATTTCAACTTGAATGTGTACAGTGTGTTGTCAAGGTTATTGTTTATTGACATATCGACAGACAAATCGCTGTCTAACTTATTCATTACTTGTAATCTTTACATACGTACTCTTTGTTTGTGCACATATCACACCAAAACTACCGGATGGATTTAGATGACATTTGTTGTGGAAATAACCGAGTAACTGAGTCAACATTTAAGGTATTTTATACTACAGGAAAATATCTGAAAAAAAAAATGAAATAAATTTATTCTTATTCTATTCTTATTCCCATTAAAAAATCATGTCATTTTGTATTGCTAATCCGATGTTTTACAACATTAATAAACAAAAGGTAAAATATAAAAACTGTTTAAAAAGGGAAATACATAGGTACTACTCTCAAACTAAGCCACTTAGAAATTTAGAATGTTATGGTATGTAGGTCTTTTATATATCGTAGGAAACTGCTTTAAAGAGATTTTTTGAAGTTCCTACAAGAACGGGAATAAACTGGATCCACGTGGGCAACGCCGCTGGGCACCCGCTGGTACTAGAATAAAAATAAAAATTCCTATACGCAAAAATACATCTGTGTAAGTGTTCGCCTCAAAGAGATTAAAATATATTCGTGCATAGAGGGGACAAAGCGAGGAAAATTTGAAGCCAAAAAATTTATTCCAAGTGGATTAAGTCTAGTACAATTTTGACCGAATGACAGCTCGCGTTCATACTAACTGACATGACGCTTAAGCTTAAAACATGCTTCAAAGTTTTGTATGAAAATATTCCCAATGTCCCCTCTGTCATCATCAGCCGGAAGACGTCCACTGTTGAACAAAGTCCTCCCCCATAGAACGCCATAACGAACGACAACTTGCCGCTTGCATCCACCGGTTACCCGCGACCTTGACGATGTCGTCGGTCCACCTGGTGGGAGGCCTACCAACGTTGCGTCTTACGGTTCGTGGTCGCCACTCGAGAACCTTTCTTCCCCATCGGTTATCGGTTCTTCGAGCGATGTGGCCTGCCCATTGCCACTTAAGCTTGCATATTCTGAGAGCTATGTCAGTGACCTTAGTTCTTAGGCGGATTTCCTCGTTCCGGATTCTATCGCGCAAAGAAACTCCGAGCATAGCTCTCTCCATGGCTCGTTGGGTGACTGAGCTTATCTCCCGTCTATGTCCTATTATATTTTAATCTTTTTGGTTCGCCTCAACTCTCGGTGCGTGCACTGTAACAATCGTTCTAAGGAGACGTATTCCATTCAGGTTTTAATAATTATAATATAATGTTATTGAAACCTAAGATCAGATCCAATCTCATTATTTAGGATTCTATACTATAGGGCGTGTATGGTATTGGGAGACTATTGATTGACACTAAATAGATAAAATTTAGAAGGTAAGGTGTGTTCTGTAAGTACTGGAACTCAGACCATGAATCACAGACACAATAGATTTTTAATTGTGTCTCGGTTCCAATTGGAACCGGCGGTTCTTAACTGATTGATGGATAAACAACCACGAAAAAAGCATAGCCTTCGAGTGCATATATAAAATGAGAAATACTATAAAATATAATCATTTTTGTTGCGAAAAAAAGTGAATATCGTACATGCAACAAAACTCGTTACTTGTCCGGGTTTATTTTGGTAGCGGTGAATTTTATTTGTCGCAGATAGAAAAGGTAAGTACTAGATTATGTGAATGAGGCCTTAAGTTGGCAACATTGGTGCCGTCACCCAAATCGGACCAAACGCTGTCTTTTATATATCCGCGGCCTTAAATACCGGCCGGTTACGAATTTTCTCCACACTGCCGCGTTATTTGACGCGCGATATGGGCGTTGACAGAAGGATGCGGTTTTACCGCAGCAGTGTGTTCTAGGCTTAATGATGCACAAAAATCCTGCAAAAAAATGAGTGGTCCGATGGTTTTTATTTTATTCATACATACATACATAGGGGTAGGTAGGTAGGTTTCCCGTAGGGGTAGGCTATTTTATTTTTATACAATATTTTATTCATACTCGTAGATATTAGAAATTAAAAAGATATTGTTCTGAATTTCTCGCAACAATTTTGATCAATCAAATAGTACCTAATAATTAAGTATACTACAATGATCCACATGAATCTACAGTAATGAGTAAAACTAAATTTGTACAAGAGAAAACGTTATTCGTAAGTTGAAATAATTTTTACATATTGATTTTCAGAAACAAGTCGAAAAAGTCAAATCACATTTTCCGCTTAACAAAGAACAATTCCATTCATATTCACTCAAAAAGCAATTAAAACAAAAACTTTCGCTTAGATAACTTTTACATTGTACGTGGGCACAAAATGGGTCAGTCCACCGCAGAGCTCCATTGTTACTATACCTCCAATACTCGCAACAATGGACCAAATGGGAACAGTTGTCAGCAATGCTTTGTCCAATATCTACTCGATGCTAGATCTATGGCTTCCTGCATTCAGAGCCATGAAAAGAAAATATAACGATACGTTGCATTGGGAAGATTGACTTTTATATTCAAAGCTCTGTTTATTATTATAGAGGACTTTATATTGACAATAGCTGGCGGTTTTGCTTTGTGACAGATAAGTAGCAAATATTTTGAGCTATATCTTATAATATAAATAAATCTGCGAAGTTAGTAAAATTATTACTAACTAGCGGTTCTGCACGGTTTCACCCGCGTAGTTCCCGTTCCCGTGGGAATGCTTGAATAAAATATAGCCTAATATGTTACTCAGGGATATTCTAACTATCTATTGGTGAAAGAATTTTAAAAATCGGTCCAGTAGTTTTTGACTTTATTCGTAACAAACATACAAATCTTTCCTGTTTGTAATATTAGTATAGACAAGGATAGCCACATTCGCATCTAATGGAAAGTGACTTAGAATTTTCGAATACGCATTACTCCACGATATACAAAATAAGGTGAATATTCTGAATTTGCTGTAATAGTGAGATATATCACGATATTGGTGATGTGATGAGGTTAGAAAACAAAAGCAATCGCCGGAATACCAATTAAATGTCGATAAAGAAGTCATACACAAACCCTTGCATCGATTTACGGAAATTGGACCAATAGGTAGGTACGTAATCACAAATCAGCTCAATCGAATCACAAAACACCCATACACTTCTTCCAAATTAACAAAATATTTGCGAATTTCCAAACAAAACATTAATTTCTGTTATCGACGGTTTACAGGCGGGCTTCGGCGTACAATTTTAATCTCAGCGTTGGATGATACGAGCACTTGATGTTTAATTTTGTTTTGTACAAATATATTAGGTATTACCCTGTTCATTGTTCATCAAACAAAATTCTGTTAATATGAATAGCATACCCTCATCCGATATGAATGCTCTTTATAACGTATCAAATGGACGTTTTGATTCAATTTAACATAATCAATAGGAACAACAAAACATTAATATTTACTGAACATTGCTTAAATTATGCTCATTGATCTTCAGTGGCGATCTTTTAGAAGACATCAACTCGAAATCATATAAAGTTTCAAATATACTTTTATAATAATGTATTGTATGTAGCAACATTAAATATTTATTATTATTCCTGTTTTTCGGCAACAAATTTACCCAGCCAAATATTTTCCAATAATGTTTTAAAAGTGCGACCATAATCGCCTTTTCAGCTAAGACTTATTGCCAGGCTGAAAGCTGTCTGCCTTCAGACAGACCTCCATTATAAAAAGTAAAAACCGCAATACAGTCGAATTATTTATTGTTGCCATTTACAATTTTCGCACCGCGGTTTAGTCGTCCTCGATGAATATTTTATGATGTGGAATTTAGATGCTCCCATTTATGACTTTTTTATTTAAAAGTATTTTTTGCAACCATTTGAAATGTCATGGTTGATGTTCACTTAGTGTTTTTAAATTATTATTATTATTGATGGACTTGCCCTTGACCTCAATCAACCCCAGACCAGAAGACACAGACGCAAAGGATCGGAAACCTGTAAATATTGGGTCCGATTACCCAGCCTGGCATGAGAAGGCGGAAGAACTTCCCGTTTCACAATGGACAATGATACCAAATTATCACGTCCACATCGGTCCACATCTATGAAATGAACTGTCATCTTCTGGGCAAGCTCGTCCCATCGTAGGCCCCGTCTTTGCTCTCGGGCTAGTTAGGTAGGCTGGGGTCAAGAGTAAGCCCATCATTAATAAAAATAAGAAAATAAAAGACAGAAGTCCAGCACACTTCTGCCCCTCCTCTCGATATAACATTACCCTTCTATGTAGCGATGCAAAAAAGAAAATAGCTTCTTATTGACCGAAATATAATTATGCTTGCTCACAGCCATCATCACTCAACCAGCCCGCTTTCCCAAAAGATTAGGGGCCTCCTTCTTCGTATTTTAAAAATGTGGTGTTTTTTTGAAATTTAAACGAATGTAAGAAGGTAACCGGAGGTGAGGCTTCATCTCTCTGAAGGCAATTTCACGCCCCGTCGTCGTAGGCCTCTCGTGTAATTCGTTCGCGACACGCAAATATGGTTAACGCGACGTTGAAAAATTCCATGTATTACTTTATTCAAACAGAGTATCGTATAATTTCTTTCATCGTGCAAGATAGGTTTAATATAAAATAGAGTTCTATTATCCTTTATTATCTTCTTACATACTTACTTTAAAAGTTCATATTAGCACACGAAACAACTAATTAAACAGAAAACACAAAATTTACTTGTAGATAAGTTTAGAACTACGTTAAGTAGGTAATTAGAACAACTAAAATATTATTTGAAAATTTATTGAGTTTGGTAGAAGCTTTGTGTTATCAGTGGTATGGCAGTCATCTCTATCAAATAAGGTGCATTAAGCCTCTTTTTATTCAGGGCGATAATGCAGCAAGCCTTTTGCTTAATGAATTTTTTATTTTATTATGTTAAAAAAGTTATTGTTATTTGTCTTACTTATTTGAAAAGTAGAAAGGTCAAAATTATGGCAAAAAGTAAAAGTTTAAAAAAAATAGAAGTAGATTACAGATTTATAATTTATTTTATAAAAGGATCAAGATGCTTCGTTTAAAAACGAACAGTACTTTTTAAAATCTTAGCAAAGAGTTTTTATGTCAAAAACAGTTAGCAACATTTTATGTATAAAATTAACTTTGGGAGATAAAATATAATAAAGAAACATTTATGTACATAATGATTTAATTTAATTAATTTTGACAGTAAATTACAACCAATTAATCTGTAACAAAAACACAAAAATATTAATTTACTTTATTAGTAATACTGGCTGTTTTTTGTGCCTTTACCTAAAAAAGTGAACAAGTAAAAAATATTCCGCGCGCTTTTTCTTAACGCTGTATTGTTTTTATTCGTTTATCATAGTCCGAGTTTTATTTTATTTCCCCGCAAATGTGTTAAAAAACGTCGTATGACATACGTGTGTGCGCTTTGATAATTACAGCCTCTGCTTACTTGTGGCCTTACCTTAGCCTTGTAGCAATATCGCCTCGGCTGTAATTTTCAACTTACCGCACTTATATCATAATGTACTATTACTTTACTCTTTACCTTTACTAGTTTTGTTACAGGACAACATAAACCCAAATACGATGGTACAAAGATATGTATTATTGCATTTCACGTTGTACCTACTATTAAATCAGGAAACTGTTCTAAATCCCTTAATCCAACTCGGTTTAGCCAAAATCGAGTAAACAACATCAAAACACATTGCGCTGTTTGAACCATTACCTCTCAATTAGTTTAGTTAGAGTACGCCCTCTCTGTGCAGGCATCGTGCATAAATTAGTCTTGTTAAGTGCACTACAGGAATTTAATCCTCATATTTCGTCTGCCCGGGTTCGGCATATCTTTTCAGGTCTAAAATAAATAGTAAATGAGGGGGTATCATCCAATGTATTACTAACTTTACTTCTTTAGAGTGAAGGATTAATTCAGCTTGCCTATTAGAACCATCTATCCTTGTTATAATCGTATCTAGATTCGTATATAACAATGGATTTACAACTTTATCACGATTGTATTATGATTGTAGATAGAATGGAGATTGTGAAGTTGCTAAGTCGTTTTGGTTTTGAATTGTGTCTGTTTAATGGTGCTCATTACTCGGCAAATGAAATCGGATTACCAGACGGCAACTAAGCTTGATCTTTGACTTAAACATGAGGCTATTTCATTTTGTATGAACTGTTGAACATTTTTGGTATAGGTATCATTATATTATCATAATATATTTAATTTGTACATAAATATAAAAACAAAATATTTATTTTGATGTTTATTATATGTACCTACTAAAAAGATATATATAATACCTAATATATTAAAATTAAATCGAAATAAAAATAATGGTTGTCTGTAAAGTTAGTTAAATACAGACGATAATTTTACATGATAAAGTCATTAGAAAACATTGATAAAAAATTGCATACTGGAGTAGAAGAGAAGTGGAAGAGAGATAGATGCGTCACAAGCCGAACGCTTAGGCCGATCGTGATCGCTTGCTCCGCGCTCTCGCTTGCACGCTCGGCTCAGGCGGAACGTGACACTTTTTCGTGCGTGCAGCCGGCGTTCATCGATTTATAAGACGTCCTCACGTCAAAAGAAATATTTGCAATGGAAAATATAATAATAATCTCTATACTCCTATCAAGACTGTCAAAAAAAATCTGGTATTGAAAAATCACGTGATCATGATTTTAAATATAAGGTATGTTTTAAATGTTACTAAAATTAGATAATACTTATTATTAGATATACATGTAACAGTAACCAAAACTACCTAGCTAATTTTAAGACCTGTCGTTTCGACTGTTCTATCTGACTGTGTTCTCTGCTTGAAAAGTTTTCTGCCCCATCTTTTGTCAGTTCCACGAGCTATGTTACTAATCCAGGGGGATGTATCGTCATCGATTATCCTCATTTTTATTATTATTATTATTCTCTTTATAGCTGAGAACATACAAACACACAGTCTGAGTGACCTTCAACTTTACTATTAGATTTTCCATTATTAAACCAAGGACGATACTCAATGGGTTATCTCGTGTGACACCCGTGAATGATAATTAAACATTTTACCCCGCTCCGACAGTAATTCACAGCTAACAAGACGTCATGAAAGGAAGCGAAATTAAGTTGGGGTGGGAACAAGTATGCACTCCAAGGAGGATTACTTCGTGGGTTGTATTGTACCTATTATTTGTTGAAGAAATTTTTGCCTTTCCAACTTATTTGAAGGATTTTAATACAGTATCTACAGATACAGCTAAATAACCAAGGTTTATGTTTTAAGAGGGGTTTTAACATGGCTATCTTTTAATATCTATAATAGTAAAACTGTTCTTGGTACCTTCACTAACATTATATCACAGTTGCCAGCTGATGCACAGGTTTATACTAAACTTTTTGGAGAATAATAATATGTGTGCAGCCGTCATAGACACAAAATTTTCGTATCGCAAACATAAACTCTTAACAACTACATCATACTGGGTTCAATCATTCTTTCGCACATGTTTATGTGCAAAGTGAACATTGTTACAGCCTCGTAACAAAATTTTGCCGTAACGTTTTACGTAACACAGATCCAAATACATAAATCCCTACTATAAATCGTTAGAACTGTGTATTTTGGGGATAAGACTTACACTACAGCTATAAAATTTGGTATACAGTTTTAAAAAACTTTGATAAAAAAAAGGTATTTCCAGGAATGGAATACCTGTGCCGACTCCGTCAGTGTCTTTCTCAAAGTTATACAAATCCAGACGGTTTGTAATAGTTTTTTTTATTCATCGAACAACAGAACGTTCAGGAACATCGGAAGCCCAGTAGCAACATGTGGTAACTACAGCAAAAGGCTATTCCATTTCATACAGCTCCACTCGACATACAATGTTAAACAAACAGCCTGGTTTACAACTCGCTCGTGTTTAGTGCAGGATCAACCGTTTACTGCTTCCCACTTAACTCGCGTGGACTTTACTATGCAAATTCTTATGACAAAGACGCCGGGATTAAGAGCCTTTGACTTGTACTGAACAGTTCTTTATCTGTTACCAAAAATTTACTTTATCATGTAGACTTTATAAACACCTAATTAATGATTATTTTAGCTTCGGTTTAAAGGTTTATATAAGAATCAATAGTCGTTTCTTGAATAGAAAATTAATGTTTTTGCTGAATACAATTTTATAATGGTGTTGTGTATGGAAATATTTGTTGGTACATGTTTATTAGCACACACGGTGTCTGGTTTGGGAGTAGGTATAATTGAGAGCAATTCTGATCGAAGAACTCCTGTCCAAAATTCATTACGATTAGGTAAAAAATTTAAATGACCTCGACTGTTATGTTGCTAAAACGATCTCAGGTTACTGTATTTGCACTTCAGTTAAGTATACTATGAAAACTTTTAAGAGAAACGTTGAGGTTGAGCCTTTTGTATTGTGCTAGTTGTAATTTCCTCGCAGACGAGCCTGGCGACAATCCCGACTTATCTTTGTTCCTTGACAACACTTTCCCTTGGGGTTCTATCCACTTACCACCTAGACTATTCAGTTCACATGATCTGTGATTCTTTCACGTAGGGTTTAATTTTGTCTGAGATAATTTTGAGGCCCGTTTGGGCGAAGACGTGGCCGGATTTATAGCACAACTTCACAACTTTTGTAGTCGCTTTCATTTCACACACTAGTAAGTCGACTGGTTTGTTTCAGCTCTTATTGCTTTGTTTGTTAATATTGCACGATCCCCTTCTGTTAGGTTGGCAAGGTAATCTTAGCTTCGGTCCGTATCCTCGTTTACTTGCTTAATACTTTCTTGTTCGGAACCGAACTTATGGAAGGAATCTCGTTAAATAATTTAGTTGATTTGATTAGGTATTGGAACAAGTAGTTTGGGGAACATTTAGAAATGAAAGTTTTTCTTAAGATGCATAAATGACAAATGCAATAAATGCTTAAGATTAAAGGCTTTCAAGCTACAAGCAGGCAGACAAAGGGATTAATAGACTTGTAATATATATTTGTATTTACTCGTAAAGTGGCTGTTTTTTTTTCTTATATACTTTATTTGATTTGACAAGAAACGTTATGACCACAGACCTGAATCTCTCTTACACCTATGACTAGTGTACCTACGAGTAATTTAATCTCCAAAGTAATAGCAATTATTGCAATGCAAAATCTGCTACAATCCTATATATCATTTCAGTTGATAGGTCCTACCTTTTCCGTAATCCTATAGCCAATAATATTACTTAATTCAATGTTGTTTTAAATACGATGTTACCAACACCTTAATCGAATCTATTGAACTCCAGTTAAGTAATATAAGTTAGAGCAGTAAATGCAGAAATTTCCTGAACAATTCAAAAACGCAATGTTCACGTATCTCCCCGAATATATTAGCCGCGTTAGTTCCACGACTATCGCGTTCTAACGGTAATGTACGGCTAGCCCCCGCTGCGAGAGACGTATAAATTCCATACGAATGCCCGAGCAGTGCATACTGCGTGCGGGTGAGTGCGTTACAGTTGGTGCAGATGGGTTTATGAACAGTTTTCACGAGTTTTCTGCTGTTTTGACAGTTTTGATACTGGCTGGTTTAAAACAATAAGTACTTTTAAATTTTATATTTAGAACAAACTCCGGGTTGTGGGAGAATACTAGAGATGGAAGAATACACTAATGTATGATACACCATTGTAATTTAAATGATTTACTGGAGTTTTAGAAAGACTAATAAGATGCACATAAATATGCCACGGCAGCAGCTTGCATCAAGCGTCTATCCACTAAAACAAAGACATCACGTGCCAAGAGATGATAAAATAAATTTGAAACATCCCCATTACAAAGCTAATGGGCTGTATCTCGAAAGCTAGGGAATAAAAGATCCGTCGATTAGAAACTTTATGTTTGCAATTTTCCGGACTCCCCCTTGCTGCTTGGTTCTGCACGTACAGTCAAGAGCACGTGGAGCTTAACACATTGAACTTTGTAACATTCTTATTACAATCACCTTAGAGTTCCGACTCGCATCACAAGTGTAAAACTTCGTGTGCTCTTGACTGTACATATTTTTGTAACCTGCTCGAAGCTGCATAGCGTAGCTACGTGAGGGTTAAAGAACAGATCGTGTTTCTCTACCAGACCAACGTGAATGTCTAAGCCTTTTTTTCCGTAGCACCTAATCAAAAACTTTACTTCAGCCAACATGGGGAACTATTCTCGTTTAGTCGATAAGATGTCTCAGTTGTCACTGTATACTCGATAGCTTGTAAGGCAATAATTATCATAACAACCCGTAACAGAAAAGGCGCAATCCCTCCAACACCCCAATTAGATGCATGCATAAAATATGATGCAATCGAACTTTAGTTTTGTCTAACCAATTTTCTTAAATATCGATTAATAATATCACGATTTCCATAGAAAGCACTTAATTCAGCTACGATAATTAAGTTTTTGGAAAAATTTAATCATATTAAAAATAGCTGAAATCGAATAAGTAGTCGATACTGAACAAACTAATTTCAGGAATTGCGCTTATTCTGTTACATTTTGTATAAAGAACGTGAACAGGGATTTTGTTACTAACACTAGAAAGTGTGTTAGTAACAAAATCCCTGTTCTAATTTTCCTGTCCCTAAAAACCACTTTTGTAGCTCTCTATTGTAGCTAAACATATTGTAAGGATGCTTTCATAGAACATAAAACAGCACGAACAAATTAAATTATTTCTATGTAGGTACTTCAAAAATATAATAATAAAATAAATATTTCATACCTTAAAATTGAATTAGCTAAATCTGGACTCGCAATATGAACGCACAAATCAAAGGGCAGACAAGCGAATCGAACCTCTACAATTTATTTGGTGGGGAAGTTAGGAAAATAGACTCATTTATCTATTGATTCGTAGGTTAATCTCAGAATAGGATCTAAAAGACTGAATAGGAAAGCTATTTCGTTGGTTTTCATAAAGATAGGGTTACTACCTTTTGTATTTTTATTTGAGAACAGATTTTAGATTGTAACCACTATCTAACTCTCTCTTTGTAAGTATTCTATTGTCGTACAGTACCTTCGATAGTAAGATATGTGTTCTTTCGATGTAGCAAAAGAATTAAACTTTGAATACTATTTTATTCAATGTTCATCTAGTGGGAATCACTAGATGAACATTGAATGAAATAGTATTCAAACCACGAACAACCGGTATCTGGAAATTATAACAAGCAAATCGAAAAAAACGGGATCTATATGGGGGAAAAAACACAATGACAATGAAATAATATTCATAAGAGAAAGATACATTGGAGAGATGCCTTTAATTTAAAATGACATTGACGGACACTAAAGACATAAATCTGATAGCTAGCGCAAAATTAAAAACGTCCCAAGGAAATGGAGATTGGTATTCGGTTCCATTGGACTTGATCAACCAATTTTTAGGCAAAGAGATATATCAAGACAGATATATACGACGGGTCATTATAGAAAGACATTACCCTCGTTATATTGGAGTAAAAATTTACTTAGGTACACTCAAAGAAGTGTAGTCACACGAATAGTCAGCTAGTAGGTATTGCAGTACATAGTTGACTTGAAATAATATTGCGAGTTAATCATACTATAAAAGAATAAAACAGTAGAGAAATTGATACACCTCTGATAAGAGACCGCTTCTCATGATATTAATCAGGTTCGAATCCTGGCATGTAAAAATGCGTTTTTTAAAAACTTACTTACTTAAGTTCATATTTATCACTAGCTCGACGGTGAAGGAAAACATCATGAGGAAACCCGCAGGTCCCAGAATTAATTCTGAGGCATGTGTTGTTACAACCCGGTCCGAACGATGGGCTTACCACCTATAAAAGTAACTAAAAAAGTGGATATTTCCAGAAATGAAAACTTCTGCCTATGTTAAATTAAAATCGAAATAGAAATATCGGTTTTAGAGGTGTTTGCGATAATATTTTTAATTAATCTACTACATAGGTACCCTATTTCAATAATAATTTCATTCCTAAGCCATGTCCTCTTTGGTACTTATAAGGTAAGAAATCTCGATCGAGCTAAATTCACTCGAACAGAAAAACGTGTATTGAATATAAAACGGAAACTAAGACCGCTATAAAAGAAATATTTACTACTACTACTATGTACTATTTTCAATCGTTTGTGTTAATGATGCAGTAATGCGTTTGCACTGTTACCATTTGGCAGGGAGTCCGATAAATGGATCATTAGTACTAATCGTCTACTATAGCTATGATTACTGAATAATTACCACTTACTGCAATACCAACACAGAGTAGAGATTTTGTTTTAGGGGGGCTCCCATACAGCAACGCTTTGCCGTTTTTATATAATGGTACTGTACCATTTCCCATTTCGACAACATAAAGCCTTTAAAAAATAAGACTGAATTAAATCAGCGACACGGGAATCGAACCCATGTATGCACATTCCATAATTAAACATACCATACATACAAATCCATTGCAGAACCGATAGATGAATGTATGCATAGGAAAGTTGATGATAAGCCATGATGTGATCGTCTAGTAATTGGTAGGACCCCTAAAATTGTGTAACATCGTAGTAACCCAATTCTTTAAGAGGTAGCAGGTATCTTTAGAGGCGTTTTTGAGTAAAACCAAAAATTAATATTAAATTGAACAAAGTTTATTCCTAGAAGCATCTACTGAAAACATAGTATCTATGAACATAAAACAATGAATTAAATAAGTATAGAATTTTACATTCTTCATAATTTGTGTATCTAGAAGTAGCCTAATGCCTTTGGATTTACCTAGAACAAAATAGAAGGAAACCAATAAGAAATTTTTTTTTTTTTTTTAAATCAATTTTTTATTCAGGCTTTTAATACAAGGTATTATGTCAGCCTCATAATGTCTGACATTCTAGGTAACAAAACAAAAGATAATAAAAAACAATATACGAACTAAATATCTATGCAGCGGCACTTCGTTCACGAAGGACTAATTTAATATATTTTAGAATAATTTTAAATTGTACAGTTACACAATTTCGCAAGATTATATTAATACCCCCATTTGTAATGTCCAGACTCCCCATAACGCTCCTTCGTAAACGAAGCAACCGCTCACATTCGAAAAGGTGCAACAAGTCATCATCTTTCTGTTTACAGAAGTCACATAGTGGAGAAGGTTTGATGCGCATCAGAAAATAAAATTTATTTAAAGGTATATGACCTGATCGCAGCCTTAACGCCAAGACGAGATCCTGCCTCGATAGATCAGTACAATCAAACCAGGCCCTACTTTTTGGTTCTGCGTGGATAGTTCTATACCACAGTCCTTTCGTTTCCGAGCAATTCTGAAAGTGATTCCTCCATGCTTTCATACACCTCTGTTTTGCTTTTGGGAGGACCTCGGTCCCATATGGGTAACTTTCTACAAGTAATCCATCTGCAATGGCTTCCTTTGCAAGGTGATCTGCTCTTTCATTTCCAAATATACCTATATGGGATGGTATCCACTGCAGCTTGACCACTTTCTTTTGGCAATTGTTATTTCCGTTCGAGTGTACCAACGAATCAATGTTCATAATAATGTCATAGCCAATAGGTGTCCCTTGTTGACCTGATACACATTTAGATAGATGTTGCAAGGCACTCTTTGAGTCCGTTAAAATTACAATTTTTGTAGCGTTCAAGGATTCTGTATATATTAAAGCCTCTGCTATAGCTTTTAATTCTGCTCTCATAATGCTAGCTTCTTTACAAAGTTTGAATTTTCGCGATACGTTTAATTGAGGATCAAAGAATGCCGCACCCACACCATTAACATCTTTTGACCCATCCGTAAATAACTTATAGTGACTTTGATACTTAGTACCTAAACTATTTAAAACTATATTCTTAAGGTTATATATATCATAATTTCTTTTACACTTATCTATTTCATCTATAGTATCATTGACATATAATTGGGTATCTAGTGATGAGATCCATTTACCTAGCTTATATATTCCTAATATGTCACTCTTAAATACGTTCACCTCCCTGAAATCATTGTGAATTACAATAAGTAAAGGTTTAACTTTGTTTTGCCAGTACTTTCCTTCACACAAAAGAGATAGGCTTTCCAAAAGTATGTATGTTACTTTGACGGAAGACGAAGCCACCTTCAACCAATACCTACAAGCCAGCCATTCTCTCCGCATCTGAAGAGGAGGGATGCTCAGTTCGCATTCCATCACATGAATGGGTGTTGTTCTTATAAAACCCCCACAAATCCTCATTGCTCTATTCTGAAGTATATTTAATTTGTTTAAATGACATTTAGCACTATTACTATATAAAAAACTAGCATAGTCTAACCGACTTCTAATAAGTGATATGTAAAGTCTACGTATGTGTTTTTGATGAACCCCCCACGATGTGCCTGCTAAAACTTTCAAAATATTCATGTATTTATATGCTTTTTCACAAATTTCATTTATGTGTGCTCCCCATCTTAAACACGAGTCAAACCATAATCCAAGATATCTAATTTTTTTAACTACTCTTATTGTCTGATTATTTATTTCTATATTTATGTTTAACTGTTTTCTAGTTCTATTGAATATACATATATTAGTTTTACTTTCTGACACATTTAGACCGATATGTTCTAGTTCATTCATTAACAAGTCTATAGCATGCTGAAGTTCGTCTGCTGATCTATTTAAAATGTCATTGTTGCAGTAAAGGACAAAATCGTCAGCATATTGGGATACACTGACATTGTTGATATTTTTACAAATGTTCATAGTAACAATATTAAACAATAAAGGAGACAATGGATCTCCTTGTGCAAGACCTCTATTTGTATGCCTACTTATTGTCTCACCACTAGATACTTTGATATGAAGATGTCTATCACAGAGATAATTCCAAATATACAAACAAATATTTTTACCAATACCTATGTTTTGTAACATTTTAATAACTGCTCCTATATTTACATTGTTATATGCACTCTCTATGTCCATAAAACAAGCAATCGTAGGGATATTTTTAGAAAAACCTATTTGTATGCTAGATACTAGTCTAGTTAAGTTGTCCAAACACGATTGACTTCTTCTAAATCCTACCATTACAGGAGAAAACAATGATTTACCTTCAATATACCACTCTAATCTTTTTAAAATTATACTATGAAACACTTTGCACGGACACGAAAGTAAGGATATTGGACGTAATGAAGAGTTATTACCTAGTTTAGGAATTGGTATTATACTAATACTTCGCCATTGATTGGGAACCGTACTATTACTTAAGATAAGATTATATATATGAAGTAAATATCTTTTACCATTGAGTCCTAGATTGCAAAGCATTGAGTACGAGAAATCATCTGATCCCGGCGCAGTATCTCTATGTTTCATTGCATTTCTAAACTCAGCCATTGTGATTGGTGTTTCTAATATATTATTAGGGGTTTCGTTAAATGTAGGAGGTGGTTCTCCTACGGTATCTGGGGTTAGGGAGTACAATAATTGCTTAGACTTGCCAGGATCATAATTAAAATTTCTGAATCGACCTTTCATCCATCTCATTTTCCTCCACATTACTGTTGCTGATGTCTCTTGGTCAATACTAGTACAAAAATCATTCCATGCCTTAGAACGTGCCTTGCATATTAAATTTCGTGCTTGTGAAATTTTAAACATTAAATGATCGTGATTAGCTGGAGTAGGGTTGCGTCTAAAGTTTTTAAGTGCTAATCGCCTTTCAGCTACGGCTTTAGACAGACTAGGGCTCCAATAAGATTTGGGGCTAAACTTAGGTGATGGATTTTCATTAAATATTATCCAAGGGATTGTATCCTCAGCCACAGAGTTGATTTTATGCATGAAAGTGTCGTACATAACCTGAATATCATTGGTCAACTCTGAATCAACAAAGATATCGTCAGTTTTTTTTGTAAAATTATCCCAGTCAGCCATTTTGAAATTACGTTTCTTAGTATGTGTATTAAAACTTTCAAAACCATACTTTATTCTCAATATAATGTGATCACTACCCAAAGACTCTTGTGTGGTTTCCCAACTCAATTGGACAGCAATATCTACAGAGGCAAATGTTATATCAGGAGAGGATTTTTGTATAACGCCATTAACAAGGCGTATTCTAGTTGCACTGCCGTCATTTAAACAGATAAAATTGTTTTCAAACATAGATTTGTATATTAATTCCCCACGTCTGTCGTTTTTGTATGACCACAGAGAATGATGACCATTAAAGTCTCCTGCAATGATCGATTGTGTATTAGCAACTTGAAAGATGTAATCCCAATCACTCTGAGTAGTGTTTGCCGATGGAGGACAGTAAATAGCAATAATATTTTTAACTCCCGCTACATTAAATATGTTAACATTAATTATTTCTATACTAGGATTAGGAGATACAAGGTTAACTTGGCACATCTTAATAGATTTATGGCACAAGATACAAATACCACCATAGTGGTCATCCCTATCAGCCCGGAAAACATTGAAATTACTTACTTTTAAAGTATTCTCCGGTGATAACCAAGTTTCACTAACGATTGCAATGTGTATTTTTCCTTGTGACAATAATGACTCAAATTCCTGCAATTTTGGTTTTAAACTATTTGCATTCCATTGATATATGTTCACCACAGATTTTTTTAAATTATGGTGCCTATCCATTATTAATATTAAAAAACCTCAATGCCGTCTCAACATTAATGTAATCTCCTATAAAATCCCATATAACCTGCAATATATACTTAATTACTAACATAACTTTGTCCTTCGTATCCCTATTACCCACCCAAATGTTTTTTATTTTCTTCCAAATTTTTGATAATTTTAACATTTCTTTTCTTGGTTGATCCTTAGAACAGCTGTCTTCTGAAAAAAATTCTTGATTATGTCCCTCCAAATTAGATGATTGTGTATTTTGTTTGTGTTTTCCTTGTTTTTTGAGTTTCTTTTTTTTCGGTTTAGATCTTGACTCCACATCAGAAATATCATTAGACTCTTCTGTTTCACTAACCATGTTTGTATTTTGTATAGATCTACCATTCTTGAGTACTTCAGCATACGCTTTTGAAATACTTGTTTTCGATACCACGGGTGTGTAGTGAATATAATTTTCGTATGAATTATTTGATTCAGGGATGATTTTTCTTTTTTTTATTGTATCCACAGCGTCTCTAAAAGTACAATTGTCTTTAGACATAATTTCTCTAACTTCCTTCTCTTTTTTAAACATTGGACAACAGCTTTTAACCATAGACATGTGTCCGCCCTTACAATTTACGCATTTGAAGTCTAAGGTCTCACAATTCTCATGCTCACCGCCACACTTTGGACAAAGTTGTTTTTTTCTAGGGCAGAAGTTTTTTAAGTGGCCATATTTCCAGCATTTAGAACACTGCGTCACAGGAAATTTAAATGGTTCAACCTTCAAACGACACTCATAAGCATAAACATAATTTGGTAGGATAGATCCTTTGAAACACAGCCTGACTGTTTCACATTCGTTCCAATCACCCGCTTCATTTCTCCTTCTAAGCCTTTTTACACTCTCTATTTCTATCAGACTTTTCAGCACTTCTTTAATCTCGTCTTCTTTAAGATCTAAATCTATTTCTTTCACAACACCATATGAATGCAATAGTTCGTTAGTTTTCCTCATTATCCATCCATTTTTTATCAATTCCTGACAAGTGATTAACTTCTCCGCATCAATCGCATTTTCAAATCTTACCAACACCTTACAGGGATTTTTGTAAGTTATTTTTGTCACTTTTATGATATTATGCATTTTCAGCATCTTGGCAAAACCAATTTGTTTTGGAAGTGGTTCTTTTGAAGTTATAATAACGTCAATGAAGTTTTCATTTTCTTGAATAATACAATGAGATGTTTTTGGAGAACTACTGAGGTTTATCTTTTTCCCGTTTTTTCCCACCGTGGTAAATCCATCCTCTTCACCGTCAGTATCATTTCGTCGCCTCTTACCATACTTTTCTAAATCATTATCATCCCACTCCAACTCAGAACTATTTGTTATTAACTCCGGCAAATTCGTATTGGATATCCGTCGCGCAACCGACGCGTCGTCGTCGTCCTCACCACCCTTCATTGCAATTCACACTTATATACCTATAAGCTACTGATCGATAGCGCGGTAAACAATAGCGAAGCACACAGCACACAACGACACGCAGGACACGTCCTTGCCTCGTCACAGCGTGGGCGCAACTGCAATAAGAAAATGAATGATGAAATAAGAAGATGGTTTGAATAAATAAATAAATAAATATTTAATTTTATAGTATATGAATATTATAAAAAATAATAATATGCTACTCCCTATCCTATTATGATTATTGGCCCCTTAAGGGGGGGACAGTACCCCGTGGATCGGTGTCCACACTCTCCCCTCCAAACCAAGTCAGATCTTGTAATGGAGCAAAAGAGAGTCCCCGTACTATCCTGTGCGCCTCAGCCAAGACTGGGGTAGCGCTCCACCATGCAATGCAAGCATCAGTAAAATTGTTTAGACTACATAAGAGCATTTGAGCAGACATATAGTCTAGATTGTTTGGTATGTATTCAAATACATAAGTTGTATGATATATAATGATTTTAGTGCTGTATAGCAACATACTCCATCATTGAGCAGGTATTGTTCGGCCACAAGGACCAGTGATGAGGGCGCGATGCGCAAGCGTAGGATAGAACGTCAGATGGTTCATCAAGCTGTGATGCAGGGCGTCAAGACTCAGTGAAGTAAGCATTTAGGGGAGCTGTCTAGAATCAAACTCAGCCAGAAAGTCAACCATGGAGTAGAAATATAGATAGAGTGTGACGATGGTATGGATGACAGTCAGGGGAGCCGATAGTCGACAGTATTGCCATAGCCACCCACTGGACTCGTTGCTGTGCAGAGACAGGGATGACCAATAAGAAGAACCGACCAAGCTTAGTTTTGTTGTTGGAACAATAAAACTCTCCGATAAGAGGTTGTCACCATACAGCGTATAATCATTTTTAAAATATGGTTTTAGATGATTAATCCAAGCCAACCACACTAGACCAATGAAAGCACTAGCATGAAGTTAAAGAGGAGACCGTAGCATTGTACTATCAGTCAGTTTGTTGTTTGTCCATAATAAAATGGTAGGTATATTGATTGGTATATGAGGAACCGGCTTCGCCAGTAGCATTTAGCTGCCTCTACCACCGTTTTAAAAGAGAGACCTAGCCATACAGTAGAAACGGCACTACCATATAGCAAATCGGCCAGTAGTTTGGTATTTGTCCATAATTAAATGGTAGGTATATTGATTGGTATATGAGGAACTGGCTTCGCCAGTAGCATTTAGCTGCCTCTACCACCGTTTTAAAAGAGAGACCTAGCCATACAGTAGAAACGGCACTACCATATAGCAAATCGGCCAGTAGTTTGTTGTTGCTGGATAAAAGCATAAAATATTCACATATAAATGGTTGATACTATAAATAGCAATAGAATTTCAGATATTGTTGTAGCTAAGTAGTTACTCAGCTAGATATATTTATCAACTTATATCCTATATGTACTTATATACTTATATAAGATATCAGTACTCATGTGTCCTTAAGTTCTAGTACTTTCTTATTAGAATGTAATTGATGATAAATGGTGAGTATTATGACTCTTTGGTTTTCCTAGCTTGTAAATAATGAAATAAAGAACCCCTGCCTAATTTTGTGAATCAAAGATTTCTTAGCCTAGATATTCCTTTGGTAGGTATTGGGTCTTTCATATGATACCTATTCAGACTAAGAGCCATGAAATTAAGAATTTCTCAGATTATTTGTAACTTATCTTCTAGGTACCATAAAATAAATCATATAGCTTAATTTAGTATTCCTAATTAATTTGATGAGGCTGTCAACATGGATTTAAACCTAGTTTATTTGACTGAATCCACATAGACATGTACTTAGTATGATACTCTAGGCCCTAGACCATTTAAATTGCCTTATTTTATACCTACTGCCTTATCATACCTACATCAACATCTCATATAAGGCTGTCTGTCCGTTTGATCAGATTTTATGTAGATATAATGACTCAACCTGAGTGGGGGGTGTGTGAATAATGAGCAAACTGATTGGCCAGGACTTCGCTATGCTGTATTTTACGCAGTTACGCACCCTCATGCAATTATGTAAGAATTTAGCCAAACAGCCTGGCCACCACCACGCAACTCACCCTCTTTGTTGAACAGATTAGTTTAGTGATAGAACCAATACGACAGCCAGTACATCTAAACCAATCTCTCTCACATTTTAGTAGATTTTCACCTTAAAACTATGTGTCAGTCAGATCTTAGTCTAGATACGTACCTACGTAGGTACGCATTTGCCTATTTATTGCCTATTTATTTATTTCTACTTATAAAATTACGACAAGACATTTCGCAGGGCGACAGAACACAGACAATACAACAAGTTGAGTGAACCCTAGGATATATTTCCTAACAAATTCCTGAGCTTCAATATGACCTAATTTCGCCTACCCATAAGAACACTCCACTTACCTTCTGCAGGCTATGAGATTCATACCTGCCCATTTCCATCGTAGGAGCCGAAGCTCGCTCGTCACTAACACTCACTTTGAAAGGCCATGGATATCAACTAGCTAAACACAAAGAAACCAAGAACCACTCCAGCACTCCGCTTGCGTTCCCAGAGCTCTGGCGCCTCGGGGCCCACGAGTCTGTCACGCTAGACGCTACCTAATCGAAGCTAATTCCCTATTCTCACACAAATATCGACTTCACCATACTCCAGAAATACTGAAACGCATTACTTTTCACGATAGAACATAATATTCCTGTTCTAGACCATGTAAATCCCTAATTTCTCTAGCAAAACCGGCAAGCGCGTGGGCAGCCATCTTGCGAATCCCGTGATTCTCTCCAAAAACTCGCATAGTGACTCGCACGACTCCAAAACCCGAACTCCCCAATCGGCGTCTTTTTATCTCTTTCTTTCATTCAATTTCCTAACTACTTGTCTATCACTCCACATCATTCACCCTTCCGTCCTTCTAATAACGCCTAAAATTCTCCTCGTTTATTCCCCCGGAAGAGCGGACGCGGCCTTAGTCACACCACTGGCGGTGGCCAATCAGAGCCTCTTCAATCGGTTCTGGACCATATTTGGACATGTTTTCGGGCCCGACGCGGCTTATCTGGGAGCATGGTAGTGCCCCCGCCAAGTCAAGCAAAAAGCAATATCATTATTTCCCGCTACCGCTTTCCTAGTAATATCTTTCTCACACAATATTTTCATTCTTGTCTTCTCTTAATAATGCTACTTGCTACTAGATGGCTTGTTTTAAAGACTAGGTTTCGCTTCTAATTGTTCTTTAAATCTAATCTATTATTTAAATTAAAATTGTTATTAATTTTACTCATAAAATATCATATCTAGAAAGTGGGAACCGTCACAGTACGGAACCCTTCGTGCGCGAGTCCGAATCGCATTTTTTTTTTATTACTCATAGTCAAAAAGAATGCTGTTTGTCTCCAGCCTCCCTAGCAATACTGCAAACAAAACTCTTACCTTACATTACATTTTGCTATCTAAACTTAGTGACTACTGACACCGGTCACTTCACACTTCTTTGGAATGAATGATCGCTCTATTAATGATTTCAATAGTAACAACATCATACACGTAAGAGCAAATACATTTTCGATATAATATGTACGAGTACGAAGGTCTGTAGCATAGATATGACTTTTACTGTACCTACTATTTATTCTGTATTCTGTGCTGATGCGTAATATATGTACCTACCTATATGTAGGTAGGACCAATAATTAGATTTTTATACGCTTCTGCCATCAACGTAACTGAAAATAAATATTTATATAAGTACAAGGCAAGTACATAAACACAAGAACGATACTATCTATAGCTACCTATTATATTTATTCCTAAAACTTAAAAGACGTTATCCCTTCCATAAAGAATTCCAGTCGTGTATTTGCGCATTACGACCATCCCCAGATTTATGGCAAACCCCTGTCCGCCATATTGTTCCAAATTTAAAAATATTTATTTTTCCGCGGAATCCCATAAATAAAGAGAGCTTCAACGTTATCAGGAATGGGTCTTTGAGCATTGGACGGACTATGGAGACGACCGTTTCAATCTTTTATGTGTTTGGGTCGAATATTGGGTCGTATTTACGAGTGATGTCTGTTTAACATAGGATAATAATTATTTTTGTATTGGTACATTGGTTTTTGTGTTGTGTACTTACACCTGCATCCCTATCCTCTCTCTCGTACACACACACTCACACACACACCCTCATACACCCTCTACATGCACACACACCCCACCCCCCACACTATCACAAATACACACACCCCAACTTACAATTTTCTCTTTATTATTACCTTTTAAGCAAAAACTTTGTTTTTTAAACGACTATTGTTTCCTATAAAACGAACGGAAGTCATCGGTGTCTACAACACAGGGTTTCCTAGTGTAGGCACCGAGGCCCCTATGTACCATTGTGACGTTTTAACTATTCTTAGTTTTAGATAACATACTTGTACGTTTGTGAATAATAAATTCATTTTCATTTTCATGATATTTTACTGGGCAAATTTTTCTTTTCATTTATTGGTTACTACTTGAGGATAATCGCCGTGTTAGGGTCTACAGAGGTACTAGCGGTTCTGCGCGGTTTCACCCGCGTACTTCCCGTTCCTGTGGGAATACGGTAATAAAATATAGCCTATATTACTCAGGGCTATTCTAGCTTTCCATTAGTGAAATGATTTTTAAAAACGGTCCAGTAGTTTTTGAGGTTATTCGTAACAAAGATACAAACATACAAAAACACAAATCTTTCCTCTTTATAATATTAGTATAGATAGAAGTATATAATATATAGATAGGTAAGGTATATATAGGTACCGAATGTTATGAAGACTATAGCATGTCCGATCAATTTCGATTAACGAATATATTATACGATAAATGAATAAACACACACACTACAAAATATAAAATATATTTATGAATTAAGAATATAAACTTGACATGGTTAAAATATGTTCATTAAGATTAAAATTGCTCAGATACCATTACCCGGTCAAGCCACGGAATCGGAAAACAATAGGATTATTTATTGTAACAGATCGCCTGTAGTAGGATGCTGTTTGATAGGCTACCAAGTGAAATTTACGTGATACCTTAAATAAGTGTAGTCACTGATAAGTAGTCTCTAATCTCTAATAGTTAATAGGTATATGTACCTGCCTTTGTAGAAATGGGTAAAGAAGTTTTTGTTAGCATCTTGTCTAGGACTATATTCTTTTCAATCCGTTCTATTTCAATACGACCGATGCAAACTGATTCGAAAAAATCGGTATCAATCGGTCAAATTGAAAATTGTAAAACGGCGGTCGATTACCAAAGAGTTTGAAAGAAAATTCTGACTTACTTAAGTATAGGTAGAGACAGAATTATCACTTCAACCGATATTATGATCACCAGTTATTTGTTTTCTTATCATCAGTACGAACAAGGCTAGACAGTAATTACAAAACATTATTATTATTATCCAAAATTAACTTTTTGACCTTTAATAGGTAAGTGAGTTTTCAGAAATTCTATGATTAGATTATATGATTTTGACTTTAAAGAAAACCTAAAATATAACAATGTAGATCTATAATACGCAAGCAACGCCATTATATAAGTAGGTACATTTCATTCAATTAATACGTTTTTTTTAATTGAACCAATCAACCTTAACAATTTTATGAATAGCCAGCGGCTAGAGTCAGCAAGAGATAAAAATTAAAAGCCATAAAAATCGCAACAACAAAAAGGATAGCGGAAAATTAAAACGGCACCCGCAGTGCTTGCTGGAAATATATAATATCGAGTACAATGTTACCGCAATAAACAATGTAAAAACAATATTCCAGTGAAAAATGGCAACACCAAGCGATAAATTTTTTAAATTTATGGTTACAATATTGTGTTGTTGAATAAAAATTTATATTTTAGCTAAACAAAGATTAGCAGGTACATAGATAAATAACAAAACAATTATTACTATTACCCAGCAGCAATGAATGAAAGAAATGCATAAGTTCCTGTACCTATATATTTATTGCGAACTAGCAAGGAATTAGTGGCATAACCCGCGCGGATACCATTTTAACCCGGCGAGAATTTTTGTACACCCTTTCTAGATGGATACCTACATCACATCGTTTAAGCAACCTTGTCAAAATGCAAGTTTCACGTCAAGCCGCATAATCACGGAACAATATGATTATCTATTGTTATCGATCGCCAGTGGTAGACTGACGCTTGAGAAGCATACTTTTGTATGGTTGAAGGAGATAGTGGTATTTGAGATTATTATTTGGGTCTCGCTCTACTTTCTCATTTTTATATTTCTTATCTAAATAAACGAATAAACACGAAGTAACTCAATGTTTACGCGTATCATAAATAACATGCGTTACGTCGTGATGATAAATAAGGAAGGAACTCGCGGAAGCTTACTCCGTAAGTCCATAATTTCATATTTTACGAACGTTTTCCTTCATTACACATTTTTGCGAGACAAGACTTAATCTCAATGGTACGCCCCGCCTGACTTCGAGAATTAAATTATGCTTTTCCATGAATATTATACTCGATGTCGCAATCTTTTTACGTTATTCAAAAGACTCAGGAATTTACGATTAATCATAATCTAAAGAGCTCCTTCATGATCCGTCCTCGTAAAATGCATCATAACTTTTCATTACGAATGTGATTCGCAAATTGTATAAGTAGTTCCGTACCTTTCTTTTAAAAGAAGGTCACACTGTCACTGTATCAATTATATTGAGGTACCTACTACTATTACATTTATTAACAGAGAAAAAATACATTGGTGTTGTGGAATATTTGAAATGCCGTCCAGAGGCGAGGCAGCGTTTCCTATCAGTATATCTAGGCTCATCCTTTGAAAAAGAGCTCATCTTAGAGGCTTCTACAAGTAGGTAAAAGTTGAATACTGTTCCTTAAACCCTTCATTAGTTGATTAAATACTCTATTCATTTTCAAATATTAATATTTAACATCGGAATGTGGAATTTATTTATTGACTTGTCTAATAGCCAGTCTGATAACATTTCTGCGACATAATAGCTCATGTTTTGTTACCGTGCGCCCACAGGAACCCGCTGGCTGACCTACAAGTTTGTACAACGATTTTAAAAACCTCATTTACGAATCACTGAAGTTTTTTTTTAAACTTATAATAATTTTACTATCATGCGCACTACTCTCACAGCGCCAAGTCAAATAAGTACTTTTACTTGTCCCAATACTTTACTTTCACATCAATAAATCACGCCTTATAAAACGTAAATAATCATGGCAATGCATTCGCTGAGGTTTGCAACGTTTCGGCCCTTCGATACGAAGGTTTTTTATCGTAGAGCTGAGATAAATGTCCGGTTACCGGGGGTCCAACGTTGATTTATACTGGATATCCGTCAGGCAACGAATTACGAAGGCACCGATGTAAATCACCTAACGCTCGGCGCCGAATCAATACTGCTCTAATACGTTTTCGATATAAATACGGTTGCGTTCAATCTCATATTGATATCGGTTTGGTTTTTCTTGACTTAGAAGAAAGCTTCGTTCCAATATGACTAACTGAAATACTCATGTAGGTAACTTATTTAGCTTTTCACATATATTGTCGAAGCCAGTTGGAACGAATTTTTTTTCAGTATGACGATTTTCCGAAAGTTAGAATTCCATAATTTACATCTACACTAATATTATAAATAGGAAAGATTTGTATGGTTGTTTTTGGAATGAATCGAAACTAGATTGGACAGATCATAAAAACCTTTAATTGAAAGCTATAAAGTTAAAGTCTTAGTCAATGTAGGGGCTTATAAGTCCTCCTATTGAAAGTCATTGCGACTCCACCGCGACCGCTTCGGTACTCGTATGTATAATTGAGGGGAAGAAGAGAATACTTTTAGTACCTACCTACTTAGAAGAATTTTCAGAATTGTCGTTGTTGGGTAAGATAATTCTTAATTAATAATAGCTGTCAGTACTTTAGAAACTACGTAAATAATAAAATCGCCTTAAAATAATATTTTTGGGTCCGCCAAATCCCGCCAAAGGTTATCCCTGTGGGATAATTACGGAACTTCCTTTTAAATCTGTTTCATAAAATAACATCTACGCTTCTATGCTAACGGGCTTAACATAAAAGGGCAACGACAGCTTAAAAGATTAAAACAATAAGTTACTTCATAAAAAAGACAGCAAGTACCGAGATCGTTATAGGGCTGATGTTTATTGCAGCACCAGGTTGAGTGTTAAAACTTTTTATACGGAAAAGTTGACGATCGTAAAACACGGTCAGGTGGATTAAAAAGGGCGGCAAAGTTTGAGGGGGCGTGCTGAACGTTTTAGGTAAACGAGATACCCACCCTGAGCGTTGTTTTGGGATACTGTATCTTAATCATTTATCAATTACAATTTTCTAGCAAAAACTGTATCTAGTCAATAAAGATCTGAAGAAGAGAGAAAGGCAGGCCGAAGCCGAAAACTTTTTAAATTTTCGATCGGGTTACCTACTTGCTCAGCTTCTGCGTCATTCATAAATCTATACTACTTAATACTAGCTTTTACCCGCGGCTTCGCTCGCGCACGTTTATTTCACTCCCTTAGGGGTTCAATTTTGCAAAATTCTTTCTTAGTGGGTGCCTAGTGCCTACACTGTAGAAGCTATATATGTGCTAATTTTCAAGTCTCTAGACCCAGCGGTTTAGGGTGTGCGTTGATACACCACCAATCAGTCAGTCAGATTATCATTTTATATATATCTTCTACTATATAAAAATAAGTCGGGTTTTCCTTCCTGACGCTATAACTCCAGAACGCACGAACCGATTTCCACGGTTTTGCATTCGTTGGAAAGGTCTCGGGCTCCGTGAGGTTTATAGCAAAGAAAATTCAGGAAAAATTTCAACAGAAAAGCGGGAAAATCTTATAAGCATTGCACCCGTGCGAAGCCGGGGCGGGTTGCTAGTAGATTATAAAGATTTTTTGTTTGTTACGAATAAACTCAAAAACTACTGCATGTACCGATTTTAAAAAAATATTTTACCAATGGAAAGCTAGAAGGTCCCCGAGTAACATAGGCTATATTTTATTCCCGTATTCCCACGGGAACGGGAACAACGCGGGTGAAACCGCGCTGAACCGCTAGTTTGTAGATAAAAAATAATTACAAAATATGTTCAGATTATTCCCGTATAGGACTGCCGCAGTGATATTTAATTCCTGGAAATACCCACTTTTCTTTTATCGCTAGGTACTTAATATTTTTGTCTGTTTTTTTTTATTAACCTGGCTGAGGCGGGATTTAATTGTACGACCAGCTTTGGTAAATAAAGATTTTTGCATTGTTGTATTGTATTGAGATTTGAGGCTGATGTAGGTACATATGGGGGTAACTATAAAACGAAAACTAATTTCCCCAAGACTTCACACCCATAAAAAACAACTGTAAACGCCAATATAATCGATATTATCAATCCCAGATGAAAAATGTGGATAAATATTGGACAATAAATTACATTATCGCGTAAACTAAAGGCCTTATTAATCCATTTGCCTGAAGCCTTGCATTTATAGGTCGACGATACTACAGCCAAGCTTGCATGAGGACATCACTCGAGACGCAGACAATACGTCAACAACTGAGGACTTTCATTACAGAGACAGCACTCGGATACTGTAATTGGAACGGAACGTATACAAAGACAACTCCGGCAATAACAACTCTATTTTAAAGGAATAAGGTTGCTGGTAGAAGATGCCGACGAACAAATGTTTTGCTTTCAAAAACGCCTGTTAAGCAGAGATGCTCCAGCGCTTTAGAATCGAAACAGGGATGGAAAATGGAACGACTTTTCAGTTCATAAATGTGAATGATAATTATAGCGTGACATTATTCCAACATATTCCCCTGGTGCAGTAAGTATAAATGTTTAAGGATTAAGTTAAATTGAAAATAATAATTATTTCTACAGGTACCTACCTACATTGAACAAATAGGTAGGTACCTAAGTGCTTAAGCCAATAAAGTTACAAAAATAAACAACCAGAAACGTTGAGTAATTTATTACTTTCATCATAACACACATGCTTCAAAGTTTCTCCATTTTGCTGCGAAAATTATTAATTTGCTATAAAGTGGGGCAATCATTATTTCAATTAATCTAATTTTGAAGACAGACACAGCGGCTCCATAAGGGTTAAGTTTTTACCACTTTGTTACGAAACCCTAAAAAGGTACATTATCTAGATTCTAGATGGACCAGACAATGAATATAACGAAACCAAGAATATTTTAATGTAAATCCAGTTTAATTAAATTAAATAGGTACCTAAGTATTCTCTTGGTACATGAAGTTAAATAAATAAATAAGTACCTACCTAAGTAGGGACTCGTACTTACTTAGGTAATATTAAGGTATCATTTCTAGTCAAGTAAGCTTCAAGTACAGTCATCAAAGTTGTTAGTGTTACATTTCCAAAAATTAAGATTCACTTTTCTCTTAAAGCCTTAAATGTATTTATAGTATTTTTTTGGTAAATTATAGGGATCAAAGATACCTTTACCGAAATAAACATTAATCAATAAGATTTATTTATGACTTCCCCAGAAAAATGAATTCTTAGTTACTGGCCATGTAACCCTAACAACTTTGTTGACTGTACCTACCTACCCTCTCAAGAAACAATTTTTTTCTTAATTTTTTTTTCAAAAATCACTATTTATCTGTACCTACCTAACAGTAATTTCCATTTGAGTTCTTCGGACGACCTCCCACTCTTGATAAGCTACAGTCCGGCACCGGTCCGGTCAACATCCGGACCGGCCGGACGTCATTTCAGGACCGGAAAATCGCCAATCACACACCTACCTGGTATATTTTTACGTTATATTTTCGTTCCTGGTACGGACGTTAATATTAAAGGATGTTGAAAAACATTCCCTTTATGAAGATCCTTAACTTAGTTCAAGAGCGGAGTAGGTACTTACGCATCTACTTATCTACTACATCAAAATCTATAGGTATAACTAGAGACCAGTTGTATAACTATTAAATACATACGTAGATACACAACTATTTACCGAACACACAAAAAACAATATAATAAAAGGTAAAAAAAAATGTATATTTAAAAACAACTTCAAAAAAACGACTAATTAGAGTACAATAAAAAACATCAACTTCATTAATAATAATAATCTCAATGTATTAATTCGGGGCGCGGTATATCTATATACCATACGGTTTTATAATATTTAATTTCTTATCTACATTATAGGCCCTGCCTAGTTTGGGACTAGATAACTGTGTGTGAATTGTGTCCCACAATTTATTATTATTATTATTATTATTACCTACCTTCTTGTCGAAGGAGTTTCCATATCGGTAATAAATTACCTAACGCATTAGATACTCAGATCACTTCAAGAAATAAGACTATGATAGTACCACAGACAGGCGTATTCACGAAGGCTCGATACCGTTTCCGTTCGATTCAGATCGAGTAAAAAAAAATTCCGAATCCTTATGTCACATATGACATTAGTTTTCGACACCAACATCAGCCCATCTCGAAAGTGTTCGACAGATTTTCCGATTCCGAGTCGAATATCGAATATCGAAGCTCCGTGAATAAGCCTGTTTTACTTACCTACATGCCCCCAATTATTAGATTGAAGTTAAAATAAATATTATTGTAGTCTTTTTGGTGATTATTTGGAAGTCGGTTTTTATTTTTGTAATATTTTATTCCATTTATTAGTGAACTTGATCAAATTTACTACAGGTATCAACCTACTCACGATACCTACAAAATGTCATTATCCCTACAACATTATTAATTATAATGAATATGTAAGTACATACACTAATAAAAAAAAAGACGTGTGGCACTCGGGGACTGCCGCGGTAAAGCTATTGCATAGCATTTTTTATCAACAAGACTGCCGAAAAGAAACGACGTTAGACAATGCACGGCCTTCAAGCCACACGGGTGTCATTTAAATGGTTAGCAGAGTATTCGTATTTTTGTAAGCAGAAAAATATAATCTGTAAGCAGATATAGCTAATTGGTCAGCAACTCATGGCCAGCAAACATTACAAAACCTATCAGCATTTTATGTCATTCTGGATGGCTGTAATTATTTTTGAGCTGCAATGAGCTGCTACTGCTTAATAAAATTTTGGTAAGCACTCAGAGGGGAAGCCAAAAAATATTTTTTGAGCTGCATATAAAAGTAGCAAAAATAATCTTAGCAAACTTGTCATGCGCAAAATGGGCGCATTCCTTACAAAGATTAAGAAGGACTTTGGATTATGCAACTTAAAGTAGTGGGAGTTGGAGTGGGCGTGGAAGTGGGAGTGGGGGTGGAAGTGGGGTTGGGGGTGGGAGTGGGAGTCAGAGTGGGAGTGGGACTGAGACCGGGACCCGGACTTGGACTCGGACTCGGACTCGGACTCGGACTCGGACTCGGACTCGGACTCGGACTCGGACTCGGACTCGGACTCGGACTCGGAAAGGAAGTTCCTATTTTGGATTTTGAATTTTGTATTCTGAATTTTGAATTTTGAATTTTGAATTTTGAATTTTGAATTTTGAATTTTGAATTTTGAATTTTGAATTTTGAATTTTGAATTTTGAATTTTGAATTTTGAATTTTGAATTTTGAATTTTGAATTTTGAATTTTGAATTTTGAATTTTGAATTTTGAATTTTGAATTTTGAATTTTGAATTTTGAATTTTGAATTTTGAATTTTGAATTTTGAATTTTGAATTTTGAATTTTGAATTTTGAATTTTGAATTTTGAATTTTGAATTTTGAATTTTAATTTTGAATTTTGAATTTTGAATTTTGAATTTTGAATTTTGAATTTTGAATTTTGAATTTTGAATTTTGAATTTTGAATTTTGAATTTTGAATTTTGAATTTTGAATTTTGAATTTTGAATTTTGAATTTTGAATTTTGAATTTTGAATTTTGAATTTTGAATTATGAATTTTGAATTTTGAATAAAACATTTTGACTCGGACTCGGACTCGGACTCGGACTCGGACGTCGGAGTGGGGAGCGTGAGGTTTTTTCGTTACGGAATTTCTGGATTCGGTCCCCGCGCTCAAGGCCCGCGATAGAAGCTATGCAATAGCTTAATAAATAATAATAAATTTAGAAAGGTTAGATAGTAAAATTAAATTTAAACTTTTTATTTTTACGTTTTAATAGGTTCCTTCAAATTATAAATCTACCTATATACTTACTTAAAATAAAATGATAAACTGACTGGTGATGTATCAACGCACAGCCTAAAGCGCTGGGTCTAGACTTGACATTTTGCACATAGATAGATAGCTTATACAATGCCGGTATCCACAAAGAAAGGGTTTTGCAAAATTCAACCCGTAAGGGGGTGCGCGAGCGAAGCTAGTACTTAATGTAAAGTTAATTCCACGTGTTGTTTATTTTTGGAATCAGACCCAAGTGAGTAAGTAACAGAAACAAACCTGACCTGTACTTACTTTACCGACTCATACGCACCCAACCAAACCGCTGTCTAGGTCGTTACTTAACTTTATGACTCGCGAATTCATTCATTCATTGTCAGTCTGAATCCGTCCGTAGTGTAGTGAACTGCGTAATCATGTTATTATTCCTCGTTCTAGTGTGCTCAGTGCTGTATTTAGTGTTTTCTTGGATATCTCTTATGAGGGATCGTCGAAACGTTAACATTCCTGGACCAGTGCCTCTGCCTATTGTTGGAAATGGACATTTACTAGCAGTGGATGCGGCGGGTTAGTAATTTAACCGCATCACAGTATCAATTTTTCATACTTATACTAATTTATTATTTAAGTTATTCAAATTCTGGGGCGTCCCGGTTTCCTCTTACGTTTTCCTTCGCCGTTGAGCAAGTCATAAATAATTAAATACATGAAGTAATAAATACATAGGTATGTACCTAGATACTTAGGTTTACAATATCGTTGTTTTTCGATATTTTGAGAAGTGAATGTATTCATAAAACTCAGTAAATTTATTGTGGGAGTAACTCCAAAAGAAGATCGGCAAAAGACAACCAAACTAGTAGTGGTATTGTAGCACCAATGAAACGATAAACATACTGAAATACTATTCATGTACACATATCTGATCCCGAGCGGAAATCGAACTTGCGACCTTTAACACCGAAGCCAAGGTCCAAAGAAGTCACGTAAATGCAAGGCCCAGCGTTTCACCTCCAAAATACAGAAAACCAGAATGCTTTAAATATGCGATCAATGTTGCGAACTATTATAATACACCTTTAATCCCGAGGAAGTGGGCAGAGGTATTCCATTCCTGGAAAACCCCACTTTTCACCAGTAGGTATATATTTTTTGGATCCCTTAAATTGACAGGACCCCTAAATGATGGTCTTTATACCTACCTACTCTTAGGTACCTACCTAGTATAATAAATTAACATATTTTATACGTTAGAGGCCACAATTTTTTTGCATACGTACCTAACTTTGGTAAAAGTTTACTACAGTAAATAGTATATTATAAATTATGAAGGATTTTTAAAAACTCGTCAGATTTCTTTTTAAATGCTAATAATATTTAAAAACAATAGTTACATAAAATAAAGTCAGTATTCTAGATTTTCACTGTAGGTACAAAACGAGATGCTCTTAATAATACTTATAGTTCAATGGACGGTCTGTAAAATAATGATATGATAAAAACAGAGATTTGGTCAATTCCCTAAGTGATTTGGTCAAATCACGGAGGATGTTAAAATAACATCACGATTTTATCATTTCCCGAAACAAATCTAGCTATTTGAACAAATACCAGAACTGGTTCTGTGAAATGACAAAAATAACTTTTCTATTGTATTTTAAAGGTTTATTTACAAAGGCATACATAATTTTAACAGTTTCCTACTTGTAGCACTGATCTCAAAAATCACCCTATATAACATAGATATTATCACGGTTAGGTTAGAGTTAGGGGTCCAAAGAATATCTTGGGAAAAGTGGGTATATCCAGAAATGGAATACCTCTGCCTACCCCCTCGACGATATAAAGCGAGAGATTTTTTTTAACATAGAAATATTATTATATGGAACGGTACCTGACTAGCATGCGCGAATTTTATCATTTCACGAAACTAGTTCTGTAGGCGTATTCACGGAGCTTTGATATTGGACTCGGAATCGGAAAATCTATCGAAGAAGGGCTATTCAGAGATGTCGGTATCGAAAACGAATATTATATTTGACATAAGGATTCTGAAAATTTTCCGTGGCTATCAAAAACGCCTAGAATACAGTTTCCGAAGTCGATAGATTCGACTTCGGAAAATTTTTCACTCGATCTGAATCGAACGGAAACGGTATCGAGCCTCCGTGACGCCTGCTGATATTTGTTCAAAATTAGGGCTTTCGAATACCGGATTTTTTGAATACCGGTATCAATACCGGAAAGTTTTTTTCCAATACCGGGATCCCGGGATCCCGGTATTGAAATTGTGTTCAGATTTTTTTTTCTTTTCAAGCAGCAAATGCCAAATTTTATGAAGAAAATAACACAAACTATCAGTTGTTTTACTGAAAATTAACCTTTGTTAATAATATCACTTTAAATGTAAACGAAAACCTATTCCAGGATTAGTCACAACAGGAATTAATGTCTTTTTTTATGATTAATCGTATTCTATGTAGAAAATATAACAAAAGAAAAAAATCTCTTTTATTTGCGTTTATGATAATTTGCTAAGTATTGTGTACAATAAAGATGCTGTGAATATTCAGTTAATCTTCAGTATTTGGTAATTTTGTTTAAGATTCGATATTCGGTCGAATATTATGAACAAAGTTGCCGAATAGCAAATTATCAATTAAACGGTACGATGTTTTCCTTTGGGCGAACTGAAGTAAAATAAAGAAATAATGCGTGTGTGACATGATTAATTCCTAAATGAAACAAATAAACCCCTTTGCACGCCCTATTTGTGTTTCTTGCACAGCGCATGCATTAGAAAGAGAATATAGGTATTTCCATCAAAGCAGAATATTCGGCGCTTGGGTCAAGACCGTGACCGGTTATTCGGTATTCGGCCAAATCACTATACGTGTCATCTCTTATGTACTATCGAAAAAAATTCTGCCTGATACACCTAAATGTCATTTTAGCGAGCAGCTATCTTTTCCCACCCCGTGTCTACAAAGCCCTCACTTATTAGTAACAATGACAATTGCAAAAAAATGGTTCTTTCATGTTTATGACCATTTAGTGTCGATGAATGGATCGCAATAGAAAAAAAAGACGGTGTTACTGGCTTCTCATTGTGTAACTCTAATTAGGGTCGGGGTAATAAAATTTGAGCTTACAAGCGACAATTTTTCCAAATGTATCAGGCTTAGCGTTTGCTGATAGTACAATGTATGACTGAAAAATTACATAGGTATCTATTTATAATTAAAACTTTAAAATATCATCTTCAATAGTTAAACCAAGTACTTAAGTA
This sequence comes from Ethmia dodecea, assembly GCA_963855545.1. Lineage (NCBI taxonomy): Eukaryota > Metazoa > Arthropoda > Insecta > Lepidoptera > Depressariidae > Ethmia > Ethmia dodecea. The sequence goes on from OY979442.1 coordinate 12,513,101, forward strand.
CCTACTTCAGGTAAGTTTCATTTTCATATCCAAAATGTTGAATGAACTACTAAACTACTGATAAAAGCAAATAAAATAAGAGGCACGAATTGTGGAATCACTAACTTTACTTAAATCTGACCCCTTAAAAATATGAAAGGGAAAAACAGATAGGTTATACCGTAAGAATAAACTGTTTTCTTCAGGAGAATCATTTTAGACAAAAGATTATGCCTAGCAACAACGAGGATGGGCGTGCAAACCTTGATATGAACTGAATAACTGGTGTAAAGCCTACATTTATACAAAATAAGTACAATAAAATATGTACAACTATTATTAATATGCACAAGAGCATGTAACTGTAAAGTTTATACTAAAAATAAAACTAAATAACCAATACCGGGATCCCGGTATTAGACACTTCAATACCGGTATTGAAAAAAGGCAAAAAAAGTCCGGGATCCCGGTATTAGCCAATACCGGGATCCCGGTATTGGAAGCCCTATTCAAAATACACACACCGGCACAATTAGCGGCCGGTAAGTAACACGCAAAAATGGGTAATTATACTCCCTTTTTTTTTCTATTCCACTAATTGTGCCAGTGTGTGTAGTTCAAATCACTAGATTTGTTTAGGGAAATGATGAAAATGAAAATTTGTTGTTATTTTAACATCTTCCGTGATTTAATTAAATCACTTCAAATCTCCGTTTTTATCATATCCCTGCCACACATACGTACATACCTACCTATATTGTAATTTGCATTTTACGTATGGCATAATTAAAACATTCCGCAATTATCCTGCATGCATATAGCATTCACACAGATGTGGCGATATTTAACTAAGGTAGTTAACTTCTAAGAAAATAAATAAAAATCTCAAAGAGCCTACAGAATGGGTCTAGTCTAGGTATATAGTCTTTATCAGATGTAAGTATAATATATAATGTAAGAGCTGCAAGCTCAATCAGTCGATGGGTAATCATGGTCTTTTCAACAAATTACCAAAAAATAAATAAAAATCTATATACAAAATCTTACGCATTTTATCCCCGAGTAGGCAGAGGTATTCCATTTCTAGAAATACCAACTTTTTACAAGTCTGTTACACATGCCTCAGAATTAATTCTGGGACCCTTGGGGTTTCCTAGCGATGTTTTCCTTCACCGTCGAGCTAGTGATGAATATGTACGTAAGTTTTTGAAAAACTCAATTAGGTATCTTGACTTCGTTAAAAAACTTTTGTCAGACTTTTTAATAAACACTTTACGCAAATTTATGATCAGGAGAATAAATATATATTATAAGGGTGCCTCGAAATATGGCCGCAAGTATTTTTGATAAAAAAAAATCTTAATTTTTGGAACGAAATTTCATTCACTTATTTTTATATATAATATCGTCCACTTCACGGCAATGTACATAAAGAGCCTGAAAAAACATCAAATATCAGTAGATTTTTCAAAATCTGTATGTATTTTGCCCCTTTATGTATATTGCCGCTTAATGTATAAATATTTTGAAAAATTAGCTGATTTTTCAGTCTTTATGCATATTGCCGTGAAGTAGATAGTATTATATGTAAAAAAATAAGGGAATGAAATTTCGTCCCAAAAATCAAGATTTTTTGTTAAAGAGCTGGCCGAAAATCAGTGAGGCTCGGGTTCGAATCCTGGCATGTACCAATGAGTTTTTAAAAAACTAACGTACATATTTATCACTAGCTCGACGGTGAAGGAAAACATCGTGAGGAAACCCGCAGGTCTCAGAATTAATTCTGAGACATGTGTAAACAGACCCGGTCCGGCGATGGGCTCACCACCTATAACGTTTAGGGGTCCAATATATCTCGTGAAATGTGGATATATCCAGTAATGGAATACCTCTGCCTACCCCCTCGGGGATAAAAAAGGCGTGAGATTAATATATTATTAAAAATACTTGCGGCCATATTTCGATAGGGGCACCCTTATAGATATTTATTCTCGTGGTCATAAATATGCGTAAAAATTTGGTTTGTAGCTTATACTCAATCCCTACACTTTTTTGCGGCCGGATCTTAGGCTATTACCTAATCTCCTATAGATTCGATCTCCACAACGGGCGTAAATTATTGCAACATGACAATGTACCTACCTAGGTACGTACGTAGGTAGGTACAGGGGGTGACAAATAAGTAGGTACCTCGACCTGACACGAGCAACACTGAGGCTAATAGCTATGCTTTGCTATTGTTATCTTCCATCACTTTTAGAATTTTAATATGATATAAGTACATACAAGGGACGCAAAAATTACAGTTCCCTTAAAAACTTCGATAGTTCTTACACTCGATGTTGATTCGCGAAATTACGTCATATTATGTGACTTTTTAAGACCCCAATGGGAACTAAACCTATGTATGTAGGACTTATTAATTCGTAGAAGAAACTTTTTTCAAATTAATTAATTTTAATTAAAACAACAAAATCGCGAAAAAATACATCTAGTATATGGCAACCAAAAATCACATAAGAATCGGTGTTTTCCCCATTCGTTTTTTTTAACAATCGGTTTGGTACGTATTTAGTAACTTATTACCTATTTGTTCTATGTTGGTATAACTTCAGTATGATTAACATTAATTTGTGATTAGTGTTAACATCCCTATGGTGTTGTCTGACACGTTTTCCAGACGTCCAAAGCGTAGGTAGGTAGGTACTCTATGATCCACATCATTGGCCCCTTAGCCCCCCTAGATCCGCTAGTGCGTCCCAGCAAAATGAGCCATTTACACGAGGGCAATCCACTAAGACAATCCACTAACTGCATACAAAAAAAACTTTAGGACAATGGAATGGATTGTCCTCAAGTTTTTTTTGTATGCAGTCTTAGTGGATTGTCTTAGTAGATTGCCCTCGTGTGCATGGCTCATAACTGATTACCAATACGACATATTTATGTTTCAGAATTTTTACGAGTTTTTTGGAGGCTAAAGCAGACATACGGGAAATCATTTCTGCTCTACATCCTATCCCGGCGATACGTTATTCTGACTCATCCCGAACAAATCGAGGTAAGAAATAAATAACGAAGGTATATTGTACTTACTTCTCTATAATCATTTATTCGTAAAATACCTACACAAGCAAAATAACAGCGTTTCGTAAAATTTTATTTTACAAATAGGTACTTTCTACTAACTACTTATATTCATGTTTTTCCATACCGACATTAGTCGCCTAAATCATCCACGCGTAGGTTTCGTTCAGAAATACAACTAAAGCATATGCAACATCCAACGCCAATAAATCAATAGGTAGGTATCTAAAATTATTCATTACTATCCAAACGTTTCGTCAAAGAATAACAACTTTGTCATGATTCCATTATTATGTTCCTAGACCAAAGGGCCCACTAACAGCGTTAACCGCAGACTAAATTTCCATAGAGACACTTTGGACCAAGAACGATGTAGTTAGTTTATTATATAATGATTGCGGAATAACTTTGTCTGTAATCGCTGAACACATCTTTAAGAATTTTGCTAAGACATTTTAAGGAAAAATATAGACTACATTTCATCCCAGTTCACGGACAAAGGTGGCGGGCAAGAGCAAGTACTTATTATAAAGAAGTCAATTTATTTTGAAGTGTGTTTGTAGAAGGTAATTTCTGGAACTTCACTGATCTGATTTAGAAATATTTTTACACCAATCCTAGACGTAAGCTACCTACGCTTTTCTCGAGTGCCATGGCACGCTATGTTTCATTGATGCAGGTGAAACTGCAGGGCACAACTAATAAATACTTACCTACACATTAGATAAATAAATTTTGTGACAAAATTCAATTGATTGATAGTAACTTGTAATTTGACTCTGTTTCAGCCAATAATGTCAAGCATTGACTTCAATCATAAAGGCGTATCTTACTACTTCTTACAACCATGGCTTGGCCAAGGTCTTCTCACTGCATCAGGTACAATATAAAAAACAGTATGAATATTTATTGATTGGTTATATTCTAATTTTATGTATATAAATACGCACACTCCGTAGGTATTCCATTGCTGGAAATATTTTCCCACTTTTCATCAGTGTATTTTTCGGACCCCTAAACGTTACAGGTGTGACGCCATCTCCGGATTGGGGTGCTGTTTGCTTCAGAACCAATTCCGGGCCTTGCGGGTTTGATCCCAATGTTTTCCATCCCTGTTATGCTAGTGATACATAGGTACTTATTTATGTACGCAAGTTTTTGATAAACTCATTGATACACTCACCAGGAATTAACTGTAAAATGAAAAAGTAGAAAAAAACGTTCAATAGGTATCAAACAAAAAATATATGCGTGAACGTTATAAAATGTCCCTAGGTAAAGAACGTAGGTATGAGATAATATGGAACTTACAAGTAACAGTATGTAAACAAGTTCTTCATTCAAGGCCATCTACCTCTACGTTTTGGAATGTGGCGTCAGGAAAGCCCGGCGATTTTTTATAGGTCAATAAAATATCGTGAAGACCACTAGCGGACTAAAGTTTTGGCTTTCAATGAAAGATTATCCAGACAATTGGAAACCGTCTAAAATATTTGCAGACTTATCATATGACTTGGTACAGTTAGATACAACAAAAATAATAAATGATAACATGTGAAGTAGGGGTATCTTGAGGTAACTTATCGCAATATTGTTACTTACTGATTTACTAACCAAGGTTTAGTGAAAAGCGGTGGCAATGAAAACTAGGTACTTACTACTTATTAGGCGAATACGGGAAGTATTGTTACTGCGTTTAGGTAACTCGAGTTTCACCTAGGTTCGCTGATTTTCTAACGATTGTAATGAAGGTAGGGTGACCTTCACTAGCAGGAAGTCTTTTATATAATTGTTTTTAGATCACTTGAAAGCTGAGGTAGTGATGTGATGCCATGAAGGAAATATACATACTTACGTAAATTTTACAGGTCACAGATGGAAATCACACCGAAAGTTTTTGACACCGGCCTTCCATTTCAACATATTACAAAACTTTCTGCCCGTCTTTTGTAAAAATACACACATTTTGCTAAAGAAACTGAATAGAAATGCCGATGGAAAAACAGCGGTCGACCTGTTCCCAATTATTGCTCTGGATGCCCTCGATAACGTTACAGGTAAAACCACAATAATTAATAGGTATCTCTCACAAACTTTAAAATCTGACTATTGATCGAAACTGTGCCCGGCGATTATGAAGGAAAAAATTTTTCACTTACCGTTTTAGCTTTATTTGTGAGAGGACATACAACTACCTTTAATCCTGAAAAGCAAACAAAGGAGGAAAATTTAATAAGAATGTTCTTTTCATAACTTTTGTTCAATGTATAGGATTAAACAAAGGTTTGCGTCAAACAAAGTCTATAGGTAGGTAGGTACTTTTAATTACAGAGTAAGCTTTCTTTGGGTATAGGTAGGTAGATACAAGATTGTGTTTTTTTTCAGAGTCCATTATGGGAGTATCAGTGAACGCACAACAAGACGATGAATCTGAATATGTGAAGGCTATTGAAGAGTAAGTACATACATTGTCAAGTGTTTTTATTGTAAATATAAATTTTAATACAATTGGGTAGGTATGTATTCAAGATTACATTTTTACGTGAAAGAAAGAACGTGATTTAGGATATCAAGATTTGTCTGTTTTTAGACTCAGTAACATAATGTCGACCAGAATGCGAAATCCAATGATGGGAGACACTATTTTCAACCTACTGCCTCACAAAAGTAGGCAAGATAGAGCACTGAAGATCCTTCATGGTCAAACAAGAAAAGTTATTGAGGCAAGGAGAGCTGAATTGGAGAGATCCAATATTACCAGTTTGGGACCTAACGCCGAATTTGGTAACAATACATAAGTATTTATTGATATTTATATCAATATAGATATACGACAGTAGGTCTACTCCTAATCCTCGGTGGGCTTGTGTGGATATGGAGATTATGGCCCATTCTTCCTCAGTGTGAGGAAAGACCATTCGTTCAGCAGTGGGCTGTTACGGGTTGACGATGAAGGGCGAATCCGGGGGAGGTCGTAGGTCGACCACTGATCATTTTGCTCATTTCATTGGTTCTACATTATAGGACTAAGTATGTGCTGTCTTTTTAATTTAGATGCAGTACTTGGGAGACCGAGTTTTGCTCTTTCTGACACCAATGTCTGGTCTAAGGCATCGTCTATAGGTGGTGGTGGCTGGAAGTCTCTCCGGCAACTCACGTATGATGACGTTTTTGCACCTTGCAACCCTGAACATAAACGTCGTTACCCTGCTTCTCTGGATGGCATTAAACGTGTTCACGCTAGTCATCAAAAAAATTTCAATGACGTGTTAACCCCATGAGATCCTAAAGATATTGAACACGCATGCCATCCAGAGACCGTGTAGGTATTCCGTCCAGAGCCAGCAAGTATACAGCAATTGGCAGATATAAAAACCTTCATTTGCAAGGATCGTGGAAGAGAAAGTATTCTAAATAGCTATTAAACTATGATAAAAACCACCTCATTATCTGCAGAATCTGTAAATGTAAGTATGTAGTAAGTAGGTACCTACTTGGAATTGGAATAATTATGATCAAAACTATCGGAGGGTCAATAGTTGGATTCCCCTATCAAAATCACAATACCGGGTTGTAAAATACCTAAGCACAGTATTAAATTGGTCTTGAGTAGGGTTATTTGTAAGTACAGTCTTTCGATATATTAACCCCACTTACTAATAAGGTATAGTTCCAAATACATCGCATAGGTAGGTAGGTAGATATTAGATATGTAATGTATCCTTGGACATTCGTCGGAATTCTTCCAAGAATGTATCCTACTTACTCGTAGTAAGCGTGTAAGTAGTAAGTACTTAGGTACACAACCTATTCTTGGGCTATTAAAATAGTGGCACCTACCTTATTAACTACTTTTTAGGTATCAAAAACAAGCACGCATTCTTGGACTTGCTGTTGCTAGCAGAAGTGGATGGAACAAAAATTGACGATGAAAAGATCAGGGAAGAAGTTGATACATTTATGTTTGAGGTGATTGATTAAACTATACCTACTTCATTTACCTATTTTTATATACTTACCTAAGCAGTGACATGCGTAAATTAACGCGAAATAATAGAATAAGTAAGTACGAGTAGGTATCTACCTATTGTCATCTCTACATTATACATTTCGCTTTCCGCGTCTCTATCTGTAGGTATACCCGCTAACTTCGTCTAAATCACACAAAAGATTTTGATGCGGTTTTCTCTAATGGAAAGAGTGATACCTAATCGAGAACGGTTTTTAACTCGCACCTACAACTATAACTTAGGTACTATGTATCTGCGTATCTTTACAAATAAATAAATACATTTACCAGCGAATGTTGTGTGTATCCTGTCGAGGTCAATGATAAAGTTGAATCTGTGTTAAATTATAAATCAAGGTTACATCGGCAGTTTGACTTAATAATTACCTATGTGATACAAGTTATGGACTACGCTACATGCATTTTACTTAAGTTCTGATGTGTTTTTACAGGGCCACGACACCACTACTTCTGGGATAGTTTTCGCATTGTATTGTCTTTCCAAAGACAACGACTCTCAACAGAAAATTCTAGATGAATTGCATACTATTTTGGGTAATGATGTGGAGAGAGATTTTCTGTATAGGTAAGATATTATTAAATTTCTGATGGCAAGGACCAGCCAAAAATACAAAGTAATGGGTAGGTAGGTACTTAGATAGGTATCACATAGCATGCCCATAAAGGAGAGAAATACTATTTAAAATTAAAGTGATGGATGATCTCACTTCTTAAGATCTACCTACCTAAATATATGAGGTACCTATAGCTACACTTAACAATTTTGAAATTGATTCCAGTGAACTTCAACAATTGAAATACTTAGAAGCGGTTATAAAGGAATCCATGCGATTGTATCCTTCGGTGCCTTTGATTGAACGATTGATTACAGAAGACACAGGTGAGTGAGACCTCTAAATTTGTGAACAGTCATTTAAGACTTTATTCGTATTGATAAAAATGAAGTAGGTACAGGTAAAGTAGTACCTACAGGTTATTCTCATGGGACATTCCTTAAGATGAAAACCAGTTAAAGATTATTTAATTTCAAAAGGTGACAATGTTATTGAGCTTATTTGACAATGACAATTAATTGAATTAAAATTACACTTAATGACGATTAGGTAATGTAGGTACCAATCCCAGGCGTATTCACGGAGGCTCGACACCCGTTTTCGTTCGATTCAGATCGAATGAAAAATTTTCTGAAGTTGAATCTATCGACTTCGGAAACTGTAGGTATTCTAGGCGTTTCTAAAAACAACAGAAAATTTTCCGAATCCTTATGTCATGAATTTATGACATTCATTTTCGATACCGACATCTCTGAATAGCCCATCTTCGACAGATTTTCCGATTCCGAGTCGAATACCGAAGCTCCGTGAATACGCCTGCAGGTCATGGTGGTCATGACCATGGGCTGGGACTAGGTCGAACACTGTAAATTTAAAAATATAGGTACATATCTACTTACATACATAAATGTAATAAAATAAATACTTAGTATGATGACTTTGATGGCAAACACATACACCTACTTTCACGAAAGACAGGCATTATATTATGACCAGAAATGTTCTGTCTTTTTAATTTACATTTATTTTTAAAGAACAGTGATAGCCCAGCGGTTAAAGAGCCCGCCTCGAAAGCATGAAATCTCGGGTTCGAATCCTGGCATGTTTACCAATGAGTTTTTCTAAAAGCTTACATAGGTAGTTACATAATTATCACTACCTCGACGATGAACGAAACATCGTGAGGAAACCGGCAGCTCCTTGAATTAATTCTGAGACATCTGTAACGTTTTGGGGAAATATATTGTTAAAACGTGGCTAAGGTAGCAATATCAGACGCCAACCTTGAAATGACGTCTTTTACCAGTCATTATAAGGTCAGTCCGGCGACGGTCGTGGATGTATGTCCTACTGACGTACGGTTATCGACGGCAACAAGTTATTCCAGATGCAGTCTTTGGTGCACGTACCAACGACGTACTTACATGACGTCTTTTGGATCCTTTGGTTAGGACCAGAAAAGAACGTTACTAGAACATGAATCTGTAAACGTCTTTATGACGTACGCAACAGATCATTCTGGTACCATCCGAAAAAGTATAGAATACTGTAAAACCAACCATTACTGTTCGAGTAACCGAATGAATTATTATTATTAATCAGGCAAGCAGTTTACAACTGATAAAGCCTGTATCCAGGTGTTCTCCACTCAAGCTTTCTCATTACAGGATAGGAATTTGGCAAGTTTATTTTTAAATTGATTGATATTGGGTGCTGAGACTACTTCTTCTGGTAGCTTATTCCATGATCTGACCACTCTGTTGCTCAAAAAGTGTCTGTAAGAATTTTATAGGTTAGTCTGTGATGCTAGTAAAAAATGTAACGTTGGATGATTAATTATCTAAAAAGTTAATCCTATAACCAACACAACTTGAACTACCTACACTTTATACAATTTTCAATTAATAGGAGTTCTACTTATATTAGTCAAATTCAGCCCTCAGTTGCTTGTGAGTGCTATCCTGCACCAGAAGACTGAACTGTGACTGTGACTGAACAGCAGCTACTATAGGTTTAACAAAACAAGACATGACTTCAAACCTCATAACTGCAAGCTAAAGTGTCACTAAACTTGTAAGTTGTACAAGACGCCTAGTTTGGTTAAGACACCACCTTTTTATAAAATATGATGGAGTTGACTTTTAAAAATAAAAAAATAGGTAAGTATATAAAAACTTGTCAATCGCATATTCTTATGCCGCGGTAGACGTTCACCAATTCAAAAATAACTGCCACGTACGACGTAGGTACCTACTGTATGTTGAAGCTAAATTATGAAGGGCTTGGTTTTTCTAGAATTATGATTTTGAAAATCCATTGTATTTTTTTTTGTTTTATGATTTAATCTAAACGAATGTCCAAAAATTCTATACAAAAAAAGTTCTGAAAAAAGTAGGTAGGTAAGTATGTTTGTTGTAGTTTGTTTTTAAATTTTATTTATGATATAAGTTTTAGTTTCAAGAAGACGTCCTACCGACACTTACATGAGACGTTCTACTGACGTTTATGGTATGACGTGTAGCGACACTACATAGAACGCGCCAAAAGACGGCCGAGTTCTAAACCGCGCTATCGGAGTTTTCTAATGAGTTTGTATAAATACAACTGTCCAACATCAACCGTTGGACCGCGGTCCCCAGGCACGATCACCTCGCCTGGCGGGAGATCTTCCTTTTCACGATGGAGGAGCATTCCACCTCCGCTCCTCCATACTGGTGACCCCTCGACACCTGGACATCAGCGCAACCTTCTGTAACACCTGGACTTCAGCGCAAACTTCAGAAGCATCATCACATCGTCATTACTCAATCACACCCACAACAACCTTCACTCAAGGTCAGCAGCAGCAGCAGTCGCACAGCAAGCCAGAATCAGGCTCATCGCATGAGGAGCATTCCACCTCCGCTCCTCCATAGACGTGTCACAGACGTTTATGGTGTGACGTGTCACAGACGTTTATGGTGTGACGTGCCACAGACATTTATGGTGTGACGTGTCACAGACGTTTATGGTATGACGTGTCACAGACGTTTATGGTGTGACGTGTCACCGACGTCTCGATAAGACGTCATTGGGATAAGACAAATCCACGTCACTATAAGATCCTACAAACGTCAAATTTTGACGTCATCTATTTCAAGATGGACCTTAATTGGCCGGCGCTTCTACGTCATTTTGCTACCTGGGTTTCCGGAAATAGAATTCCTCTGCCTACCCCCTCGAGGATAAACTAGTTTTTTTTTATGATCTGTTTCTTTACATTAGCTTAGACAAGAAAGTTCATCAAATGACAATGATTCAAAAGTATCTAGCAATCACTATCTCTACCTACTCGCAGCATGGTAGTGTCGGTATTATTGTGAAAACTGTATTTATAATAATATAATAATAATATAATCTCACGCCTTTTTTATCCCCGAGGGGGTAGGCAGAGGTATTCCATTACTGAATATACACACATTTCACGAGATATATGGGGTACCCCTAAATGTGACAGGTGGTGAGCCCATCGCCGGACCGGGTGTGTTTACACATGTCTCAGAATTAATTCTGAGACCTGCGGGTTTCCTCACGATGTTTTCCTTCACCGACGAGCTAGTGATAAATATGTACGTAAGTTTTTGAAAAACTCATTGGTACATGCCAGGATTCGAACCCGAGCCTCACTGATTTTCGGCCGGCTCTTCAACCGTCCGGGCTATCACCGCTTATAAAAATGAAAACTGTATTTATATACTTAATTTGCAGAAGTCGCGGGTCTACGTTTACCAAAAAACACGTCAGTGGTTATCAACATCATCCACATGCAGAGAAGCGCCGATTTGTACAAAGACCCCCTCGAGTTCAACCCTGAACGATTCATGAATAGAGACTCAAAGAACCCATTCAATTGGCTCGCATTCAGCGCTGGACCTAGGAACTGTATTGGTATGGCACTTTTGGCTCTTATTATAGAACGGTTCTCACTCTACGAAACTCCAAGTCCGCTTTAAGAAAGGAAAGAAAGAGGTGTCGCTATATGATTTGCATAAAGCTGTCCCCTTCTAAGTATGCTTAAACAGTTTGATGTAGATCGTTTTGTACCTAATAGGTAGGTTGACTATATGGCTGTTGTTGTATGGCTGTTGACCTACTGACTTCGATTTAATAGTTGGTTATGAGTTACTAAGCGGGTGCCTAGCGGCGATGCCCAGGTCCTGTTTATTCCCGTGCGAATTTCCCAAAATCCTTTCTTAGTGCTCGTTTACCTACGTCGCGTCGTTTAAGGACCTGATTGCAAAATTTCATGCTTCTTGACCCCGCGGTTTTGGCTGGGCGTTGATGTAACAGTCAGTTAGTCAAATAGACCAATTTCTACTAACTTAAACTATACAATATGTAACAGAATAAACGCAATTCCTGAAATTAGTTTGTTCAGTATCGACTACGGACGCATCATCGACGAGGAAAGTGCTATTGCCAGCCGATTTCTGAAAAATTCAATGTGCAATTACGACCGTAATTTGCAAAATATACTTTAAATACCTACTATGTAACAAAATAAACGCAATTCCTGAAATTAGTTTGTAAAGTATCGACTACTTCATCGATTTCAGCTATGTGTAATTTTTTTCCAAAAAATTTATTAGCATAGCTGAATTTAGTGCTATATACGGAAACCATACTTGCTCTTTATTTAAGAAAATTGGTTAGTTATGTACAACTAAAGTACTAAGGCATCATATTTTTTTATTTTCAATCTCTATTTAAGATCTTTAATCACATTTTTAACGCTTTTTCAACTAAGAAGTCCCAATCGCTTAGGACATGTAGGTACCTACGCTACATCAATTTGTAAAAGCATAAAATCATTTTCGACCATAATTACCAGGTATTTAATACCAAGTCTGTTATATTATTATAACTAAATTGTGTCCTTGTTACGTGTTAACAGGTCAAAAGTTTGCAATGATGGAAATGAAAGTAACAATTGCTGCAATAGTAAAGAAGTTCAAAATATTGCCAACAAACTCTGAGCCCGAGTTATGTGCGGATCTAATATTACGAGCCAAAAATGGCGTCCACGTCATATTTGAACCTAGATTGTGAATATTCCTTTTTTACTTTATGTATATATCTAATTATAAGATACCTACTCTGTTCTATGTTGATGGTGATAATAAAGCGTATTTTTTCAATTGCCTTACTTTGTATCATTTATTCTACTATTAAATTAAATAGTAAGTAAAGTTATTATTTTATGTAAGGAAGACTGTTTCATTATTTTAATTACCATTGGGTAAGCTAGATATTCTGACACCAATATATGAGAGAAGGTGGAGGTCCTGAGAAAAGATTGCGAGAAAGATGCGAGCATATACAAAATCACCTTAATCTACAACCAGCAAAGACTACCAGTCTAACTCACTTACAATCTACTATATAAAAATAAGTCGGGTTTTCCTTCCTGACGATTTAACTCCAGAACGGCCAGACCGATTTTGATGAAACTTTTTGTGTGGGTTCGAGTGGGTCCAGGGATGGTTTATAGCAAAGAAAATTCTTAAAAGCATTGCACCCGTGCGAAGCCGGGGCGGGTCGCTAGTTTTATATAAATAACCAAATACATAGACTCAATTCAAAAGATATCAAATTGTACACCTAGTCGACAGAATTGGTTCAGCAATAAGAAAGAAAATATATTTTAAGGGTATTTTGACAAGGGCATGTGATCATTGGATCATAAAACCCTAACATTAATACTTCTCAGATAAAACTGTTTATATCTATCACGTTTAGGGGTCCAATGTATCTCGTGAAATGTGGGTATATCCAGTAATGAAATACCTCTACCCCCTCGGGGATGAAAGGCGTGAGATTATTATCTATATATATAAAAATGAATCCCTTTTTCCCTTGGTCATGGCATCACGCGTGAATGGCTGAACCGATTTGGCTGAAAGTTGGTGGGGAGGTAGCTTAGAACCAGGAGACGGACATAGGATACTTTTTATTCCGATATTCCTCCGGGAACGGGAACTGGAACTTTGCTGGAACGGGAACTACGCGTGGACTCGAATGGGAACTACGCGGGTGAAACCGCGGGGCGCTGCTAGTTATTTATAAAACTGTTTATGGTCTAAGTAGACCGATTGCAACTGGTTACAGATAAAAATAAAAGAAATCCATTTCTTACATTGTCACTGGTATCTCTGACAAGACAGAAGAAGCACTAAAGAGTATGAAATAAAACAATACTTTATCCATTAAAAATTATACTCTACATCTAAAAATTATGCTATACAAATTTACATACTACACTTCATCAACCAACTTAAACCTCTGATGTTGAGGTTCAGGTATCACATTATAATACTTCTTGTATATGACCTGCTGCTCCCGACCCCCATAGATCCTCTTTACCCAGCCGTGCTCCCAGTTGGGGTCAAACTTCTCACATGTCACAACCACTTTGCCTGGTTCCATGGCAAATAGAGTGCAGTCACGTCCAAAGCCAACCTGTAAATATATTATGCACATCAACTTTTAAATAACAGGATCTCACGGGAAAAGAAGTTTCCAAAAAGGGACATCCTGCTGGAAATGAGCCCATATCTGATTGATATATATTTTTTAATAATCTATTAAAGAAAAGCCAGATAAAAAGTACCCGAAACCGACGAGCATGAACCGATTGATGGATGTAGATGATGTGCGAGAGGTATGCCAGGATTGTAGCAGGTGGCGGGCTGTTGTCTCTGACTACCCCTTCGGTAAAAAGGCGTGAGCATATAATAATATAAGTATGAAAAAAATCTTAATTTTTCTACATACGGTCCATATTGCATAAATAAAGGAGTTACAATTTTTAAGATCAACATTGGTGAAGACAGGAGCCCAAACTAGGTAGATCCTGTGTCTTGGGATCCTAGTAAAGAAATATTGGTAAGGTACATTATTAATATAATTATTTATTTGAGAAAGTATGAGAAAAATTAAAGTACAATAACTGCTTGTTATTTTATGAGGGCGTGTTGTGTGTGTGTGTATGAGGGGTGTGGGAGATGTGAGTATGTGTATAGTGAGCAGTAAGGGGTGAGTGGGGGTTAAGAGGAGTGGTTGGTCAACTAGCTAAGGCTTGTATTGTGTTGAGGTATATAATGTACCAAAGAGTTGTGGTGAAGTGAATAATTGTGAGGAAACCTGCAGGACCCAGATTTAGACTCGCCACGGGGAAGACAATGTTATTTTGTAATATGTAGGTACTTCATAAAGATTCATACATTTAAACCTGCATGAAACCTAGGAGTTCTCTGTGTAGCCAACATATGACCGGCTTGCACAAAATGCCCGTCCTGCACCTTCCATCCTCGGTGCTTAGGTTTCACTTTGCAACTAATATTTTTTGTACTACCGCCAGTCTTTTTGCTGGCGTTGCGAACAAATTCTGTAAGGAATTTTATACATTACAATCAAATATTTTCATGAGTGACAAATACTGTAGTTGAAGACTTTATCTACCTACCTTTGACCACTGAAGAAGCTTTACTTGTTTGAAGCAAGAAATTTAAAGACATCTCTATAACACTTGCCTAATGACTTCTTGGGTAAAATACTAATTCATAATCTCAATTCTACAGTTGCAATGGTTTTAATCCATTGCCCAAAGAGTCTAAAGGGAATTGATCACATGCCATGGGCATGAATGACATTGGTTTGTTTTTTTTTTTTAATTTGTCCCTTTAGGGAAAGGCAAAGGGATCTAGCCCATACAGCCTAGTCTGTTGTAAATTTTAATCTTAGATAAATGGCTCTGCTTCAGAGACCATGCACAAAAATTCAGTGTCTTCAACACTCTCTACATCCCTCCCTTGTTTATCAACAATAAAATGATAGCACTTTTACTGAAGACTTCATTGTGACTTTTTGGGGCAATCCAAAAATATGCATCCCACGCATTTTATCGAATTTCCCATTCACTGCACACCTTCACGGACACTTGCCACATAATAAACTATCACTATTATGAGTCAAAACCCGAAATACACAGCAAAATGAAAATTAAACAAAAAACATGACGTCCCTCTTCGGATTCCCGCCAAAAAGCCTGACATTGGTTTGACAATGACAACAGCAGGAAACAGCTGCTGGCTTTTTTTTCAGGAATTTTATTTTAGACGATTTAGCTATCTGCCTAAATTTGACACGGATTGCTGCGGCCTTATTGTTAAAAGGGGTTTTAGTTGTTAGTGACAGATTCTATAAATGAGTATCAAAAATGATAAGTGAAAAATTAAATGGTCTCAGGACCAAATGAATGACCAAATGAGTCAAAACCCAAAATATACTATTTTTTAGGGTGAATAGTATATTTTGGGTTTTGACTCATAATAATGATAATATATTATGTGACAAGTGTGCAATGAATGGTTAATTAGATAAAATGCGTAGAACAGAGATCTTTTTGGATTGCTACAAGAAGCCGCTTCAAACTTCAGTAAAAGGGCACTATCGTTTTACTGTCGATTACCAAGTGAAAGTGCTAAGAAAGTGTTGAAGACACTGTATTAAAATAAGGATAAACTTAATTAATAACAGGGCAGTGTGGTCTATGACTCTAGCCTGTCCAACACACACAAGTTGGGTGAATTCAACTTCAACTTCAACTTTTTGGTTATGGCTTTTCCATCGTTAAAGAACAATGATTCCGCCAATGTCAAGTACCATAGAGGATAAGTCAGCAAAGTTTCTCTTGATCAGTTATGGGATTTAGCTAGTTTATTAATTCATTCTGAGAATTTGTCCAGTCACTCTTCGTAGGTAGGTATCTAAAAACAAGGACAACACACAAATATTAGTATTCGGTTTGGAGTAAGTTAAACAATTAGTGGTAGGAGGTAGAAGGTAACAACATGACGCGACGTAGACAAAACAGGGAAATGGGAAAAATATATATTTATAAAACACACATACAATCATAATTTAATATTATTATTTTTGATAAATTTGGATAAAAACCGAACATAATTAGAGAAAGTCAATGTGAATAAGAAATTTAGGTTAAATGGTCGGGGAACTTGTACCGGTATAACATCATATAAATGGGAGACTAAATTGTTGCAATCAAAGAAAATATGATCAAGGGTACCCTCTGCTAATCCACATTCACACATTGAGTTGTCACGGATTCTCAACTTTTCTAGGAAGACTGGAGAGCAAACATGGCCTAGGCGAAGACGAATAATGACGGAAGTAACAAGGCGATCAAAATTACGGTGTTTAAAAAACCACGGTTTGATGGGGATATTAGGCTGTATGGAAGCAAAGTGTTTACCCTTAATTCTACTGGATTGTTGCCATAAGTCATTCCACGCTTTATCTAAAAGAGGTTTTGCACGGCAGCGAAAGTCCCGAGCATAGCATTTTGTGTGAATTGAAGTTCCAACTTTAATAGCTTCTTTTGCACATAGGTCGGCACACTCATTACCAGATATGCCGCTGTGACTTGGTATCCAGGCAAGTAGGACCTCTAAGTTTGATGAATAACATTTAAATAAAGCTTCCTTGATTTGGAGAGTTAAAATAAAGTTTCCCTTGGAATGAAAAGGTAATTTACAGATGTCCTGTAAAACGCTACGAGCATCAGAAAAAATTACTGTCTTCTTGATGTTGTGCGATAGATAGGAGACAGCTTCATATAACGCAATACATTCGCCAGTAAATATAGATGTTTGAGGTGGGTTTTTAAAATTTAAAATTATCTTGTATTTAGGGATCCAAACAGCAGAACCAACGTCATTATTTTCGTCTAATTTAGAAGCATCAGTAAATACATGTAACCAGTCCTTCCACTGCGAGTTAATTATACTGTTAAATTTCTTATCAGATCCCGGAGAACTCTTGCAAATCCCTAAGTCTAGGAGCACTTTCGGGCTAAAAGTGAGGCAATTGAAATCAAATTTAAAAATAGGGTTGCAATCAAGTTGGTAAATTTTTGATAAATCCACTTTTCTATACGACTGAATTAGAGATGGGAGATCTTTATGGGTCCAATAGTTAGATGAATTAACATCTCTGTTTAATGAAACAAGTTTGTCTAATAGGGGGTGATTCGAATTTTGCATAATGTTAAAAAAGAATCTGTCACAAAGGTATTGTCTGCGTAGGGATAATGGAGGGTCTACACATTCTACTTGTAATGCATTGATGGGGGAAGACTTCATTGCGCCTGCTATAATGCGTAAGCACTTTGACTGGATCTTGTCTAATTTGGAAAGAGCAATTTTATTGCAAGGTTCAAGAACAAAAGAAGCGTAGTCAAAGTGGCTACGTATAATCGCATTATATAGTAATTTTTGACTATATGGATGGGAACCCCACCGGACACCGGACAGAGATCTTATGACATTAATATTTTTGTCACATTTATTTGCAATATAATTTAAATGATGAATCCCAGATAACTTAGAATCGAATATGACTCCTAAGAACTTAGCTTTGTCTTTAACGACAATTGGTTCTTCATCAATAGAAATGTTGATGTCAGGGATAGAGCGTTTTCGTGAAAATATAACAGAATTACATTTTGAAACCGAAAGGGAAAGTCCGTGTTCAACAAGCCATTGATTTAAATAGTAAAGGGCAGAATTAAGCCGAGAAGATGCATCGGAAAAAGAGGGGGATTGAACATATAATGCAATGTCATCAGCATACTGCAAGATGCTAGAAAAGCAAGTTACAGTTCTATCTAGATCATAAGTATATAGGTTATAGAGTAAGGGGCTGAGAACAGACCCCTGGGGTAAACCCTTCCAGACAAGTCTGGGGGGGAGATTTTCTCCTTGAACACGGACCGAAATGTATCGTTGCATAAAAAGGTTACAGATTACATTTATTATTCTCTCCGGAATACTCAGCTGAACAAGTTTTTGTCTGAGTGTGGGAAGAACAACATTATCGTAAGCCGATGTAACATCTAAAAATACCGCGACGACATGCTCACCTGAACTGAAAGCTCGCCTTATATCAGTAGTAAGTATACTTAGACTGTCTAGGGTGCCCATACCTTTCCTAAAGCCAAATTGGAATTTAGATAGTAAGTTTCTGTTTTCAACTATCCATTCAAGTCGGTTCTTCAGAAGATGTTCTAATATCTTAGCCAGACAAGAGGACAGTGCAATAGGTCTATAGGAGGAGGAATCGTCCGGGTTTTTACCAGGTTTTAAAATTGGTATCACAATTTGGGTTTTCCAGGAGTCCGGAACTGTTCCGGTTAAAAAAACATAATTAATAATATCTAAGAAATAATTTTTAGTACTGTGGGACGATTTAATGAGAAAGGAATATGGGATGCCATCAATGCCTGGTGCAGAATCGCGTAAACCGTCGAGCGCACATGAGAGCTCAGCAAATGAGAAGGGTTCATTGAATCTATCAGAAGAAGAAGACAGAGAGAGGACTGAAGGGAAGTAATCAGCGGGAGGGACAAAAGGGGGAGCTAGTTTATTAATAAAATTTGTAAGCCAAGAATCCGAACTATTTGAAGAGATATCTAGGTTATCTAAAGGACTGCGACGAAATGATTTTATACGTTTCCATACCAAAGAGGATGGAGTTCTTGGAGAGAGTGATTCACAAAAACTGTGCCACCCCTGTCTTTTCTTTTTAGAGAGCAATCGTTTACATTTAGCACTGCACTTTTGAAAACCCAAATAATTCTCCATAGTAAGGTCACCTGCAAATTTATTCTCAGATTCATTACGCGAACGGACTAATGCCGTGCATTCTGAATCCCACCAAGGAGGGGACGGTAATTTGCGTTTGGCCGAATTTTTAAGTGGGATTGATTGGTCGGCAGCATACTTTAGACAAGACACAAATTCATTATAACATAATAAAAAATTTTGTTCATTAACTGGAGAAAGACAACTAACTTTATCACCAATAGAAATTAAAAATTTATCCCAGTCAGCCTTTTTCATACAATACTTAAGAAGAGGAGTAACACTTAGTTTGGGTAATGAGCAATTTAGGTGTTTTATTAATATTGGGAAGTGGTCACTTCCATAGCTATTTGGGAGGATACTCCAAGAAAACGACATTACAAGATTAGGGGAGGTTAACGACAAATCAACTGCACTGGTGTTTTGAAGAGGAGAAGCCCTACGAGTAGCTGAGCCATCATTCAATACACAAAGATTAATATTATCAAAAAAGTCTAGGAGAAAGGAAGAATTAGAGTCACATCTAGTGGAGCCCCAAAGAGTGTGATTGCAATTAAAATCACCAAGAATTAGAAAAGGGCCAGGTAATGAGGAAAAGATAGATGTTAATTCTAAAATAAGGGGGGGGTTGGGGTGCGGTATGTACACAGATGCAATGGTCATATTAAAGGCTCTCACAGCAACAATGTGTATACCATCATTGTGTGAAGGAATATTAAATTGAGTAAACAAAACATTTCTTTTAATTAAAATAGCGGTACCTGCGTAACCGTCGTCCCTGTCATCGCGGAGACAAGAAAAGCCAGGAATTCTGAAGACAGAATCAGGCTTCAACCATGTCTCCGAGACGGCACAGATAACCGGGTTGAATCTATTGATAATGTGTATAAGGTCAGGTTTTCTGAGTCTAATATTCCTACAGTTCCATTGTATGAGGTCCACTTGGGCCATGGATAACTAACTTACTAATGAAATCTTGAAGTAATGAACTGACATTGTTCGGTATCGAATCGGAGAATTTAGATATTATATTAATAAGGGTACAAATCAATAACTCAATGAGATTGTCATTAGGGGTGAGCTTAGGAGTAGGGGAGGGGGGCATTCGACTTTCTGGATCAAGAGCACAACCATTAGATTGGCTCGATTTGGGAGATTGAGTTATGTATGAATGAGCCAGGCGATCATATGATTTACCTGGTTCAGGTCGAGGTTTGCTTTAAAGAAAGACAGTCTTACGGTAGGATGATTTAACAGGGGTATTTGGATAAGGGGATCCATATGAAGGATTTGGAGATTGAGGGGGATTTGGTTGAGAGGCTTCAGAAAGGACCTCTGAAAAAGGTTTGCGTTGTATAGTTGGAAATCGTGCAGCAGCCTCAGAGAAAGGAATATTTTCTTCTGACATTACAATTTTAATTAGTTTTTGACGAGAAAATTAAGGGCATTTGGGGTCTGTAGCTCTGTGTTTGCCAGAGCAAAGTAAGCATATCTCTTCCATGATACTGCATGTTTCTCCAAGGTGAGGTTGAGCACATCTGAAGCAACGGGGCTTTGAGCGGCATTGTGACTGAATGTGGCCAAAACGGCAGCATCCTCTGCACTGAATAGTGGGGAGTTGATAAACTTCAACAGGTAGGGATGTATAAAAGCAAAAGACCTTGTCAGGCAAGTCCTGACCCGTGAATGTTAATACGACTGTGGTTGAAGGAACCCAAGTCGTAGCACCATCTACCTTTTTTTTTACATTAAGTCGTCTAGCCTTCACTACTTGACCCTTGAAGTAATGGGGGAATTTCAAGCCGTTGACAAGTTCCTCCATCGACCAGTCGATTGGGATATTGCGAACAATACCCATTCTAGATACATTAAATTGAGGTATCGTGGCAGTGAAGTTGTTTTCCTTTAACAAACTGTTGATAATAAAAGAGTTGGCCGCATTCGCGGTAACAAAGTCAATGGAAACGCGGTTCCTTCCGATTGTCTTAATACCCCCATCAATGATACCCATGACTTTCGATTTATGTAACATTTGAGCAAGCTTCAGAACCCGGATTGAAAGACCAGATGATGGGTCTGGTGTAGTGCGAGTTACATGGACAACAAAGGGACCCTTGTCGTCAGGTGAATATGTCAACTTATGGTCTTTTTCAAAAACAGAGTAGACACTCTGCATAGAAGCAGATGGAGGGTGAGACTTCTTGGGAGGAATATTGAATTCAACATCGGCTTGCCGTTTTGCAGGCTTAGATTCTACGACCATAACCTCAATGTCTGGTGGATCAGGTGGCCTACCGCCCCCCGGCGGAGGGCCGTCCTCCTCCATAATTCACACGAATACAAAAATAACACTCACCAGATAAATTTTCCACCACCAGATAAAAATAAATAAATATATAATGGGATTTGACAGATAAATTGAACAAATTTGAAAGAAAAATCACTCCGCAACGACTATCCTCACCGATACGTCAACACGGAATCCAAGTTGGGTGAATTAAAAGGAAAAGAAAATTGACGTTGACAGCGCTGTGGTTAAATAGTATAATGTTAGTGGTATTTAAAAATTAAAAGGGTAGTAGTATGGTAGTAGTGCCATACTTACTGTACGTACTTTTTTCGTCGTTTGTTTTCCGTAATGCGTTCAGTACAAACAAACAAAACAGTATGCTCCCTCCCTCCTCCAATTCCACCAGCCACCCATCATTCACTTTCGAAAGTGGGGAATTGGGGCGAAAGTTCAAATGATTTTTATTTTGTCCCGTTATTTATTATTCTCCTTTCATTTGAACTAGCTATACAAAAGTCTGCATTAAGTTGCCTTTAATATTTTGTAATATAGTTCAGTGCTAATTCACAATGTTAAACATACTTGAGTTTATATTTCTTAGTTTGGCCTTTGCGGCTACTTTTACCGGAATCCTGATAAGTAAATACGAGAAACATGTACCAGCTTTTATTATCAAAGGTTACAAATACGGAAGCTTCGCATATCAAGGATCTGGTGGAAACTTCCTACAAGCTATTGAGATACCGAAGTCGTATTACAGACATTTTTATCTGTTTTCCTCAATTCAAAGTGTTTTGACTTTGGGCTACATGATTTTGGTGTATTACCTGGACTATAGTGTTCATAGATATGTTCAAATTGTGTTGAGGATTATTCTAGAGCAGGATGGGCCATCAGGTGAGATACATGTTGATGAAAAATCTTGAAGTGCTGCACACAATATATTATACCTTATGATGGGTGTATTAACTTTAGTAGTAGTAGAGTAGTTAACTTTAGTACACCTTTTTCATTACCTACTTGATAAATCTCAGTTGCATCCAAGATATGTTGTCTGAGAGAAACTGTTTCGAGATGATAATGGGCAGTCCATATTTTTTTTGTCATTGTAATTTATTTGCACTCAGCATTGAAATGTAATTTCAAATTATTCATGTTACAGTGTCGGCAACAGCAGCGCTAATAGCAATGTTCTTATTAACACTCCAATGTCTAAGGCGGTTGTATGAAACCTATTTCTTGCAAGTGTTCGCCAAGTCTAGTAAAATGAACCTGAGCCATTACCTCGCTGGGATCATCCATTATTTTGGTTGTATTGTCACTGTGTTTGGGCAGGCGCCTCTATTCTGTGGTAAGAAATTCTTGTATAAGTTTCCAACTTTCCATTATAAAAATCCTTCTTAGTGCTTACTTACAAGTGATTCCACAGGTTAGTCCAAATCTGAGCTATATTGTGGAATATTTTTATTTGTAATGGTTTCGCGTAATTTATTAATAAAATTATTCGGATACTATCTAGGTGTAGTTTATCGTGAAAGGCACCCGGAAAAATTCTTTCCTTTTCAAGAAAATAAATGGAATGTAATGATGGTATGGAGGGTAATGAGAAGTGGTGAGAGTGTAATGATTTAGTGCAGAATGGAATGTGAATTTTACTACTAAAATAGAGTATATTGTATTAATTAATCGGTTTATCTAACTTAAATTATAGGTAAGTTATTTATGCATGGTGTATTATTTGTTATATTCAATTAAAATCATATAAATGTATAATGTATAAATGATCTGTGACGCATCTTTCTAACGACCCTTGAAGTACCTTTGTTCAGACTTTTACTATAAGATACTTTAAGCGTAGTTTGTTGGGGTTCTTCTGGTACCATATATTAAACTAAAAGAATCAAAATCTGCAGGCTCTACGAATTACGAATACGATCTTCATTTACACTGACAGGTGGCGAATTTTACATCAAAATACGTTGTATTTTCTTTTCTTCCTTTAACTTATTCAAATATTTACTAGAGTTTTTTTGCCATCTTTTTCTCTGGTCTCTTTTTTGCCTGTTGGTCATTTTCTTCTTCCTTCTCATTAGATATTGTTTTCTTTCTTTCTCTTTTTTCTAGTCTATAATTTTCTGGATCCTTTTTTATTTTTTTGGCTAACTTTTCTTGTTTAATTGCTTTATTCTCTCTAGCCATGGTCGTACCATATACCTAAATAAATAAAAAATAATCTCACGCCTTTTTATCTTCGAGGGGGTAGGCATAGGTATTCCATTTCTGGATATACCCACTTTTCACGAGATATGCTTTGGACCCCTAAACGTGATAGGTGGTGAGACCATCACCGGACCGGGTCTGTGTACACATGTCTCAGAATTAATTCTGGGACCGGCTGGTTTCCTCACGATGTTTTCCTTCACCTTCCAGCTAGTGATAAATATGTACGTAAGTTATGATAAACTCATTGGTACATGCCAGGATTCGATACCTATTAACAAAATAAACAATTTAAAATTTGAAAATACAATAGGTTCTGCGAGTAGGTACCCAGAAAAACTGGCACCTTCAACCACCGTTCCTGAGACCAATTTTCCGTTCTGGACCGAACTATTTATGAGTTTATTTTATAACTAACCTTAATAATGAAAGATATCATCATGTTTGGCTTAGCTGCAAGTGATGTATAATATTTAAACAATAAATAAATAAATTATAAGCTATTACTAAAATGTGTTCATTACATTCCAAAACACTTCATTCCCTTCCATCTAAAATTTTAAGAATATGGAGTGTAGTGATACGGAGGGGAATGAGATTTTGGATGATTATCTCGATTTATTTTAAAACAAACCGGACATTTATCCTAGTAAAAATTACTGTTAAATGGCTACCTGTGAACTACATTTTTATCGCAAAAACATATTTTTTTTACAAGCGCTTTCATAATAAACAAATGGAGTGTAATGAGTACTTACCCGTGACAAACTCGATTTTTAGAACTAATAACGGATATATATTTTTCCACGGCGACACGCGTCTGTCCTCAATTCAATGTTTCGGTAGTATAGGGTCTGTGGGAGGTGAAGGCGACTAGCTAACACATCAATAGGGTTGTACGAAAAAGTTAAGACGATATCTATTTGTGTGGAATGTAATGAAGATTTTCGTGTGACAAAATTTTAGTGGCGATTCTTTTTATGTTGCGTACTGTTAAAAAATCCCATGTTCTTAATAAATAGTTGTTACCTAATAACTTAATCACTAAGTACCTACAAAAAACTTGATTATTTCTTTAAACAAGTGAAACTAAATGACAAGAATCATTCCGAGTGACCATTTGACCAAGGAAGGGAATGAAATTTTGGCATGTTTTTGTTAAAAAAAATTGTTGTTGTTGTATTTTCATTGAATATGAAAGATACTCCTTTTGTATAAAACTATTTAGAAAGTTTTTACGTTGTTACTTTTTTATTAACTTTAATATTCATATACACTTTTGCCCTGGACAGACGATTTGAACGAAACGGTGGAATCACTCTTACATCATTTAAGGAACCTTTGTGCGAAATTTCATGTTTCTAGCCCCAGTGGTTTTGGCTGTGCATATATCACTGCTCTAGTATCTAGTAATTAGTTAATTATATTATTATACCTATTCATCACTTTATACTTGTGAGGGTTTTATTTACTCTATAAAATAAATAAAATAATCTCACACCTTTTTTTATCCCCGAGGGGGTAGGCAGAGGTATTCCATTACTGGATATACCCACATTTCACGAGATATATTGGACCCCTAAACGTGATAGGTGGTGAGCCCATCGCTGGACCGGGTCTATTTACACATGTCTCAGAATTCATTCTGAGACCTGCGGGTTTCCTCACGATGTTTTCCTTCACCGTTGAGCTAGTGATAAATATGTACGTAAGTTTTTGAAAAACTCAATGGTATATGCCAGGATTCGAACCCGAGCCTCACTGATTTTGGGTGGGTTCTTTAACCATAATAGCCTGCGCAGACGACGGACTTTGTCCCCGGAGGGCAAAGTCCCCCGAATCGTAAAAAAATATGTCCGTCTCTTTTTGTCCTGTACCGCCCCTCGGTGGCCGCGATTATTCGGGGGACTTTTTGTACGCCATACTTTTAATCCCTCGTGTGCGTTACTCGATACAGTTGTAAGCGTTCTATTTTGGCGGACAAAAAAATACGGAGACAAAAGTGTGTCGTCTGCGCAGGCTATTAGGCTATCACTGCTATTTACTCTATTGTGTTGTTTTTTTAATTCAACAATCACATTCTGTGTTAGCTAGTCAGTTCATATACCTACCTAACTATAGTATGAAAAGATATAGATAGGTAGCTAATTTCAGGGAATTAATTGGAAATTGAAAAATAATCCTGATTACAAGTATTATATTATTATTATTTGCTTAATTCATCATTTTTGCAGGAATCCAGACTACAGACAAAATTACCTGGACTGATTCATACACCAAAATAATATCCATACCCTGCATTTTGGTTTTTCTCTGTTGTTTTTATGAACAGTATCAGAGCAATGTCATATTTGCGAACCTAAGAAAAGATAAGAAATCCGGAGAAATTGTGACTGAGGACCACAGGATACCGCATGGGAGACTGTTTGAGTCTGTGTCCAGTCCACACAGGTTGTGCGAGGTTATAATATACACAACGCTGGTTCTTCTGATACCAACAAAAACATTTTTCTGTATTTACCTATGGGTTTTGGGTAATCAGGTAAGATAATAATTCATTCTTAGTTATTTTTACTCAAATCACATGTGTTCATTTAGTCCCAAATTAGTGTAATAAGCATTTGGACTCTTATGAAGTGTAATATTTTTTCTGTGAACCCTGATCTAATTTCCTTATTTGAATTTTTTTCAGATTCAAACTGCGATTCAAGCACATGACTGGTACAAGAAAACTTTCAAGAACTATCCTAGAAACAGAGACGCCATTTTTCCAAGCATTTTATAAGACTGAAACATGATTGAAATTTAGAGGCTGAATATAAATTAGAGGCTAAAACAAAACAAAAAAGTATAATAACATAATATAGATTTGGTAATGCATTTGGAAGTTTAATAATTTGTAGATAGGCATTACTGATTTAAATTAAAACTAATTTATTTTAAGAGCCCGTAAATTGTTAATGAATTAGTGATTGAAATACCTCGACTGACTAAGCCATGATAATTTTATTACAAATGGCTATCAAATATTAATGCTTTGAAATACAATGTTTGGATTTTATTAGATAAGTTTAGCATTAGCATATTAGGTATACAAAATATATTTTTCTAATAGGGATTAGGGACGAAGGTACAACAAGTCCTATACCTATATTCTACCTACCTACTATTATACCTACCTATATTCGTAACACAAAGTAATACAAAATTAGCAAAATAACTAAATTAAAAAAATAATTATTTATTACTAACTTATAAGAAATATTGAGATTAATCATAGCATTTTTTTTACAATAACTTATTAAAAAGTATGGGGAAAAAATAGTCAGTTTTTTATTTATTTATCAATTGAAAGAATACCGGCATTGTATTTTGTATGAAATATCGAATATATTTTAATCACCACACAAGCTCGGTAAGATTCTGTTTATCATTCGAAATCTGACGGCAAAAGTGAATTTTGTCCCCTAGTGGAAAGAGTTTTTTAAATTCGAACCTTTCTGCCAGCTCACTGAAAAAATCAACTTTGCAGCCTTGCATAACAAATAAGTAGGTATTTCCGATTTCGATGTACATACCAGTGTCTTTGTGGGTAATTACTTGTGAGCTAACTTTGTAAAGCCTGTTTGGATTGATCAGTTTTCTAATTAATTTGGATGAAACATCCTTTGTAATACCGAGTTGTCGACTCCTAGGTCATGAAAGTCACCTTCAGTCGTTACTTCTTAGCCAAAAAAGAAGCTGAAACAAAACTGATCAAATTAATGCTAATAGTTTGCTTGTAGCGTATATCTACCTAAGTATTTTAAATTTATTCACGTTTTACATTATTTGCGGCTCAACTTCTGCTCTAAAATTCTCAAATTATATTAAACCTAGATAACGAAGAATGAGACCTATCCCGAAATCTGATAAACGATAGTTCTTAACTTTGTTTTTAAACACGTAGAGAATGAGGAAAAAGAATACACAGAAAATAACCAGTCCCACAAATCCTTGAAGCCTTCTTCTCACTCTAACGTGTGCGCCCCTCGCCGTCTCTTTGCCTCTTATTCTCACACCACCCGCTGCTTCTATCATGAGGATCATGCCTCCTACCACAGCACCATCTAGTGTTAGAATTAAGGAACTAGAATAAAATTTTGATGCACACCTACCACAGATATCTTTAACTAGACACCTACCTACATTCGTAGCCAGAAACGTGCCAAGACCAAAGACGTTTTCATAGAAAAAGTTTCTCTCTCCTAGGAAACAATGATTTTCCTCCAACCTCTTTGGCCAAGACGAAAAAGATAAAAAACTTTTTAAAATAGCAGTAGGTACGTTGCCAAATAATTTGAGTAACATAGTTACACCTACTTACTTATTATGTTTAAAATTGAATTGAAGCACTGTGCAAGTATCTTCCTACTCTATGTGCCTTTTCACACGTACCGGTTGCCGGGGAGCCGGCGCCGGCTACGCGGCGGCGATTGGCGAAGTGTAATGGCCGATCTCGCCGCGCGCCGCGGTGCCGCTAGATACGTATGAAAGCGAACGTACAACATGGCCATATACTTCGCTGCAGGGTATCCGGCGCCGGCTACCCGGAAACCGGTACGTGTGAAAACGCACTATATATATGGGTCCTTCGCCTTTCCTTGGTTATGTACGTTTAATAATTTGATTAGTGGACGTTAAGCCTTTAGTTATGCATCTACTTATTAGGCATTAAGTTTGTCATGTGCACATATTCTTGTACATGAAGTTAAATAAATAATTAGGTAGGTAAGTAAGTAGGTAGATACCTACATAAAAATATGCTAA
Organism: Ethmia dodecea; assembly: GCA_963855545.1. Classification (NCBI taxonomy): domain Eukaryota; kingdom Metazoa; phylum Arthropoda; class Insecta; order Lepidoptera; family Depressariidae; genus Ethmia; species Ethmia dodecea. Next base: position 12,541,772 of record OY979442.1, read on the forward strand.
GTAGATAATATATGTCTTACATGTCAAAATAAATCTTAAAAGTATCTATTAGGTAGGTACCTACTTCTGAAAAGGATACACAAAATTCCAACAATATAAGTCTCTGTAACATACTGCCACCATCGAGCGCCCCAACATATAAATCCCACTTCAGTCTTGGTCTTATGGTAAAATTGTGGTTTCCGTATCTGGTTCCAAACTTGCCCTGACACCATAATGAGGCAAAACAAGACCGCAAGGAATGCCCACAACAATTTATTGCAAAGGAACAACTTGCTGCGGCGAAGGCTAAAGCGCTGTGTCAGTAAGCCAACTAAAATCACCAACGCTATCGCTTCATAATAGTTTGGTAGCCTGATTGCTCTGGCCTGTAAATAACAAGCAATGCATTCTTGTAATTTTTTTGTTGATAATTAGTAGGTAAAACAAAGCTAGTACGTGGCACCGAGCCGTAGGGTCGAGACACACGGACTGCAATTCGACTGAAAATTGCAGTTCCGGTGCAGTTGGCACGACTGTAATGAAACTGCAAGCCAACTGCACATCAACGTGCAGTTTGATTGCAGTTGGCGTGCAGTTACACCGAAGCAACCGACCCTAAGTATACCTAGCTCTAAGGTTAAGTTTCCTATTGATCATGAAACTAGTTACCTTATGTCAAATACCTATTTATGGTAAGAGGACATGGCTCTAAAGTGGTTATTTTTATTACAATAATAATAGTATTTTGTGCCTGACACAATATTCTAAGTAGGACCCTTTATCACTTGAATTGGTAAGTGTTTAAAAAAAATGTCACGCCTTTCATCCCCGAGGGGGTAGGCAGAAGTATTCCATTAGTGGATATACCCACATTTCACGAGATACATTGGACCCCTAAACGTGATAGGTGGTGGGTGAGCCCATCGCCGGACCGATTTTTTAAATTTTATTAAAATAACTATTTAAAAAAATATTTTAATAAAATTTGTTTCAAACACTTAGGTACCTACCTAAATAATATTATAAAATAAAAATTATGTACCTAAGTATAGTAAATGCATAGAAGTCACTTGGGGTAGATAACTATACTTACCTACCTGTCTATCTAATTAAGATTTTTTCTAATATGACTTCATTTGGTGGGTCTCGCAGACGCGCGGCGCGGGGATTTATTTTACTTGTGCCAATTTTGTACTGGATGTCGCAGAACGTCCCCTGGGGCTTATAGTCTATTAATCGCAATCGGCTTCACATTGCTTCTGGCCTACATCTGTCATTTCATTACTGACTGTTCGGCAGTGTAGTTGATTACTTCATTTGTTCTTGACTGTACCTACCTATACCAATTAGTTGACACTGATGGTGATAGCTTTTTAAGGTTCTGCATTATTATTCAACTGTCGTTTAGTGTTGGTGAAATTGAACGTAAGTAGAACAAAAACTAACTACTAACTCTAAAAGAAATATTCTTACAATTTGTTTTAATGTTGTTCCTATGCCCATTGTTGTTATCTTCAAAGTGCCTGCTCTGTACCTATAATTATAAAAAAATAATATATCGATAATAGCACCTACAGCTTAGTATATCAGGGATTATACTGGTTACAAACGCTTAATACTTTAACAATCAATTTACTATTTCGTTAAATATCATTAGGGTGAGTTGGGGTACGTTGAAAATCTGAGAAGTTAAAAACCATCTCGATTTATGTCAATATCGATCTATTGACTTCCTTCCCTTCCGCAACGCTAGTCGCGGTTTAAATAAGTTTGTGTTATTTTTAGCAAGTATGAACAAAGTAGGCACCTATTTATGATTATAAAGAACTTAAGCAGGTAAGTATATTTAACCAAAATGGTCATCCAGGTGAGTTTTGAATTGAACTTGGTCGTTAAATGAAAGGTTACCTACTCGAGTTTTATTTAACTATCTAACTACAATCATAGTTATTTTTTTCTAAACAGTAGAAAGCCAGTTTTTTTGTTAACAGAACCTACTTAGTCACTTACTAAAGGGCTCACTTCCAATAGGTAAGTAGGTATCACTGCTCATATTACATCTTGATTTTATATATCTAGGTATCAATCGATTATTATGGCCAACATGATTTCAAGCATCATTATTTAGTTACTCATATTGTATGGAATCGATTATGATAATCCATCTTACCCCTACTCACCCTTAAATTGTAAATGGTAATTAAAAACGATATGGCAGCTTGTTCGGACAATTATAATCGTTATCAGAACCAATGCGGAATTTGTCAATAATAGGTTAGTTAGGATACAGTAACAGAAAGTTGTAAAGATCTATACCTACTTAACTACCTTCTTATTACAATAACATACTTTACGACCCATAAGCGATTAAGTGCAACAGTCATTAAATGATAATCAGGGGCCATAGATCCTATTTATTATTGTAATCCCAATCGTCTTTATTTGACACTTGTCGCACGGTCAGTGCTTGCTCTACCTACTTACACTGGGGTGATATGTACGATGAACGGAATAAGCAAAGGGCGTCAAAATGAAGACGATTGCGATTAAGGTTGTAATAGACAACACATTTGAAAGAACCGTTATCGCGTTAGTAAATTTTATTACCTATCATTTTAGTTACAAAGTTGTAAACGATAGTTGTCAACAAAAAGATCTAAGAAGAGATCGATACTAAACTCATGGGCGAATAACTCAAGAAATATAGAAACGCGTTTTAGTAGGTAATTATTTAAATGAAAGAGAAGAAAGTACTAATAAACAACATTTTATTCATTCGCCAAATTCAAAGGAACCTAAGTAGGTTAAATAAATGCTGCTCCACCAAGACTCACAAATGATTAAGTATTTGAAACCCATACAAAGGCATAACATAATAGGACTACCTACTAGATAAGAAGTACTGTGGAATTTTAAAGATACAATAAACTTGTCAATACTTCTGAGGAAAAGTTATATCAACAGGAATAATTAGTTCTTTTCACATTGTAGCTGTTATCGTTAAAGATTAATCAAGTTCACAAAAGTATGGACCAAAACTAAGCACAACATTGTGAACTATGATAGAGCAGTGTTAGACGTAAAGATGGTCACACTCAGCATAACGTCTTACGGCGAATTGGTACCATTTATTTTACACCTAATCTAATTCCTTACTTGAATAGGAAGCTGAAACAAAGCAGAAAACAATCAGGTTAATAATAAGTACAAAGTAATTTCTACATGTCAACAGGAAAATTATTAGCTTTTAGCTACGGCTTTTAGTTATTACTCGTAAGAGCAATCGCACATGAATCACAGATTGTGAATATAGGGAGAGATTTATTATAAAATTGATTTCGACCAACAAATAATAATGTTTTTCCTCTTTGGTCGAATACAGCTTTTGGCTACATGTGATTTTCTTTAGTCGGAAACCTCACCACACAACACCAAAGGGAGGGCAGAGGTAAAAAAGTTGCTCAAAAACGTCACGTGAGTAATGGACGACCCCTTAGCATACAACTAAGATCACATATTCAAAAACTATCACCAAACCAACGCCAATCGTCTGAACTTAGTTATGCCTTAGGATCTATGTGGTTTTTCCAGGATGAAGAGTCGCCTATGTGCTTCCTCAACATGTAAAGTATCCTTCTGCTACATTTTATCAAGACATCTAAGTATAGGGATAGTGGTGTTGTACTACTGAAAAAAATACGGATAAATAATTTCATACAAACCTATAAGGGTACCCCTGAGTCTTTGCTCTGAAAACAGACAGGAGAAGGGAGAAAAACACGCAGACGAGAATCAATCCTACGACGGATTGGAACCGCCGTCTTTTTCCCTCCTGCGCGCGCGTCACTTCTGTGTTCTTCACTCCGCCCGCTGCTTCTATCATGAGAATCATCCCGACTACCACAGCGCCATCTAATAATTAAAGTTAAGAAGAATTCTTTGTCTACTGACACTAAATCATCATCATCAAACCGTAACAGCCCACTGCTGAGCTAAGGGTCTTTCCTCACACATGAGGAAGTATTGGTCATAATCGTCGTAGGCTAGTGGCCACCTAACCACAGATTAGAGAATAGTTACTTCGTACCTAACTGTCAGAATTTTTCAACCCACATACGGGTATCTGACATGGCTTAACGACTCCCATTGTTCGTAAACATTACGAAAATGATTTTATTATTTAATAGCATTCCTTGAAAATTTCTATGGTTTTTCGGTTCTGATGGAAATTTTTATGTTTCTTTCTTTATTCTCATTCTGGGGGCTTATGCTCTTTTGACAACCTTAATCGCAATCGGCTTCGTTTTGACGTACAGTCAAGAGCATGCTGAGCTTGACACATTGGACTTTGAACCGGCCCTGTATTCTATGGCGCTCAGTATAAATCAGAGCTCAGGGGGTCAATTCTACTAAATGACAGCGGTGATAGTTGTATGACAATTACATGATTGTGGTCACTCAATGGTGATATTATGTCAAATTTTGACACTTTTCGTATTCTGTTAACTGACAGTTTTCACAATCATTCAACTATCATTGTTGACCACTTTTGGTATTCTACTATTCCTACCATGGAATGGCGCTGTCCAGTGATTGCTTTTTTTCCCTTATTTTAAGGCATTGGCAATTTAGCCATCAGCCCTAAACACGACACGAAATTCAGATTTTAGCTCTGCTTCAGAGTCTATGCACAAAAATACACAAGTTTCTTCAAAACTTATCGAAATGTCACATGTACCATAAATAAAATCAATCATCTAAAGATTTTAGTGCCGAAAACCCGAAATAAAACTAATGACACGCATGGTAGTAATAGTTATATATGGTAGGCAACACCTAACGTAGTCCATAGTCATTCCATTGTAATGCCACTATGATTTTAGTAGAATACAAATTAGATGTCATAGTTGCCAGTTGCAGCATAATGGAATGATAGTTCGATGACAATGGCTGACATTTAGTGGAATTGGCCCCCAGGTTAAACTGGTAGTGTAAAGCTTGACTTGCTCTTGACTGTACATTGCTTCTGACATACACCTGTCATTACCACAAATGTCTATGGGCTTGCTCTACACAACTCATCAAGTTCCATTGTAATGACATGTATAAATGGTATTGGAATGCATAGAGGACGGGGGAAACAAGCATTCATCTATAATATATAAAGCTCGACTACCACTCACTGACTCACTGATTGACACAATTGTTCCAAGTAATATGTGTGATGTCAATGATTATAAAAAAACCGACTTCAACTTGTATGGTTTTCTAAAGAACACCATTGTCAGAACTGGACCAAATTGAAATGGGGTCCCATTGCAAATAAAAAAGCACACCAGCTTTCTAATAAAAAAATAAAATATAATAATAATATATAAATAATATAATATATTCTCACGCCTTTTATCCCCGAGGGGGTAGGCAGAGGTATTCCATTACTGGATATACCCACATTTCACGAGATATATTGGACCCCTAAACGTGATAGGTGGTGAGCCCATCACCGGACCGGGTCTGTTTACACATGTCTCAGAATTAATTCTGAGACCTGCGGGTTTCCTCACGATGTTTTCCTTCACGTAAGTTTTTGAAAAACTCATTGGTACATGCCAGGATTCGAACCCGAGCCTCACTGATTTTCGGCCGGCTCTTTAACCGTTCGGGCTATCACTGCTCTTCTAATAAAAAAAGAATTATTAAAATCGGTTAACCCAGTTAAAAGTTCTGAGATAACAAACATAAAAAAACATAGTTGTATTGATAACTAGAGATGCTCCGAAATTCGTTTCACATTCGGTAAAACCGAAGTTCGGCAGCTTTTACCGAATTTCGGTTTCGGCCGAATTTCGGTAAAAAATACCGAACATCGGTGACAGATACCGAATGTTCGGTAGTTTAAAATAAAACCCAAATTATACTAATTGATACACAATTTCTTTTAAGTGGTCACTATAAGCTAGTGTGTAGTGTAATACCATCTCCCAATCCGCGGTGGGCTCGCGTTAGAGATTATAGCCCATACTTCCTCATGTGTGAGGAAAGACCCTTAGCTCAGCAGTGGGCTGTTACGGGTTACCTATATATATATATATATATACACAATTTCTGCACTAAGATACTTCTCAAGTTTTATAAGTAAAATAAATTGATACTAGCTGATGCCAGCGACTCGGTCCGCGTAGATTTCACGTTTTACCCGATGACTCCTAAGTCCTAACCCCTAGGAATTATGTTTTTTTTTTTCAGGATACCTATTAGCAATTTAGCAGTAGTAGTCCTACTTGCCCAATTTTATCAAAATCGGTTCAGTAGTTTACTAAAGAAAATGGAAGCGGTAACTAAAACACGTCGTAGCGAGTCGTGACCTGTCTGTCATATGAGCGCGTAGTCTTACCGAACGTCTTCGGCAGATTTTTGAACCGAACATTCGGCCGAATTCGACATTCGGCAGAACCCACATTCGGTGCATCTCATCATTTTGCAGGTTGCATCTCTATTGATAACCTTCTCCTTTTTTGTAGTAGGTTAAAAATGAACTAATAATGTTCTTGTTGAAAAGGATACTCAAAATGGCAACAATATAACTCTCCAACACGAATTGCCCGTGAGATCCCCCGTTAATGTACACTGGGCCATTTTTGGTTCTGTGGAAGAATGGTGGTCCTCGGATCTGGTTCCACATCTGCCCAGAGACCATTGCGAAGCAGAAGAAGACAGCGGCAACTGCCCACATCTGCTTGTTATAGAGAAACTCGAGGTTGTTGCGGCGAAGGTACAGGAAACCAGTCACCAAGATAATAAGTAAACTAAATGCTACTGCTCCAGAGTAGTTTGGTGGACGGAATATTCTGATCTGTAAAAACAATTATACCCTTTTTAAGATAATAATTCTAAGTTTTAGGCATGACAATAACATGGTAATGTAATGTTAAGTATTTTAAAATATACTTATTTATACCATACCGTAAGATACTGGAAGTCTTTTCTAACCTATTGTATGTTTATGGCATGGATCAGTGCAGAAAACAAATAAATACCTATAATAATTATTATTGTTTATTAGTGCACTACATAGCAGCTCATTTATTATAAAAGGAATTTAAAGGAATCATTTATTGTAAAAGGATACTTTTACTGATAATGATTATTAATAAACAATAAAATAGTAGTATAGGCAGTTGTAGCCCGGACGGTTAAAGAGCCGGCCGAAAATCAGTGAGGCTCGGGTTCAAATCCTGGCATGTACCAATGAGTTTTTCAAAAACTTATGAACATATTTATCACTAGCTCCACGGTGAAGGAAAACATCGTGAGGAAACCCAAAGGTCTCAGAATTAAGTCGGAGACATGTGTAAACAGACCCGGTCCGGCGATGGGCTCACCACCTATCACGTTTAGGGGTCCAATATATCTCGTGAAATGTGGGTATATCCAGTAACGGAATACCTCTGCCTACCCCCTCGGGGATGAAAGGCGTGAGATTATTTATTTTTATTTTTAATAAAATAGTAATAGTATGCTACTTTTTCTTAATTATCTAGGTAGCTCAATCAAACCATACAAACCTGAATATCAGTTCTGTCTTGGATCCACTTAGCTATAGCTTCAGCATGAATGCCAGACCTCTCAAAGTCCATGGAGTCAGCAGGCTTAGGCTTGCCTTTAGCTGGGAAGTGCATGATGACTGGGGCTGTATTAAGCCGTAGCTGAAATATAATCATATCATAGGTAATTTTAGGATTCAGTAAGTACCCAGTCCTATTACTAAGGCTCGGGTGTCTGTCCATCTATCTCTAGGCTGCACCTTATAAGCCAAGAAAATAAGACACAATTGATTTTTAATTGTTAAACGCACATTGTTTAATGCACAATGTTGATGACTGGCCACAGGCCAGCAAAATATTTCTTTTATGACTTATTACTTTTTTTTTTTAATTATCAGTTTTTTTCTGTGTTGGTTGTTTTAGTTGTCTTTTTCAGTTTTGCATTATACATTTGTCTCCATAGTTCACATTTCTTTAATAATTAATCAATTATCGAAAGCTGAACAGGTCAACTGTCAGACTGGACTATTTACAGAGAATAACACAATTAAATTACTTGGTTGTTTTCAGATCATAACTTACCATTTGGAAGATGTCCGAACCCTCATCAAAGTCTACCATTGCAAAGAACAACTTGTTACTATACACAGGGGAGAACCTGTAAGAGTTTGCTACGACCAGGTACTCGTCGTATACGTGCTGGCAGATAGCACATCTCCTGGCTGGAGCCATGGCTGTGAACATCACTACGATAGAATAATCTTTCGGGGGCGATTTAACATATTCTTTAAACTTGCTAAGGTTCAATGGAATAATAGACTTCTTTGCCGTTAAATCAGATAACTGCTGCACTTTTTCTTCAAGCTAAAACATTGAAATAGAAATGTGAAATCTGAAACGCCGGCACGTATAAATTTACTTGGCAAAACTTACTCCTTTGGGCCGGGTTTGTGCTTCAACCTGATAGTATGTTAGGAGGGCCAAGAAGCACAATAACGCTTTGTACTTCATCTTGCTTCTAATAACGAGAAAATGTAATGCACTGTTTATAATTTAGCAAATACCTAACGTCAACGAAAATCAACAATGCATCACTTTGCCAAAGTAATGACGTGTTCTACACAGATAGAATAGAAAAAGACAGCCAATTAGGAACAAAATTTTTGTCCAATTAAAGAGACGTTGGGGGAGGTATAGAAAACAACATATAGAATCTATCTTATTTCTCAGTCCCCCTTGAGCGATCGGTCACATTCCACTCTAGTATCTGTTTCACACATTTTACATAAGTATTGGCCCCTGTCATCTTTATTAGGGATGCCCTGCTTTCGTATTTAACCGAAACATCGGTATTCAATCGAAAATAGTGATGTGATTTTTTTCGATTTCTATCGGTTTTTGTTTTCCGGTGTAATGGGTTTCTACTTTTATAATTATTTTTAAGATTTAAAAAAAAAGACGTTTGAAATAGGCACATTTATTTTTATTCTATACATAAACTGATAATCAACATTTCAAAAACAGGCCAAGTGCCCGAAGGGTTCTGTACCATTATCTATGAAAACGGCAAAAAAACATTTGTTGTTTATAGTATCTGTTGTTATAGCGGCAACAGAAATATTTTGCGAAAATTTCAACTGTCTAACTATCGCGGTTCTTTAGATACAGCTTGGTGACAGACAAACGGACGGACAGACAGCAAAGTCTTAGTAACAGGGTCCCATTTTTACCCTTTGGGCACGGAACCCTAAAAAAGAGGTACATTCAAGAACGTAAAAGTTTTGGATTTTTTTTCATATAAACTGCCAATGATGTTGATACTTGGTGGCTGAATACTTGCGCTGCATACTGGATCTGAAAAACGACCTTTCGGAAAATAAACAATCTGATCAGCATCAACATGAATATAAATTTGATGAATCTTATTTAGTTATTATAGGTATTATGATTGAAAGTAAAGTTGTTTGTGTGTAAATAATCATTTTTGTTTTATACTACAAGGTCAAGATGTTAAACTTTTTTACAGTAATCTCGAGTGATTCTTTAAGTATGAATTTGTAGAATCACCCTAATATGAAATCACAGTTACTTTACGAAGCCACTGTCAAGTAAAGTAAAAAGTTCCTAATATATTATGTATAGCTGTAACGATCTAAAGGTACTTATGATATTTGTGTTTTATATGATAAAAATCATTTTTATTTTGATTATTAACTATAATTTATTTGACCGAAAGGGCTGTAAAACTGATGTAAATTAATCCTATATTTTATGCTAATTCTACTTCACTATGCAAGTAAGAATATAAATTAAGTTTGGTTGAAAGACAAAAAGTGAAAAAATGAACTTTCTATCCATGTGCTTCAAATTTTTTTAAAAATTACCTTCATTTTATCATAGTCCTAAGAGTTAATATGCATCAGTAAGCTTGGTGCTGCGTGCTTTGCCACCGCTCCCATCCACATTATAAGACATCTCAAGGGAAGCCCGTTGTGCTTGTTGCTGTCCTGCAATAAAGAGATATTTCATTTGGAAATTGTTAAATAAAAATATATAAATCTCAGGCCTTTTATCCCCGAGGGGGTAGGCGGAAGTATTCCATTACTGGATATACCCACTTGCAACTAGATATATCGGCCCCTCACCGTGATAGGTGGTGAGCCCATCGCCGGACCGGGTCTATTTACACATATCTCAGAATTAATTCTGGGACCTGCGGGTTTCCTCACGATTTTTTCCTTCACAAAATTGTTACAAAAGCATTTCAGCAGATGTGAGACAGATGTGTCTCGGAACACAGAAAATTTAACTGTTAAACTTTTACAGATTTTCCTTTACAGTGAAATCTTTCACGGGGGCGAGAATCTGTGAAAAAACAACCTAACCAAACTTCTAAACAGTAAAATATAATGATAATACACTCACCGAATGACCAGATTCAATATCCAAGTAGCAGGAACTCTATAAACGTCAACCGATGAAAGTAACTTGAAAATACCACTCGAAAAACTAAAACACTCAACGGAATTACATTTAGATCACAATTTAGATAGCAGCCATATTGGAAGTAAATACAGACCATAGACCAATAACCGGAATAACCGGAAGTAAACTACCAACAGAACAACTTGATTCTTTTTTTAATTACTCACACATACAAATTCAGCACACACACATACGCAAAGGGCATGAAAAGCGAGAGTGTAAGTGAGACTTTACAATGAGTGCGAAAAGTCCTATCGTGTCCTTATGGTCAGGGCCAGCAGGATGGCCCTGCGTTCTACTACTCTACCACAGACTACTTTAACCCAGTGAATAGAGAGCTTATACCTTACAAACGGTCCGGTAGTTCTAAATTTTTTACATGTTGTCTAGGATGGTTGTTAAGTGTTTAAAATGCAAAATGCACAATTCCCCCCCCTCCGCGCCCGTCGCCATCTTGAAAAACCCGAAAAAAAATCGGCACTTTTTTTAGATTTTCACTTATATCTTTGTTTCGGTGCATTTTAGCTACAAAATAGTTCTATTCAATGTTGTAGAGAATGAAATTCCCTATAATATACGTGTTAAATTTTGTTTGTAGGGCAGATAGTTCACGAGATATGATATTTTAAAAAAGATAACAAATTACGCATTTTTTCAAACTTTTTTTAAAATTTTTCAAACTTCTAACTTTAGAACGCTGTAATTCAATTTTGGCCTATTTGAGAAAAACAAGTATTAAGAATAAAAATTGTAGGGAATTTAATTACCTACAAAATGGATGTATACTTTTTTAACCAACCTTACAGAGGGGGCAGTAAGCATTAAAATGAAAACAACGGCATATTGTTTATTTGATAAGTTTGAAAAATCTCGGAAAATGCGTATTTTTTTATATTTTTAAAAATATCATATCTCGTGAACTATCTGCCCTACAAACAAAATTTAACACGTATATTATAGGGAATTTTATTCTCTACAACATTGAATAGAACTGGTTTGTAGCTAAAATGCACCGAAACAAAGATATAAGTGAAAATCTAAAAAAGTGCCGATTTTTTTCGGTTTTTTCAAGATGGCGGCGGGCGCGGAGGGGGGGAATTGTGCATTTTGCATTTTAAACACTTAACAACCATCCTAGACAACATGTAAAAAATTTAGAACTACCGGACCGTTTGTAAGGTAACCCCCCTTATTTGGTCTCTATTCACTGTACTATTACTTAGAAGAACTCCAGTGTACTCTACAACCATGAAGGTAGTGTATCATCACTACAAAACAAAGTCACTTTCTCCGTCCCTATATCCCTATGTATGCTTAAATCTTTAAAACTACGCAACGGATTTTGATGCAGTTTTTTTTAATAGATAGAGTGATTCAAGGGGAAGGTTTCAGTATTAGCATTGCACCCGTGCGAAGCCGGGGCAGGTTGCTAGTATTACATAAAGGGAGCAAGTGCTCCTAAGAAAGTGGCCGGTCCCATTGTGTCACTTTCTTCCAACCAATCAAAACGTATTTTGATTCAACTTACAGATATATGTATAGCTTTTACATCAGAATAACATATAGGCTATATTTTATTCCCGTATTCCCATGGGAACGTGAACAACGCGGGTGAAACTGGGTGCTGGTAAATAATATTTTAAAAATTCTTTATATGATTGAAATAATCTTTCAACAGTGTAAAATGCCAAATTGTCCATGTTTCAAAAAAAATTGTGGTTGCACTATTAGAAAGGGACACAATACCATTCGAAGTGCCTCTCAATAGGACTGGCAGCTTTCTTAGGAGCACTTACTCCCTTTATGTAATATACTACCTTCATGTCTACAACACAGCACACTATTTGAGGCGATGTCGGTGACAGCTGTCGCTTGAGTATTCAAAGGTGTCAATAGATGGTGCTGTAAAGAACTTTCATGGAGCTGTCATAAGGGCAAGAACGCGAAAAGATGTACACTGCTTCGAAATTGAGCTTGAATTTTTTTTTGTAGAATTTTCTTGGATATTTTACTTAAATATCTCTAATAATTCTTTTTTCTGAAAATCATAAAAGTTTTTACGTAAAATCGTTATTTTGTGAGAAATTAGCAATTTTCTTACAGTAAGCACTAATTTGAATCCTGTTCGTTACTACTCGTTTTTGGTTTGTTAGGATAGTATAAACTGTAATGTAGATTAGTGTTATTGATTAAATGCAAGAAAATATGTTTTTTGTTTATAAAATGTATTTATCAGTTTGATAATTTAGAAATTAACGGGACCAATCCACTTTTCCATTCCAGTACGTTACTCAGGTCTAAAATGTACCTAAAACTTTTACATAAAATTTCAAAAATTGACTGTTCTAATATTCATCTGTTTAAATTTCTTTTATTTTGAGAAACTACGTTATTTTTTTAATTATTGTGTATTTGTATAAACCGCGGATTTTACCATAGACGTCCCTTTTACTTTTTTATCTGTCCCAATACAATGTTGCCATTTAGATAAAAAAAAGAACTACCACATCGAATAAAAATACCACGAAATATTACGAAAATGCGGTAACGGAACCCGGACATGTCCAGCAGGTCCATATGGCGGGGACAGACTTAAAAAATACTTATTTAGTAGAAATTCTGGCCTTAGCAGCAAATTTCACTTGAAAAACAATAAAAATCCCGCCAAATTTCAAATATGTAACCAGAAGTCTCTCTAGAACAGATTTTCTTTACAAAACGGTGTTAAATGCCGGGTTTTTTCTTTGGGGACAGTACTACAGACCAAAATTGCAGTTTTTTAAACTTGAATTTTTATATGTTAATATGCTTAAATATGTAATATTTTAACAAATATGATATTACAATTTCATCGAAAACCAAATGACATCGTAACAACTCTTGTAAAACATATCAAAGTCGCGTAGCAATACGATATTACTTGGGGACATGTAGAAAAGTCCAATGTACATCTTTTCGCGTTCTTGCCCATAAACAAGTACTAGTACAGTAACACCCATACCACACATAAAAAAACGAGAAGTCCGAGAAGTTGATATGTTCATTAAATAAATAATGGACTCGATTCTGCAAACCACCTAAAATTCCTAATTCTATGTTAGCTCTATTCTTTTTCACCGCTTTGGAAAGGAAAGGGACAGAAATAAGCGCCACATTTATTTACAACGTCATAAATGTCAAAATCACAAAATTGAACCTTATGGACGTGTAGCGACATTGTATAAGCGACGCCTTAATATAAAAAAAATTATAAAATAATATAAAATAATTTATAGACGCATTCAAATAAACGTTTTTAGCAATTATATTTCTGCCTTCGTGTCCGAACCGAGTCCTAAATTTACTTATAGATATATGTGTCTCTAGTGATCGTCATTCACACGGATTTCAAAGCTTAGTATTATTTTAAAAAATAAAAGCATTTTTCAGTCTGGCAACACATATGTCACCCGTTTCCGTCAAAGTCCGCCATATGCCATTACGTGTTTCCGTGTTCGTTGTTCACTACGGTAAATTTTATAAAATTGTTTTTTCAGGTTTTAAAAGACTTCAAGATGCTGAAATGGAAAAATGAAGACTTGCAGGAACTCCGTGAGACGTTACTCAAGACATTAAAAGAGAGGACAGATGCTGATCAGCACGATTTCGTGCGATAGAAATAATTGATGGGCTTGCACCATCCTCGTCGTCTAAGCTGTCGAGAGTCAGTCACAAGTTGTGTTGAAGATAACAAGAGATAGAAATGAGAGAATATCCAGACGAGGATAATTTTCTGAAAATAACACGAACTGCTTCACATAAATTCACATGTTACACAACTGTCTACAAGAGGTTGTCGAATTGCATTCTCACTTCTGCTAATTGGGTGCTACGCATTGCCTGCAGGGCTCCAGCTCTCACCCTTGACACCTCGATCACGCGTTACGCACTGCCTTAGGGGTTGTTGCTATCGCTGATCAGAGCACCATAGCTCTTCCTGCTGCGGAGTTAACCTCGTTAACACCACAATTCAGGAGGTAGGGTTAGCCTACGGGGCCTCGTCCCTTCGGCGACACTCTGACCGACATTTTGAATCATGGATCTGTATCACTATTACTGGAGCCACAGTTCAACAGGTAGTGTTAGCCCAAGGGGCATCGTCCCTAGGGCGACACTGACCGAAATCCTGCATCAGGGAGCTGTATCACCATCACTGGGGTCACAGCTGAAAAGATAAAGTTAGCCTAAGGGGCATCGTCCCTAAGGCGACACTTTGACGCAACTTCTGCGTCATGGAGCCGAATCATAATTACTGGAGCTGCATGAAGACGAAACTAAACTAAAAAGTTGCCTACAAGTTGAAACTGACTATGTATGTACCTACTTGGTTAATAAGTTTGAGTATGTGGCGGTTATAACTAAGCTGTTTTACTCATTATGTGTACTGTACTTCCATTAGGAGTATGGTGAGAGATTCTGTAAAGAAAGGATGTTATTTTGCTGATGCTGGAAACAACAATTATTATTTCGGAAAAATACAATCTAACGCCTTCTATCCGCGATGGAGTAGGTAAAGGTATTTTATTTCTGGATATACTTACCCACTTTTCACGAGATATTCTTTGGACCCTTATTTATTTCGAAAATAAATAAAATATTAATAATATATATATATATATATATATATATATATATATATATATAAAAATATAGGTATGTAGATGTCTAGAAGTCGAAACAAAATACTTATGTAATATTGCAAAATCCTTAAGTGCATTATTTCAAGGATTAACAGCTGCTGTGAAACAATACAGGCCCGGTGCTGGCTAATGTTTTAAAGACAGCGAAAGAAACTATCCTTGAGGCAAAGGACAAAGACAAGAAAGTTCTTGTTCGGTGATACCTAATTTATTTGAAAGTATAAAACCACAAATAAAATAAGCAAAAACAGCTAAGAATTGCGACATCAGACACCACGACAGATGATCTTCAAAGTAAGATTCATCAACAACAAACCCAAATCAGATACTTTAAACTGAAGGGGCCCGCCTCCACAGCCACAGCAGATGAGACTACAAGTTGAGTGGCAGCTGGTGAGCAAAGACCTCAGCAGCAGCAGACAAATACACAAAAATCATCGCTAAAGGTCAATTTATCACTGTGGAGGACTTTAACTATTCATTATAACTGGAGGAAAACACTCAGGATAAAGTGAATCTGTCTTACATTTCGGGATACAGCATTCCTTTAGGAAAGCCTCCGAAACAATGACTAAATATAGGTATATAATCAATCAGGTAATTCATACAATAACCAGATGCATACCATACCTACAGAGATCTTGAGACTCTTAGAATGTGAAGGAATCTCACGTTGTGGCCCACATTCTAATCAATTTATTTCTAAGGTATTTCTAGTACATAGCAAAACCAAATAACTTTTTCAAAGTCATAATTAACTTCAAAAAATTGAAAAAATAAATAAATACATACAAAACCATTTCAAGTTGGAAGATGTAAGATCTATCATTAGTTTAATGAATCCAGTGATGTCCAGCATTTATTTAAGGGTTACATATTTCTTAATAGGTAACTACTTATTCATGAAGATGACATACAATAAAATCTTAGATCTATTTTTTGGGATGGTTTGTATTATATAAATTAATGTTCACCCATTGGGCCTGAACACAGTACCATATCTGGTAATCAAGTTAATAACACAAGCGAGATTTGCAAATTTTTAGGGTTCTTAAAATTCTGATGGATTTTCTATAAGAATGTTTGACTCAAGAAAATTATTAGGTATATTAAAATATGAATTAATTTTGTTCAAACAACTATTACGACATTGTAAGACAAGAGTGATTGTTCAAATTTTTGCTACCCTTACAACAGCATACCCAGCCATTTAGTACGACTGGCTGTTGGGACATCAGAAATATTGGGCGATCGAAATATCTTGCATTATTTAAATAATGGTGATAATGAAAACGGTAAGGTGAGAATATAATCGAATAAGATCAATACAGTCTCGTAATTAACAAAATGTTAAAGGAGAGTAGAATATAGAAGAAACTAACATAATTACCTAGTAATGGCGATAGCGTTTTTTGAGTTCTTTTTCAGAAGAGCAAAGACTATCATCATTCTGAAATACTTTTTCGAATAAATAAGACAACTGCTGAATTAGACAAATAATATGGGTATTACTCAATTTGCTCACTTACGCTTACGTACGACCATGGATGCAGTAGGTATATTTGTATACATTCCTGCTTATGACGTACTTACGGTACTTATAGTAGGAATATCTCTAGAGAAGAAATCTTGTTCCACATTTCTCTGGTGCGAATAAAATTAAAAGATATGAATATATACATATATCTACAAATAAAAACTACTACACACACCGGCACAATTAGCGGAACAGAAAAAAAAGGGAGTATTTACGCATTTTTGCGTGTTACTGGCCGGCTAAACAAGCTTTTTTTAAATTTGGGTTTTAATTTAAAAATGGAATACTAAGCGACTGCCCTTTTTTTCATTCTTTTGTTTTAATTTTCATTGATTCATTTTTTCCACCGCTTGTCCGTTTTTAGAAGGTTCGTGAATTCCATTTGAAAAGCTTTGAATTGCAGTTTTTGAGGCTTTTGAGTTTTTTCGCATATTGATAATTTACGAGCATCTAATTATGCCTGATTTAACGCCATCAGAAATCATTAGGGCAGATCAAATGAGGAGAAATGGTCAAACCTACAGATCGATTGCCAGAAGCCTTCGTCGATCGTTATCAACGATTTATCGTAGCATCCAACGATACAGATTGACGAATGCTCTAGTGAGAAGGAGAGGACAAGGCCGGAAAAGGTGTACTTCAAGGAGGGATGACCGTTTTCTCCAACTTCAAGTCCGACGGAACACGAGACTAACGGCGGTGCAGGCTCGAAATTTACTGGAAGAGGTACGAGCAGTAAGGATGAGTGAGCGGACAGTTCGTAGAAGATTCGAAGAAGTGGGTATAGGCTCGTATGTGCCCGCCAAAGCCCCAAAACTTGAGAGACATCATCGCACAAACCGTCTACACTTTGGTCGTGAACATCGTGATTGGGACTTCGACGACTGGGGACAGGTTCTTTTTACTGATGAATGCAGAGTTATGTTAAATCAAATTGATGGAAGGCAGCGAGTATGGAGACGCAAAGGAGAACGGTATATCCAGTCTAATTTTGAAAATACAGTTGCATATGGCGGCGGTTCAATTATGGTCTGGGGAGGAATATGTTTAGGAGCTCGTACGGAGTTAGTAGTGGTCGATGGCGGGAATCTGAATGCTGATCGGTATATCAGGGAGATTTTAGAAGAACATGTTGTGCCATTTGCCCCCTTTATTGGTAACAACTTCATTCTAATGCAGGATAATGCTCGGGCTCACAGTGCTCGCACAGTACAGACATACCTAAACCATGTTGGTATAACGGTGATGGAGTGGCCAGCACGGTCCCCCGATATGAACCCTATAGAACACGTCTGGGACTTGCTAAAGAGGAGTGTAAAGTCAAGAATGCCCCCTCCCAATAATCTCAACGAGTTGCGAAACGCATTACTTGAAGAATGGCAGAGGTTGCCCCAAGAAACCATTGATAACATCATCCGCAGCATGCCCAGACGGATGGAAACCCTCATCAGAGCACGAGGAGGAAACACTCGATATTGAACAGTCATTGAAATTGTTGTTAAACTTTGGAAAATCTTGAATTTTCTGCTGTTTCTCTATAATTAAAAATCGAAGAAAAATGCATTTTGTTTAATTTAATTTTTATTTTTATAAAATTTTAAGTATGGTGTTACAAATGAATGTCAAAATATGTTAATTTAATTGTTGTTTCATTTTAAATAATATATTGTTTAAAAATTACATTCATTGTTCTAAATTCCCTCTTTTTTCTCCTTTTTTTTTCTGTTCCGCTAATTGTGCCGGTGTGTGTATTTACATGCAATAGTTAGAATTTAAAAATAAGTATATTTTCAAATATGCTTGCATCATATATTACCTCTAAAGAAAATTACAAGGAATCTAGAAAGCTTTATGTTAATGCAAAAAAAAAGGATTTTAGCTGAGTATAAATACTTTGGAACAATCAAACAATTTATTTATTTGCAAGAACCTAGATTAAACCTGTTACAGGTATTTTTATTGGTTTATTAATGGATTTGCAGTAGTATTCGCACAGTTGTAAGACTCATTCTAAGAATAGGAAAAATATTGGGTATTGATAGTGTTAGATAAAATTGTTTTGATCTAAGTTGATTGTCCAAGAAGAATTTTGATGTACCAAAATTTCCTCGATTTCCAATGTTTCGGCCCCACTAAACTATTGGTTTACCCTTTCAGGAACCTGCACTCTCTACCTATACAAGCAGCTTACTCTGGTGGCAGGGAGACGCCAGGCAGACATGTATGTACATCCAGGTATTGTAAAAGTGTTCTGTGTTTCAGAGTATTGACATTAAAATTTATGAAAGCAATTTGATCCTGTAATGTATATACTGGTAATATTTTTTTTCAAAAATATATTAAAAAAAACATATATTATTTGTACCTACAGTATTGTAATATCTGTGCCTAGGTATACCTAAAACGTTAGTGGTTATATTCTCTTTGGGTATACCTGTATGTTGAAACTTCTGTCTAGGATATCAGTATGAAATTTTTCGCCATTTCTAAATTCAGTTAACAATTTGTGCCACACCAAACTCAGGCAGATCGGCCCTTCGTTTTATAAATTAACAAGTTAAGTCACTATTACGATGAATGTGAAAATTTTACAATTGATGACAATTATGACCTAATCTGTCTAAATGCCATACTATAGGGATAATTTTTTTGTGTTCGGACCATCTGAAGATAATGTTTCATAAAGAATAAGTAAGTATATTATTATAACCATAAAAAATATACAGTTCTTTACCTTTAGTGTTAGCTACTGGACAATGGGTTCACTCCTACTCTGTCTTCTATGTATGATAACATAAATAATATTGATATTAACACACAAAATATATTTAGCACTATAGTGTGCACGATAGAAAAGAGCACAATTTTCATCAAATCTCTGATTTGAAGTTTGAAATAGTTTTTAAAGTAATGTTTGCACAACTTTAATAAAATCCAGAAAGAATAAAAACTGCTCCATAAAAAAGATTTCAGAATAATTAGGATTCTGCCTGTCTATTTCAAGTTCAATCCTGAAATATGTCCACTGTCCAGCCTGCACCTTGCTCGATTAGTTATTTAAAATTGACTAAAAATTTACGTTCCAGTAATACTTCTTTGTTCCAAAGCTTCATAAAACTTTATTCAGAAAATATTCAACACAAACTTAGAGTAGTTAGATAGCTCAAAACAATACTAGCTGATTGAGGGATTTATACGTATTTATGTAGGCTGCAAAACTTGCTACCCAAAATGTAGGTGTATAAGAAAAAGGCTCTATAATAGACCCAATAGCTAAAAGAAAGATGATTTGCTTAATTCGTAAGGTTTCATTTGGTTGTAGAGATATCTCTAGGTTGTTTACACCTTTTCATAGTTATCTTACACCTATTTACCCGACTGCGCAGGGTACTTTTAATGTGTTTATTTTATTATTATTGTAGTACATACAGTGTAAGAGTTACTGATTATTTATTATTCATTAAGATACCTGTTATCTATCCAAAACCTAGCAAGTACCTTCCTACTATATGGAAATAAAAAATATATTTACTTAGACAGGGAAGTATAATTTAGTAATATTATACTTTTTATTGTTTTATAAATAAAACAGCTTTGAAAATCTATCTATAAGTAAATTTAGGACTCGGTTCGGACACGAAGGCAGAAATATAATTGATGGTCAAACGAACTTACCTTAAGTGAAGTTCGACCCATAATTATATGAGGCCTTCGTGTCCGAACCGAGTCCAGCCCTCCCAACCCTGGATCCAAAGTTTGGATCTACCCATAAAATATTAAACTTTGAACTTAAATGGCATATGGCGGACTTTGACGGAAACGGGTGACATATGTGTTGCCAGACTGAAAAATGCTTTTATTTTTTAAAATAATACTAAGCTTTGAAATCCGTGTGAATGACGATCACTAGAGACACATATATCTATAAGTAAATTTAGGACTCGGTTCGGACACGAAGGCCTCATATAATTATGGGTCGAACTTCACTTAAGGTAAGTTCGTTTGACCATCAATTTTAGCAACGATGTAAGGAGGTCATGGATAAAAGTGACAGTTATAACATCAAATTAATCGGTTTTTACATGTTTGACATTACTCTATAATCTATGGTTTATTTCTGTCCTTTTTCTTCCGTATTCTTTATAGAAGGATAGGCTAACTAAAAATTAGGAATTTTAGGTGGTTTGCAGAATCGAGTCCATCACTGAGAATTTTTATTGCAAAACACGATTTGCAGCGACTAAGATATCCAGTTGTTATTTTTAACATGCGTACATGTGTGTGCCATCGACGGAGGCGTTTAATATCCAACTGACGAGACAACAGTGGATTAGATCTACCGGTAGATCTTCTAGCGAAATCGGGTAGAATCTCTGAGTAAATATTCGTGTGTTCGTTCAAACCACTTTATACCTACCTAGTCACTATGTCCTAGTGTAGTGTAACGAGCCATTTACACGAGGGCAATCCACTAAGACTGCATACAAAAAAACGTGAGGACAATGAAATGGATTGTCCTCAAGTTTTTTCTCTCGTGTAAATGGCTCGTAAAGCAGCAGAAATTAGATATCACCAAAATTGAATGTGGATTCTACTAGGTAACTAGTCCCTTTCTAAAAGTACGAAATCGTCGTGTAGCCCAAATGCAGAAATATGCTATACTTACCGTACCGAAATACAGCGGTGGCGCTGTAAAGACGGCATTTTGGCAACGCCACCAAACTCCCCATAAGTAATCTCCTAAACCGGGAGGGTACGAAATCCAAGACTATTTCGTACCCGGAATACGTAAATGTACCTATCTGGTTCAGATGCCAATCAGAAGCCGTGGCGCTGCTGGGATGATACATACGAACCTCTGTGTTTCAAAAGGCCCGTTAAAAACCGTTGGTCCCGGTTTTCGTACAATGAAAGCGATGTCATCTACCCTTGGGTGGCTTGAAATTTTTTCGGAGTTTTGGCAACTAGCCTAACACACCATCTCCCAATCCGCGGATTGGGAGATGGTGACAAAATGAATCGATATTTTATTTATTAATTCCAACCTTGACGCAGTGGGTACACGGGTAAACAGGAATTACCCCTACACCCACCGGTGGGTGAACCCAGTGGGTGCACGGGTCACGGGTCATCCGCGGGGGGCTCGCGTGGGAGATTATAGTCCATACTTCCTCAGCAGTAGGCTGTTACGTGTTGAAGAAGAGATGAAGATAAAATAATTGAGATATACATCGCCACTACCAACTTGACAATATTAAGCGGGGCAAATATCATCCAAGATGTGAGTCATTTCAGCAGCGCCACGGTCAACGATCGTGAAACGGACCCTTGCTTCATTTAGTCCCGATTTAGTCACATTTGGTCAAAAAGTGACCAAATGCCAGGTGCTGTACTTCCGAAGATATGAGGGAAAGTTTGTGGCGCTGCTGTGCTGACGTCAGCCCAGCAGCGCCCCGCTAGAACTCGGTAATTAAAGCATGTTACTAAAAGCTGTGAACACAGGATTTACTCTCTATTTAGTCAAACTCGCTGGTGAAAAACCAGAACTCAAGTGTCAATACATCCGAAGTTATTCGAGTAAGTTTGTGGCGCTGCTGGGGGGACGTCAGCCCAGCAGGGCCCCGGCCTCTGGGGTAAACTACAGCATATTTCTTGCTGATTTTTTCTGAGGATTTAGTCCAAGTTGCGGTTACTCGTGAAAACTTGTCAGTTTTAAGGAAACTCAACAATTCTAGATTCCAGAACACAAAACATATATTGAACCATTTTTAGCTATATCTCGTAAACTACGGCGTCTTTGACCGCCGTAACAGCAGCAACTTGTACTTCTCATACATTTGTTTCGTGACCAAATCAGGTAGGTAGGTATTGTTAGAAAAAATACATTTGACATAACAATTTTTATATTTGTTAACAAAGTCTTGTTACAATTTAGTTGGCGAGTCAAAGTCTGACGATTCGATCCACTGTGTTGCGATAGTAGCGACAAAAAATCTAGACTTCGCGCGGCTCGTGTCCGAAGCCGGCCCTTAATTCGTCTTCTTCAGAAAGACGAATTGTTTTTGTCTGCACCATCATCATCGGTTTTAGATTGATACGATTGATTTGTTTACAACAAATTATTTATTTACATCTGTGAATGCTCTTCTAGATGTCATTCATAATTTTTGTCTCAATTTAAATAGTTTCTTCTTGGGAAAAATAGGCGCTGTTGGTTTCCTCTGCAGTCTACCAGATGTCCCATTTAAAGTTATCAGACGAGAATCAGGACGCTGTTCCACACAGGAAATAAAAATATAATATATAAATTAACTAACCTTTTATATAAATAGAGCGCTATAACCTTTTCCAAAGAGAAGAGATGTTCCGCAAGTCGTTTCTGAGAATTTTCATCTACTAAAGCAGCGGACTTCTCTATACTAAGGACTTACCTTTCCACTTGGCGTTAGAAAAGTATGATTACATATAGGTAACAAAACCAAGCTCGCAATTTGCCATCAGAGGGAGCTGCATTGAATTTTTTTTAAAGATATACCAGTTATAAACTGAATTCTACTACTAGAAAAATCATTAAAAGCAATATTTCGTCACTGAAAGGGGAGTCGAAACCACTAGCTTTAGTGGAAAT
Organism: Ethmia dodecea; assembly: GCA_963855545.1. NCBI lineage: Eukaryota > Metazoa > Arthropoda > Insecta > Lepidoptera > Depressariidae > Ethmia > Ethmia dodecea. Next base: position 12,565,127 of record OY979442.1, read on the forward strand.
TCCACTAGGTTGGCAGTACTGCTCTCTCTTTAAAAGTTATGCCTTATGGTAGGGTAATTCCTTTTTTTAAACACTTAAATTCATGACCATGGATACAACTAAGTAGGAAACAAATGTAAAATTAAGTAATCGTATATTTCAGTCCTGCTACATAATCCTTGGTACTTATATTTCACTGCGAGGCGTCGAGGCGTTCAAAGACTATAGATGATCCGCAGTACTAAACAGTCTAAACTCAGAAAACATGATAGCAACCACGGAAGATTTGGTTTCGCAGACACATTACAGATTGTTTACAGTAACATTTAAGAAAAGTAGATAATGTCAAGTAGTGAGTTTACGATTCGTTACAATGAACGAAATCAATTTTGTAGGTGACTGTACGCTTTCTTTATGAAAACAGTTTGACCCCAGTTACTCTTGTTTCTGTGAATATTTTATAATACTTTATTTGGTCACAAATTAACTCAAGTTTGAGTAAATGCTGGTGTCAACAGATCTCTGCAATATGCGTTAGTTCACGAGTTTTGGCGGGGCGCTGCTGGGATGACTTTTTTGGTCCACAAATTTTCAATAAATGTTGTTTTATCCATTAATCGCTTTAGGTGGTGAATGTTTTACATTCGGTCACTCAAATATAGGGTAAGGAGATTTCAACAAAGCTATCTGATCCTCGAAATGTACTATCATTTTCAAGAGTGACTACAAATCTCGATTAAAGTGCCTTGTAAAAAATGCATAGCAAGCGCATGATTAGGGATTTCAATAAATTGGTAGGCGTTTGAAGTATTTATTGTTACAATCCTAATAATTCCTTTATTTGCTTACTGGTAAAAGTGCCTGATTTGGTCACGAAACAAATGTATGAGAAGTACAAGTTACTGCTGTTACGGCGGTCAAAGACGCCGTAGTTTACGAGATATAGCTAAAAATGGTTCAATATATGTTTTGTGTTCTGGAATCTAGAATTGTTGAGTTTCCTTAAAACTGACAAGTTTTCACGAGTAACCGCAACTTGGACTAAATCCTCAGAAAAAATCAGCAAGAAATATGCTGTAGTTTACCCCAGAGGCCGGGGCCCTGCTGGGCTGACGTCCCCCCAGCAGCGCCACAAACTTACTCGAATAACTTCGGATGTATTGACACTTGAGTTCTGGTTTTTCACCAGCGAGTTTGACTAAATAGAGAGTAAATCCTGTGTTCACAGCTTTTAGTAACATGCTTTAATTACCGAGTTCTAGCGGGGCGCTGCTGGGCTGACGTCAGCACAGCAGCGCCACAAACTTTCCCTCATATCTTCGGAAGTACAGCACCTGGCATTTGGTCACTTTTTGACCAAATGTGACTAAATCGGGACTAAATGAAGCAAGGGTCCGTTTCACGATCGTTGACCGTGGCGCTGCTGAAATGACTCACATTCATCCAAGCGCTAGGATGATGCACCATGAACCACATCTATAACTCGGAAAATAGTAGCTCTCAGTTACCTGGTTCTTATTTATTTTCAATCCTTTTACCTATTGGCATATTATCTGGAAACAGCTGCTGGTGCAGGGTCCGGCTGGAGTTATGTTCATGAAGTATTAGCAGCCCTTTACAATAATTTCTCACTCCTTACCCGTGGTACTACTGATGGTACCTACTACAAGTAGTACCACGGGGATTATTTTTTGCCCGTAGTACTACTATCCTGTCTAGTAGTACCACGTGGCTCTACACCGTGATATTGATTTTACAATCACTGGCCTAGTTTTTGGTCGTAAAAAGAAAATGAACCTCACTATATAGATCACAGGTCAAGCTTTTTTAATTTTCCCCCAAAAATGCTACACACCCTTATATTTTCAGTAAGTAGAAAGCTAGAATTTGAAATACTTGCAGGCGCCCCACTTTTTAAAAATAAAGTGGATTCAACAGAAACACTTGTATTTATAATTTACAGTAATTCTTTTCAAAATATTTTATTAACACAATTCATTCAATAACACCAAAGATTATAACATTCTCTAACATGAAACCTAAAATAAAATACAATTTTACCTAGGTTTATTTTACTTACCAATTTATAATCATTCAAACATCATTTTGACTATGAGGTATACAGAATAATATTATATTTTGAATATTACACAATAAGTCGTCAGAAACGTATATATTATTATTATAGAATATAATAATTGATATATTATATTTGACAGTGCCATTAACTATGTCATGAAAGCACCTGTCTTTCTAATACTTTCGAAATATTATTGAAGATCCAAAAAGGAAAATAAAACACATAGAACAATAAAGTAGAAACAAAATAATATGGAATGTACAAATCATGTTTATTAACTGATTCCTGGCAATACAATGTTTGTGACTCGCTCGCCTCGGTGGTCACTCAAGACAGATATTATAATTTTACAGGTCCATAATGATTTAAGTATAAGATAATATATCCACTATAACACTGAAAGCAATATAGCATGTATTACTTAAGCCAGGTTTAACCTTAACATTTTCAGCAATAGACAGCGGTACACAGTACCTTGGGGGTATAACAGTTCATAAATTATATTAAGATAATTGTTTGGACTTAAATTTCTACTCTAACTGTACATTAGTTTCGCCTTAACGCTAAAATAATCTAAAAGTGATATCGTCAGACGGGGTGAAGGATCTTTCGCGAGGGATGGGAACGCGCAAATAAATTGATATGTAGGTGAAACAATGTTCTCCTGTCACCGAAAACATAAGACGGCGATAATAAATTAAAAATAAAGTTACGCTGTCGTCGCACGGTAGCGTTGAAACATGATTGGGATTCGAAAGTTGTCTAGGTTGATCTGTTCTTTTTTTATAAAATTGAAATAGAAAATATATTTTATACAGTCCGCGGCTCAAGGCCCGGCGCAACCGCAGCATCTAGATAGCACCGAGCCGGAGCAATGCGTGAAAATATAAATGATTAACTTTCAAGTACTCAACAAGTTACTATACAAGATGGGATGAGTGCTCCGAGGCCCTATGCGGTTTGCGTTCGCTACCGGCAACGACTCCCTGTGCGCGTGTCGACTGAGCAGATTCTGTGGCATAGAATCTCGGAGCACGGGCGACGGGAGAAGCGTGGTGCAGATTTACTGTTTCGTGTACAGATAGATGGCGACGATGAGACCGTATAGACCCAACACTTCAGCGAAAATAAGGATCAGAATCATTCCGACGAATAATCTGGGTTGCTGTGCGGTACCTCGGACACCGGCGTCACCCACGATGCCTATGGCAAACCCGGCGGCCAGACCCGAGAACCCTACCGACAAACCGGCTCCAAGGTGGATGAACCCTCTGGAAAAGAAGAAAACACAAGTAAGTAAACAACTTTCTACGAAAACTGAGAAAGGTCTAGTAGTAAGGCTGCATCTTTAATTTTGGGCTCAACTTCAGCCTCTTCAATAATGGTTTCCCAAATATATAGATAGATATTTTTTTTTATCTAAGTACTTAGATCAAAAACTTGATACTATGTGAACTATGCTATCTTGTCATTCAAAAAGCCAATCTTATTTCACTGCCAGATATAATAACAGTTGTAGTATAACGGTTCTTCAAAAAGAACTTGATCAACTACTTCTATTTACTCAGTGGTTTAATAACTTATACCTACTTGCAATTAACTTATGTATTATATACTTTTCTTATAATAGGGAAGAGCAGTAATCTGTTATTGATATTTTAAGTTTTAACTTCTTCTATTTTATTTGTAAAAAACAATGATGAGAAACTAGATACAATGGGACATAGTTTCAACCTTGAATATTGTTGTTGCAATAATGTCATTGCCAAGGCTTTTGCTCAGGAAGTATGCTAAACCGCTCATCCGTGGATAAATACATAGTCAAGTTAAAGCTATTCGGACTAGATTTAGGTTGAACAAAAATAGTACATACACCAATCAATTACAAACTCAGAATTGACAAGAATAAAATAAGGCAATTCTGTAGCTGCAGTAACAAATTATGTGTCAGTTGTATCATACCATAATGTAAATAATTTCATTATTAATTATCAACACAAAATGTTTTGAAATCAAGTGTTAAATGTAAAATAATAAAATTGGAGCTACCATTGTTCATGTGGAATACAAATGAGAGGGATCTAATAAAATTATGGATTCCAAGGCTTGTCTTTAATAACTTTCCTCCTGAATAAATGTTAGTCATTAAAGTTGCCCTTGTTGGTTAAGATGTTAATATACTTTACAATTCTTGATCTAGTTTAGATATGACTGTTGTGTTGCATGATGTAATTTTATTATGATAAGACAATATGGTAATCAATTACCACCTATCAAGTTCCAGTGCTACCAATTGCATGCATATACAATTTAAAATTAGTTACACTAATAGTGTAGTGACAGCATTTTTTTCACCTGAGAATATCCATAGGAGTTGAAATTTTTATGAATAACTAGAGGTTCTGCGCGTTTTCACCCGCGTAGTTTCCACTGATGTGGGAATACGGGGACAAAATATAGGCTATGTTACTCAGGGATATTGTGGCTGGAATATTTCCATTGGTAAAAGAATTGTTAAAATCAGTTTAGTCATTTTTGAGTTTTTTTGTTACAAACACACAAAAATACAAATCTTTCCTCTTTATAATATTAGTGTAGGTCTATCCTGCCTGGCACATAATTAGAAAATAATCATGACCATCTGTCATAAAAAGATAAACTAATAACTCACTTGAAAAGGGTGTATGTGGCCGGACCCTCCAGGGAACCAGCAATCAGGACAGCCACGACCAGCCCGTAAATGGCGATAATACCCGCCATGACAACGGGAATAATGGACTTCATGATCAGCTCAGGCCGCATCACCGACATGGCGGCGATACCGGTACCTGACTTGGCGGTTCCATAGGCGGCTCCCAGCGCTGGAATATAAAAAAAAACTATGTTATTCATTGCTCATTTGTTGATATCGCAGTCTTCATTTATTAATTATGCTTGTTATAGGTACTACATATAATTAATGTTTCTTTAATTATAGAAAAGGACATACATACATAATAAAATTAATCAGTTTAGCAATTCTATAATGCTACTTCTTTTTGATTTAGTAACTAAATGATTTATCCATTATCAAGGAATGTATCATTACAATAGAATCTAGATACCATAGGACAGCAGAAGAGTTGCACAATTAGAGATTTCCAAGTTACATATTTCATAATTAATCATTTATGGGAAATGAATGAATCAGTCTCATTGTAAGCAACTAATTGGTTGCCTTGGTTGGTAAATCATATCTTTTCTTTTTACTATAAGGATAACTTTCAATTGCAAGGACTTGTGAAGTCATATGATTATGAAGTACCACAGTTATCATCACATGATATGCAGGCATGTGTACTTTAGGTTAACTAAATGTATTTGTATTAAATTCATTTCAATAGGCTGTCATAGGTTTAAGTTAGTAGTAAGAGATATAAGTAGTAACATTATGGCTTAGACAGCTTACTTGATGATCACATGATGATAATCATGTGACAGCACCATCAATTGCTAATTCATATTTTTTGGTGACTCGTCCCTGATGAGGACTAAATTCAAAACAATTATAGTGCAGTTGACATAGAATATTTTATTCATGCTAGACATTTGATTCCATAAATTTCTTCAATGAAATATGGAAGTTGCAATCTACCCACACAACCACTGGTATTTTGGCTTATAAAAAGATTGGTTATAATGTGGAATAGGCATGTACAATAAAGCGGTACCTATACATTCTGCATTGTAGAGCCGCTCATGAGATGACATTCTAACCAAGAGTAGCCTGGTTTGCTATACGTTTTATACAATGCTACCAACATTACAGACATAAATCACATGATCAGTAATTCATATTTTGTAGAATTCATTCATCAAAATGATTAGTTTTACAAAATTACTTTCATCTACAACAGTAGGTACGCGGTGCTATAGTTCTGTACATATTCATACGAGGCAGATGTATAGCACAAGGCGCGGCTAATACTATAATTAGGACGCCGAAAATAACGTCCAGTCTCACATTTTGTAGTAAATCAGGGTTTCCAAACATATTATATTCACCACTACGAATATTCCAAGCTGCAGGGAATTGAAATCAAGCAATAGAGTAAAGAAATCGATAATGACTCAAGACAGCCATTTCCAAAAGAAAGAACAGAATCCATACCGCTAAAGATGATAGCTGACGCCGCCCCCATAACTCCGAAGAAGGGTCCATAGATAGGGTTGGTGTCTCCTGCTGTTGACATTTTGATTTTGAAGTGTGGGAGTATTTACAGGTCCCAAAAACTGTGATGACTATCTGCACACACTCACTCCACGAAACTACTTTTGCACAGACAAATATGGCCTAAACTTTGCGGACTCGTAGAATGGGTCATATGACGATTGATGTTCAAGGCAGTGCTCAATATGACCTAACTTCTGATTGGCGATGATACGTCACTTCCGAAATGCGTGACCAATAGTGAGCCGGAGATTCGGTAGAGCTGTGACGTCCAGCATTGATGTGGATCGCAGGCCAGCAAAATCCTTCTGCGCAAGTACTGTTTCAAAATACCACGACTTTTAAACTTTCAAATAAATCAATTAAAGCTAAAATTCGTATTAGACACACATCAGGTATTTAAAAAATAATAAATAATAATCAAGTAACATAATATTTGCAATTTTACAGGTAGAATATATAGTGTACAATTGATAGTTCTCCGTTTGACTACAGTGTAGTATTGCCAGATACAAGAAAAACTACCACATTGGTAGGCTAAATGTTCGATTACAACATTGTTTACATACTTTCGTTTAGACAACTGATTACATATAAAAGACTAAACAGTAATTTAAATAATAATGGGGTTACAGACAAATTTAAAACTATTATAATGTTAAAGATATTAGTTCCGTCATAATGTCACATATGAGATTTTAGATTCTATTATTCATAAACGAATAGGCTTGACTAATAAGTACCTATTGTCTTATAGACTAGATTCCACATATATTTTATATCCAAGCATAAAATAACAGATAAAACACGATAAAACACAGTTTTGTGGGCTGCAATCACTTTGCTCCTTTCCTCGGTAGGTAGCGAAAAGGTTAATAATTGTCAACGTCATTGTCAAGTAAAGGCTGTATGGCTTAGTTCCCTTGCCTGCTCTCTCGAGCGAATAATAAAAACAACATTAGGGATGGGCAAAAGGAAAAAATATATCGATATTTATCGTATCGATATTTTTCAAATATATAGATATATATCACCCAAGAAATATCGATATTTCGATATATCGATATTTTTTGCCCAATTTGCAATTATTTATAAAAATTGCCACTGGCTGTTTCAACATAAGTTTTATTATTTAAAAAAAAAATTTAATTGCTCGACATAAAAAAAGAAACAAAATAAAAAAAAAAACATTATTCAAACCAGTATTTGTCTGATATTGACATCAGGAGCACTCTTTGTTTGATATGTTCCCCTGTTAATCTGCTCCTTGCTTGTTTGTGTTTGAAGCAAAGAAACTAAACCCATATAGCCTACTGCATATTTTCTAAATTTAAGAAATCGGATTGGTCAAAAACATGATGTGACGCATGAGCAGACAGCAGAGCTTTAAAAATATATCGATTTTGATATCTGAAAATAAATATCGAAAATTGATATATCGCTGGAAAAAATATCGCTAATTTATATCGATATTTTTCTGAAAAAATATCGATATTTTTTGCCCTATCCTAAACAACATTGTCAAGTAACTGTCAGTGTCAGATAGAGGTGTGTACCGGTTGCAATTTTAGCCTCCGGAGATTTTAGGAGATTTTTTAACAAAAACCGGTTTTTCACCGGAGAAAAACCTATAGGGAGATTTCTTGATATTATATGGAAATTGGCTTAATTTCTACGGACGTAGTATACAAAATTTATTTACAAACAATTTAAAAAATAAGTAGCTCCGCGCCCGCACATATAAAACGAGATTTTGTGAAAGTAATGATGCAATGCAATACCCTACCACGACAAATCAACACGAAGATAATAATTATTTTAAATTATTTCGGGGCCATACACCAAAAGGAACACGTTCGTTTCATCAGTGACCTAAACCCTCATTTATTTCTCAATTTTTAAAACATAGACAGCCTATATTTTATTAATGTTATCAAATAGTCCAGTAAACTAGCTTTCTAATGGTATGTATATGGTTCTGGTAATACAATTCGAGGAATAAAATACCACCATTATTATCTCCTTAGTGTTCTGCGCGCGTGTATAAAAATACCGGTAAAAAAAAAATCGCCGGTAAAAAACCGGTAGTTCCGTTATCCGGTTTTTCACCGGTTTTTGTAGAACTGGTACACATCTCTATAGTCTATTTCGCACCAAGTGGGTTCGGTGACAGTTCACTGTTGACAATTAAAGTGATGTGTCCTAATGAAATCCAATCGATTTTTTTAAAGTTTCGAGTAAGTTTGTAAAGGAAATGGAATCGATTTTATACTTTATTGATAGAATGATTTTTCAAGATTACTTTTAATTGAATATGTTTAAATTTCATAGGTTATATAAGGGAAAAACATTGTAAAATAAAAAAAAAATGTCATCGACTTTTTGATGCAATACGAAAATATCATACATTATCGAATCTACAAATCACTGCACACTTTCACAGAGCCCTGCCACATAATACACTATTACTATTTTAAACCCAAAAGATACAACAAAATGAAAATTTTACGAAAACATTGCATCTTTTTTCGGATTCCCGCCAAAAAGCTTCGATTCATCGATTTAATGTAGATTAAGTAGTGTCAATCCCTATGAGTAAAAGTTCCGTTCCACGCAATACGTATTTTTAGGATATCTTTTTTATCTATTGTTTTTCATATGTTTCTTGATTTATAGTCTGAGATTTTAATTTAGAATTTTAGAGGCGACAATTATTGTATTTTAGCAATTACATAATAATAAATTATTCATTATTTTTGGAACCACCCATTTTTCTTACTAGAAAGTTGTATGCGTAAAAAGGAAAAATGTGAACTGTCACCGAACCCACTTGGTGCGAAATAGACTATAGTGTCAGATGCACGTGCGTGCTCCTCGCGGCTTGTTTAGATTGTTGTTTTGTTTTTACAGTAACGATTATTCTGGGAAGAATTCAGTAGAAATGATGATCTATTAATTTCTCTTTCAAGTTAAGCAATTATGAGATAATAATATTTTTATGTATGAATAACTGTCCACACGACAAGACAAGTAACTTTTTATCAAAAATGAAGTTCAACTATAAGGTAAAACTTTCTCATTTCTTTCTGCTGGTTAGAATGTAGATATTAATATGTTTAGAATAGACAGAAATGTAATATTTATGTAGAACTTTATTTATACATAACTAACAACTTGATTACTCATTTGTTAAAAGTTCATAACCTAAAATAAATGATGTATTAAGCCGTATACAGAAAGAAAGCCGAAAACCCATCAGCGCCGACCGGCGCCTGTCGGCACCTATCGGCGCCTACAGGCGCCGGTCTACGCAGGTAACCGGCGGAGGCATTTATATGAACAAGCGCTGATAAGCGCCGACCGGCGCCTATCGGCGCCGATAAGCGCCGACCGGCGCCGACTCGCGCCGGTCAGCGCTGGTGCCGCCCGCCAATCATCGTACGACATTTTGCTCGCTCTGCTTCAATCTGCTTGCTTTCTGTAGAATGGACCAGCGCCGATAAGCTTTCAGCTTTCTTTCTGTATACGGCTTTACACAGAGTATAGTAGTTTATTATTTTTCTACTGATATCTGTGTGGTAAAGTTTCCTGTGTGTAGCAATGATAGCATGCATGAGGCCTTTCATGTTAGGACAGGGCTTTCAGTCAGTTTTAAAAATTTATGTAAATTTTCGGGGTTCTGTCAAATGAAAAATTCGTTGTCTGTCTGTCTGTGTGCCAAGTCTCTTTTTCGTTTCATGTAGAAATCAAAACCATATACTTATCCCTTAGGTATACAGTTCCTTGAAGCTGTAAAAAAATAAAAATTAAGTTAATGTATAAAAAAAAGATACAGCTATTTATGCCACAAAAACATATATTTTGATACGCTCAAGAGAATCCTAATTTACAGGGTACCTTCCGTTGACCTAGAACTATGAAATTCAGCAAGTAATATCATCTTATACTTTAGGTACAGGGAAAAATCTGAAAACTATGTAATAATAATAATAGCCTTTATTTAACAATTTTGCATTTTTGTGTAATATGTGTGTTACTAATAAACCCAAAAAACTACTGATCCGATTTTAAAGATTCTTTCACCAAAGGAAAGCTAGAAAAGAATTTTTTAAATCAGTCAGTAGTTTGAGTTAATTCTTAGCAAACACACAAAAATATAAATCTTTCCTCTTTATAATATTAAGTACTACAATGTTTTCTTCTTCTTATTATTTTTTAACTCGAGGGTATGCTGGAAAGCAAGATAATCTTTAAGGGGTAAAAAAACCAATGTATTTGTAATTAAATCACAAAAAAACAGGGTCCAAATTTTGAATTAAGTTAACAGTGTCATGTTGTCATGTACTAATTTGTACAGAACCTTCGGTGGGCAAGTCAGATTAGTTTTTATATATTGTGAGAATACTCTCGGACCCAAAACTTCATAAGAACATCCCAGTCAGTCCTCACCGCCTGCTTATTGCTTCGTAAAAATATATTAGTGAAAAGTTAATGTGTGTTTATAACCCATGTGTACTGGATAAAATGTAGAATGCAATGTTTTTTTTTCTGCAGTTTCAAAATCTATTGGGCACAGTGTATCGAAGGGGTGATATCTTGTTCACAAATGATGGCAACTGTGTTATAAGTCCAGTGGGAAACAAGATAACTATATACAATCTTAAACAGTAAGTTATTGTAATTAAAAAAGTTATTAGGTATGTACTTCAAGTTTAACCCTAAGAATTAATAATTGTAAGAATGTACAATGTTAATTGTGATATAGCAATAAATGTAAGAACTCATAAAATTCTGTGTAGCTTATACAAACATATAAAAAAAACTTTTTTTTTTTACCACCTGTGGCTATATTCTCTCCAATTGATGTATTAATAAGGGCAAATTTATCAATCGTCAGATAAACTTTATCTGTAGAATATATTGATGCTGTCACTCTCTGACACAATAGAAAGGAAAAGTGACAGATGATGTTTATTCTTCAGATAACTTTTAACTGACTATTGAAAAATCAGCCCTAAGTCAGATTAAAAAGACTATTTATCAATTTTAGAAACAAAAGTAACACCATGGGTGTGGAGAGTCATTACAATTACACGGCAGTTGATGTGTCACCCAATGGATCCATTCTCTTAGCCATAAATGAAAGTAAGTATTACATAGTGCAGTAAATAAAATAAATACACAAGTCCAATAATTTAATCAACAGTGTGGCACATTGAAAACATTTATTATAAATAACATAGGTATTAAAATGACAGTGATGCTTAGTGTATATTTTCTCCAGTACAGCACATCTTTGAGCCCTCACACGGGCCGTATGTATGTAATGTAACATTGTATTTTTTTGAATTATGGTTTTGATGAAATCTTTTGTATTCTCCCATTTACAGAGGGTGAAGCACATATGATAAGCTTGTTAACATGCACTGTTATACACCGGTACAAATTTAAACAGCAAGTGAATGCAGTCAAATTCAGTCCAGATGGAAAATATTTTGCTGCCTGCTGTGATGACACTGGTAATATTTTACTATGTATGCGCTTCAAACGCTTCGAAATAGAAGCTAACAATGTTTTGTTGGCACTTTACATACTTTCAAGGTGTACATTATAATGGTGATTTTGTGATGTGGCATTGACATGACGGATATATATATGTAGGTGCAAAGATCTACGAGTATACTTTTATGACTTTTATTCAGCATTTGATCCTCTTTTTGTGTGCACCAACACTATAACAGAAAAGTACTTTTTAATTATAAAAGAAGCAGGACATTTAGGTAGAAGTAATTTACTGAAATTAAAAAACATTTATTTTAAAATAATTTTAATATTTTTTACAGTATTTGTAATGACGGCACCCAGCTGCTTTACCAATGAATTCCGTTCATTTGTAATGAAGCGGGTGTTCAAGAAATCTAATGACGAAGTCACTTGCCTCGACTGGTCTAGTTGTTCTAAACTCCTCGCTGTTGGCTCTAAAGACACAACAACCAAAATATACACTGTGGAATATTTAGACAACTTGAATATGTACTCTCTTAGTGGACACACAGATAAGATAGTCGGCGTTTTCTTTGAGAAGAAAAGCTTAGACCTTATTACGGTTAGTAGAAATGGACAAGTGTGTTTGTGGGAGGCAAATTTAGATATTGATGATCTAGTGACGTCAGAAGTTCAAATTTCGCAAACGAAAAGGCGGAAACTGCAAAAAGACGATGACAGTGAAGATGATGTAAATGAAAAAGAAGTTATTGAGAAAGATAAAGAATATGTAAGTATACTTTTTTCTGACAAAATCCTCTGCAGAAACTACTTTCATGGTTTTTGTTTTTGTAGAAGAAAATAGTACAGCAATAGTCACTTCTCCGTTTCTTTTAACATAAGACTTGAATAATTTCTTAACTTCAGGATAGTGACAAAGACATAGAGATGGCAGTGAAAGCAGAACCCAAGACGGAAGACGACAAAAAGTTGGTATACTCGAAACTTGGCCGCCACTATATTGGGGATGCGATCAGGAACGCGCACCATAAGGTCAAACTTACAGCCGCTCAGTATCATAAGAACACTAAGATGTTGGTTACAGGTGGGTTAAATATTTATAAGGCGCTACACATTTGCCTTTAACCATTGCTAAATTGAAAGTGACATACCATCATAGAAAATTCAAATAATTTTATTCAACATTGGAATATGCAATTCACTATTTGAATGTCTATCTATACTATCTTCAGGAAGTATTTTAGCTGCAGAGAACAAGCAGCACAAAAAACTGTTCAACATTACCACATTATTGTCGTTTTTTTATAATCAACTAATTTTTGCCCGCTACTTCGTCCGTGTTTCGGGATAAACAGTATCCTATGTGTTAATCCCAGTTATCAACTATCTATGTGTCAAATGTCACCCAAATCAGTTTTGCCGTTTTTGCGTGATTGAGTAACAAACATTCAAAACTTTATTAATGATTTACATTTGTACATTTACTTAGCAGTACTAGCACCAAATATAGCATTTATAAGTGTTTCAACACACCGACAATATGGTTCGTCAGCGTAGTCGTGCGGTTGAATAAAATAAATAAAACGTTTAAATAAATCGAATCTATTTAGTCCCTCAGCTTATAAAAATATTAAACACGACCCTTTTACTTTATTAAATAAATAAAAATGTACTTAGATGTATCGCATGAACTTCGTGACGTCACGCGAAATTTCAAAGCGCTGTATCGTAATTTTTTGTTTGCCGGACAAAAGAAAAAATACGTATTACAATATTTTTTAGTACATAATCTAACTGAGGGACGAAATAGAATCGATTTCTTTTCATCCAAAAAACAGATTTTTTTGTTTTTTTAGTCAACTATGTACTCTATTATAGGTTTTTCAACGGGCATATTCTTCCTACACGAGATGCCTGACGTGAACTTGGTACACACGCTGAGTATATCGGAACACCGCATCAGTAGCATAGCGATGTCTACGCTAGGGGATTGGATTGCGTTCGGGTGCCCCAATATTGGCCAGCTGCTGGTTTGGGAGTGGCAGAGTAAGTTTATTTTTTTACTTCTTTATTTTAATACTAGCTGTTCCTCGCGGCGGGAATAAAATATAGCCTATGTTACTCAGTGATAATGTAGCTTTCCACTGGCGAAAGAATGTTTAAAATCGCTCTAGTAGTTTTTGAGTTTTTCGTTCCAAACATACAAAAATACAAATATTTCCCTCTTTATAATATTTACTTTATCCATACTGTTAAAGGTTTTGGCGCCAATACTACTTGGGAATGTTTTTTTCATCCGCCACCGGCGGTTCGGTGACAAAGCGTTAAGCCAGGGTCGAATTTAATTCCTTTGATACTTAGCATCTTAGCGATGACTGAAACATTTTGATGAATCACCAGGTATTAGCATTGCTTAGGCATTTGTAATGCTTAGTCATGGAGCATAGATTATTCTTGATTTTGAGTCGTTATTTCGTTTTTTTGGGTTTATAATGCTAAAGTTAAGACAAACCCCACTTTCACTTTCCATATACATATATACAGTGGTTTACCTGCAAAAAGGTGATGGTAGGGTAGATGAGCCAATTTGTATTTTACGCCAAGAGCGATTTCATGAGTAGCATATTATGAAAAATCATATGAAATTACTTGTTTATGACCATGGATACAAGTCCTTCAGTCGAAAACAAATACTGAATAGTCAAAGCTCTATCTATGTATCTATACCAACTGTTACCAATTATACCAACTGTTACCAATTATACCAACTCTTATCTGATTATTTTTTGTAGGCGAACAATACGTGATGAAGCAGCAAGGCCATTCTCTCGACATGACTTGTCTGACGTATTCCCCTGACGGTCTCTACATAGTGACAGGAAGCTACGACGGGAAGGTAAAGCTCTGGAATACCACGACAGGCTTCTGTGTGGTCACCTTCAATGAACATAAGTCGACGGTCACCAGCGTCACCTTCAGTGCGAATAAGAAGTTCTTTGTGTCGTCGTCCTTAGATGGGACTGTGCGATGTTACGATTTAATTAGGTGAGTTAAATTAACCACCAAAACAGACGCTTTGATTGTGTTGTTAAACTGACTGAATGACAAGAATTTTGACACAAATTTACAACACGAGCTTAATATTTTGCAAACGGATACCTTAATCGAATCATTGTTTTACTACATACACCAAACAAACAAAACAATCGTCCTGACTTTTCGTGTAGTAGTATAGGAGATGTAGCTTATTTTTTTTTCTATTTTTCATTTTACCACTTTGTTACCGTGATTAATCTGCATACCCATCCCAAATTACGGGCTTCTAGTAGAAAGAGTCTGAGGTAAGTGAAGACAAACAGACAGACGAAATTATAAGAGTTCCTTGTTGACTACGGTACTCTAAAAAGACGGCTACTGTAGTGAACCTAGAGAATAAAATAACAGTTTTAATTTAATGCAGTTACAAGATTTGACCCGAACAAACATACATACAAACATCATCATCACCCTGTAACAGCTCAAAGGTTTTACCTCAAACGTGAGGATGGATGGGCTATAATCTTCTACGCCCACTGCGGATTGGGAAGATGGTGTTAGCATTTTCAAGCCACCCAAGGCTAGGCAAGGTATCTGTCATGGCTTCCATACACTAAAAAGCGAGACCAACGGTCAAAAGTGCCTTCCGAAACACGGAGGCGCTGGTGACATAATGTCCCTTGGCGGTCACCCATTCACGGTTACAAACACACTGGTATCGCGGGCTATGAGCGCTTCCTACATACAAACATTGCAAGCAAAATAAAAGCTTGTAAAATATGAATTTTTAAACCATAGGTACCGAAACTTCCGAACATTAACCTCTCCATCGCTGGTGCAGTTCAGTTGCGTCGCTATGGACGCGAGCAGCGAGCTCTGCGCCGCCGGCGGACAGGACGTCTTCGAGATATTCCTTTGGTCCGTCAAGTTTGGCAAGCTTCTGGATGTGAGTTGCATTTTCAGTCCCTTAAGTCAGTTATGTTATGACCAGTGATCGGAGTAGATAGATTGATTTTACGTACTTGCATCATGATATCATAACATGGACATGCTATTTTACCGGAAATTATCGGTAGTGGTTCCGAAATTTACAGCAATGTAAAAAGTGTTATAAAGTAAAAAACGCATAACACAATAATTTATTAGTATACGACATCCTTAGTAACGCATTTGTATTATATGCATTAAGTTCATTGATTTTATTATATTTTTTAACACTACAGTTACTAGAGAGTATGTGTTGAGATACGTTTTTCACTTGTCTCTATCTGAAAATTTCGAAATTCCGGAAAATATATCATACTTTTAAATTTCCGGACATTTCGGAGGTATAAGTATCCTTAACATATACGTTTGACCAGTGGCGGATTTACCAGCAGGCTGAGTAGGCTGTAGCCTAGGGCGGCAGAATTTAGGGGCGGCAAATTTCGGAAATTTGTTCTTTGATGCTTCGTAGAAATCTAAAAGATTTCTGTACTTATGACGGTTTTCTGATGTCAGATACAGAGAGCAACACATCTTAACGATGACTGTATTTAACGTATTTTATTCTTTCGATAGTTTTATTTATTCGATAGTCTTCGGTCGTAATAAAACTATTTCTTCATGGAATTATTATCCAATTTTAGAAGCAGAAGCGGCAGAAACTTAGTAGCCTACACTTTGAAAATGTGTAAATCCGCCACTCCGTTTGACGTCAATGACCTCCAATCAATCTACCTTCTCCGATCACTGTTTATGATGACTAACATGGTAGAGGTTAGCGACGTTTAACACAGAGGCTGGGCGTTTTCACATTTTCCGATAGCGATGTAGTAGAGGGGGGAACAAGATTTTACTATTCTCATACCTACCAAATATACAAAAAAAAAACATTAAAATCGGTCGAGCCGTTCCGGAGAAGGGCTACCACAGACACCACGACACGTATATTAGATTGACACAGTGAGAAATAGTAAGATTTACTTCACAAGTTTATTTCACAAGTAGATACTTCAAAAATTGGTTGTCAATAAAGTCGGTTTACGGACGATAATTTTACGTAATAACTTCAGAGTGTCACGATGAGGGTGATATTTTTGTAACAAAACTCTCAATAAATAAATAAATGACTTAAAAAACATTGATGAAAAATTGCATACTGGAGTGGAAGAGAGATAGATGAGTTATAAGCCGAACGCTTAGGTCGATCGTACCTCTTTATCGCTTCTTCCGCGCTCTCGTTCGCACTCTCTGCTTAGGCGGAACGGTGACAGTTTTTCGTGCGTGCAGCCACCGTTTATCGATTTATGAGAAAAAACTTATAAACATGATTTCGCAGGTGTTAGGGGGCCACGAAGCGCCAGTATCCTGCCTATCCTTCAGCCCGACGTTAGCCAGTTCACGGCTCGCTTCAGCCAGCTGGGACAAGACGGTGCGCCTATGGAACTGCATAGAGAGCAGTTCCGACTGTGAGACTATACAGCTGACGTCGGATGCGCTGCAGGTTGCGTTCAGACCAGACGGGGAAGAGGTAAGTCGTTGCTCCTACATTTATTTATATGTTTATTTATCTTCTATAATATAAAAATGAATCGAAAAATGTGTTGGTAAGCGCATAACTCAACAACGCCTGGACCAATTTGGCCAATTCTTTTTTTAAATGTTCGTCGAAGTTCAAAGATGGTTTTTACGGCGAGAAAAATTCAAAAAATTGCCGGAAAAACCCTAAAAACACGCGGGAACGGGAACGGGAACTACGCGGGTAAAACCGCGGGGCTCTGCTAGTTTCAAATAAATTTGCAACATTACAAAAAAGAATGCGTTACATAGAAGAGTCTGACATAGAAATTATTCTCTAATTGTAAATAATTGAGAATTAACAAAATTGAATTAAGGGGGATAAAATATAGCCTATGTTAGTCTTTAGCGATAAATTAGTGATTGAACGGGCCCGCGGGCTCAATTAACACAGTAGGTCAAGTTACCTATAGAAAAAATAAGAGTGTCAACTTAGCCCGCGGGCTAAGGGGTCTGTGGGCTCATTTGACCACGCAGCCGTTACTCAGGTATAGTGTAGCTTTCCATTGGTAAAAGAATTAAAGCAAATATTCTGAAATAAACCTCCGTAATTTAATTGTCGAAAACCAAATCAGTTATGTACTTTTATAATTTAGTTTTTTCACCAATAAAGAGATACAAAGTAGGTACCTAATTCTTTTGCAGATAGCTGTATCAACACTAGATGGCAACATATCTTTCTTCAACGCGACAACGTGCGAACAGACCGGTAGCGTTGAAGGCAGGAACGATCTCGGCTCCGGCAGGGCTGACACTGACCTGATTACCCCTGAAAAGATGCTTAAAACTAAGTGAGTGGCTTTCCGTATAATATTATTTCATAACTAGCAGCGCCCTGCGGTTTCACTCGTGTAATTCCCCATCCCGTGGGAATACGGGGATAAAATATAGCCTATATGTTATTCTGATGTAAAAGCTATATAAATGTAAAGTTTCATTAAAATCCATTTAGTAGTTTTGGCATGAAAGAGCAACAAACATCTATACATCATATTTACAAACTTTAGCGTTTATAATATTAGTAGGATCATTGATAACAATAGACATATTCCGAGAAACACTAGTCAAGTGAATCACATCGTTCAAAATTGTTTAATTAAAGCGCTAGGTAAATTACTTCTTAATAACTACCTCTGATAAAAAGTACCTTAGGACACTTCCCGGTTCTCTAAATATGTCTATGCAAGAAAACACGTTGATCCGTTGCATCGAGAAAGAAGGACCAACTTACAAACTATAATATATAGCCATGAGGTTAAGGAACCCGTTTCTAGACCATATTTGTTTAATTTATTCGTTGATAATGTATAGTCAAAGAGGTTGGAAGAAAATCATTCTAGGAGAGAAACTTTTTCTTTATACTTCTTTGTTTATAGTATTACCTCCAGTATCGTTCAGTTGATATAAATATAAAATTCTTTGATTTGCAGAGCATTCACGACTATCTGCTACTCTGCGGATGGCTCTTGCATACTGGGCGGTGGTAATTCTAAACACGTGTGCCTGTACAGTGTAAAAGAATCTATACTGATCAAGAAGTACGTCATCACTCAAAACCGCTCCCTGGATGCTGTCAATGTAAGTTGTTTTATAGATTTACATACAACACGTCATTGTGACACTTAAAAAAAACACATACTCAGTGACGGCGCTAGCGACGTTTGCGAGGCCAATTATTTTATAATATATAGAGTATGTAGCCAAATAAATTAAATGAGAAAAAATACACAATCACACAAACACAAATTAAAATAGACGAAGTTTTCAGTTCCTAGCCTCACTGAATTTTTCGCTCGCGTATTCCCTTTTTTTTTATTGTTTAACGGCCTTTGGATTCTAGTCCTTATAGCCTTATTACTTTTCTATTATTAATCTTAGTTATATTGCTCTGCTCCAGAGACCATGCACAAAAATACTGCGTCTTCAACACTCTCCTCGGTTACCAACAGTAAAATAATAGCACTTTTACTGAAGACTTTTAAGACTTCTTGAGGCAATCCAAAAATGTTTATCCCTGGCATTTTATCGAATTTCCCATTCACTGCACACTTTCACGGACCCTTGCCACATAATTATACTATCACTAATATGAGTCAAAACCCAAAATACACATCAAAATGAAAATTAAACAAAAAACATGACGTCGCTCTTCGGATTCCCGCTAAAAAGTCCGTATTGCCTTAACTTTCATAATGTTGCCATACGACTCTGTATAAATACTACGCACTCGTACAAAAATCTATAAAAATAATTAAACTAGCCGTCGGGGTCGGCTACATAACCGATGTGACTGCACATACTGATTTATACTCTGTTCTACTCGCACCCCGAAAAAAATTACTCTCCCAAAAGTGTAGTCTTAAGACAGAAAGTCTAAATGTTACGACTTTTTTTTGCAATGTGTGGTAGGCATAAAATCACAAAGTCTTAAAATATAGTATGCCTACCATACTATATTTTAAGACAGAATTATCATCATCATCATCAGCCAGAAGACTTCGACTGTTGAACAAAGGCCTCCCCCATAGAACGCCACAACGAACGGCAACTTGCCGCTTGCATCCACCGGTTACCCGCG
Organism: Ethmia dodecea; assembly: GCA_963855545.1. NCBI lineage: Eukaryota > Metazoa > Arthropoda > Insecta > Lepidoptera > Depressariidae > Ethmia > Ethmia dodecea. The sequence goes on from OY979442.1 coordinate 12,585,074, forward strand.
ACCGAAGACAGAATAACCGCAATGGATTGCGATAGGCTGTTGATGATATGAATCTTTAATATATTGTCACCTTAACAGGACTTTATCAACCGTCGCTTGCTAACGGAGTTCGGTAATATGGCGCTGGTGGAAGAACGCACCGAGCTTGAGGGCGGTGATGTGAGCCTGCGACTGCCGGGCGTTAAGGAAGGGGACATGGCCGACAGAAGGGTCAAGCCTGAGGTGAGATGCTGTTAAATATATAATCAAAATCAAATAAAAAAAATCAAAAATCGTTTATTTTCTATAGGTATTAAATATACACTTAGAAACGTCAATATTTTATAATAACAAGGCACTCTAAACTCGTCCATGAAGATTGGCTAAATGCAAACAGCAGCCCATCTCCACCGACGAGTTGCTGGTTCCGAATGCAGTACCCCGAGAAGAGCCAGCAAGAAACTCAAGGGCAGCTCTTTTTAATCTCATGTCTTACTAATAAATATCGTTTACAATAATAATTATAATTAATAGCCTTACATAGCGTCGAGTCGGTTAATCCCATGCATGATGGTCTACTAAGTAGTCTGTAATTTTATAGTAGCATAATTAATAAATACAAACGTACAGCCATAGTAACTCATTTGTAAGTGATAATGATAACGGTGAATAACTTTACTATTTAAGGGTAAAATTTATATGTATTATTGTAAAAATGACACACAGTATTTATATAATCAATAAATACAATGTCAAGTTACATCTACACTATCTACACTAATATTGTAAAGAGGAAAGATTTGTATTTTTGTATGTTTGTTACGGTGTCCATGGGCGACGGACGTCACTTACCATCAGGTGACCCGTCTGCTCGTTTGCCCCCTTTGTATCATAAAAAAAAAAAGAATAAACTCAAAAACTACTGTATTGATTTTTAAAATTCTTTTACCATTAGAATGCTACAATATCCCCGAGTAACATGGGCTATTTTATCAGTGAAGCCGCGCGGAACAGCTGGTAATAATATAAAAATACAAAACTGCAAATCCCACATACCCACATACGGCGGGATCACCAAGAAAATCATCTTTCAAATTTTTAGACAAAAGATTATACACTACCATTATAAGTATATATATTTTTTTTTTACTCCATGTTCATACACGATCGCCTAACAGTTTTATTATCTGTATAAAACAATATGTAATATATAATAAAATAAAAATGATGCAGCATTCGAAGTCACAGCCTGCTGTCAGGATCGATGTGTATTTATAGTCAATTGTCACAGGTCCGGGTACATTGCGTGAGGTTTTCGCCTACCGGGGAGAGCTTTGCGGTGGCAGCCACAGAAGGTCTGCTCATATACAGCCAGAATGCCGGTATCGATGGAACGTTCAGGTAAGTTAGAAAGCTTATACTACAAACTATTAAGAGCTAACCAAACTTTTTACTAAGCGTAAAACCTACCAACTTTGTTAAATAAATATAGATCGAAACGCTTCGGACCTAAAATCTGTGTTTCAAGGTATATGTTCCTTAAAAAACACCAGAAAAACTTTAGATACTGCGGCACTGCTGAAATCAATGAGTTGGTCCACGGATAAAGTTACTACTGATCAATGGCCTATTTTGTTTCCTGTAGCACACACTTGGAGACAACATAAGGTGTCGACTTATGAACCTCCTTCTTTTTTCGTCCGTTTAAAAGCCAAATAATAAAAGAAGTTTTTTAAAAAAAAGGAGGTTTATATGTCGACGCCGAAGACGTTTAAAGAAAAAGTTTCTCTCTCCTAGAATGATTTTCTTCCAACCTCTTTGGTCGACGCCTTATATTCATATATGCACAGCTTTTTACATGTGTTACTGCTCATACCCATAGCCCATAGTACATACTCTGTCTAGTTTATGACTAAATGGCGATTTGTGAAGTCTCACCATTTTTATATACCCAGACCTTACCGCCTGGAAGCTGGCTCAACCCCGTTGGCAGTGAAACAGATGCTGCAAGAGCGCTCGTGGGGACCTGCGATAGTAAGCGCGTTGCAACTCAATGAACACACCGTTATAAGGCAATGTGTTGAGGCCATCCCTTCAACAGATAGTAAGTGACATCTACACTAATATTATAAAGAGGAAAGATTGGTATTTTTGTATGTTTGTAACTCAAAAACTACTGGACCAATTTCAAAAATTCTTTCACCATTAGAATGCTACAATATCCCTGAGTATTTTATCTCCGTATTACCACGGGAACGGGAACAGCTACTTAATTTATATTTTTGGACATATTTACCAATGCCTTCAATTAGTAGGTATACCTACTAATATAAAAAAAAATGATGCCTTCGAACTTTAGTTGAGCCTAACAAATTTTCTTAAATAATGAACAATAATAGCACGATTTCCATAGGTAGCACTAAATTCAGCTAAACTAATTAATTTTTCGGAAAAATTTAACACATATTAAAAATAGCTGAAATCGATTAAGTAGTCGATACTGAACAAACTAATTTCAGAAATTGCTTATTCTGTTACATATTGTATAATAGATTTTTTTTCTCCCAGTCGAACTAACAGTGACATCGCTCGATGACGACTATACCGACCGCCTGCTGAACACAATAGCGCGGCTATTTGAAGAGAGCCGCCACTTAGAGCACCTGCTTTTGTGGGTGCGGGCTATAGTCAGCGTCAAACGCAGAAAGTTCCCGCCCAGTGTGCTCCTGGCCTTAGAGAAGGTTCTTACTGTGAAGTATTCGCAGTTGAGTAAGATGTGAGTATGTTTTATTTATCAAGGGCGGGTCTATTGACTCAGTTTGTAGTGACCCTCCAACTGACTCGGAGGGTTCGAGTCCCGCCCAGCAGCTCTTAAAACAAGCTTAAAACAGTATTGTTTTAAGATTGTTATCTTCGTACCATTGACATCCTTAGTAAACTATTGTTTTGTGTCAAACTAGCTTCTACCCGCGGCTTCGCTCGCGCACGTTCATTTCACCACCTTAGGGGTTGAATTTTGCAAAATCCTCTCTTAGTGGATGCCTACAGTGTATAAGCAATCTATGTGCAGAATTTCAAGTCTCTAGACCCAGCGGTTTAGGCTGTGCGTTGATACATCATTCACCAATCAGTTTATAAATATAGATCAAATAACTTGCATTATTTAAGCTTGTTTAGGAATACTGCGCAAAAGTGATCACGCTAATTGAAAACAAGTTGTTATAAGAGGTCGTGGTACAAGTCTGAATAATGTTGTTTTATAGCCTGCGCAGACGAAACACTTTTGTCCCCGTATTTTTTTGTCTGCCAAAATCATAAGCGATCTCGCTTACAACTGTATCGAGTAACGCACACGAGGGATTAAGAGTATGGCGTACAAAAAGTCCCCCGAATAATCGCGGACACCGAGAGGCGGTACAGGACAAAAAGAGACGGACATATTTTTTTACGATTAGGGGGACTTTGTCCTCCGGGGTCCAAAGTCCGTCGTCTGCGCAGGCTATTAAGCTTGAAACAAAACGTTCTTGTAGTTTTTTAAGAGGTGTTAGGATTCAGGGCAAACATTTGTGTTCACGAACATGACTTCGTGTGTGAGTGTAATAGTTTGATATATTGGAACGAAGTTCCTTATCGCGCGTTGCGAAAGGGGACTGGACGGAAAAAATTAAGACCAAAAGTTGTAACGACACTTTTTGACACGCCGTGCGGCGTGCGCGCGTTTCTCTGTCTGTCTGTCTTTCTCTCATAGAAAGCAAGCCACCTCTTTTCCCTTGACACCTCTCAATTTTTTTTATACTATTTGCATAACACACGATCGTTGGGCCGAGTTTGTAACCATGACACAGGTTAAATAAGTCACGCGGTCAGTCAGTGAATGGGTGACCTAATGACAATTTCATCGCGAGCTACTTAGTTTTTCTGAAGGTGTTGGTTCTTTAAGTTGTTTTATAAATTCTGACAGCCAGGTGACCACTAGCCTAACACCACCTCACCTGCTGTAGGCTCGCGTGGGAGATTATTGCCCATATTTCCTCATGTTTGAGAAGAGACCCATAGGTCAGCAGTTTAAAATGATGATTCGCATAAATAAGACTGTGTATATCTCTGGTATCATTATCAATGTCAAACTTGGCCTCGGTCGAGTCTTATCAATCATATGACACTATCTGGTATCTCTTATTATCTTGATGTAGTATTTCACTGTCAATTTGTACCTTAGTACGTATACTACGAATAATAGGCCTTCAAATCTACGCTTATTCAATTCCGTATCAGAATATATGAATATATTGTGTAATTACGTTATGACCTCCACCATACATAAAGGAATTGGTTAAGCCATGTCAGATACCTTCAGGTGGCCCAAAAAATTCTCCCAACCCGTGCCACAGGGCAAGTCTCTTGCGTGGGAGATTATAGCCTTACCTCATGTGTGAAGAAAGGCCCATATAGTTATCACATCTCTGTTACAGACAGACTCATAATAACGATGATGTTTATATTGTTAGCCCATAAATATCGATTCGAGCGAACCCTATTGCAGCTACGTGTCTACGAGTGACGTCACGAGGAACTGTCAATAATCCCGCGTATTAGATATTATGATAGAGCGCGCGGACAATGGAATGGATTGTCCTCAAGTTTTTTTTTTATGCAGTCTTAGTGGATTGTCTTAGTGGATTGCTCTCGTGTAAATGGCTCATTATGGTTGACGAGCTAGGCTGTGGCGCGTATAGATAATTGATATAAACGTTTGTTTCTCTATAAGTCTAACTTAATAATAAACCATCATAAGGCTATCGCGTTATAAATTAATCCTCTTAATAATATCAATCAATACAAGTATCTGTGAAGTTAGAGTGGATTACAAGACATTGAGTTTTATTTTTCATGTTAAGAGAATGGACGTCTTCAATTTATTAAATGTATGCCCTTTCACAGATGTGATTTCAACAAATACACTATCAGGTGCATAAGATCTGTGGGCGAAATGGCCCCAAAAATGGAAGATGTTGAAATGGACGATAACTCGAGTGGACGCGGCACTTTCTCTGATTCTGATTGATATAAATAAAATTTTATTCTTTTATTTGCTCTTTGGTTTTATTTTAATTTTATTATAACCTGTCTCAAGATACTCCCAGGAAGATAAGGATAATTTTTTTTTCTCAGCAATTACATAACACTCGGAACCGATATTTAAATAGGTACTTCATTTATCATGTTTTCGACATAATTTTTGCTTTATATTGTTGAATACTCTTTACAGCCGAGATACAAACATCATAAACTTTCTAAAACTATATATTTTCATTCTACACTTTAAACCTCTAAATTTTGTACTTGACTGCTTAGTCAAATAAAAAATATAAAAATCTTCATTATCTGCAGTGTCTCAGCTAGTTAACCAAAGGGTCTAAAAAAAAAGGGTCCTATCTAAACAGGTTGTGTTGTATTAACATACATACTAATTATGCTCACGCTCTTCTCCCGACGGCGTAGGCAGAGATAAAGACCGCTACCTGCTATAAATCTGACCCACCTTTCGTGCTTCAACAACATCCATCAATCGTCTCGTAAAGATTCGTAGAATTTTTTATATTTTTACTCATACCAGAGGCTCATTCATTCATCAAAATCTTTTTTTAACAGTTCGCTGCCTAGTAGGTATACTCGTAGGACATTATTATTGTTATTGTTGTATTAAGAGTTGGCAGCGAACAGGTTAGCATATATTTATGTTCTGAATGCGGGAGATATTTTACCTGTTTTTCTGGTGAAGGTCCGAGGGCCCTACGAGTAATACTTAGTGTCCTGTGCCCTTGAGCGCTGAGCTCAGGGGCACCGCCTAGACCACTGATTATCTGTCAAAATGTAAATTTATTATGGAAAATGTACTGAATATTAAACTATAGAGCAGATAAATAGCCTTACGGTTAAAGAGTCCGCTTCTCATGATGACAATCAGTGAGGCTCGGGTTCAAATCCTGTCATGTTCCAATGAGTTTTTCAAAACTTACGTATTACATATTCATCACTAGCTTGACGGTGAAGAAAAACATCGTGAGGAAACCCGCAGGTCTTAGAACTAATTCTGAGGTATGTGTAACAGACCCGGTCCGGCGATGGGCTCACCACCTATCGTTTAGGGGTCGAATATTCTCGTGAAATTTGTGTATTTCCAGTAAATGAATATCATCATTTTTCTAGTATTTTTCAAGTGGTACTTTTACTTATTTAATTATCTCACTTTATTGATTATTTTTAATTAGAAATTTATACTTAAAATGAGAAACGTAACTAATGTTAAAATATGTTTTATATACTTACGTACCTACTTAGGTAATCTGTTTAATAAATTATTACTCGCAATTTAACTTTGATACTGTAAAATACCCAATTGAAGAGTCTATCCTATTACTTTAAACGAGCAATTTGCGCAAACAATCCTATTATGATTTTCCAATGTCACGTTCAGTTCTCATTTTTTCTAGTCCAATAAAAAAGCAATATGACGTGCCTTTTCCCCCGCCAATAAACATCGAGAACTGAGGTCATGAAATAACACCGTCCAATTTCATTAGACTTCATAACAAATATTTAGTAGATGTATGGCTGAAAACACAATTTCAATGCTTAGATAAAATCAAAAAGTTTTAATGGATCGGCGTTCAACTATAATGATAACTTTTCCAAGGGAGACGTTATCGAAAAAAGACAATAAATACTGCTGTCACGTGAATGCACGGCTTCAATTTTAGCGTGACGTCTAGTAATTAATTGCAAGCAAGCACGAGCATGATCAATCCACAGTAAATCAGTCATCATTACAATGACTAATGACGATAACACACGACAGTTTTAACAATAAGTAAGAGTTAGCTCTTTTAAAACTGCAAAGCTTAGTACCTATATGTTATGGGATGCTTACATATTAGAATGGAATACTAGAATAAATTAACCTAACCATCATATTTATTAGTCTTAGGAGTTTTCTCTATAAGTCAAATTACAAATTAATAATAGAAAACCATCGTAATTAGTGTATAAGTAGGTACAGGTACTTACGTATTATAGGCTTTTTAGCAACTACATAGGTAGGTAGTAGGTACATATAGATATCTAGGTATCTATTTGGGGTGTCTTAAAGGCTTCTAACTGCCTCGCTGCCATTACAATGGTCTACGTTTGTCCAAATGTTATAGCTAATTATATGTATAGTTCCGATAGAATACTGCCAATTGTGTTCCAACTTCGAGCGGTGTCCAGGGGGCGTATTCACGGAGATTTGATATTCGAATTAGAATCGGAAAATCTGTCGAAAGGTTTCTAGATGGACTATTCACAGATGTCTTGACATAAGGATTTGACAGATTTTCCGATTCTGAGTCGAATATCGAATCTCCGTAAATACGCCCGCAGATTAGGAAGGTGTACAGTTGAATAAAAAGAAAACATGTAGACATATCTCAATTGACTTTATTCGCCGTGCTACTTGGTCGCATTATAAAGCTGACGGAGTTCTGCTGTGGCCACAGCGGCAACGCGCCAGACCGTACTAGGGCTATGGCGCTGGCGACGGTGGCTACGATGGCTATAGCCAACAGTACCCATGGGATAGCAGATACGTGGCCTAGCAGCTTGTGAGAATGCTGTAGTTCTTCTATGAGAGAGTCTGTTAGTTCGGCGCCCTATAAAACAAAGCATATTATGTAGGTATGAATGAGTTGAAGGACGTGACCATAATAGCTGAGGTAACTTTTATGTGGTTGTAAAAATAACAAACATAGGTATGTCAGAAAATGCTTAGATAAAATCCGTTTTTGAATCAATCATAAAAAAATAACGCAATGAGATTCGAACGTCGTTGAACGCAATAATTTTGCCTCGGAATCGTATCGTAATATAAGTAAGTACCTAAGCAGCATAACTTGAGACACTGATAAAAAGAGCTGCTCTTGAGTTTCTTGGTGGTTCTTCTCGGGGTACTGCATTTGGAACCTCAACTCATCGGCAAAGAAGGAGGCTGTTTACATTTCGCCACAGTTTTATAACTGGTCTGTGATTTACCCAATCTTCATGGACGAGTTTAGAGTGCCTTGTTATAAGACTATTGATATTTCTATGTGTACTTTTTGTGCCTACAGGAAATAAATGATTTTTGATTTTATTGTTTTTTTTTTGTATAATATTAGAAAGCGGATTTTTATTAATGTTCGACTTTGTATGCAGTCTGTGATAGAAAGCGGACACGATCTACGCGATGACCATTTCTCGCCTTTCTCGCCTTTATGGGTATTTAAAAGGTTATTGTATTTTTAAACTGTACCTAAACTTAAAAACTTAGAATTGGTTAGAGAAAATGTTTTCGAACTTCATTAATTATATCCTATTCCTGAGTGTACGTTCATATATATCATAATGACGTACCTAGATCTTTTCAACACCGGGATCCCAACTTTGCGACGATTAATTAGCAATCCGTTCTTTGCAACTGAGCCAGGTGCACTTAATGCTTAATTTAAAAAATATAGTTATACAATATGTAACAGCATAAGCGCAATTCCTGAAATTAGTTTGTTCAGTATCGACTACCTACTTAATCATTTTCAGCTATATTGAATATGTGTTAAATATTTCCGAAAAAATAATTAGCCTATCTATGGAAGTCGTGCTATTATTGTTCTTTATTTAAGAAAATTAACGAAGGCACCATATTTTTTGTATACTAATTGGGGTGTATGACGAGTTGCGCTTTTTCTGTTACGCGTTGGGTAAGTTAGCGTGGCGCAAACATGGGACTCAAGCTCATTCATAGTTTTAGCATAATATAAATCTATCGGCGGGAATCTGTTATTAGCTTTTAAGAAATTATTTAAGTTTATTAGATTTTGTAACCTGTAGCTGATGATTCTCCTATCAAAAATAAATAAATAAATAATTCATGAGTATTGTCAACCCTGTTAGGTAGGTAGCTATCTACCAATTTGGATCCTTCATAATGGTACTGATCTTTACTCCCCCACCCATCTCCCGCGTGAGGTCTCGGGTTCGAAACCTGGCATCGGAGGTAAATCAGAGGCATATGTAACAGACCGGTCCGGTGATAGGCTCACCATCTATCACGTTAAGGGTCCAAACAGAATACTGGTGAAATGTGGGTATTTCCTGAAATGGAATCTCCGCCTTTTTTTTTTATTTTACTACTATCTTGAAGAGACACTCTGTAAGCTGTTCCGAAATTCAATATCAGGAAGGATTTGTATAGTAGTAGTAGATACTAGGGACAAAAAAAAGAAAATGTCACAATGAATGTAAATAAAGGCTTTCACTTATAACCATTGAATTTGAGTTGAAATAATACGTTTCAAATAATATAAGTACCTAGATAAATAATTCATTAAGCGTGAGTTTATTACGTGGGATGGGAATAAGTTAAAGGCGACTACCTACGTCTGAAATGGGTCGGATTGCGTAACCGTGGACGACAATGTGGGTGAAAAGTAATTGTTGTAGAGTGAATTCCATTACGAATTTATTAGTTTTCAACCGACTTAGAAGAAGGAGGAGGTTCTCAATTCGAAACTTATGTTGTTTTCTATTTTTGTAACCTCAGAACTTTAGACTGGGTGAATCGATTTTGATTATTTACCTTTTTTTTTTGTTGATTATTCATATTTAAAAGCTGCTTCTTTCCGTGTGGTCCCATTTATTTTGGTCCAGTTCTGACAATGGAATCCATTAAAAAACCATTTAGGTAAGTCTTAAATTTGCTCAATATTACGCTAACGGATTTCGTTGATTCTTTTTTTAACCGACTGCAAAAAAGGAAGAGGTTCTCCATTCGACTGTATTTTTTAGTATATTTTTTAGGATACAATGATTAATGTATAGGATTGACAAAATCTTTTTTCAAGTCCAGTGACATTAAACTAGTAGTGTGATTCAAGAAGAAGGTTTTTATCTACCATATAAAAAGAAGCAAAGCGAGGGCGTTCGCTAGTTTTATAATAAAGCGATTGTAGAAATTGAATAAAGTGATAAGGGTATGTTTTTTGCGTATAAAAACGTAGGTCGATTTCTTCAGCGTCGCAGCTTTATTGTAGGTAAACGAAAGGTTGTGAGGATGGATGAATGGATTTTTTGAGTCTTTCACGCATAACTATCAAGGTATAGAACAGATTTTGATAAAACGTCACAGTGATATAGCTATATTAAAATATAGTCTACTAGCGACCCGCCCCGGCTTCGCACGGCTACAATGCTAACACTAAAACCTTCCTCTTGAATCACTCTATTTAAAAAAACCGCATCAAAATCCGTTGCGTAGTTTTAAAGACTTAAGCATACAAAGGGACATAGGGACATAGGGATATAGGGATATAGGGACAGAGAAAGCGACTTTGTTTTATACTATGTAGTGATGATACAGCACAATTAAATCAGTTATATTTTATTATCTGTCAAAAAGAAAATTTACTATGGAAAATCTACTGAGTACCTAGTTACCGACTTTGTGACTTCAGCATTTAGGTTCCAATTGCATCACTTTTAGGTATTTTTTATTATTTAAAAAAAAATTGCTATATCTACGATTAAGTGTAAAATGTACCTAAATTGAAATGCATTTTAGGGGTGTTTTCGGATAAACTTTTAATTAATGATTACTCGCAATTTAATTTTGATAGCGTAAAATACCCTATTAATAATTATTTTGTGTAAATTACGGCTCCACTCTGAAGGAAATCAAGGGCGTTCGCTAATGGGTGACATACTATTATACTCGTATCTACTCGCCGCTACCCATACCGTTTCAACATCGCGCCCACTAAGCTGTTATTAAGCTCAACTCCTGCTCTATTTTCTGGGAAGTCTTGTATAAAGTGTTAGCATAAAATCTATAAGAGAATTTTGATGTCGAAATTACCTCTTCAATCCACAACAGCGGGAAAACTCCTGTCTTGACCTTTTCGAGTTGCGGTGCAGCTGGCATTCTGCGTAGCTCTATGTTGAATTGCAGTCGTTTTACGCCTTTCAGAACTACGCCGGTTACCTGTAAACAACTGTTTATTTTACGGAGGACCGGTTTGCTATTAGGCTATCGCTTACAAAATCTAATTGAGCCAATTCTGTCAATCCCAACTACGATTGAAGACAATGGGCACTGCAGGCCAAAACATTGACACATCAATCAATTGCATCTTCGGGAAGGAAGCGAAAGAAGTATGTAGAGATCGAGCAAAGTGGCGATCCATCGTCTCTGCCTACTTCTGTGGGACAATGGCGTGAGCATTATGTACGTATGTATCTTCCATTGAGATTGTCAATAACGTAGCACCAGCCCCGGATTTTAAATTATTTGGAGGTGGGGCAAAAACTGAAAATGCCGAACCTCCTGACTATATTTTTACCATTAGCATCATCAAGTTACAAACAAACTGGCCGCGCCCTATAACTTATCTCATGAGCAGATCGATTTTCTATTGCTAATATTGCGAGACTCTATAAATGTACCTGGCTCATCGTCGATCGTCGTCGTCGGCCGCCGGGCTATTGCGATTGTGTAGGCGTATTCATGGAGCTTCGATATTCGGAATCGGAAAATCTGTCGAACACTTTCGAGATGGGCTGATGTTGGTATCGAAAACTAATGTCATATGTGACATAAGGATTCGGAAAAATTTCCGTGGCTGTCAGAACTGACAGATCGAAATGTCAATTAACGTAATAATGATACCAACTTTCACATTATAGTGAAGTATTTGACTCATTCATAAATAGTTCAAAAGAATCAGTTAATTGTCAGACATCGCACATGGCTGTATAGACTCGAAACTTTTTCTTAGTAGCGTAAAAATACTTTTTGAAGAGGGTTTACGTTTCGTGCCTCCTGGGAAGTGGAAGAATTGCGTCACACATATAAAAAAAGAAGAACTCAAAATGCGCCAGCTCGACGACCACATTGATACTGTTAGTGACAGATTTTTGATAAATGTGACTGATGATGATGACGATTCTTCCGATAGTGAATAAATTATTATAATGAAAATAACATGTTTCTTATTTATGTCCCATTTTTTGTGTTCTAGTTCCCCTTATTAGGTAGCAAAAACACACATTAGACAGATATTTTGGATTTTAGATCACTGAACTGAAATGATTAAATTGAGTAAATCATTTAAGTACAACATTAATTGAATTTTGTAAAAAAGCGGCAACATTCGATCTGTCAGTTTACTCCGTCTGATTAAAAATCCGACTATAGAATAAAGTTTCCGAAGTCTATAGATTCGACTTTCAAACTAGTGGAAAATTTTTCACTCGATCTGAATCGAACGGACATGGTATCGAGTCTCCGTGAATACTAAGCCTGGTGGTCCTATCTATATCTACGAGCCCCACGGAGAATAATTTATTGTTTATTTATAATTTTACTGTAGTGCCCCGTTGTAATGGCAAAGTGGCGATAAAAGTGAGTAGTGTTCCGTCTACCAAGCTTGAATTTGCCGCCCGGGCACGACCTTCCTAGATTTGGGGCTGCTTAACACATGGCGCATTAGCCCAGAAGCGGGTTAAACAGTGACATCACCCTAGACTTTATCGGCACCTCTGTAGGGGTCATCCTGATTTTTACCCAGTCCACTCTTCCCTAAAGTATTAGATATCACTGTTATACGAGTATAATATGGAATGTTAGGAACTATAGACCGAAGAAGGGGTAGCAAATTTGAGCGACTGTGTGAGAGAGGCTTACCTAACGATAGTAGTTGTGTGTTTTGTGGTCTTGAGCTAGAACAATCTACGTATGAATACCGACCTAATAAATAGGTAAATTTTAGACTTAAGCTAATCTAACAATTGTGTTGTTAGGCTACATCTTCTATAACTATGTGTATATAGTATAACCTATTATACGATGCAGCCTACACCGGCGATCAATGACAATAGATAATTTTATTGTTACTCTATACTCGGCTTGATGGCATAAAAGTAATAATAGACTGGCTGACCAATTTAAGATTTTCTTTTTGAATGAAATAAGTGAGCACTAAGAAGAGATTTTTAGAAATTTCCACAGGAACGGGAATAAACAGGAGCAGGGCAACGGTTAGTAATATTTGTTTGAGATTAGTTGAAAATGTAGGAATAAAGATGCTTCCCGCGTGACGTCGTTTTCTTTATAGCAAATCACGTGGTAGTCAACTTCAATCACTGTAAAAAAGTGCGATAAAACGTGGGAAAATTCACATGTGATTCTCGGTTTTTGGGACTACCTTGAATCATGGCGCTGGGAATTACCGGATATCAATTGTTTTATTAAGTATTTACCAAGAGACGGTTGCGAGCTAACCAAGTGTCTTTATTTATGTATGTTGTCCTTCTGGAAATTTTATGTGAGTATTTTTTACACTTGGTAGAGCATATTTCCTAGTCCATTTACATATTTTAGTATGTAAGATTGTTTAATTCAACAAAATTTAAAAAATAAATAATGACGTGTATAGAATAAAACTGACCTTCCCAACATTAAATCTCAAACAAAATATCTAGGCTCTACTTACACCTAAATGTTTTGCCTTTACTAGTATTAAAATTCAAATATACAATTACAAATAATCAATAGCCTAGTGCTATTGATTATTTGTAATTGTATATTTATTGATTAGGTAAGTAGTCCAGTACTACTTACCTAATCAATAAATATACAATTACAAATACGAAAGAAGTTGGTCTCACGTAGAAATCGAAACCGTCGTAACATTTGACCTTGTCTCCCCATTGAGCCAATTTAATCGCTGGAATTCTAAGTTATTTTACGTAAATATATAGAAGACAATAAAATGCCCTAATAATCGCTACTAGACAAGGATCAATATTCAGTAACGGGTCTAGCAACGATTAGCTGACATAATATGATTATCTATGGTCCTCGTCCGCTCGTCGGACCGTCATGCAAGAGTGGATATTCGAGTTATTAATATTGTTCTGAGTAGGCAAGTAATTACTTGCTAATTACGTTGATTAGAGTTAGTGTATTTGGCTTAATTACCCACTAATTCAAGTGACAAATCGATCGAGTCGATTTGTGAAATGCAGCTGGGAAAGACTGGATGATAGCCGGGCTCAGTGGCTCGTCTCGGGAGAGATCCACATCTGTTAGTGGACTGCTACAGGGTGATCATGGGCGTACCCAGAAAACGGAAATCTCGCAGAACATGTATGAACTCGCCTAATTACTAATCAAAGTGTAACTCTAACTTTGAAATAAGCCGCGCAGTAGACACTGGCAAAATGCTCGGTGCAATTGCCAAAAAACCGCGCGCGACGATGGCGGACGAAGATTAAGTCAAATTTACTTTTATTTATTTAACTACCTATAGGGCAGGATCATTTTGCGGCTGTTTTTTGCCCTACAAACTACACTACATTTACCTAATGTTTCATGTAGGTGTGTTTGTGTAATGTGTTTGTCAAAACGGCCGAGGACGATCTGACCTTAAAAATCTGACTTGCCCCTCCCCCACCCCCCTAGGCCAGAAGCTGGGTACACTCATGAGGTTGATGATGGAAGTCTCAAATAGTTTTAACTCACCGGCTCTATGTAAACATAGGTATTGTGTTTCTCTTTGTCGGGCTTGATTCCGCCGTCGAAATACTGTAGGAGTTCCTCGGAGCCGAGGTAGAAGTGCGGCAGGGACGCAATGGCGGGGGCTCCCTGACAGGGCTGAAGATTCAGCACTCCCATGAGTAGGCATCCATCGTGTCTGCCACTCCAATTTCTGTAAGCAAATTTCCCAGGGGTCGGACTTCATAAATTTGTCCCATTGATCATTCTTGTCAAACAGGAGAGGGTTTTATGCGGTCTAATCTTCGAAAAGATTATTGTGTCTCCTTGCCGCGAATCGGTACGTGACGTAAGCACTACGCCCAGTTAATCCGCACTACAGCTAAATGCCGGGGTGATCGGCATATTGTTGCAAGTATAGCAACATTAAAATGTTTTTTAGTTATAATTTATATCGTGGCAACATTCTCCTCTTCAGTTGTTTGAGTTGTACCAAGTGAAATATAGTGCAAGTGCAGTTACTTAATCTTGAGTTATTATTTCATCCGCCACCAATCCAGACCCAGAATAATAATAAATACAGTCCACGCTTCCACACATATTATTATGTATTTCATTTCTAGAAGCACTTACTTTTCAGCTGTGTATTTTTCGGACCCAAACCTTATTGTATATATATATACTTAAAGGTCAACAGGTGTAGCTATAATTAAATAACAAAATTCAAATCGCCATCGAGCTAGTTGGTCATTATTTATAATGAGTTTCTTTAAGAAGTCTGTACTTATGAGTAAGTACCTTTATTTAATACAAATGTATTTTTTTTTGCAACTTAGGGTAGGTACAAAATATACTCCATAGAGGAACAATGTAGAAAAGTGATGGAAAGACTGGCTTCCTGGGTAGCAGGCTTTGAAAGAGATAAGGATATTAGGTACCAGCCCTCCGGTCACTTGAAGACTCGACCAAACGAGCTGACAGGACAGCTCTTTATTTCCCCATTACACCGGTTTACCTTCCTAATTTGCTGTCTACATAAAATTGACAGATATTTCCAAGATATTTTCGCAGAGAATACTATGTTATTCTTTTTTCAAACATTAAGAAAATTTGCAGCCAGTCTATCCTTGTTACACGAATATCTTCAAACCTGTCAATAATTAGTCCGAACCTGTTAATTCAAACCTTTCAATAATTAGACCTGCAAATCACTCATATATCTGGTCCGAATATTTTATTCTGCAAGGACAAAACATAGGTACCTTGAGGTAAGTTCTTCATTCCATTGGAGTTTAATGGTATAATGATATGAATAGTGGTTGACATTTGGGAAATCTTGCACGGGAAGAAACGCAATGCTAAAGGAAACAAAAAGAACGATGGAGTTGTTTGATTGAATGGAACTGTTCCCCAGCTTTAGATGAGTTTACTAAAAGAGGTAACTTATAAAGTGATTCATATAATAGGTACTAGCCCCTCCGAGTGAATACGAAGATGAATAACAAAATCATTAGTCCAAAGTTCTCTTCAAAAACGGGCGCGTAATTAGTCCTATAGGTAGGTAGGTACCTACTTTATAACATTATCTGTACTTATAAAGAATAAATGAATGAATGTGTTGCAAGATTATTCTAAGAGCGTTGATATTATAATTTTACAAGTGGTTATTATAAATGCATGGACTTTTGTCAATCGTCTCCATTTAGTACAATATCTTGAAATAATCTTAGTTCCGTATAGCTACATTAGGTACATTTGCTTCGGAATAATTCATAATCTAACAAGACCATTTCCCGATAACAGGTTCATAATATGCATAAATTCAGTTAATTATCGGATTTTTATATGACCATATTTTGAGCACAAGTAGGTATGCTCAAACTTGTCTATTTAGAGTATCATAGCCCAATACACAGCACAGCTTTAATTCTTTTTTAGATTTATAAGAGGCCACATAAATATGATTTATTTTCCCTGTAGCCTCATTGTTATTCACAAGAGGTCTGTTTTCATTTGGCCACCCTGATGTGTTAAACATTGACAGGAATCCAACGGAATTTCTATAAGGAAACCCTAAACTTATGAATAAATTCTCGCTAACCTTTTACAGAAACATCTATTGTTTGGGTTACAGCTCCTAGCCGCTAACACTGAGTCGGATATCTCGTAGTAATATGCAGACATGTTGAATATGCTCCTTTTCCCCACAATGCTTGCGTATAAAGATCTGCAATAAAATATAATTTTAATATTTATAGGAAATGATAAGATCGCAGAAGCTATGCTTAGTCACCCGACTTTCGACAAGGTACCTCGGGTGATTAAACATTTGTTTTACACAATATATTTAAATAAGGTTAAATAAACTGGTGTCAGAACTCGTGGGATAGGTGTGATAACTAGGTACTTAAAAATCATTTTTGTTTTTTCATTTGACGTATCCAAATTCATTTTATATGATTTCTCACATGCTAGTTACTACTTTTGAAATTTGATGAGTGTTCAGACGAAGGAAAAAATCGTAGGTTTCTTTTGTCTCAACTTTATTAAACCAGAAATAAATATTTTAATGATAACCCAAACTCGCCTACCTGCAAACATCAGGCTCAAAAGTATACAATCTCTTCGGAACGTTGCTTTCGTCAATCGGCGGGAAAATTGAAGAGTCTGACCCGTTCAGTCGACCACAGTACCGGTCCCCCCACATAGGCATGAGAGTTTTCTCCTTGTAGGAGACTATGTTCCCTAACTCACGGATATTCTGGGTACCACGGACCATTTCGTAGGGACCTGACGCCGATCTATTTAGCTGGGAAGAAAAATGAGTATCACAGGTATTTTTTAATTTGTCAACTACAGCCGTACCTCCTAAGTTTTATAACTGGATATCTACTTTGACGCCTCTTTATTTAGCAACTAGCGGTAGGTACTGCGCAGTTTCACCCGCGTAGTTCCCGTTCCCGTAGAAATACAGGAATAAAATATAACCTATGTTATACTCAGGGAGGGATCTTCTAGCTTTCCATTTGTGAAAGAATTTTAAAAATCAGTCATGTGGTTTTTGAGTTTATTCGTAACAAACATACAAAAGTACAAATCTTTCCTCTTTATGATATTAGTATACTAATGAGAGCCAGTCCTAAATTCATAAAATAACTGTTGAGTTTAAGTTTAATTCTATATGCGATCAGATGGCGCCAGTTTGGGTCCCTATTGAAACGTCAAATTGAATGTTAAATGGTAATGAAATGCCATTTGACGCTGTCGGATAAAGATTTTCTTAGATAAAACCTGCAGTATGCTAAGATTCCACCACAAGAAACTACCGGTGTTGTTTATCTCGGTCTGGAGGACGTTGAAGGGCATTGCTAAACTATTCTTTATTCTGTGGCTGTGTTCCGCTTGGAGCGATAACCTCCGTCACTTACACCAAGTGGACGCTTCAATATTTTTAGCACCCCTGTCGGAACACGGCCTTGTCGTGGACCATATGTTCCTGACACCGTGCCTGGTATCAGGATAGACCTTGAGAGGAATATGAATTCCTCTAATTAATTAATGACAGTTTATTACATAAGTAGCTCTATTAAAATTAAGTCAGCTGTCAAGTTCAGACCAAGAAAAAGTTGAAAACTAAGATAAAGCGCAAAGGCGTGATGCCTTTGCCTACCCTGTTAGGGGTGAAAAATAAAAAAAAAGGACTAATTAAAACCTCATTTCTCAAAACAATTTCACATAAAGCACATAAGTTATCTATCACGTAACATATCAAATAAAGTTGTACCGTCTTTAATAGTACATTATGATATAAGTGCGGTAGGTTGAAAATTACAGCCGAGGTGATATTGCTAGCCCGAGCCGTAGGCGAGGGCTACAAGTAAGCAGAGGCTGTAATTATCAAAGCGATCGTATGTCATACGACGTTTTATATCACATTTGCGAGGAAATAAAATAAAACTCCGATTATGGTAAACGAATAAAAACAATACAGCGTTAAGAAAAAGCGCGCGGCGGGCATCAGCATTTTTTTTAGGCAAAAGCACAAAAAACAGCCAGTATTACTAATAAAGTGTTACAGATTAACTGGTTGTAATTTAATGTCAAAATTAATAAAATAAAATAATTATGTACATAAATATTTCTTTATTATATTTTATCTCCCAAAGTTCATTTTAATCATAAAATGTTGTCAACTTTTTTGACATAGCAACTCTTTGCTGAGATTTTAAAAAGTACCGTTCGTTGACGGAGCATCTTGATAAACCATGCGTTTTACTTTACACTTACCGCACTTGGGCGTAATGAGATACAATACGATATTGAAATTGGTGAAATAAGACACCTTTTACGAGCAAATGTGTTATAAAAATATTGACCGTTAAGTGTGCGGTAGAACTTCTAGCAAAGTAAACTGTGAAAGTAAAGTAACTTCCTTTTTAACCGACTTCAAAAAGGAGGAGGCTATTAATTCGGCTGTGTTTTTTTTTATGTTTGTTACCTCAGAACTTTTGACTGGGTGAACCGATTTGGATGATTCTTTTTTTATTTGAAAGCTGGTGCTTGGTCCCATTTTATTTTGGTCTAAGTAGTTCTGACAATGGAATCCATGAGAAAACCATATCAGTTGAAGTCGGTCTTTTTACTCTTTAGAATTCTATGTTAATATTTACTTTGTGAGAACAGATACTTACATGGGAGAACATGGAGAAGTAATACCCGGTGCCATCTTCGGCAGGGCGCATCGTCGGCGGCGTGTCAGACTTTATTTTACCGCAGACGAGGCCTGAATCAATATTAGAAGTTGGTTTTGTCTCTGTTAATAACTTTACTTAACTAGGTAGTGGGAGGGATCCAATTTGAATTGTCAATTCTGCGATCACAAACCAATTGATGATCTCTCTCTATTAATCATGCTTTGACGTTGCTCCGCGCAAGTGTAGTACCTACCTATTCATTAACTATGTATGAATTACTGAAATTTACCTCACTGATCTATTTTGCTTTAGCAACACCAATCGCCTCATGTTTAACGCATACTAAATATTATCTGTTAACAGATATGCAGATGCAGGTTTTCTTACAATGTTTTCCTTTATGGGTTGCTTGTGGTCAAAAAATATAAGTTGGTCCATTTATAGATAAATGTAGGATACACATACTGTTTTTTCGTACCGAAAAAATACAGAACCTGTAAGTAATGTGAGTACTACATAAAGTAAATATACTCACGCCCTTATCCTTGAGTAAGACGTATAGATATTCCATTCCTTGAAATACCCAGATTTCACCAGTATACATCACAGATACCTAAACGCACAGAGCAGATACCTACACACTCTCAGTCTGCTATGTACCTAAACGTGACTGCGTGCCAGGCGTGCTTTCTAAAACTCACCAAAGATTCTTTGGTATAGAAACACATACATGACGAACAAACAATAATTTTAACTTTATTGTGTAGTTTACAAACGGCGGATTTTGGCAAAGATATTATATATAGAAAGACGTAGATATGTTACTAGAGCGCACGGAAAATGAGGTCGACAAATGTAGTTAATTAACCACATTTTATTTAGTCGCATTGTATTTCAAGTCGTTTTTTAAGCGCAACTCTTAACAGATAGCTATCTTTTTCTTTATTATTCGTTCCGTATCATCTTTCCCCGTCATTGTTGTATCCTATTAATACGCTAAGAAGTAAGTATGTACATGTTGTAGCACACTCGTAGGGGATCAATTTTCAAACGCAAGCAGTATGAATATAGCTCATCCTAACTTTAATATCTTTGGGATTTTGGGCAGTTGTATGATAAATTGTAAATCTCTAGATTACACTCACCTAAAGCGGAACTGTTGCCAACACAATTCAGGTAAATACCGTCGAAGAATAGATCCTTCACTTTTATTCTGAGGAAGGCATCACTTAGGTCGGGGAAGAACTCCTCGAGGGCCTTATTTACCATCCCTACTAGAGAAGGTAGCAAGTCGTTCACAGCTAGAACCGCTGCCTGGAAAAAGGTTTCATATTTGAGCACACAGAGCAGTGAGACTTTCAGACAGACTGAGACGTGAGACTCGGTATAGAATCCCGGCTATGTACCAATAAGTTTTTCAAAAACATATACAACGCGTAACAGAAAAAGCGCAATTCCTCATACACCCCAATTAGTGTATTAAATATAAAAAAAATGTGATGCAATCGAACTTTAGTTGTGTCTAACAAATTTTCTTAAAATATCGATTAATAATAGCACGAGTTCCATAGAAAGCACTAAATTCAGCTGCGCCAATTCATTTTTGGGACAAAATTTAACACATATTAAAAATAGCTGAAATCGAATAAGTAGTCAATACTGAACAAACTAATTTCAGGAATTTATCTTATTCTGTTACATGTTGTATATACGTAGTTACATGTTTATCAATAGTTCGACGGTGAAGGAAATATCGTGAAGAAACCAGCAGGTTCCAGAATTCATTCTAAGGCTAAAGTAGCCCGGTGCGGCGATAGGCTCACTAAGTCAAGACTTATTGCATGTTTTGATAATTATTTTTATAGTTTTCTCTTTCTAAGGAAAATAGTTTTTCTAAAAACTTACGTACATAGGATTTATCACTATCTCGACGGTGAAGGAAAACGTGAGGAAACCCGCAGGTCCCAGAATTAATTCTAAGTCATGTATAACAGACCCGGTTCGGGGTGTCCAAAGATTAAACTGGTGAATGTGGTTTAGGCTGTGCTTTGATACATCACCAATCAGTCAGTCAGTTTATCATTTTATATATGTATAAATAAATAGGTTACGAGTATTACAATTATGCTCTACAATACTCGAAATTTGGTGGCAAGGTATAGGTTTGGTTGATTATTATTTGGTAATCTCGCTATGTCTTCAATAATCGTTTATTGCCTTACCTATATCCGATATTGGCAATCATAATCTATTATGGATTCTTCATAAGCCTAATTACTTTTCTTAAGAGGAGTTTCAACCTTGGGCAATTTTCCGGGCGATCTTGGGATATTGATTTTTATACGTACCTAATTATTAGGAACTATAATATACCTAAATAGATGCCGGTTACGATAGTTCCACTGAAAACTCATGCTATGCATATATTCGTATACTCATAATCAGCAAAAGAAGTATACATATTGGGTAATTTTTCTATCAATTTACGATTGGGTGATTTTGGTTAGATTTTTATTATGTTTATTACTCTATTATTCTGTATTCTTTTTTTTATTTTTCTATAATTTATTTTTACACAACTTGGTGTGATGACAGTATAAACTCTACGTAAAATAACAAACAAAAACCGGCCAATTGTAAAGCAGATCCGCGCTAAGAATCTCAATTTGGATAAAAGAAAATCCTTTTTGTTAAAGAGGTACCGTACGTAAAATAATATTGTACATGTACGGAACCCTTCTTAACCCTTAGCCAGGCATTGGATGAATAGATACAGGTAGATAGACACTTTAAATTGAACTCTATGTAATTAAAATAAGATTCAAAACCAATGGAAAATTTAAAAAACTATGCCTGAAAAGTCAACCAAGCAAAAGACTCACCAAGTACGAGAAGTTGATAACAGTGACTTCGTCGTCTTCTGATAGTGACCCAGATGCCTCCGCATCGAAGGTGAAGGTTTTCTTAAGCATGTATTTGATAGTGTCGTTCACGCCGTAGCCAAGAATAGTGCGCTCTCGATATTGTCTATAAAAAATCCATACCATCATTTTTAAAAGCTTCAGGACCGACTTTATCAACACTAAACGGCCGTTGGCATAATAATCAGAGGAACAAGTGTCTTTGTAAAACATAAACGGCAATCGAATAGAATGAAAAATGTATGGGAGTGACATTAGCGTTCGAGAAAAATTACTTAGAAACATGATTGTCCTTATTTGTGTAGTTAATCTACTACATAACTGTTGTATTCCACCGTTATAACGACATGCGACAGTAACAAACTTTTGTTATTGCGGAACTCTCCAAATAAAACACCGAGTTCCTTCTTTTTAGCTTTTTTTATCTCTTGACGTCAATTAGGTACTTGTTTTTTACGAATTAACTAGTAATATCACATAATAGTTAATGTGACTTCGATAATATTTGACTGGCCCATTGATTCAGTTGGTAGCGCTGACAGCCTTTCAAAATCAGTGATCGCGTGAACCCTTGCCGAAAACCAATTTGTGTGCATGAATACGTTTGTTTCGTAAATACCTACTAAGGCTAAGTAAACTATAGGGACCACAGAATTTCGGGGGCTGCAAATTGAACTACAGTTTCAGAAAACCTTAACAATTTGTCGAATAATCACTCAACCAAACATTATTTACTAAAGATATAATTTGATACAACTTTATTTATGACAGTTTAAATGTAGGGGCAGCAGAAACTGAAGCCAAGAAAATTAAATTATAAACTTATATGTTTATATACCTACTCAAAACTAAATTTGCCAATTAATTTTACCAATTGAGTATTAAATAGAATTAAATAGGACAAAGGAATATGTTTTTGATAAACGTTAAAGGTCAATCAACCAAGGAAAACCAACCAACCACATGGGTTTACCACCTATCACGTTTAGGAATGCCAAAAATAAGCTTCTTACAGTATTGAAATACTTGTTAGTAGATACATACTACTATCTACTAATAATAATAAATTATTTTCCGACTTCTAGGTCTATAAAAGTTAGTAACAATGTATGTATAGACTAACCCTCTCATAACAAAATTGAGACTGGCCAATGTTTGTACTTAAAAGCTAGATTTGAGAAAACTTCATATCAGAGGTTGTTATAATATGAATAGAATCCACAACGATTATTTTTAGAATTATTGTAGGTATGTCTATTCATACGCTTGTACGTGCATCGAACAAAAACTACTGCACCAAATTATATGCTGTATAATATATATATATATAGTATATGCTGTGTACACACATGGTGTTTTTTAACAAGGTTAGGTGGGCTATTCACAGATGTTGGTATCAAAAACGAATGTCATATTTGACATAAGGATTCGGAAAAAAATCCGTGGCTGTCGGAAATGCCTAGAATACAGTTTCCAAAGTCGATAGATTCGACTTCGGAAATTTTTAGTCGATCTGAATCGAACGGAAACGGTGTCGAGCCTCCGTGAATACGCCTGCTTACTGGTTGCAAAATAAATTTTGTCAGAACTTACTTGTAGACATAGGGTCCAATTTCGGCAAGCCTGGGTTTTTCTCCCCTATCCACGCCCTCGGGGTTGGTCACGTTGAACACGTAGATCTTAAACGCCATTGGCATCGGCATCTTCCGCCATTTCTCGAACATCACAGACGAATTATCGATTTGTATGTTCTGGAATTAAAACAGAAGCGATTCTTTGAAAGAACTTCGTTTTATGTATTTACTTTTATTACTGAGAATTTAATTTAATTATTCAGTGACTATTTATTGTGTAATTAAATTCTTTTATGTTCTGAATCCTGTGATTTCACATTATTATATAGGTACGCCAAAGTTGAGTTAAAAGCACAACAATTAAAAAAAACTAAGTTGTACTACTGTTTAGACAAACTTAAACCCTACTTAAGAATGGGGGTTTTACAGATCTCTAAACTTCGATTTGAAGATATCTTGAAGGTTGACTTAAGGCCAAGAAATAAACTTAAAGATATCTACAATACCTACTTAAAACTATTAACACTGAGTTGCACAAATTCGATCATCTCTTAACAAAGAAAATTTTAAAACTTTTTTTACTCATGGAATTGTATTTTAGAAAACATGGCGAACTCTTTTACTAACAAGAGAATTCATTGAAGTTTTATCAAAATGGCGATTACTTAACTATTTATTACGTTTAGAAATGACCGTTTAATATCCCTACAGGTATTCAAAAACTAAAACGCATGATTGTTTATCGTGTCAAATTGATTGAAAGTGCTATGAAACAGACGGGCTTACCAAATACTGGAAAAAGAACAATAAAAAATAAGAATATTAGGTTGCTAAATGAAAAATTTGCTTACATACAGCGCAGAATACTACTTTTCTGTAAATGTTTGAGATATTAATGCAATTATTATTGCTGTTACAAAAATCTAACTACAATATACTTTATTTTTTATGAATTAGTGTCGGATATTTTCAATTTTATTTCATTTATTAAAAGTAAAATGGCGTTAAGTCTTATTATTTTTAGCGAAGTATAACTTTAGACGATACTGATTTGTAAGGTTATTTTAGATAAAGTATAGGCAAATTGCATTTGGAGTAGTACCGGTTTAGAGATATTATACTTAACTTGTACTAAAAACCGAATTAGTGTAGTGCTACTTAATACTTAATGGCGCTTTATAAAATCTTTAGTTTGATTTAATGAATGCAAGTTGCCGTCCAATTTACGGTAAATGTTTATGTAAGAATAACCATCAAGTTTATAATACTCATGATATATTTATTCTGTATATCCTGTCCTGTGTTTAAAACAAACCATAGATCAATAGACCAGTTTCTTAACTGCTCTCTAAAATTAAAATCAATATCAGCTTTCGATTCCGATTCAGTACAATCATCGCTGTCCTCCGCTACTTCGTTTTCCAAATTTTTTGGTTATAATGATACCAAAGTCTCACTCGAAGGTGTACTTGGTACTAATGATAACGAAGTCTCACTCGTCGCACTGCCTTTTGAAGGACTTGGTCGCACATAATTGGACGATATATTTTTATATTTCAGAACACGCCGACGAAAACCACCAGATCTTTCAATTTTTTTTATTTCATCCATCTTCAATTGGTTCTAGTTTGTTGAAAAACGTCCCGTTAAACTTATTTTCACTTAAACTTGATTAAATTTAATAAAAAAAGAATACAGATATCTTAAGTGACCCAATTCATAGAGCTTGGTGTTACCAATCATCTTAAGTTTATCTACAAAATCAATTTTTACTTTGCGATTCTAAACTGATACTTAAATTATACCATTGAATCTTAAATGAGCCTTCAAATAATCTGAGTTGAGTAAAAAACACATCGTTAGACTTATTTGTAGACATCTTTAAAACTAAATAGTTTTTAAAATACTTAACTAGGTTTTAGGTATTTTTGACTTGCTAAAGTAGCGGTAGCTTAAAACGATTTAGTTTTTAAGATTAAAATTACTAAACTGAGTCTTTTTAAATTTAGCTTATTCTTATTTTAGATAAGGTTTAGACATGTAAGATTTAATCATTATTCTTGTTTGCTACTTGGGTTTAAACTGAGTAAGTGACATGGACAACTCTATACTGCTGAAAGCATAATTTAGCTCGACTGGTTAAAGTGCACTGTGGGTTATTTGATAATATTAGTAGTATTTGAAGCCAATTCCAATAGTGGATCCAGAGGGAGTCTAATGAGCTCAAGACCCCGAGAAGCCGCCTGGGTGCCATATAATGAGGTCATCATCATCAATCCGTAGGAGCCCACTGCTAATCTAAGGTTTCCTCACCCACCGTGCCCACCGCAAATTGGTGTTAGACTATTGCCCACTTAACTTTCAAAATTGTTAACTGCATAATTGTATTTCCTGTAAAACGAAATTCAACACAAAAAATACGGCCACTCACCGGCAGATGGCGTGGTGTTCGAACAAGCAGTCTATCAGGTACTAATGCGTTAAGCCGTATACAGAAAGAAAGCTGAAAGCTTGTCGGCGCCGACAGGCGCCGATCGGCGCCGGTCCATTCTACAGAAAGCAAGCAGATTGAAGCAGAGCAAGCAAAATGTCGTACGATGATTGGCGGGCGGCACCAGCGCTGACCGGCGCGTGTCGGCGCCGACAAGCGCCGGTCGGCGCTTGTTCATATAAATGCCTGCGCCGGTTACCTGCGTAGACCGGCGCCGATGGGCGCCGATCGGCGCCTATCGGCGCCGACAAGCTTTCGGCTTTCTTTCTGTATACGGCTTTAGCTCTGTTCAAAATATCAACATAAAAATCCGGAAGTTGTCGGAAATTGCTAGGAAATTGTTATCGGCAAATATTTTTTTTTCTAAATCGTTTCGAGAACGAATATCGGTGTTCTGATACAAATATAAACTAAAATTAACTATTGCCCATGCCTTATTTCTCATACCTGTAAAACATGACACCTAGTATTGTCGCCATTTATATGGTGAAATTTGCAAGAGTAGGTATACCCTGTTTACAAATAAAATGTCTTTCGTTTATGTCTTATTTGCTGACAGTACTTTAAACCACTAAATAGATTGACAGAGTCCTGTCGAAAGCCTGTTTTGAATGGGATAAAGTTTATTATTGATCATTCTACAAATAAATTTCGATACCTACGGCTACAACTTAGGCTGTTTCAATTTGAACTTCTGAAAACTGGAAACATTTGTCGAACTTCAAACTGTCGGCAGCTAAAATGGTTATAAACTCAGAGTATTATTTTAAGGGAAAATTGTGTAGGTATAAGTCAACCAAACATAAAAGTATTTATAGGTATAAGCTCCTCTAGATAAATAGCAAACAAAACTTATTCTATTGCTGCGTATTTACTTTAGTAATTTATAAAAAAGACACGTATTTTGTGTGCCCCTTATTTTAGAACTTTTATTGGGAATTGTTATAGCGGCAATAAAAATGGCAAGTGTGTACGTATTACGTTTACGTGTTGAGAACTAAGTTGCAGTTGGTAAACTGATCGCGACCTATGTCGATGTATGGGGACAACAGTTTACCAATGGCAAAGTTAAGTTTGTCCCTCAATACAGTTTATCTATTTGTATGGAACCCGCGAGTCTCTTTTTTCCTATATTTCCTATAGTTGATCATTTTATAACTTACCCTAAAATTCTTTATAAATTACCTTAAAATCATGGGAAGAAATAAACCTGATTTCAGGTATTGAGCTTATTATATTGCATGTTGTATTACCTCCTGTTTACGTAGGTAAGTAAATACTATAGCTCTATATGTTGCTAAGCTGTTGTTATGATCGTGACGCAAGTTAAATCTATAAACGGGTATTATCTCTCGATCTGTCAGAACTCTGTCAATGCAAGTTCATAAGAATAACTCAAGGGTATAGTTAATAAATTCCATTTATATGCTAAAATTCTTTTGTATGGACTGCGTTTATATTATTATCTATCCTCAATTAATTGACCTATGCAAATTATTCAAAATAGTATTTCCAAATGGACTTTGCCTCCCAAAATCTGTTATATGATAAAGGTGGTTTAGGGGTAAAACTTAAAAGACTTGTTCCAGATATAGGGGTTCCAGGTCTTTGTACACTATACTAAACCAGATTGGACTTTATTAGTTCCATAGGTGAAAATAAAACATGAATATTTTGGTGAAACTAAAATTTTGATAAAAATTTACCTGTTACCCGGACCGCAATAACGAATCAATTGACATCTCATTAATAAAATCGTATGAGTAGTTTAGGTGCTACGGTGAAAATACTAGGGTTTCTGCGGTGGTGTTGCCAAGTTTTTCAGGACATTTCCTAGTTTTTGTAGTGTCCTGGGATGTCCTGGATAGTTTTTAAGGAGCGTCGTGAATTTTGGCTCGCACGTGTGCGCTGCCATGCTGTTCGCAACATGCCACTCGGTGATATCTCTTTCTACTGTCTGTCTCTAAACTGTATTGTTATGGTTTTTCAACTAGGTACTACATAGATATAGAGTGCAGTGATAGCCTTACGCTTAAAGAGCCCGCTTCTCATGATAATAATCAGTGAGGCTCGAGTTCAAATCATGTACCAATGAGTTTTTCAAAAACTATAGCGTACATATTATGATGGCTAGCTCGATGGTGAAGGAAACATCTTGAGGAAACCCGCAGGTTCCAGAATTAATTCTGAGGCATGTGTAAAAGACCCGCAGGCGTATTCACGAAGCTTCGATATTCGATATTCGACTCGGAATCGGAAAATCTGTCGAAGATGGGCTATTCAATAGATGTCGGTATCGAAAACGAATGTCATGTTTGACATAAGGATTCGGAAAATTTTCCGTGGCTGTCGGAAACGCCTAGAATACAGTTTCCGAAGTCGATAGATACGACATCGGGAAATTTTTCACTCGATCTGAATCGAACGGAAACGGTGTCGAGCCTCCGTGAATACGCCTGCCGGTCCAGCGATGGGCTCACCACCTATCACGTTTAGGGGTTGAATATACCTCTGCCTAATCCCTCGGGATAGAAGGCGTGAGATTATTTATTTTTAATTTTATACTTAGATACCGAAATCCAATGGTTCTGTAAGAGGCGCCATATTGAAAGTTAATGAAATTCTTGATTATAATAGTTATTTGTGCAAAAAGAGATGCTTTCGTGTGATAAATACAACTTCTTTAACAAGAATACATACCTACCCACTTTTCACGTTGAAGAAAGATTATTTCAGCATTAAAAACTTGTATAAAAAAAACTTGGGTAAAACAATATTTGTCACTAGAATCACTCATATATTTTTAAACCTGTTTGTAATTTAACACAAACAACATAGAAGAAAATTTGTTTCTATCCCGCAATTAAAATTAATAGCATCTATTTTTTTTAAGTGACTTCTGAAATTAACATAATTAGGTACTTAGGCACAAAATTCAAGTAGATACTTAAGTGATTTAAAATTTTTAAATGTTATGTTTGACGTTTTTTTGAGTAATTAAACGAAGTATTCGAATGAATTAATCTTGAGAAATGCAAATTATTCAAATAATCAATTGTTCGTTTTAAACAATACATCATAATAATACCACTGCGAAATAAAATATTGGATTATACGGAGCTTTTGAACGCATCGAGAACGCAATAAAATTTGAGGAAACACTGATTAAAATAGTATATTATTATTTTATATCGAAGGACTAAACGAAGCCATAATATACCAGAGGTGGTTATATTAAGTTGGCGTTTAGTCTCGAGGTGCAAACTGTACTTTTACTTTGAGTGGGAGAAAAATAATCAATTCAGGACATGTGCTAACAAAAAACCGTAGTTTTTTTTCTGGCCGGCACTTTCATATTTGGTCCAGAAAAGATGATGTCCTTTATTTAAAACCGAACAAATACACTCGACAAAAATTCTGAAATTTTCTAGGGTAGTTTTGTCTTCTAAACCTGTCACAGATTAACAAAGAGATTTAAATCCCTTTTTCACTTCTCATGCTCTAAAAGTACGCCAATATAGCCCTACGAAGCGGGACTAAAGTGACCACTTTAGTCCCTAGGGAGTATAAAGTATTTTTTTTTTAATTTCCTTAATTAGAAAAAGACAACCTCAAACAGCCAGTAAATATCTGTAGAGTGTGGACCATCTTCATTGCGAAAATGTAAAGAGTTTTAGTTCCATGGTTTTTCCGCGAAGAAGGTGGCGCCATGTGTTTTAAATTGTTTACCTGCAAAGAGATTTAAATCTCTTTGTTAATCTGTGACAGCCTGACAGGTTTAGAAGAAAAAACTGACCGCGAAAATTTCTGAATTTTTGTCGAGTGTAAATTTGTTGGGTTTTAAATAAATTTGTACTAAATTGACAATTTTTCTCGCACTCAAAGTGAAAAGTACAGTTTCCACCTCGAGACTAAACGCCAACTTAATATACCCTCGGTTTCATGACTCCCTCGCAAGCTCGGGAGTTAAACCACCTCTGGTATATAATGGCTTCGTTTAGTCCCTCGATATAAAATATACTATTAAAACACATGGCGCCACCTTCTAACTTCCAACCATGAAACTAAAACTTGCAACATTTTCGCAAAGAAGATGGTCCACACTCCACAGATATTTATTGGCTGTTTGAGTTTGTCTACATCTCATTAAGGAAATTAAATAACTAATTACATTTTACTCCCTAGAGACTAAAGTGGTCACTTTAGTCCCGCTTGATCGGGCTATATTGGCGTACTTTTAGAGCATGAGAAGTGAAAATGTATATTATTATAATTTCGCACCGTTCTAAATTTAAATCCCTTTTGATCTCTTAGGAACTTGAACTTTCCTTACGAATTTCAAAGGTGTGAGGTAACGAGTTGAAAATGTTTTTTTTTTACCGTGAAATTATGCATAGCTTTATTAGTATTTTTTCGGAATCTATGGCTTTCTCTACATATTTTAACGTAATACGTGTATAGACCTGGCCGAAAATAGAACTTTCGTTTCTGCTTATATGAAGATTTAAAATACATATCTACTTATATTCATTGTAGGTATCTTACTTTGCTAGCAGAATTTATGATCTAGTTAGGTTAATATTACTTAGATTTAGAATTGTGTACGTTTATAATTGGGATTCAAGATATTGGCAACGACTTAAAAGTAACGTTTCCTCATCCCAATATAAAGTTAAGGACTTGACTCTACGGGATTTTCAGGTGCCTAGTGTCGTGGCTGTCGTGAAAACGGTTTTTCCTCGTTACATTGAAAAATCTAATAATATGTTACCTACCTACATCCTGAAATCTAGCTACGTTCCAAATTTCAAGATGATATTACTTACTCGTAGTTCCAGCGATTTCGTGATTCAGTCAGTCGCTTTTATATGTCTTATACAACGCGTAACAGAATAAGCGCAATTCCTCATACACCCCAAGTACTACATTATTATAAAAAAAATATGATGCATTCGAACTTTAGTTGTGTCTACCCAATTTTCTTAAATCAAGAGCAATAATAGCAGAATTTCCATAGGTAGCACTAAATTCAGCTATGCTAATTAATTTTTCGGAAAAATATAACACATATTAAAAATAGCGGAAATCGATTAAGTAGTCGATACTAAACAAACTAATTTCAGGAATTGCGCTTATTCTGTTACATATTGTAGATTGATTAATAATAAATTGTCGTGGCCAACAACTTGTGTGCTGTTTAATGCCATTATTTTGCCCAACCAAAAGAGTGTTAAGGACCTCAATAAATATTTTTATAACATAAAAATAAAAAAATCTCACGCCTTTTATCCCCGAGGGGGTAGGCAGAGGTATTCCATTGCTGGATATACCCACTTTTCACAAGATATATTGGACCCCTAAACGTGATAGGTGGTGAGCCCATCACCCATTTTATAACATTGAATACCCTAATATGTTTTTGATTCTGTGATTTCATACAATTTTAAAACTTTGATAGACTAAGTATTCAGCATTGGAATCCATACATTTGCAGGTAAACATAAACTGCATTAGGCCGATGATTATAGTTAAAAGTTCAATAGTATAAATATAATATGAAAGTGAATGGATGTAAAATATTATATATTGAAAACTATTTGAATTTGTCATCGTACAGTAAATTTCCTATTTGATACTGAAATTGAATTCACGAAATTTTCAATACATTCCACCTCGTATTTCAATGCTTTTGTGCTTAATAACTGCGCTTTGCGTTCATTCTGTAATATATTTTATAACACATTTGCTCGTAAAAGGTGTCTTATTTCACCAATTTTAATATCGTTACCTATCTCATTACGCCCAAGTGCGGTAAGTGTAAAGTAAAACGCACGGTTTATCAAGATGCTCCGTCTTAAAACGAACGGTACTTTTAAAAATCTCAGCAAAGAGTTTTTATGTCAAAAAAGTTGTCAACATTTTATGATTAAAATTAACTTTGGGAGATAAAATATATTAAAGAAATATTTATGTACATAATTATTTATTTAATTAATTTTGACAGTAAATTACAACCAATCTCTAACAAAAACACAAAAATATTATTTTACTTTATTAGTAATAAGTACTGGCTGTTTTTTGTGCCTTTTCCTAAAAAAAAATGATGATGCGCGCCGCGCGCTTTTTCTTAACGCTGTATTGTTTTTATTCGCTTACCATAGTCGGAGTTTTATTTTATTTCCTCGCAAATGTGTTATAAAACGTCGTATGACATACGTGCGCTTTGATAATTACAGCCTCTGCTGACTTGTAGCCCTCGCCTACGGCTCGGGCTAGCAATATCGCCTCGGCTGTAATTTTCAACCTACCGCACTTATATCATAATGTACTATTATTGCAAAATTTTAATTATGATTTTTTTTTAATTATAGTGGTAGAGTACTTGCCTTTTGAATTTGCTTGTTTACAATAGCCGGGATTCCCCATACCAGAAGCACAATGGAAATAACCAGTAGACCCAAAGATATGGCAAAACACACTCTGACACGTTTTCCTATCATTGCCCAGTTAGAATGTGATTACAACCGAACAAAAATAATTAGATAATTCAATTAAAATCGCACACAAGACCGTCTTCGCGAATCTCGTAAATGATTATGGCTTAAGACGTGCTGTTTTCCTTGTAATTTTTTTCTGATAATCACTCGTAAGCGCCGCGGATCGCTTCTCGTATAGTTAGGGCGACGATACACCAAGGTCGATAATGATATGCCTTAGCATGTATTAGCAACGCGCATGCCATGTCATGCCTTTGGTTTCTTCTAGTATGAGCATGGGCGAAGGTGACGTCCGAACAGCTTCATCGACGCAACTCGTTGCTTAGGTGCTTTTTTACGGCCTGCAACAAAAAAATTGGCTTAGTTTTACTTGTAGGTATGCGTATTTTGGACTTAAAGCTATAAATACCTACCTAAAGTGGAATAATTGCATGCTATTTTTAATTAAAACTTGTTTAGTTTTAAAACTCGTTTAGATGACCTTATTGTGTCTTAAATACGTGCAGGAATAGTATACAAAGAAGAAACCAGCCAGATGCGAGTTGGACACACATATGAAAGGTTCCGGACGACCGTACAATAAAAATGCCAAAAACAAGTTTCTTGAATCGAGGCCCGCTTTGATTTAAAATTTTATTTGAACTACCTATTACAGCTTATGACATACAGCCCAATGACAGATGGACGGACAGAGGAGGTTTAATAATAGGATCACATTTTGAACTTATTGGTTGATTACCATCACAAACTTCATTGTCACGCTGGTCCAGACTTGTTAATGTACATTTTACGTCAAAAATATTGGATTTTATCCGCACGCAACATAATCCGCAACAGGGTGCATAAATGTCTCCCTTGTTTTAGGCTTCGTCCTAAGTTGACTTTCCCTGAAATGTCAGATCACAAATCTTGTCATGTGGTTCAAACCGCGAAACCTTTTATGCACACAGGTAGGTACTGATTATG
Source organism: Ethmia dodecea (assembly GCA_963855545.1). NCBI lineage: Eukaryota > Metazoa > Arthropoda > Insecta > Lepidoptera > Depressariidae > Ethmia > Ethmia dodecea. The sequence goes on from OY979442.1 coordinate 12,618,762, forward strand.
CAGGCCCCTTCCGGGTAACTATTTCGAACACACTTTGGACGTTTGTTGGCACACTTTGGATACCGAACCCTAAAAAGTAGATAAGCGTACAACATACAAACCGATGGAATCCATATTAATAATAGTGAAAACAAAACCTTTGAAAGGGCAGTTGCATTTATGACGTAAGTTCCCTTTAAGAATAGATTATCTTAAAAAGCAGAAAACCCGTTTCTTGGATGAAAAACAACTCTTTTGTGAAATAGGATGTAGGACGTTGGTGACATAAATAAGTAATCAATCAAGAAAATTTCGATGAGGAGTTCGTTTATTTGATCGTAATTCTTGAAGTTTGAGATTTAAGGGGATGGCAGGTACCTACTTAGGAAAAGAGGTATCTATCTACCTACTTAGGAAACGGGATTTGCGGCACTTACTTACTTTATAAAGTTTTAATTCTAACATCAGCAATCACCTTTACAATTATGAGGTTGCAATGCGAATAAATTTTATAGCGATCGAGACACTTGTTGAGAAACCAATTACGTCACGGAAAGGTATAACTTATTGTTATCTACTTATACCTAGTAGGATACAAGTTTTATTTAGTAAAGTGATATTACACCTCCCTAAAAAAGTGTCAACTAAATTTCAAGCCCCTGTAAAAAAAACTTGCAACCATCGTTTTCCACTTCTTAAAGCATAGGTACCTAAGTCCCTCTTGTTTGCAGTTACAAGTTTTCAAACTACCGAATAATACCTACCTGCATTCAATAGGAAGCCGGCTGTCAGCAAGGGATATCTATTATTACTGGACAGTATTATCTACAGAGTATCCCCGTCACGCTATTGTCAAATGTAATTGCTCATGATTACTCCGGCCGCGGGCACAAGGTAAGCGAAAGCGAATTTCATGTTGATGTATTAATAAATACAATGTTTCTCTAATATTTTCATGTAAATGTAAATTAACTTCGAATATGAATAAGAAATTTTATAATAGATCATTTAACATATTTTTATATAAGATAATATAATAGTACAGGGAGATGAAGCTTCACTCGTCGCAAACGCCATCTGCCGGTGAATGGCCCTATAATTTCTAACGCCATCTGCCGGGTAGCGGCCGTATTATATAATAAATATTTTCATTGGGCCAAATTGCGTTTTTACAGGAAAAACGATTAAGTATGCAGTTGAACTTAAAATACAAAACTGTATACAAAATTTAATTGTAATATTTAGATCCGTTATCGAGAAATATAACTATATAACTACAGGACTTGCTCGTTTAAGTATAGGATGTACCTATTGCTATCTTGCGCCCGCAGGAACTCGCTGCATAAAAGGATAAAATAGTATAACATTGAATTAGGGGTCCAATGTATCTCGTGAAATGTGGGTATATCCAGTAATGTAATACCTCTGCCTACCCCCTCGGGGATGAAAGGCGTGAGATTATATTATTATTATATTATTAACATTGAATAACTCACCTCCTCATCACGATATCTCTGAAACGAATATCACCAGATACTTGAATTTTCATTTGTCTTTGTCATGTAGGTTCTTGATGTAGGCATCAAACAAGGAAGGATTTCTAGAAATTCTCAAGGGAGCTGGAAAACACGGACTCCCAATGTGTAACCGGTGTAGGTAGGTAGTATATTAGTATCATTATCAACCCGTAACAGCCCACTGCTGAGCTAAGGGGGCTTTCCTCAGACATGAGGAAGTATGGGCTATAATCTCCCACGCGAGCCCACCGTGGATTGGGAGATGGTGTTAAGCTGTCAGAATTTTTCAAGCCACCCAAGGGTATCTGACATGGCTTAACGACTTCCATTGTGCGTAAACACAACGAAAACCGGGACCAACAATTTAATGTGCCTTCCGAAACACGGAAGCGCTCGTGATATAAATGCCACTAGGCGGTCACAAATTCACTGACTGACCGCACCCAACTTTGCTTAACCAGTGTGATCGTTACAAACACACTGGCATCGCAGGGCTACGAGCGCTTCTATACTTAGTATAAGACTCTAATATCAAAAGGAGGCAAAGTTTGGGGTGGAGACCATGGGACCGTGGGGGCCGGGGGGGCGGCAGCTCCTCAAAGAGCTGTCAGTGCGTTTGGTCGAGGCTTCAGGTGACCAGAGGGCTCGCAGCTATCTCTGTCCAAGGATCAGCCTAGCTATCCAGAGAGGGAATGCGGCCAGTCTCCTGGGCATTTTCCCATATGGTTCCTCTTTGGAGGTTTTTTTTCAATATTGTAAATGAGGCAAAGTTGTTTGTATGTTTGGAGGAGCTAATACCTGGAACCTGGAACTCTTGATTCTTTCACCGATATGTACGATATACCTACACGAGTGACAGTTTCAGCGTTGCCAGATTTCTTTTTTGCCAATGTTTTTTTTATATTTTTTGTAATTATCTTTATATTTGAGTTTAAATTACGTCTACGTAATAATAGATTCCAAAAAGAGCCATAGAAAATGTATTTTATTAAAAATATGATATTTAAAATCAGATTTACCCTATCGTTAAATAGTTGAGTCTTATTGTATTCTGAATAAAAGTCTAAAAATTAAATTCTGAGTTATACCCGAAAAGCGGGACTGCAGCCTGTCCCGAGTGGGACATTAAATTTTGTTTTAAAAATCGGGACGTCTCGCCAAAATCGGGACGTCTGGCAACACTGGACAGTTTATTGTAGACGCGTGTTACATATTATGTTATAATAATACCCCGAAAACAATACAGGAGACATATCAAAATAAATAACTGCAATGGGCTGTCTTATCGTTTTTAGCGATCTCTTCCAGACAACCATGGGTTTGACAATACTCAGAGATTAGAACTAGAGTAGACTTTGCACTATAAAAGCACTAAATAGATATTGAACACATACACGTAGGTAAGTATACATATTAAATAAATACCTTCCTAGTCAACGTGAATAAGATGAGCATGACGCCATTTAATCTTCTAAACTTAACTTGGATTGGACATTATAATCTAGAATTAATATTAGGTATCATGTACACGTGCTCTTGACTGTACCTACCTAAGTATGTAATTCTCGGTTATGCAAATTTCGTCACGATGGTTTCCTCCGACGAGTCAATGATAAAATTGTTGTGGTATTTTTGCATCATTTGGAAATATTCATAGTTTGTTTTACTTATTGCCCAAAAATCTAAGCGATGCAATGAAATCGTGTAGATTGGCAATTTTAGACGCGTTCCGGGATAAAAAGTCTCAATACAAAAACTAAAGTTAATACGTTGCGCCTGGAATAAAGCGACACACCAACAAACACACCCCCACATTTATAATATTAGTAAGATATATTAGTCCAGACTTATACACTAATAATATTATAATATAAGTACTTACTAAAGTTAAATCTATATTATATATATAAAAGGAGAAGCTAAATCTAAAAATCAAGGCCCAGCCCAAACCGCTGCACATAGAAACATGAAATTTTGTGTCTAGGTTACGTTTATAGTGTAGATGCTCGCTAAGAAAGGATTTTACGAAATTCAACCCTTAAGGGGGTGAAAAAGGGGGTTGAAGTTTGTATGGGATAGTGTGATTTCTGCGTGTATCAACTTTATACTTAGCACAAATACTCTTCAAAACACACTATGAAATATTAGTTCTAGGATTTTTTGAAAATCATCCTCCAAGGGGGTGAAAGTAGGGGATGAAGTTTGTATGAAAAACCTTCATTTTTGGGTGTATCAATTCGAAACTTTGTAAAAATACTCCTCAAAATAAACAACAAACACGTATTTCCGGATTTTTCAAAAACCATCCCCTAAGAGGGTGAAACAGGGGAGTGGAGTTTGTATGGAGACGTGTTGTTTTTTACGTCTATCAACTTCAAACTTTACATAAATACTCTTAGAAATAAATTATGAGACACATATTTTTGGATTTTTCGAAAATCATCCCCTAAATGGATGAAATTAGGGGTTGAAGTTGATACGAAGAAGTTTATTTTTTGCGTCCATCAACTTGAAACTTGGTACAAATGCTTTTGAAAACAAACTATGAGATATTAGTTCTAGGATTTTTCAAAAATCTTCCTCCAAGGGGGTGAAAGTGGGGGTTGAAGTTTGTATGGAAAACCTTCATTTTTGGGTGTATCTATTCGAAACTTTGTAAGAATACTCCTCAAAACAAATAACAAGATACGTATTTCTGGATTTTTCGAAAATCACCCCTTAAGGGGGTGAAACAGGGGGTTGGAGTTTGTATGGAGACGTGTTTGATTTTTACGTCTATCAACTTCAAACTTGGCACAAATACTCTTAAAAATAAATCATGAGACCCGTGTTTTAGGAATTTTCGAAAATCATCCCCTAAGGGGGTGAAAGTAGCGTTTGGAGTTTGTATGGGTTGGGTATAACTCACGGGTGAAACGGGGTTGGAGATTGTATGGAAACGTGTGGTTTTTTTACGTCTATCAACTTGAAACTTATCACAAATACTCTTAAAAATAAATGATGAGAAACGTATTTTTGTATTATTTTAAAATCATTCCCTAAAAGGGTGAAATTAGGGGTTGATGTTGGTATAGAAAAGAGGGGTTTTTTGCGTCTATCAACTTGAAACTTGGCACAAATATTCTTTAAAAGTCTCCATACAAAGTCTAATTTTTTTTGATAATTTACTATGGGTTGCTAGGAGAAATTTGTTTGTGCATCCAAAAATGTTGAAAAAATAAATGTCCACCCGTGCGAAGCCGGGGCGGGCCGCTAGTTAAATCTATAAATAGAAGACCTCATCCAGTGCATCTCACCGAGGCAAATTTAACTTAACTATAGATTTAATTTAACTTTAGTAGATTTTTGTTTATGTACTTATGTTTGTTTAGTTTCTAGTACTTACTTGTATTTTTGTAACAAATAAACTCAAAAACTACTGGACAGATTTCAAAAATTATTTCACCATTAGAATGATACAAAATCCCTGAGCAAAATAGCCATATTTTATTCCCGTTTTCCCACAAGAACAGGGACTACGCGGGTGAAACCGAGCGGAATAGCTAGTAAGATCCATATTATGTACTTAGGTAGCAGGCAAATACCTACCTACGCGTTAAAACCACAGATTTTAATCACTGGCCGAAAGTACTGGAAATGTAATCACCAATTTCCAAACATAACACGAAAAAATTTATTGAGAAATTTATATAGGGTGACTTTTTTTAACGTCTGGAAAAAAATGTGGTGTGATAGGAAAGTGTAATAGATTCATTTGGCAATGTTACATAAAAAAAATTTTTTTTTATCATAATTTATTTTTTTTGCTTAAACTAAACATTAAAAAACATTACTCAATTGTAGTCAATAATAATATACACTGAAATATTTGAAATAGTATTTTAAAAAGAAACAAGCTCGTAGCTTCCTTTTATGCGCAATCTACCTACAACCGCCAGCTGCGCGTAGTACTGTGCGTAGTTTTCTAGATTTTGTAAATTGCATTAAACATGACTATATTTAACAATTAATCTCGTGTATAACTTCAGCTCTAGATACCTTATACGTCATATTTTTTTCCAGACGGTAAAAAAAATCATCCAGTATATTCTAACAAATGAGATGTCTTTAGTTACCTACATAGGCACCTACTTCATCTCTGGAGAGTCATAGATTATTATTTTTTAACCAACTTCATCTCCTCCAAATAAAACAATGTGTAAATAAAATATTCAATGAGCTGTGGAACGATATAAAAGTATTATTCCGTGTCTCTGAATGTTTTCTTTTATTTCTGCAGACTTGTCGGATTTGGATTCTAATGTACTCGTATATATTTTGATATTCGTTACTTGGTCGTTTGTGTTTTTACGTACCAAGCGAAAATTCGGAAAATTCTGAAGGTGGGTATGACGTCGCTGTGGCTCCGAGCAAGCCGTGTAATCGAAAAACAATAGAATATCTATTGTAACAGATCGCCCGCACTAGACAGCTGCGATGCTGGATCGCTTAAATTAGGTCCAAGGAACGTAATTCGTCGCAATCTCAATCGGGCCGGGGCGGCGCGTATCGGCAGTAGGTACGTGATAGTCGATGAGAAGGAAATAGATAATTGAATGGTTACACCGCTATTCAGTACTTTCATGTGCTTGCATAAAGTGTAAAAATAGCACTAAAACAAAAAATAAAACCCCAGGGGCGCATGTAGTTGTATGTAGTCCAAATGTCAACGATGATCTATGAATGTACAATACAATACAACAACTCTTTATTGTACACCAAAAACAACACAATATGGATACCTACATTAACTTAAGTACAATGGGCGGTCTTATCGTTTTCAGCGATCTCCTTCAGACAACCTTAGGATGGATGAAACTGAAAGATTAGAACTAGGGTAGACGGTGCACTAAAGTACTTAATAGAATATATTATTCAGCACACTCTTACATACTATTAATTATATAAATAAATACATAGGTAGGTATAAATATTTACATAATATTATATTAAATAAATTAGAGAAGAATAGAAAATACATACACACATTTACACACCCTTGTGGATAAAAATGAATAATAATAATGCATAATTATAACATAAATTTTAATGCTTGCACGCCTTCAGTCGACTTTTAAAAATATAAATCGATTCAGTACTTCTGACCTACTGGGGTAATGCGTTCCATAGCCGAACAGCCTGAACCGTAAATGAGTTTCTGTAAAATTCAGTTGTATTGCGAGGAAATTGTAGAAGATAATTTCGAGACTCTCGCAAAGACCGCCGAATGACTACCGTATCTCATTTTTTTCGGACGATTTATAGACTCAAAAGCTACGTCATGTCAATTTAAATAGGTACATTTTGAAACTCGTTGCCGAATAGATTATCCAGACTTAACAGATATAAACTATCAGATTTCGAGGATACTAATATAGATGTCGGCGTTGTCGCTAATCTCATAAGTTTTGCTACCACCCTTAATACCAAACATATACCTAATAACATTTTCATCAAGATCAATATGTTTAAATGGTCATTAAAAATTTGAACGTAATACAAATTTTTATTATACGATGACCTTACTTGATAAATGCAATTATAGCTATATAATATGTTTATAAAAAGTCAGCCATTTTGGATGTAACAAAAGATTATTGTTATTTTTTTACCTACTGAGCATTAATAGCCACAGCGAAACTATACATAACAGGAGACGATGATTTTTATATTACGAATGTATTATTTATGAATTGGAGTCCCCAAAACATCAGTACGTCCTCTTGGGCAACTCTTTGTCAGCCATGATTATCAGAAGTTACGAAGTTTAAGATTGCTATCCCTGCTAATCTCTTCTAAATAGGAAAGCAGGTCTGTCTGTCTGTTACCTTATCATGGCTAAACGGGTAAAATAATCAAGGTGAAACACAAATCTACCAGTTGATAAGTTAGACCGACTTCATTTTATCTATCTCGTCGGACGTATCAGGACTAAGAAAATTAAATCGCTTTTGCCGAAGTTTCCCCGAAACCGATTAGGATCTTCAGTCAGTCGTCACATCCCTTTAAGTGGCTGCAAAAAAATACAAGGGAAGGATCTTCAGCTTAATTTTTATCTAGTCCAATTTGCTGTGTTTATTATTCATTATCATCCTCTTTACCTTGGTTCTCTTAATTTGGTGTGGTTTCTTTTCTAGATAGATACAATACAATACAATACAATACAATACAATACAATAACTCTTTATTGTACACCAAAAACAACACAATATGGATACCAGCATTAACAGTAGATTTATATACTATACTTACTTTGTCAATTTCTTTGGCGCATTTTCCTCTTTCTTCTCCCTAGTGCAGTCGGGTGTGCACATGTGCAAATGGCTTGACAGCTGCCAGCGACTGTGACCTATGTCCGTGCGTCCGTTGTCGGTGTGCACAAACTGGAATACAAACTGTTTAGTGAAGTTGGTCAGTAGATGAACACTGCTCCTATAACCGGAAACATGGATACCGAACTTTATAGTAAAGCATCTACAAAGCAACTTAACAGTGTGTATTCCAGCCATTAGTAGTCCATGACTGTTCCAAGGCAACTCTTCGTAGTAACAGGGTACGGCATATGACCGCCAATTCGAAGGAAACACATTGAATCATGCTTCTAACGGCCAATATGACAGTTACACCATTAAAACACATGTCATGCGGGTATTTTGTATACGATATTCAAATTAACAAGCGATGATATATACCTTGCGGTTACGTACTTGCCTGCATTATTACAATAGACTAGCTTAGAGCAATGTTAATTCTAATATCTTTAATCCTTGGAGCTTCGATTTTCTGTTCCAATGCGGGTAAGAAAATACTTCTTGTGTTCCATTTCTCTACAACTGTTGTAGCTGCCGAACTTTTGTCCGTGAAAATGTTGATTGGAAGCTTCAAAGGATTTAATTTAGTCTTATATTTAATTAATGTTCTATTTGTAGGTACTAGGAGCCTTTACAAGATTGCAATTTAAATTGAGAAAAATCGATTTTAACGAAATATGATTAAGGTGATTGACGATTTCAATGACGACCCTCAGGCGAAATATTATTTACGGAGATAGTATAATTTGCGGTTTCAACATCGTGACCCGAACGCGGTGTTGCCGTCGCAAATATAAAAATGAGATATATTTGTCTAAAGCCATCTTTAGATAGCCAGAAATTGGATTATAAATTGATTTACAGTTTTTATAAATGTTTTTTTTAATGTCGCCATTTATGAATTATGCAAACCGATTGCCTTTTGAAAAAGTTGTTGTTAGGAAATGTAGCTGAAGTGTTGAAAGCTAGTTATTTACCTTTTGAAAAAAAAATAGGTTGTTGTTTGGAAATGTAGCTGAAGTGTTAAAAGCTAGTTATTATCGACCTCGATGACAGTTGTGTTTATGCCTTTTGGCCAGAGGGCAAAGGTGTCAAAGGATCGGCCTAGCTATTCAGAGGAAGAATGCATCTATTCTTGTTCAAGATGCTTTCTCTTTGGAGAATATTTTTGTCTGCAAAATTTTTATTATACATAAATGTGTTTCTGACTAACTTATCAGGTAACACAAAATAAATTAGTTTGTAATTAAAATAGTCCAATTTTCAGAACGAGATCATCTCGAGGTGTTAGACAGGCGCTACCCCGCCACGAAGTACGATAGAATTGTTGGAGGAGAGGAGGCAGAAATAGAGGATCACCCCTACCAAGTATCCTTCATCGTTAACAATTCTTACTTCTGCGGTGGTTTCATTGTCAGCGAAAATTATATTTTAACTGCCGGACATTGTGCTCAAAAGTAAGTGAAAGAAAATAGGATAATCGGCGGATGAAGTTGTTTTAATTTTCTTAAATATATTATGTAAATATACAAAACGACTTTAAGGAATAGCACTAAAAAGACAACAATAATAAAAGAAACCTTAACGAATTCAATAAATTAATTTGAGGTACCTTAATTATACCACCTATAGCTGTTCCGCGTGGTTTCACGATCTTAGTTCCCATTCGTGTGGGAATACGGGGATAAAATATAGCCAATGTTACTCCCTGATAATGTAGCTTACCATTGGTGATTTTTTTTAAATCGGTCGGTTTAAAAGATTTACATCCTTCCTCTTTATAATATTAGTGTAGATGTAGATTATTATCAAACTACTCGTTAAAAAGTTCATAAATAATCTGTGAATATAAAATGTAGAGTCATCAAAATAATTATTCGGTTTATAAAAGCATTTGGATGAAAGCCATCTTTTTATTTATTCCTAAATTGCCTTTCATAACAACTAGTAATTGCAATTTCATTACAACCCTGGATTGCCTCCCTCAGTATAATCCCGGAGTTAATAATGGACATTAGGTTAATTGCTTCATAGAGGTATTGTCTATGTATAGCGTCGACCCAACAACCGTAGTCCTGCGAGCTGGCAGCAAATGGAGAAAAAATGGTACAATCATACCCATATCCAAGGTTATACCACACCCGGAGTACGATAACCCTGCCTTCGATAAAGACGTAGCTGTCATGAAGACGGTTGAGCCAATCGAGTTTTCTGAACAAATGCAGCCAATACCGCTCCCAGAGAAGGAAAGACCAATGAAGGGAGGCACCAAAATCATGGTCAGTGGCTGGGGAAGGATGCAGGTTGGTAACTCGATGTTTTATGTAGGATTTTTACAAGTTTCCCGAGAAATGTTTGTTTTCTAGGCGTTTTTAAAATGAGGAGTGCTCAGAGGAACGTTTCGTATATGCGCTTTCTGCATTATACGCCACAAGCGTGTTTCCATTACCTCAAATTTTTTTTTTGCTAATTTTTAAGTAGGTACCTACCTATAAGGAGATTTTATTAAATGTGTCGTAATTTATTTCTTTATATCTATATATATGTAGTCATACATAATAACAATTGCATAATGTATTATAAATAAAAGACTTCTTCCAACGCATCACACCGAGGCAGGGTTCCCAATAAGCTGGGAGCGTTCCTCTTTGTATTGCCAGAAATTTAATTTACTTACAAGGAAAATAAAATTGCTGAAATTTTAAGTATTTTTTAAAATTTGAAACGCTACAATATGGTAGGTCTTATCTACTATATAAAAATAAGTCGGGTGTTCCTTCCTGACGATATAACTCCAGAACGGCCAGACCGATTTTGATGAAACTTTTTGTGTGGGTTCGAGTGGGTCCAGGAATGGTTTATAGCAAAGAAAATTCAGCATTGCACCCGTGCGAAGCCGGGGCGGGTCGCTAGTTTATTTATATATAACAGACATACGAGTATTCGGCGGTGAATGTGGTCACGGCCTAATATAAATAGTTTTTATTTTAAATTGTACCTATTTATTGTAGGCAATAAAACAATTAGAACAGTAGAAAACATACACTGGTGTGAAGTTTGCAGAAGCAACCCCCATCAGGCTTTAGAGAGTGCGTACATTATATATTATTAGTAATTACTAGAGACATTCGAAACAGAGTAAGATAATAATATCTCAAGGAATCTTAGGTCTGAAGTTTGGACCTATATATATTGACAGTTGACGGGCCTATTAGCTCAGTTGGTAGAGATCCTGCCTTGTTTTATTTTATTTATTTATTTGGTTCGCCAACAGTTACTACATCAGCAAAAGAAAACATTTCTTACAAAAAAAAACTTGGTAAATGCGTAACTAATTATAGCAAACACCCCATGCGCAATTACACTAATAAAATCTTACACTAGGACAGTTACGTAAAACGTAGGGCGTCTAACATACGCTAAATAAAATTAAAACAAAATAAACCAAAAATGAATCGGTACACTAAGATACAACAGTAAGGTAAACAATAACATTTCTACGATACCGAGGCAGAGATACAGCAAATATATCTAACTATAGTACAGGCAATGCCGTGTGTAAATTGTGTCCCACAATTATTATTATTATATGTCCAACAGCAAGGGGCATCCTCAATTCCTGACGTTCTGATGCACGTCGAGATCCCTGTGGTTTACTACGTGGAATGTTTGCTCTCCTACTTCACTGTGCTCACTCACAACATGTTCTGCGCTGGAAACTACTTTCTGGGAGGCCAGGGAACCTGCCAGGTAATGCCAATGACGTAGAAACATATTTCGTTCAATTTTAAATCTTTGTTTACTCAAAAACATAAGAAACGGGGAATATATCGGTGAAATTGAGAAGGATTAGATGAAGCAATGATGAAAGATAAATGATAAATTACTTTTGATCGTTTCATGTGACTTGACCATTTTGAATAGGAACATAAATATTTTTTGGGACGAAATTAGTTTTCGTTCACGTGGTTCTGTTTCAACTTCCAAGAGTAGATTTACCAAAGGATTGGTCTACTTATTTTACTTAACTAATCACTTAATTGACTGACATTTTCCTAGTTGCACCTAGTACTTAATTTGTTTACCTTCAAAGATTTAGATCGTCAGATATGCCCTGATACCTCTGCATTCTCGCTTGTATCGAGTATACAGTATCACCTATTTTTCTCCTAAAGTAATTCAGATGACTGATTCTAAACTAGTGACCTCACATTTATGGTGGAAATACTTTAGGTAAGAGGTATTTTAGGTAAGAGGTTATGCAACGATTGAGATCTTCGATTACTTTCATTTACACAGGGTGACTCCGGCGGCGCAGCCACACAAGACGGTGTGGCAGTCGGTATAGTCTCCTTCGGTCGTGGGTGTGCGCAGCCGCTCTCACCGAGTGTTTTTGCAGACATCGCTTCAGCCCCCATCAGAGATTTTATAGCTGAACACACTGGATTATAGACCTAAGGTTCTTTAACGAAATTTACTATAGTTGTTGCCAAGTTTAAGTCATCCGTAAAAGCTGTAGATCTGGCTGGCATGTTGTTTCAAGTGGTAGTATCTGTCCAAGGCTGCGGATTCGATTCTCGTCTTGGACCAATATTTGCCTTAATGAAGATTCATGATAAAAGAGTCTCGTCTATTTGTTTATTATATGCCTATCTTGTAACTCACTTTTATTATTATTATTGTATGTACTTACGTATTTAGAAGAAGAAGAATTATTTTATTTTGCACACAGTAAAAGATAATCACTAATAATATAATTGATACTTCCAATCAAACTTATACCTACGTATTATAATTTTATAAACTTGTATGCAACCTCGTACCTATTTGAGGTAATACTCGTATTTTGTATGGTCGTTTATTCTATAGGTGCAGTCAACAAAGTTGTTAGGGTTACATGGCCATAAACTAAGATTCAGTTTTCTCTTAAAGCCTTAAATGTATTTATAGTATATTTTTTTGGTAAATTATAGGGATCAAAGATACCTTTTGAAATAAACATTAATCAATAAGATTTATTTATGACTTCCCCAGAAAAAATAGTTCTTAGTTACTGGCCATGTAACCCTAACAACTTTGTTGACTGTACCAACGTCATTTTAAGGTTCACACTACTCTTATAACATCTATATCTAGTTGTTACTTTTTGATCTTTTTTTTTTTTTAACAAAAATACAACCCATTTTCAAGGAATAGCACTAAAAAGACCACAGTCATTAATTTGACCTAAATTCAATTCCGGGCCCACAAATATTATCATAGTATTTTCTTGAACTTGGTGCCAAGCTATCTCAGTATTTTATACTCAATACTTATAATGTCATGCATGACTCTTCAAATAAAAAAAAAAGCATTACAGTTCCATCTTTCAATGACATCGCCATCTCTGCCAATAATCAATATATATATTTATATAATCTCACGCCTTTTTTATCCCCGAGGGGGTAGGCAGAGGTATTCCATTACTGGATATACCCACATGTCACGAGATATATTGGACCCCTAAACGTGATAGGTGGTGAGCCCATCGCCGGACCGGGTTTACTTACACATGACTCAGAATTAATTCTGAGACCTGCGGGTTTCCTCACGATGTTTTCCTTCACCGTCGAGCTAGTGATAAATATGTAAGTAAGTTTTTGAAAAACTCATTGGTACATGCCAGGATTCGAACCCGAGCCTCACTGATTTTCGGCCGGCTCTTTAACCGTCCGGGCTATCACTGCTCTTCAATAATCAATGAACTACATTAAAAAAACGCCCGTTTGAAGTTTGAAATGGAAGAAATCTTTGATATTTGAGGTTATAAATGAGGTTATATTTCTTCAAAAAATAATCTGAAAAACTAAACCAGTCCGAATCCTGATACTTTGGTAAAAAATTATAATAATCTCACACCTTTTATCCCCGAGGGGGTAGGCAGAGGTATTCCATTTCTGGATATCACCAATCCAACCAACCAACTTATCACGAGAAAATTTTGGTAAATAACCCCTTGGTACCCCTATTTACAAAAAAAAATACCAATTTTCTCTGAGATGTTGCTCTTTATAAAGGTGAGCCTCCATTTTGATCTTGATTTGATTTGTTCCCAACTATACCGAAGCTTAAAAATGTACGTGGAAGTTTATTATCATTTACTTACTAAAATACAAGTTAAATCGTCCCGCTTTGTTTGGATGCCGGAGGCACCATTTAGGAAGAGAATAATCTCTTCCTACGACTACGACGACAAAGTTTCGAAATAATTCCCCGTTCATTCTGCGCATAATTTCTGCGCGGGGGACGAGGAAACTAACACAAATAATGTTAAAACAAACGCATTTTTTGACAAAACAATTAAACACTAGCTTGAACTAGATGCACACAAATACATTCACCAATCCAAGCACTCCGTGAACTCAAAAAAACTAGTTGTATATAACAGGTATGCGTGTTGACCGACACTTTTTTTTGTCAGAGGGGAACGCCTGTTTAATACTCAAAGCCAATAAAGCACTAATTCTGAAACTTTGCGAATCCGAGGCACTATTTAAGAAGAATTTTTTGGTACCTATATATACAGTTCTTCAACAGTGCAGTGGTTTTTGTGTACCTACTGAGATGAGCTTTAGCCTGCCATCTTGACGTCAAGATAGCAGCAGCCTCACTGAACGACCTGAATAACTCCGAAAATAGCACTATTATAGCTTCGGGCACTATTTGGAACTATTTAAAGTAGAGTTATTTGGCATTATTAGAACAGCTCAATTCCATGGCGAGGCTTCCAACTTGACGGTCTCAAATAGCTGATATAATTTTTTGAACACCTATAGACACGCACATAGAATTTTTCCTAAGATTTGCTGGCTGCAAAAACACGTACCCGCCAATTTGTTTCTCACAAACTACAAATTGCACTACTTGGGTATCTAGTTATTAGAAGATTTTAATTGCGAAGTAAGCAGGAAGTTCAGATGACAGCCAGGCAGGTGTAACCTTCGGTACCTACCTTCTCGTTACAGTGACAATTTATATTGCCATGACGTAAGTCGTCGTTCAAGACAGTGCGCAGAGTAGAAAAGAGAATAGACACAAAGACCCCGTCTTTGCTTTCGGGCTAGTCTGGTGTCAAGAGTAAGCCCATCATTAAAAAATATTTTAAAATAGTTATTTTTCCTAACTAACTTACTCCTCATGAAATTCTTTATAAAAGTTACCTCATACCTAAATATTTCAAACTGACTCATCAAAAGAGGGTAATATTTTTTAATATTGTTATAAAGGCATTCTATATTTATATTTGTAAAAATCATTCTTACGTCGATTAGATCGGCGATGTATTCAAGAAAAGCCAGATAAAGAGTACTTACCCGAAACCGAAGAGCTAATATGAACCGATTGATGGATGTGGATAAGGCGCGAGAGGTATGCCAGGATCGTAGCAGGTGGCGGGCTGTTGTCTCTGCCTACACCTTTGGGAAAAAGGAGTGAGCATATGTATGTATTTGTAAAAAGACAGACCAACTGACTAATTTCATTACCCTATTGCACCAGAATGAGGGTAATGTGAATGGTGCTTTACGGAGGTAAGTATGTAATTATGTGAAGGTATTTTGTTGACGCAGCATTCGTAGCCTCAACGTTAGTTTATCTTCTGAGTGATTGGCTACATTTTTCCACGACTGGTCCAAAAGAAACACGCTTTTTTAATTTAATAAATTAATGTTCGAAATCACTTCTTAATCATACAAAAAGTTTTAGGCTTCCTAATTTTGCTGCGGAACAAGTTCAAAAATGCGACATAGTGTGAAATGCAATTCCAGCTGAAAGGTATGTCGTTCTTTATTTTGCCTTTTTAAATGCGATTCAAGTATACCATATGACAAATATATCTTTTTCTGCTCTACTTATTCGCAAATTCTATTCTTTCATACTTCCCTAACTCAGGGCTGCCATTGGATAAACAAAATATTCTAGTGTTCCATCGTTTTATTTTGAACGTAAATTTAGTGAGGTATCGTTTTAATTTTCCTGAAATATATAATAAACTTCACTTGTTATACAATTGGCATAAAGTTCATAATGATATGTATTTACAATTTCGTTGTGAAAAGTCGCTTCCATTACATTTAGCAGCGGTGTAAATTGAGGCTAGCTTTAGCGAATAGAATAGCGAATATACGTAGGATTTACACAATGCTATCCTAACTAAAACGTGTAAATCAGCGAACCAGAATTTGTATTGACTTTGACTGGCAGCGCCCAACGTTCCCGTTCAATATCGGATAGTTTAAATTCAATATCGGGAATCGTCCTTTTCTAATCAAGAACAGACTACTTATCTACCAAATAAATTTTACCCAAACCCTAAACGCCAATACACTTCACCTCCCAAACTTTCGCAATCAATATAAAAGGGTTTATTCTATTCTTGTTAGTAGTTCTTAGGTATTTATGGTATGGACAATATTGGATCAAATTATATCCGATTTACCATTTCGTTGATCCCCCAAGGGCCTAGAGAATTGCTTGGCAACCTGTCTAGACGTAAACTCTCATATATTGTCTCTATCTTAGCCTGAGATCGCTGCAAATAAAAACACTGACGTTAGTTTGTAAGCCTTGTCTGAAAATATAAAGCAGTCTTCAAGAAACAGCTGTTACGTACATGGATTTCGAGCACATTCGTGATATATACGAGGTTTACAAGCACATTAAATTTTTTACGCGAGAGACGACTTTTAAAAAATTTAATACATGTTTGTATGTACATAGTTGTATTCCTATTTTTGGTTAAGATATTATATAGAGTTTTTGCGTTTGCTGTGATATGGGAAATTGTAAGTTTGCAAATCGAAGAACTATAGGTACATCCCACCCATTATTATCATTGTCATATTTTTGTTTATACAGCCTAACGACGTAATAACATGGCTGCTACTATTTGTTTAAATAATATTATAAAAAATCTTTGAATTTAAATTTAAAATTCGTTGTTTTTTCACGAACTAAAACTAACACTTTCCTACTTCTTTTTACTTATGCTATCTCAAAAACATATTTTTAGTTTTTTTTTTTCAAATATAGAGTAAAATGCCCTATTCTATTTATAGTTAGTAATCAGCATCCCTGTCCCCCGGACTATAATGAAATTGGAATAGGCTTAACGCGTTGTTGTTCAGACTTAAGCAAAGATTACACATTCTAGATCCAATCCCATAGAACCTAGACTACGATTCCCAGTCATTAATTATACTCAGAATAATTTAAATTATCAATAGAGTAGTTGATCGTATAACATAATTAAATTGCCTACCTATAGTCTTTCGTTGTAAAGATCTCAAAAAAGTTTTTATCTACTTATATCTATATTAATTATAAAGAGGAAAGATTTGTATGTTTGTATCTTTGTTACTAATAAACTCAAAAACTACTAGATCGATTGTAAAAACTCTTTCACCAATGGAAAGCTAAAATATCCGTTAGTAACATAGGCTATATTTTATTCTCGTATTCCCACGGGAACGAAAAACCGCGCAGAACCGCTAGTTTAAAATATTTTTCCTGATAAAGAACTGTGATAGTCATCCATCATTTTTCCTGTAATATTTTTATATACTTCTATTGACCCTAATTATTTCAGAGTTGATGTTTTGCTTACTTCGGATTAGGGGTTGCATATTTTTGACATTTTGTATATTAACAACTTCCCTGTCTAGTGAGTCATTACAACACATTGCATTGTTTTAACTATTGTGTCTACTGTTGCGAAGGGAAGTTCGAAAAAATTGTGATAATTATAAAAAAAAAGTTGTAAGTAATGTGCAAATGATGCCTGTGGATATGATACCCCACGATAGTTTTCGTAGTTTACTCACTTAGGCTGCTATGACAGACAGACAGAGTGGCACCGTAACGGTTTTTTTTCACCAGTTTGATACCTACGAAACCGAAAAATAACCAAATCAGTTCAGCCGTTCTCAATGCGCTGCCATCGAACAGCATTTAATTTTTATTTAACGTAAGGGATTTATTGTTACTTTTCTCACCACATGCTCGACAAAGCCGGATTATATATATATATATATATATATATATATATATATATAAACGTCACCGAAAGCAAGACATTATATCCCTTGTCTTTAGCCGGGCTATAATGTTGTATGGAATTTCATTATAACCCTAGGTCAATAAGGTAATTTTCACTTTTCATAATCCTTATTGCTATGACGATAAAGTCTAATTTCGTTAAGCAAAATGTGGTACAGTCGTGGCCAACTCGATTTTCGAAAACCGAAGCCGCGACCAACTAGATTCGCACAATCTTCATTTGTTAAATCAAGTAGGTCACGCCGGCAGAAACAAGTTGCTGTATCCATTTTATAGCTTTAACATTTCAAAAAGAATATCGAAAATGTCGAGTGATGAAAGTACTTTGACTCCAGAGTCTATTAAACTAGATGCCATAGGCATTGTCATTAATCTACTACCATGCAATTGCATTTTATGGTCTCGCTTATGGTGAGAAAAGTAGAGTATATAACTCGGGAATAATACTGTTTTTCTCTTGGGCGCTTAAATCCCTCACTAAACTCAGGACTCAGTCTTAATTCCCTTGCTTTGCTCGGGAATTAAATAATAACTCCCTCGCTGCGCTCGGGACTAAAACTAGGAGTCCTTCGTTACGTTCAGGATTCAATGTCGCGCCCGTGACATAGAACAGTGCTTTATTCCCTTGTTGTATAATCTACTATTATGTGAAGTAGGTATGTATTGTGTGACACAATACACACGGTTATTCAGTCTCAAACTAGGCAGAGTCTGTAAATTTATTCCATATTAAATAAATAAATAATATTAACTAAATTGTGGGACACAATTTACACACCGTTCTTTAGTCCCAAACTAGGCAGAGCCTGTACTATGGGCAATAAACAACTGATAGACATACTTCAGTACATAGTATAAAACAAAGTCGCTTTCTCTATCCCTATGTCGCTATATCCCTATGTCCCTTTGTATGCTTAAATCTTTTAAACTACGCAACGGATTTTGATGCGTGTTTTTTTAATGGATAAAGTGATTCAAGAGGAAGGTTTTAGTGTTAGCATTGCACCTGTGCGAAGCCGGGGCGGGTCGCTAGTAAATAAATAAACAAACAAAAAACATAAACTCGAGCGGGGATCAAAGCCGCGACCTCCGACTCAGAAGGTAGGGTCACTACCAGCCACAGAACACTTTTACTCCTATGAGCCAACAGGCCTGTCAAAGAAGTATACTTGCTATTTATTTTTTCTAATATTTCAAGTTTCTAGCTATGACTGTTAAAGAGATTGGAGATTATCTTTCTATGTGTAAAAAAATTATAAAACTAAACTAACAAACCACCTTCGTTCCTTTCTTAATTTACCCTTGATTTATACCCACTACGATGTTTAATGTCGGCCACCACATGGACGAAGTCGGGTGCAAAAGTTAACCAACTCATAAATCAATTTTAACATTTCTGCCTTAAAAATTATGAAGTTTTAAACAAGTTTCTACAGCCTATTTCCTGCCTCTTTTCTTTTTTCTTTCTAACATTGAGTTCTTAATTATTTTTTTTATATTTCGACCTTTAAAATTACGAAGTTTCATAAAAAGTTTTATTCCCTATTTTAACCCCTTAGGTAATAAATTTCAAAAAATCCTTTCTTATATTGCTCATTAATTTAAGGAACGTTATGTGCAAAATTTTATAATCATATACCCAGCGGTTTTAACTGTGCGTTGATATCAGTTAGTCCGCCAATCAGTTTTTTCTTTTATATATATTTTTTTAGGTTCATAAAACTGGGTACTATTCAAAAACGTACATAAGAGGTTAACTTCAAGACGGTAGAATGTAGCCTACTCGATATGATAGATAGATAAAAGATTTATTTACTTTTACATAAACAGGTTTATAATTATTAGGTATAGGTACCTACTTTTTCTAATTTCATCTGTACACGTGATGCTGAAGCACAAAGGGTCCAAACTCAGCATGATGCCTTGCCGCAAGCAGGACGCTGGTTTTCAGGTGGGACCTTGTCAGGTGCCACTTAATAAATATTTATAAGTTCCGCGCTCTTTTACTAAAAATTTAAAACTGTTAATAAATAAAACAAACCATCACAATATATAATAGTAATAAATACATAACCATGAAAATAGAGTACAATATTATATAAATAAATAAATATCAAATAAATAATGCATATAAATAAATAAATAACGATTTTAAAAGAATACTGTGTACAAGGAACCGACATTAAAGTACCAGGCAAACCCGTCTTCTGTGTTTCCAGAAAGAAAGACTTTAAGTATGTTTTAAAGGTATGCACAGAATTATATTGTTTAAGGGGAGGAATATTATTCCAGCATTTGGTTGCCTGGTATCAAAAACTGCCGGTAAATGCGACCGTTTTATGTTTCTGGCACACAAGCAGAAATCAGCAGACGTATTCACAGAGACTCGATACCGTTTCCGTTCGATTCGAGTCGAATCTATCGACATCGGAAACGAATCTATCGAGATGGGCTGATGTTGGTATGACAGTTGGTGTCACATATGACATAAGTTTTCGATACCAACATCAGCCCATCTCGATAGATTCGTTTCCGATGTCGATAGATTCGACTCGAATCGAACGGAAACGGTATCGAGTCTGTGTGAATACGTCTGCTGGTCGGTCTAGTACTATATTTATTATGGAATGGCGATCTCGATATGAACACAACATGCGCATAAAGCAAGCAGTTCAACAATTAAGTTTAACGAAGTTTGAAGTTTTATATAATACTAGCGGTTCAGCGCGGTTTCACCCGCGTAGTTCAAGTTCCCGTGGGAATACGTAAATAAAATATAGCCTACGTTACTCAGGGATCTTCTAGCTTTCCATTGGTAAAAGAATTTTTAAAATAGGTCTAGTAGTTTTTGAGTTTATTCGTAACAAACATACAAAAATACAAATCTTTCCTCTTTATAATATTAGTATAGATATAGAAGTATAGATTATTACTAGGGCAAATGAGTAGAGCTGAGTCGATTCGAGGAATGTATTCTTATGAATTACTTACGTCTTAATTACAATAAAAGGAAATGTTGGAAAATTCTGTTTATTGTCTCTATGACATCATTATTTACATACATTTAGGAATACTTAATAACAGTTATTTAATTAGTAATAGACCTATTACGTCTCAGGTTTCGACTTTTAGAGACGATTTCTTTAACCTGATAACTTGATCAAGCATTTTGTACTAAAAGCCACACTTATATTACAATGGTAACTTAATTTAAAATCAAGCAATCACAACTTAAATTCGATTTTGTTATTAAAACTCATTAAACTGTCAGAGATTTAGGTCTTTGTATTAGTCTTTTGTCTTAAACAATTCAGCTGTCACAATCAGTAATTAAAGTGTGCATGTAAGTATATTGCAGTTCAAACATTTTTCAAACAACAAAATATTCGATTGCCCTGCACACACCTACACAGCACTCACCACAATATATAACACACATCCTAGCATAATGTTCTGCAAATTTCTTTCTTTTAATATTTCTTTGTTCCTTTTGAGATACCTACCCTCATCACTTATATTGTTATCATATTAATAACATCTTGCACCGACGTGACACTGTCTCCCAAGTTAGGTACAGGCGCTTAGCTTAGTTTGATCATCCATGAAAATTACAGGGTTGTCAATATAGTTCTAAGATCTCTGTTAGCATGTAAACAGTTTAGTAAATAAATATTTTTATTATTATTATTATTATTATTTGATAGTTAATTATTGCAATATAAACAATCCTAGGAAACTTTCTCGTATACCTAAATTATGGTGTTACAACTTGCTAGTAGCTGTAGGCACAGTATATATTTTAAGTTACTTAATTGCTAAAAATTGCTACTAACTACAAGTTTTTATAAACTACAAAATGAAAATTCTCTTGGTAACTCCATTATCCAAAAATTTATGAATTATATACTCATTAAGATTGATTAAAGTAATAAAGCTTTTCTACGATTGATAAATATTAGTTCATAATTTACAGTAATCACAGTCTTGAAACTAATTTCACAACAAACTCCATTTATCCAGAGCTCCATTAGTATTAATCAAAGACGTTAGAAAAAATGGGTTCTTTGCTTCTTTCTAATGTCTTTTGTTTTACTAGAAATTACAATACAATATTATAATTAGCACCCTTATACGTTTCACTGGAATAATTTAAGTTACATCCAGGATTTGCTCCTCTTCCTCCACTCTTCGGGTTGGTATTACATTCAGATCTTATAGCTATACGTAATATGTGATATATAGAGAATCCTCGTTCAATGACTGACTGACTTGTCAACGCTCAGCTTCAAAATTGCAGTCTCCTAGATGTTGAAGCTACGCGGTCAAGTCAGTCGGTCAGAACATTTCTCTCTGTATGTATATTATATAACTTTCAATAGAATACTTAAAAAATCATGAAGTCCACCGTAATGACAAAAACTATCATACTTAGTTCAGGAACATTTCGTACCAAGTTAAAGCAATATTACTCAGATTCTTAAGCTTGGGTCCCACGGTCCGTAAAATCGCGGATGCACGCAGACCAGCTCGCACGACGCACCGTGGGACCGGCCTCGTCCGTGATAGCACAGAACGTCTGTGGCGGTGCGCCCGTATCCATCGTGAGTCGGTAACTTCAAAGGTGCGCTCTTCTCTCTCTTTCTTTCGCTTTGCATTATGACAACATAAAAACATCTACACACACCGACACGCACCGTTGGACCGGCCCTGCCTGTGGTGCGTCGCCGTCCGTGCTTGTCGGCTGAGTGTAGCTGATCCGTAGAATAGCGGACCGTGGGACCCCAGCTTTACAAGAACGCATGATTGTTACATTAATGTCTATAAATTAAATGAAGTCAGGCTTCAATTTTATATAGCATCCTCATTTTCGCATCAAAACAAACTTACTTATAGTAAGAACGTTGTGGAACATTAATTTTCAAAGTATGGTACGAAAGAATAAAACTAAAACAGTGATGTTATAAATGGTGTTAAGCCCGGTGGTCATCAAGGATAGATGTAATGCGTCAAATAAAATATGTGATGGTATGGATCATATTCTTGAACCATTACTCGGAGAGCAGTGACACGTGCACCCCAAGATTTACATCGTTAGATTTGCCCTGACGCCGAAAATCGTTGACATGTTTGAATTGATTCGAGTGCCTGATTATGTATGCAACACAGGCTCCGTGCCTAGTCCACAGGTCACTGACTATCCCTTTGCTCTTACCCTGTTTACATTGTTTCTGCTGTGTTTTGTTGGCAAATAAATAAATAATAATTATTATTGCCATTGTTAGGTGTATAACTGAGAGACATGCCTCTTTCTCTGTTAGAGGAATTCAAATGAGCACCATTTTCAAAAGAGTGAGCTCACTCAATCCATGATTGATGAATTCAAAAATGTTTAAAGGGTTTAGCCGAGTGGCTTTGTAATACGTAAATATTAGTCGAATATATTGAAAAATGCAATGGGATTTTGTCCTGCGCGCCGCTTTATAGAGCGACCAAGTAAAATTAACACTACACCAAATAATTGTTGTCACTGACATATAGTTCTTAATAGTTACAATTATGCGAATGCCGATTAAGCGAATTGAACCTGCATTTGCTTCTTGTTTAGGAAGGGATATCTGTTTAGCTATTTAAAGTTTCAAATCATAGTTTTTCCAAAATAGTGTTGATGGCAGACGCTACTCCGGACACCATGGCTATTATGGCAAGTATACAAATGACAAGGTTCTTCCACACTACTATATGACAGATTCCTATATCCTTGCCCCATCGCGACACGGTTTCCACCACAGCCGGCAGTAGGAGACCCATGATGGACAGACAGACAGCGCCAATCAGTTCCATGAACAGTTCCAGTTTTGGTACGGCGGAGGCGATGCCAACTGTGAGCAAAGAGCGTATAAGTATAGAATAATAGATAAAGGAATGGGTTTCTCATAAACCCGTCAAGCCTAGTGAATGCAGACACAATTGATTATCATCAAACTTCGTGCTTATCCGTTAGTACGACAGTGATTATACTCGTAACTAACAATGGCCTAGTAATGGATAAAAATATTGAGGAGATTGGGGGTATAACAGGATCTACCAGAAAAAGCTTTATCTGGTTCTGAGTTAAGATACTCTAATTTCAAATTACAATCGTTGTGAAACATTGATACTTTGAAGATTAGTAATTTTCTTGTAGTTTTTATAAAGTCTGCGAAATACACAAAAAATCACATTGAAGAAAATCTGATAAACTTTTCCGAGCTTCATTAATAATGTCGCTGTCAAAAGTGTCAGCGCTACTTTTGCGTCGTACATACAAGTTCTTGCTTAGCTAAAGTCTCACATGATGCAAGTCGGAGACAAGATTTACTAAAACGGATAGTCGTTATACAATGCAGAGACTATAAAACACTAAACGAAAACCAATAGGCAATACCAATAAATTTTCAGCCTTTGGGGATTTTCTTTTGGGGATCTGTAAAACATCTTTAATGTTTTACCAGAGACCAGTTTTATTTAAACTGGTCTCTGGTTTTACAGATGTGGTTAGGGTTTCATTATTCTCAACGAAATTCTGAAATTGTGTTTGTGACTGCAAAAATAATTTTATTTGGTTTTTTTGTTGTTGAGTCTGCCTTTGGCCAGCCGCCAGGTAATATTTATGGCGGTGCCTAGAATTTTTATGACGTTATTTTTTATAAATATAATATGTAGATTGCATTTCGCATTTTTACTGGCCTCAAAACTTGCTACAGTTTCAATTTCTCGAACCATTTATAGTAAATGGGTTTTGGTTACGAGAAGTCGTAAACTACTTTAATGACTGGCTATGTAAGTTTAGTTTTAAAAAGTTGCTGTGATGTCAGAAGAAATTGGTTAAAATACATATAAAAATAGTTTTTCTATTTTCTAATATGTAGTTTTCATTTAAACAACAAACAAAATAATTTGTGTTCCCATTAAGGCAAATTGGAGTTTAGACATTTTTATAAGTCTGCCGTTAGTAAAAGTTGTAAACCGATTGTTAATTTAGTCTCTAGTTTTTAAAAGTATCTACTTACTCAAACAACAACAAATTTTATTAGAATTAGGTTCAGGTAGAAAAAAAAAATTCCTGATCGTGAAATCGTGACTGATAGACAGCGATATCTACATAAAATTTTGAATACCTCCTCTTAGTAATTTCATTTAAAGTAAATTTGATAAAATGCTACTAAAACATTGCTTTTATAGTTTTAAAGAATTTCTGGAATTTAAACAATGATTTGTACCTACATTTAATTTTGATCATATTAATATTATTTCAATCATATAATTTTAATTTAATTACTATAATTTGTATGCTTACATGTAAGCTGAATACTTTGTAGATTTAGGTATTAATATAGAAAAAACCGGCCAAGTGCGAGTCGGACTCGCGCACCGAGGGTTCCGTACAACCTTGCAAATTTATGGTTTTCGTGATTTTTCCTTTATCTATGCTATAAGACGTTGCTTCGTACCAAATTTCAAGATTCTGAGTTCACGGGAAGCACCCTGTAGGTTTTGATTCCCTTGCAAGTGTCGAAAATTTGCGGCATAAACGGCTGTATCTTTTGATTGCGTTGGCTTAGAAGTTTGATTTTTTCACAGCTTCAAGGGACAGTAGACCTGAGTAATTGATATAAATTTCAGCTTCATACCTCCACGCGTTCCTGAGAAAAAGGGTCTTGACAGACGGACGGACGGACGGACAGACGGACAACAAAGTGATCATATAAGGGTTCCGTTTTTTCCTTTTGAGGTACGGAACCCTAAAAAGATCTGAATTGACTGTATTCTCTCAAAAAAAGATATTTATATTTCTAAAAAATATGTAAAATGGGAACAGAAATTAAAAAATATGGTTTTGCTTAATCTTACCAACAAGCAGTGTCCCAGCTAGTCGCAAGCCAGCAATTGCCCATCTGTGCGATTTGGCCGGGACTCGATCCTGCACCCGACGCCAGACCACGTCCACAGGGACGTAGTATACTAATGCGAAGGAAAGCAGCATCACACAAGCCACTAATATCTTTGCGGTTTGTGCCAAACTGAAAAAATAAAAGTAAAGGAAAAATAATTTAAATTGGGAAGTTGTTTTAATGAAGTAGGTACTTTGTGTATCACAGTTAATATTTAGGAGTAATAGTGTTCTGTGGCACATGACACTTTTTGCACCACTTCTCTAAAGCAAAGAGATTAAAATATAAAAGGGCATAGAGGGGACAAAGTAAGGAAAATCTGAAACCAAAAATTATTACTAGTGGGCAAGTCTAGTGTGATTGGAGCGAATGACTGCTCGCGTTCATAATAACTGACATGATGCTTGAGATTCAAAGTTTTTGTATGAAAATCATCTATGCCTATGTCTAACGATGGTAGAAATATCATAAATTGGAGAACCGTGGCAGCCCCTGTCACTCGGCACTCCCAAGTTCCAGAGCAAAGAAGTTTGAAGAAAAAGTGGGATTTTTTTTCTTTCAACTTCTTTGTTCCAAAGTAACAAGGCCATATTATTTTAAATCGAGCCCGTAAAATAAAGCGGGCAAGCGAATTTGACTAATATTTTTTATGGAGGGAATATTTTCATAATTCATAGTCAACTGAATTTTTCTTTCTCGCAGTGGAATGAAAATGCGTTTTCATGTTTTGTTTTTGCATTCCATTAACAAACATTGGTATAAAAAACAGGATTCATTATTTTATTAAATATAATTTCTTGATGAATAAATACGGGTCATTTTCTTTTCTGAATTTCGTGCTGTGTAATTGGCGTTTTGAATTCTAATAAAAGGTCTTTTAGTGGTAATGTTGCATAAAAAATATATTTTTTATGTAAAGGTATCTTTTATATTTTTCACTTCTCATGCTCTAAAAGTACGCCAATATAGCCCTACGAAGCGGGACTAAAGTGACCACTTTAGTCCCTAGGGAGTATAAAGTATTTTTTTTTTATTTCCTTAATTAGAAAAAGACAACCTCAAACAGCCAGTAAATATCTGTAGAGTGTGGACCATCTTCATTGCGAAAATGTGAAGAGTTTTAGTTCCATGGTTTTTCCGCGAAGAAGGCGGCGCCATGTGTTTTAAATTGTTTACCTGCAAAGAGATTTAAATCTCTTTGCATGTGTTTTAAATTGTTTACCTGCAAAGAGATTTAAATCTCTTTGCAGGTAAACAATTTAAAACACATGGCGCCGCCTTCTTCGCGGAAAAACCATGGAACTAAAACTCTTCACATTTTCGCAATGAAGATGGTCCACACTCTACAGATATTTACTGGCTGTTTGAGGTTGTCTTTTTCTAATTAAGGAAATAAAAAAAAAATACTTTATACTCCCTAGGGACTAAAGTGGTCACTTTAGTCCCGCTTCGTAGGGCTATATTGGCGTACTTTTAGAGCATGAGAAGTGAAAAATATAAAAGATACCTTTACATAAAAAATATATTTTTTATGCAACATTACCACTAAAAGACCTTTTATTAGAATTCAAAACGCCAATTACACAGCACGAAATTCAGAAAAGAAAATGACCCGTATTTATTCATCAAGAAATTATATTTAATAAAATAATGAATCCTGTTTTTTATACCAATGTTTGTTAATGGAATGCAAAAACAAAACATGAAAACGCATTTTCATTCCACTGCGAGAAAGAAAAATTCAGTTGACTATGAATTATGAAAATATTCCCTCCATAAAAAATATTAGTCAAATTCGCTTGCCCGCTTTATTTTACGGGCTCGATTTAAAATAATATGGCCTTGTTACTTTGGAACAAAGAAGTTGAAAGAAAAAAAATCCCACTTTTTCTTCAAACTTCTTTGCTCTGGAACTTGGGAGTGCCGAGTGACAGGGGCTGCCACGGTTCTCCAATTTATGATATTTCTACCATCGTTAGACATAGGCATAGATGATTTTCATACAAAAACTTTGAATCTCAAGCATCATGTCAGTTATTATGAACGCGAGCAGTCATTCGCTCCAATCACACTAGACTTGCCCACTAGTAATAATTTTTGGTTTCAGATTTTCCTTACTTTGTCCCCTCTATGCCCTTTTATATTTTAATCTCTTTGCTTTAGAGAAGTGGTGCAAAAAGTGTCATGTGCCACAGAACACTATTACTCCTAAATATTAACTGTGATACACAAAGTACCTACTTCATTAAAACAACTTCCCAATTTAAATTATTTTTCCTTTACTTTTATTTTTTCAGTTTGGCACAAACCGCAAAGATATTAGTGGCTTGTGTGATGCTGCTTTCCTTCGCATTAGTATACTACGTCCCTGTGGACGTGGTCTGGCGTCGGGTGCAGGATCGAGTCCCGGCCAAATCGCACAGATGGGCAATTGCTGGCTTGCGACTAGCTGGGACACTGCTTGTTGGTAAGATTAAGCAAAACCATATTTTTTAATTTCTGTTCCCATTTTACATATTTTTTAGAAATATAAATATCTTTTTTTGAGAGAATACAGTCAATTCAGATCTTTTTAGGGTTCCGTACCTCAAAAGGAAAAAACGGAACCCTTATATGATCACTTTGTTGTTTTCAGGATTCATTATTTTATTAAATATAATTTCTTGATGAATAAATACGGGTCATTTTCTTTTCTGAATTTCGTGCTGTGTAATTGGCGTTTTGAATTCTAATAAAAGGTCTTTTAGTGGTAATGTTGCATAAAAAATATATTTTTTATGTAAAGGTATCTTTTATATTTTTCACTTCTCATGCTCTAAAAGTACGCCAATATAGCCCTACGAAGCGGGACTAAAGTGACCACTTTAGTCCCTAGGGAGTATAAAGTATTTTTTTTTTATTTCCTTAATTAGAAAAAGACAACCTCAAACAGCCAGTAAATATCTGTAGAGTGTGGACCATCTTCATTGCGAAAATGTGAAGAGTTTTAGTTCCATGGTTTTTCCGCGAAGAAGGCGGCGCCATGTGTTTTAAATTGTTTACCTGCAAAGAGATTTAAATCTCTTTGTTAATCTGTGACACCCTGACAGGTTTAGAAGAAAAAACTGACCGCGAAAATTTCTGAATTTTTGTCGAGTGTAAATTTGTTGGGTTTTAAATAAATTTGTACTAAATTGTCAATTTTTCTCGCACTCAAAGTGAAAAGTACAGTTTGCACCTCGAGACTAAACGCCAACTTAATATACCCTCGGTTTCATGACTCCCTCGCAAGCTCGGGAGTCAAACCACCTCTGGTTTATTATGGCTTTGTTTAGTCCCTCGATATAAAATATACTATTATTTACTTCAAATCTAGCGATTGAACGGAGATATTTATTGATGTATGACATAAGCTAGATAATACCTATAATACATCAAAATCAAGGCAATCTTGTCATACGGAACCATTCATGTGCGAGTCCGACTCGCACTTGGATGTGTTTTTTAAATATCTTTATGCTAGTAAGTCATTAATATTAGCGCACGTACGCAACCCTTGAGCTCGATTCTCACTAGACCGGTATTCTCGACTTTTATTTGTTACTAGGAAATTAAATGCAGCCCGGGATGTCGTAATAATGGTTTCATTACAGTCTGAGAGCTCCATTAGTGGCTTTGTGTTTTAAAATGTTTCATTAGTCCAACAGTCTTATGATGATAATCGAATTTAAATTAAGTAAGTCCTCTCCTACCTAACTAATAACCAACCAACAAAGTTTCTGTAAGAGCAGAACTAAATGGATGGATGTCTAAAAGCTGATTAACTTTTCTTTGGTAAGAGTACCTACCTATCTTTAGTGTGACAAAAAATACTCAAGAATTATGCTTATTTACATAACTATGTACTTGTAAGTATGTAGGTACTTGTAAGTAGGTATTATATTTTACTAGTTGTTGCCTGCGATTCAGTCACGTGAACTTTAGCTTTATCACGTCCCATGATATCATTGTTTTTCCGAGATGAATAGTTTAACTCTTACCTCAAAATGCAAGCTGTCTTGCTACCAAATTTAATCATGATAGGTTCAGCGGTCATCGCGTGAAAAGATAGTAAAGAGAGTACCTAGAGAGTTATAAAAATAAAATAATAATCTCACGCCTTTTATACCCGAGTTGGTAGGCAGAGGTATTCCATTTTTGGATTTACCCACTTTTCACAAGATGTTTTTTGAACTCCTAAACGTGATAGGTTTAGAGCCCATCGCCGGACCGGGTTTTTTACACATGTCTCAGAATAAATTCTGGGACCTGCGGGTTTCCTCACGACGTTTTCTTTCACCGTCGAGCTAGTGATAAATATGTACGTAAGTTTTGAAAAACTCATTGGTACATGCCAGGATTCGACCCCGAGCCTCACTGATTATCATCATGTGAAGCAGGCTCTTTAACCGCGCGTAAGGCTATCACTGCTCTACAGATTTATTTAGCCTTTGTAATGTGAATATAATATTTTATTTTATAAGATGTTCAGTTCTTATATCAGACAGAGTTTAGAGTCAATTGAAATGGCGATTCACACTTTATTTATTTGGCAAGCTTACATAAAAACATAAAGCATACCTAAAATATTAAAAGAAAAGTTGACAAAACTATAAACTAACCACCAATTAACAGTACCTACGCACATTTGCGCTAAACTATAAGACAACAAAGGGTTCTAAACAACATAAAATACTAACTATAAAAATAAAATACCTATTTAGAGACAAAGGCGTATTAGCTTCGCGTTCGACTGTCATATAATTCAGCGGGATGCTAAAATTGTTGACGCGTGTCCTCTCAATAAACGATACTGTGGGTGATTCTCAGAATCCTTTGAGTTACAAATTGATATTACAATAGATACATATTAAAATGAAGTTATAGCAGAAACGTGACTTCATCGGCGTCTCAGCTCCAGTGCCCTTCGCGTAATATAATTGCTTCCTCAGGAAGTAAGATAAACGTTGTCGCCGCGCCAAATTGTGATTGGTTGTGTGCACGTCGCGCGAACGATTATGATTGGCTGGAGTTGCAATAACTTTCAAAGAAGAAGACATATAAGCCCCTTTGAATAAAAACATTTAATTTGATTTGACCCTCTACGCGCCCCTCGTTGGAGAGTGGACTTTTGCTCGCTGGACGTTGCCGAAGAAAGTAGCAGAGACGGTTGACTTTGTATATGACTCTATATTGACTACAGCAATTAATTATGCTAATTACATTCATTTATATTGTGCTAATATGAAAGTAATCTCGATTGAAGCGAAATATAAAAGTTCACAATTTGAATACCGTGTTTCTTTATATAAATATCTTCCAAAACTCATTAAGATCCGTTTAGCCGTGAAAAGGTAAGAAACAGAGAGTTATTTCCGCATTCACATCCTTTTCCCGCGTTCCCCAATAGGTAATATAAATGCCGAAGTAACTTTGTCTCTCAGTTACCTAGTTTTATTTGAAGATCCTATATTGATGAATGGTAGGGATTTAACTTTTGAAGATGAATAGAATAGGCTACCGAAGCCCTTTCCTAAAGGATTAAAAATCTGTTGAGCCGTTATAAGTAGATATTTGGTTGTAATTTAGTGTAGCGTTTATTTAGTAATTTATTTTGGTAAGAAGGTAAGTGGTTCCATTGGTGAGATAATTTTTAAAATCGGTCCAATAGTTTTTGAATTTATTCGTAACAAACATAAAAAAATACTAATCTTTTCTCTTTATAATATTAGCACAGACCAGATATTAGTATAGATGAATAATAGTCATAATAAGAATTTTAATGTTGCTATAATTTGCTCTACAGAACATCACGCCACAGTAGTTTAAAGAAATATTTACAAGTAATAAATAAATACACTTACATTTCGTCTTGAGGTAGATTGAGAGTGAGACTTCCCCTTACATCTTCCCCATACTTAAGGTAGCCGGCAAATCCGACGAATCCGTACATCACGACAACGACTGACATCGCCGTGTTGAGCACGCCCGGACAGCCAAGGAATTGTTGTGGTTTCGTCATCTCGTTCTCAACAGGCATCACTACGCCAATACCCTCCATCGCGAATAGGGATGTGCTGGAAAGGTCGTTACATATTTTTTCATCTCTCACTCTATTACACACACAAGTACAGTTATATCGTTGGAGCCTAAACAGTTTGTCGGATCGATGACGTTAGATCAAGACAAATTTTACATATAAAACATCAGGGACCTACAAACTATTCAGGAATTTATCTTGGTATAAACCATAGTCCCTCTTCAGTGCAGATAATGGTTCCCTTTTATTTTTATGTCCTGTCAAGTATTTATTTATTTTGTTTGCCAACCGACACGTTTAGGTAATTATTTTTACGCTATCATGCAATGTTATTAATTGGTTTATAGCTCAAGATTCTACTTGAGAAAAAAGATATATTATTCCTCTACAAATGTGGGATAAATATAATATCCAAATTTAGGCCAATACTTTGTGTAGAAATAAGTAGGTTAGTATTTAAAATTGCCAAGTTCATTATTTGTTAGAAAAGTACTTAATCCAGTTTCTTATCCGGTATATTTTGCCTCAAATTTCATCCTGATTTTTAAAAAAAGCTCTTTGAAGTCTACACACGATATAATATTCTGTGAAATTACTTTAAGAGAGTTTGAAACTAAACTCCACAATCTCCATAAAAGATAAAAATTAGGTTGATATGTTACCTTCGAGCTATGTCAGGATAAAGATGAAGATAAGTAACATTTCGGTGTATTGTATATGATACAACACTATGGCGATACACATAAAAGCCGCGAACGCTTGCTTTGAACGTTTCAGTCCAGCGTGCACCATTATAGCCTACTTAATTAAAGATTTTCAACACACAACAAAAAAAACTTACCTGATAAAACTAGGTATTCCCGTAATAGAATTAGCTAGGCTCCTTTCGCTGATGGACGGCGGACTCTTCAGGCAGTAATAAACGGAGATGCAGATGGAAGCCAGCCAAACAAAGTTGGCGAACGCGGAGAACGGCACAAGATACTTTAGCTTGGTGATTTGAGTCAGCGGGATCAGGACTACGAGAGTCAGACCACAGTACACCGTGACCGACCAAGACGGTCCACCGTAGACATCTGACACCTGAAAATAAGCATTTAATAGGGTAGACACATTAAATTAAATAATATATCAAAAATGTTTTATGCAGTAACAGATCGTGAACACAACCACAGAATAAGTAATAGTACTAACGACGCAACTAATAAGGGGGTTGAAATCATCTTTTAAGTAGATATAAAAATACTTGTGTCAGATGATTTCGCTCCTCATTTAAATAGAAAAACTAAAATAAGACTTAAATCTTAGTATCTAGAGTGAAAAATAATAAAATAAATAAAAGTGAATTAAAGAGTGGAATAAATGTTTGGACGAATCGATACTTAGCCGTTTCTTGCGAAACACACGTATGGTTGGGTTGGTAGTACTCACGGACCTCTACAACACGGCAATCGATTAAAAAGGAAATTAAAGTTGGTGTAGGTGTCACGACCTCAGTATTTTATTTTCTAACATAAAAATACATTACAATTTAAAAATGACTGGAATTCATAGAACAGTAATTGCTTCTGAAAGGTACCTACTGCACAAACGTCCTAATAAACAACCAAATATGAAACACAGAACCGTATTATTCACACGGATACAAATACAAATTCATCATCATTCATCATCAGCCTACATTTGTCCAATGCTGGACATAGGCCTCCCCTAATGAGCGCCATAGCCAAATACAAATACAAAATTCATTTATTTCATTAGGTATGTATATTACACTTTGAAACGTCAATAACAAGGCACACTAAACTTACTCAGATCATTGGACCGGAAGACCCAGACCTTTGATTTAGTAGCCACATTAGCATGGAGCAAAGGCAAATATGTGCCAAAGGTATATTCAATGCGGGTCTAGTTAATACCTAATGAGTAATCACTGACAGTTAAAACATAGTCTACAGTCACCGTTTATTCCTTACAAACAACGCCCTGCGGTTTCACCCGCATAGTTCCCGTGGGAATACGGGAATAATATGCATATGTGGTATTCTGATGTACTTATAAGCTATATAACTGCAAAGTTTCATCAAAATCCGAATAGTTTTTGCGTGAAAGAGGGAATAAACATCCATCCATACAAATTCGCATTTATAATATTACTAGGATATAACGTACGTGAGCACCGTTAAAGGATTTTAAAATCATCCCCTGAGGAAGTGAAATGAAATTTAGTAAGAAAGCTGGTCATTTTACCAAATTTCATAGGAAACACGGATGGTAGTCCTTAAGTCCTTATAATCTAAATAACAGGCCAATCGACTTACCTGTTTGAACGACTCTGCGATAACCACAACGTAAACGCAGCATGCTCCTAAATGTGTCACGGCTAACGCCCAGTCAGCTAGATCTCTGAATAAAAAAATAGTATATTTTATATCGAGGGACTAAACGAAGCCATAATATACCAGAGGGTCAATGAAATAGAGGGTATATTAAGTTGGCGTTTAGTCTCGAGATGTAAACTGTACTTTTCACTTTGAGTGCGAGAAAATTTTTTACAGTTTTAAAAAAAAAAAACAGTTTTTTCTTCTAAACCTGTCATAGATTAACAAAGAGATTTCAATCTCTTTTAAACAACATGACGCCACTTTCTATGCGGAAAAACCATAAAACTAAAACTCTTAACATTTTCGCAATAAAGATGGTCCATACTCCACAGATATTTAGCGGTTGTTTGAGTTCGTCTACATCTCCTTATGGAATTTTAAAAAACTAATTACTTTTTACTCTCCAGGGACTAAAGTGGTCACTTTAGCGTATTGGCGTACTTTTAGAGCATGAGAAGTGAAAGAGAATTATACACGTCTCTATTCGTAAATTTTCCATAATGTTGTACTTATATATGCGACAGTAACATTGTCTATCTCCTCCTGGAAAAACTAAGTCATGTGGTTGGCTCAAGATTACGGTCATGTCAATACATCTATAATCTATTTAACATTACAATGAATATTCCTTTGTTTGGCCTCTATACGTTTAAACCACTCATTGGATTGCTATGAAACATAGTAAATGGTATGGGACGGTTTCAGAAAATAAACTTTTTTAAACGACTTCACCACGGGAAAAGAACAAACAGAACCTGAGCATTACCTCTACGGGAACGGGAAAATGTTTTTTTGTCATTGCCAAACTCCCAAATTATCACACTCTAGTTACAAACACAAATCATAACTTCTAAGTGTATGTCTCAACTGAAGAAAAGACTTTTCTGCGATGGTGCAGAAACGTTCCGAATATTAGGGAATATTTATCGATGTTTGGCGTTGGTAAGCATTTATATAGATACTGTTCTTTTTGCTGACTCCTTTGAAGAGTTTTCTGTCTAGACAAAAATATAACAGATTGCACGATCGTCAATTTCATCTTACGTTAGCACTCGACCAGCGGCGATGCCCGCACGCATCCCGTTTTTCCCGTTTCCATGGGAATTTCGTAAAATCCCTTCTTATCTTCATAAAATAAGTCTACTGTCCTTTCAAGTCTCTGGTTTTAATAGTTTCGGCGGTGCTTTGATGATTTAGTCAGTAGTCAATCAGGTTTTCTCTTTTTAAAGGTAGGTAGGTATTATAGTAAAAATATAGATTTGAATCAGCGTAGTAAAACAAAATCTAAACAATACAGTATTTGACTGCCTAGTCAAATGAGGTACTATTTACGAGTATGATCTGTCAAAATGAAAATTTACTTTGAAAAATGTATTGAGTATTGAGTTGTGACGTCATAATTTTAAGTAGGTACTTAATTGCGAAATTATTTTGGTTGTTTTATTATTTTATGTAGCTATAATTGAAAAATGATATTCGAAATATATTTTAAGAGGTCTTGGGACGATTTTATTACTAACTAAGCACTCGCAGTTTAATTTCGATACAGTCAAATACACTATTGAGAAAAAATACACTTAACGATGACAGGTTATTGCGCAACAAGCAATTCGTGGCAATTATCTCACATTATATCTATCATAGTTTCTAGGGCCCGTATTACAGAACGACAATCACGCAACAAAACTCCGCCGGAGGAAGTTATAAAGAGGCGTAGCTATAGATACGAGTCGAATAAATCTGTCCCCTTCTGAATGTGCTTAGGCAAAACCTGAGGATCGCTCTGTAAAAGTGGTAATACTAAGATTTTAGTTTATACTAGAATTAGAATGTTATCATTTGATGGTTAAATGACCTCGTAATAATTAATTGCATGGCACATATTTATTCAATTTTGTATTTATATTAAAGCTGATTGATATCTAGAGTCATTCGGGGTAACAGCACGCGGCGGGTAAGAGATCGCAGTGCTCAGATCTCTGCGGGGAATGAAGGGACAGGGGGCATGCCCCCTGTCCCTTCATTCCCAGTGGGCAAACTTTTAATTACTATTGAAATTTTACGTCCCAGATAATTCAGATTAGTTAAGAATGATGAAAAGATGACAAGACTAATGAAGACAAATAAAGTTTGTAGTAAGTAGGTCATATCATCTCTACATCGTATAACTCACACAGATTTTTATGCGGTTTTCACTTATAGAAATTGCTGTTATATACAAGGAAAGTTTTTGTATATAAAATAAATAAATTGATGCATAATTTAGCAAATGTATAACAATATTCGATTAACGTCGCGTCGTCGTATCAAGAAGTGTGTACCTACAACGTAATACTAAACAATCCAAACCCTTGAAATCATTGATTATAACAGGCGGGCTCACTTCTATACTTTCAACAGATGCTTCTAATTTAAGAGTATTCTTCTTCATGAAATAACAAATTTTAAAAAGTTAGCTTTGACATTATCTTGTTATCTAGTCCTATTAATTATTATCAGAAACGTACACCGACTAATGAAGGCCTAAAATTATTCTAAAACAAAAACATACCTACACGATGGAGTGAAAAAATATAAAATTTTATATTCGGTAGGTACTTGTACATTAAGATATAAATCATTCGTTTTAAAGCAGGAACACTCGAGTTCAGTTATGATTGCACCAACAAGATAGCTGTATCTTATTGATTTTAGTTTTAATATCACATTTAGTACTTCAGTATAAAACTTCTAACCACTCCAGTGTGCTGTGTCCTCTATAGTCGGCCATTGAAACAGTCTTATTGGTTCATACTATCGCAGAAATAGCTCTAAAGTGCTAGTTGAGTAGTATGCGGTTAGTTCGACGTCTATCTAACAACTTTACTTGTCCAAATAATAGTTTCGTAGATATTCGAGAAATACATTAAAGTTACGTCTGCATAATTATGTTTACTATTACGTAGAGAACGGGTGGGTAATGAAAATCGTGCTTTAGAATCAGTTCAGTCAGTAACACAAGTGAATGCTACAGTAAGTTGAAATGACCCTGCCTTTCAGAAGGCCGGAGGTCGCAGGTTCGATTTCCGCAAGAGGCTGTGGTTTCATGTCTGGATGTTTATAGTGATTTAATATTTTTATCAGTTGTTTAGTACCTACACATAGTTCTGCCGAGATTAGGGCTAAATAATCATGCGTGAATTGTCCCGTAATAAAAAAAAATACGGAAATAGTTTTGCTTACACAGAGCTACTATTTATGATATAGACAATATTCTATAAAAACTACTGATGTAGCTGCTGATGACAAATTCGCGAAAATAAAAACTTACCTTGCAAATGGAGCAAACTTCCGTATTGGAGGTGGACCATTCTGGAAGACCAGATCACACGTGTCTGCGTACCCGAGGCAAGGTTTCTTCACCTCCACGCACAGCTGCTGAGATGTTTTGACCTGGGAATTGATTGCTAATTTTTTAAAACTTCACTATTAGCCTAA
The DNA here is from genome assembly GCA_963855545.1 of Ethmia dodecea. Taxonomy (NCBI): domain Eukaryota; kingdom Metazoa; phylum Arthropoda; class Insecta; order Lepidoptera; family Depressariidae; genus Ethmia; species Ethmia dodecea. The sequence continues at coordinate 12,656,553 of OY979442.1, forward strand.
CTCTACTTCTATTCTAATACAAGACAGCGACTTCCAAAAACCATAAAAAGAGGTTCTGGTTGCAGAAGAATAGGGAAGTAGAGTCCCTTTGTTCTCACTACTTCGATTCATTAGTTCGAGTTATCCCAAACTTACATTCGCATGCAAAGTTATTATAATGTCACGTAACTGGGCAACATATCCGTCACTTAACATCTGTACCGAAGTAGCACAAACCATTAGAAAGTAATAGCAATGTTACATGACAGGAAATTGCTATGACATACATTCATGGCATTTATCACTTGAAATCACGCAGATGTTATGAGATGTGTATCTACTGCAATTCTTAGCGTTACATGAGTGTGAGTTTAAAGAAACTTTAGGTCAATATCTCAGTAATAGTTAAACAAGGTAGAGAAGAGCTGACCTAGTTAGCTTTAAAGTACACACCTATTTTTCGGACATACACGAGCGCCTCCGTGCTTCGCACGTTAGGCACGTTAAACCTTTAGTCCCAGTTTTCGTTATGTTTACTCACAATGAAAGCCGTTAATCATGTCTGATACCCTTGGGTGGCTTGAACAATTCTGACAGGTATGTGGCCACTAACCTAACATCACCATATCCCAATCCGCGGTGGACTCGCGTGGGAGATTTTGCCCATACTTCCTCCATCATCAGAATGTAACAACTCTCGACAAAAGAATGTAGCGGTGTCATATCCTTGCAAATTAGATAATTCCGTTTTTATACTTAGTGTTTGGATTTTCGCATCAAGACCTTTCCACATTCAGAATTCAAAGCGAATTTATTTTATACACCTACGAAGTCTTTTTCAAGAGGCTTAAATCCTAAAACTAATGGCGATAGTTTTTTTCTGTGGATTAGGAAGCTCTTTGTTTTCAGCCTAATCCCTTGGCAAGCAAATATTTACGTTTGAGAAGTAGGTGTACGTAATTATTAGATTAAAATAAGTTAGAACCTAAGAAACCTATTTATATCTCAGGCAAATATAACACTAGTAGATAAATAAATAGATCCAAAATATGAACAGTTAAAATGAAAAACTATGACTGGGCTAGCAGTTACCACTGCCAAAGGATCATTCTAGCTGACCAGAGAGGAATAAAATTATGGCCAGTGTTCTGAGTAGTGTCTCACATGCTACCTCTTTTGAAGACACTATTTATTGGTAAATATTATAAATACTCGTAAATCGATCATCTTACTTATATCGATCAGACCGGCGATGTATTGAAGAAAAGCCAGAGAAACAGTACCCGAAACCAACGAGCATTTAACCGAATGATGGATGTGGTTAAGGCTCGAAATGTTTTGTCAGGATCGTAGCAGGTGGCGGTCTACTATCTCTGCCTACCCCTTTGGGAAAAAGGGGGGTGATAGCCTTCACCTAACAGTCAGAATTATTCAAGCCACCCATGTGTCTAGAATTGTACCTGCCATTTCGAATTCTCTTTACGTCAAGACTCGTTACAGTGATTCATTGCGTGAGACAGTCTGCTGCTGACATGGCTTAGTACCGGCAATAATTATCCGACAGGATAAACAAACGGGGTATCTGGCACGTTTATGCAAACTATAAACCGTCAGGATTATCTCAGAGAAGCACCAACATTATAAAATGTATATTCAAAACATGTCCCTTTGTAGTTCATTGTTTCAGCGAGTGACAATAGACCAAGATTTATAACAAGGTAATAGATTTCATAGTGTGTTTATGTTTCTAATATAAGGTATATTTGTAATTAATATAGGTATTATTGATAGAACATTATAATTAATCATTATAATTTAGTTACTTTTCAATTACGAAGCTAAACTGAAGCCCCTTGCTGATACGGTATGATTTGTTCCCTTACAATATAGTATCGTCTCTACATATAGTATTATTTTTGAATTAATTTTACGACTATATATACAGAGTGTACAAGTTGAATTGCATAATTTGTGGAAATTAAATTTATTTCAAATTTATTTTTAAGGTTTTGTACCATAAGTGTAAAATTATACTCTTGTGGTGCCGCTCTGCCTATCTACCGAAATAGCTAATCTCAGTATGTAAAGAATGTTATCGACTAGAATGGTTGCTAGTAATGGTTAATACTTGCACAAGTTTTATACCACATGAAAAGGCAAAAGTTGGTAATTCTTTCTACTTATGACAAAAAATATCTTAACCCCTATTCCGCGGCAGAACGTTGTTATTTTTAAATAATATAACGAGTGTCTTACCAATATATGAATGGTGTGTCCACAAATGACTCCGATGATAATGGTGCCAAGAGTCCCCACCACAAGACCAGCGTTCATAAAAGCCAGTGGCATGGCCAACACGCCTGATCCCAGTGAAGCTTTTAGAAGGTGAGCGAGTGCGCCGAAGCTCCTGGTAAAATTATAAATATAAATAACTTATTAATAAATTATATATTATAATACTTGTGGGACACAACTCACACACGGTTATTCAGTCCCAAACTAGGCAGGGTCTGTACTATGGGTACTAAACAACACACTAAAAGAAATATTAAACGATCAATCGAGTTGCAATTCTGCTTCGGTAAGGGTATGACCGCGCCGGAAAGTGTAAGCCGAGCGTAAACTCTACAGCTCTCTGAGTAAGCCTTACTCTTCGTTGGACGAAACCAGCCTAAGTTGGATAAGATAAACAAATTTGGTTTGACGTTGTTATACTAACGATGTTGAAACTTACGAAGTGTTGTATTCGAGCGGCCTGTGGTCGGCTGGCACGTACGGGTCCAGGTCTTCTCGAGAGCCATTATAGGCTAGTTCAATTCTGAAATAAATAAAAAGTTTTTTTTTTATTATAACAAAAAATATATTGTACTACGCTATAATTCGAGGTGTCCAACAAGGGCTGTCTTCGATGCATCCTAGTAAATATAGTTATTTTTTGTATAAGAAGATTAATGATTCGATAAATACCTAATTAGTTTTTGCTAAATTCATTGAGACAATTGATAACTTTTAAAATTAGAGTTATCACCTCAAACCTTCTTCCAGGTCAGTCATTATACCGTAACCGTACGTGATAAACTTGTTTACAGGTTTCTCTACACATTTATTTACAGAAGACTAGGTACTCTAAATAAAATCACTGTAAATTACTTAGATACATACAAGAGTTTGAAATATAATGAAAGTATCAATGTGGTGGCTGGCCAAGGGATTATGATGATAATCTTATAGGGTGAGGATATTGAAGTAGATTATACCTAAGTTATAAATATAAAAATAACTAACATACTACGAGACACTTGATAAATTACACTGCCGAATGCAGTGTTACGAATCGGCTTCCACATGATGATAATAAAACGTTGCAACTTTTTTTCGTGTAAAATCTTTTATTTCTTTCCAACGGATCTTGGATGCTCCCGATGGCTTCTTCCATGCAAGAGTAATAAAATTTAGTGCAGTAGATCCTTAATAAGCGATGTGTATGTAATCAATAGCCTTGATTGTTCAGTTAGTAAACATTTTTATGATATTGATTGACACACGACAAATTGGTGTCGATTTAACCCCAATAGAGTGTTCATGGCATAAATGTGATGAAACGATTAGTTTTTATTGCATCATCTACTTAGGTATTTCATGCAATGCCTGGCCCTTGTGTGTATTTTTTTTATAAAACATTTTTTTTGCTTGACTAGCATTTATGTTTGTACTTGTACTTTATTGAAATTTGAAATAGTTTTAATAAAATATGCTTGTTCAAATTTTTGGTCTCTGTAAAAATTCTTTTATTTTCGGAGACAAAAAATCTAAAGTGGTTCGGGCACTAAGTCAAATGGGCATGAAAGGGCTTCATTTGAACATTATAACACGTATTTACCTCCATTTCTGCATTGTAAGCGTATTTATACTGTACTATAATTGTAATTATTTTCATGAATTTATTTATTTATTAGGTTAGGTTTGCCAACAGATTTTTCACTATAATATATGCTATTATTATACATAGACGATGATTTAAAAAGACAAAGTAAAAACCCAATTACAGGCAAACACAACATGTAAGTAAAAACATTTTCGATTAGATCTAGTGCTATTTTGTAAAAAAAATTACTGGATACTATACATATTATTTTAATAAACTAAATTAAAAATAAACAAACAAATATAAAAAAAAACAATAAAAAATTATACTGTACCTAAACCATTGTATTAGACTTATCCGACTCACGGTATATACCCTAATACAATCAAAGAGTTTTTTTTTATGAATAATTGATGATTTATGATAACTTGATAAGTATGTAACACCTTTACTTAATTACTACAACCAACGTTACGTTTACGTACCGCTAGATGGCGTTGCGCTAATTCTAGATCGCGCTATGGTTTGGTTCCCCGGCATAGTATAAGTCATGCTCAAACTTTTGTTCAATAGGTTTCGATCAAGATGCAATTGAGCTTCAACAAGGATGACAACTTCAGAGACGCACTAAGGTTGCTTCCAAGCAGTGTTGCCAACTGCTACCTTTACCTTGTAGCTAGACATCTTGCGAAAAGTAGCCAGATTGCCCGATTTGTTGACACAAAAAAGTAGCTAGAAGTAGCTAACACTTTAAACTAGGTAAAGTAAGCAGATTACGTGTATTTTTCAAAGGTAAATTAATTTTCAGTTTATTAAAACAGCGAAAATTTATAAAATAAGACAAAGCAGAACGCAGTATAAGTTTTAAACGAAGAAATATGTTTATCCCCTTCATTTATCCAGGTATTAGTAATAAAATACATAAGCCAGCCACGTTTAGGTACAATTTAAGGACCGATACCCTACTATAAAGTCTCGAAAGTACTCACATCTTGTAAATGAGTAAAAGTAGCTAAAAAATTTAGCTACAAGATTTTGTAAATTGTAGCTGCCTGATACCCAAAAATAGCTAGATCTAGCTATAAAGTAGCTAAGTTGGCAACACTGCTTCCAAGTTATTGGAACTCTCTTGGTCTACCTTTGAAGAAATCGCTACGCAGCAACGGCACTAAGTGGTAGACTTTTACGCTAGTAAAATCTATCGCTGGGTCCGTTGCCTGCCTACCTACATTTTTGTACATAATATACGCTAAAACCGTATACGACGTTTTTTTGCTTCTCATCGGTGTCGACGTCACTCCACCCCAGTCACCCTCCACGCTACTACAAGTATAAAAATGTGTAAAGAATACAATAACACACCCTTCTTAAGTTTAAGAATAAAAAATACCGAAATAATTAGAGTTGATAGAAGTTTGTACATATGAGACAGTTTTTTTTAAAATAATGATTAAAGGAACGGAATACCGAAAGGAATGGAAAATAATATCTCCGATTCCTTCGGAGATAGGTAGTGAGCTCATTAAGATGTATTAAGAAAAAAATATAGTATATATCTTAGTAGATATAGTACCTTGCTATAAATCATTAGTTTCAAGGTACAACCCTTAGTGGGAAAGTCTGCTTTCACTTGGTGCACCGTTACTTTAAAGATACTAGAGATGAAGATTACTTTTTATGAAATTTGAGTTAATAGTGTAGTGAATAAAATTTCATGCGTCATGCGTCTTAATTATCTCTACAACGTCTTTATAATATACATATGTCTATAACAGTTGTAATAGGATAATCCCGTGAAATAACTATGAATGAAAACCAAAGAAGCGCTTTGGTTTTTCCGACAAGTTATATCGGACGATACGTATGTATATGTAGCCGACAGTAGAAGCGTCATTTGCAAAAGCTTTGCTGACGTTCTGACAAAAAAACACTACACTGACTAAATTAAACGTTGAACCCGATCACGTAACCTAGGTTTGATTGCTGCCTAGTCAAATTTGTTACTTTTATCATGTATCAAAATCCAAATGGATTAGGGAAGATGCACGGAATACCTACGTCGTAATTTTTACTATTGGGTACATTACTTTTTAATGAAACTCCAAATACTTTTGTAGAGATATTTCAAAATATTCTTTTGATTGAATACTGAAATGAATATGGCAATAGAATATCGATATAGTCAACTACCCAATTAAAAAATACCTAATAATGAAATATATTTATTAAATGATTAAAAAAGGATGTAAATACCAGTAACCAATACCTGCTAAATTTATTGTTGTGTTTTTTACTTGTCGTTGTTGGATAGAATTGTCTTTTATATATGAAAAACAACGAAGATTGTTTATATACATACCTACTTCGCATGCACAATTTAAAAGTATTCGGCCAAAAATCTCTATACAAAGAACACAAAGGTTCATTCAAAAGATTATCTCGGTCCATAGGAAACCATGGTTTTGACATACGCGTTAAAAATCGGAAATGCGGGCACTATCAGAGCCACAGATAAAACGATGTACGCGTCTGGTGGTTGGGAAATATGATTGATGATGATGAAGTTTGGTGGATTTCCCATGTATTCTAAGTAGGTACCTACATACTACCACAGATACTACAGATGTTATAATATACGAATACATTTCCGCTTTTGTTGCCGAGATACTGGTTTGTGGAAGTTCCTGGAGGCCTAAACAAGTGTTTTTCTAAAATCGAGTGCGTTATATAAAAGCAATAATAGCCCTGTGGCTACAGAACCCGCTCTTACCAATGAGTTTAAAAAACTTACGTACATTTGTTACTAGCTCGACAGTGAAGGAAGACATTGTGATCAAAGGCGTAGTTCCCAGAATTAATTATGAGGCATGTGTAACAGTACCTACAGGCTCATCACCTATCACGCGTAGTGGTCTAAAGAACACTGGTGCAATGTGGGTATTTCTGGATATTGAATACATCCATATATCAGAAGAAAAATAAAGTAACGAGAGAGTAGAGTAAGGAAATTGCAAAAGGGATTTATGTGAAGAGCAGAGTGTGGACGCAATAGGCTTACTAGAACAGTATTGTTTTAGTCTTTCTTCCTACCATGACAAAAGGAGCCATGGCCACCAAGCTTGTTTTAAAATTGTGTTGTATTAAATCTAATAACTTGTGTTAAAGCTGTTTCGAACCATAGAGCGAAAGTGATAACTCTTAATGAAAATGAAGCTAGATCTCGTTTTTTCTATAACAATGAATAGACAAAAACGAGAAAATTAAATGTTCTTATACATCACTTACTGTAACCTTTTTCCTGAGTGGGAGCCTATAGGTACTGGTATTGGAAGAGGTGACATGATAACATTATACAATGGTGTAGTGGTAAGGTTTATTCACAGTAATAAATAGGTCTTAAATCTAGTCACAAGAGTACCTTGTTAATAGGGTAGGCACAATCTGGCAACCCTGCGAGTGTATTTGTGATATAGTTTTGAGGTCATGGTACGAATTTGAGTAGGTAATGTTGTTTTAGGTTTGAAACAAAACCTTCCTGAACTATGATAGGTATTAAAACGATGGACCCCAGGTCATTGTTCTGTCGGTGTCTGTGTTATACCTATCGTATCTGTAGTGACAGTATATGGACTGGATGACAAAGCGCAATGAACCAAGCAGGTGGCTCTCAAAAAGTAAATTCTCGCGGGTATTACGAATTTTCCGATATATTGTAAAGCTGCTTCTCCACCACGAGACGGATCGGGACGAGAATTGAAATTTGTATATGAAATCTTAATTCCCTCCAAGTGTAGTTTCGGTGAACATGATCTGGATTGGCGAGGATGTAAGTAGACGAGAAAATAATTATTTCTTTGTGTAATATTGAATCGTATAGTTACATACATAGTGTTTATGTAATTTTGGATTCAACTACGTCGGCGGTATATCAATTATCGTCCCGCATCGTCTCGGCCCGCCTCGCAGGTGGAAGTGCAGGTAGAGGTGGTAGACATTCCCAGGAAAGAAAATAAGTAACGAGAAGTAATTAAATGGGCAGCAATAATAAAATTTGTTTAGCCACAAAAAATCAGCATTTAAATCATTTGGTCGGCATACAAAGATTTTGTTCGCAAATAAAAAAATCAGGCAGCAATCCCTGTTCGGCAAATAATTTTGATAATGGTCAAAAATTAAATCAGAAATAGGCAGCTTACAATAACATGGGTTTGCATAATAAACATTCAGTCCGCAAAATAGTTACTTGGTCCGCAAAATAACTACTTGGTAAGCAAGACTTCATGATTGAACAGCAGAGAAAATATGTCGTAAAAAATATACTATAGCCACTCCCACTCTCATTCCCACCTACCCGCTCCTACCCTCTCATACCTCCTCCAGGTGGTAGGAGGAGGTAGGAGACTGTAGTAGGAGGTAGGAGGAGGTAGGAGGCGGTAGGAATAGGTGGTAGGAGGAGGTAGGAGGAGATAAGAGGAGCTAGGAGGGGGTAGGAGGGGGTAGGAGAAGGTAGGAGGAGGTAGTAGGCGGTAGGAGGAGGTAGGAGGAGATAGGAGGAGGTAGTAGGCGGTAGGAGGAGGTAGGAGAAGGTAGGAGGAGGTAGGAGAAGGTAGGAGGAGGTAGTAGGAGGTAGGAGGAGGTAGTAGGAGATAGGAGGAGGTAGTAGGAGATAGGAGGAGATAGGAGGAGGTAGTAGGAGGTAGGAGGCGGCAGGAGGAGGTGGTAGGAGGAGGTAGGAGGTGGTAGGAGGAGGTAGAAGGATGTAGTAGGAGGTAGTAGGCGGTAGTAGGACGTAGGAGGGGGTAGGAGGAGCTAGGAGAGGGTAGGAGGAGGTGGTAGGAGGTTTTAGGAGGGGGTATTAGCTACTACCTCCTCCCCCTTCCTCCTACCCCCTCCTATCTTCTCCTACCCCCTCCTAGCTCCTCCTACCCCCTCCTAGCTCCTCCTACCCCCTCCTAGCTCCTCCTACCTCCTCCTTCCCCCTCCTACCTCCTCCAACCACCTCCTGCCCCCTCCTACCTCCTCCTACCTCCTGCTACCGCCTACTACCTTCCACTACCTCCTACTACCGTCTACTACCTCCTACACCTTCCTACACCGAACTCCTACACCCCATTCCTACCCCCAACTCCCACGCCTACTCCCACTAACACTACCACAACCACCACAGCCACCACCACTGCCACTGCCACTACCACTAACACCACCACAACCACTACCACCACCACCACCACCACCACTCTTCATCACTTGTAATCGTAATAATAATAATAATCATAAAAGTTGCATAATCCAAAGTCCTTCCTAATCTATTTAAGGAATGCGCCCATTTTGCGTATGACAAGTTTGCTGAGATTATTTTTGCTACTTTTATATGAAGCTCAAAAAATATTTTTCATATCTCATACTCCGAAAGTACTGTATGTTTGATCTGAGTACCGGGTCGGAAGCGATGATTCCCATCACAGAGAGATTCAGGGCTATGAGTCCCGCCCTCGGTCGGGAAAGACTCATAGTAATTGCTTCCGGCCTTAGGGCGGGAATGAATTAATAAAATAGTAGTACATTTCGTTAGGTGGTCTGACACAAAACTTTTTACATCGATTAAAAAAAAAACGTGCGGCATTGGGAGTGTAGGTATAAACAACTAAAAATAACCTGCGCGCGGCGGTGACGTGTTCCATATTTAAAATTTAAAAAAGACTAATAATTTAGTAGGCTGTTCCAAAACTCTAAATCTTATTTTTCATCGACACTAATAAATACATAAAGAGGAAGGGTTTGTATATTATTTTTGTAATGTTGTATTCAAAGACGTTCAAAAGAAAAATAATTTCTTTCTTCGAACCTCTTTGGTTGTATTGTTGACATTTTTGTTTTTTTGTAGGTATTACTGATTTTTTGCATTTTTCAATTTTTGTAATGTTGTATTGTTGACATTTTTTTGTTTACTTTCCTTGTATTCGATATGAAAAGTAGAGTGTTTAACGCGGGTGGAAGTTATCAATTCCTACTCGGACTATATCCGCCCTCGCTACGCTCGGGCGTCTAAACACCTTGTATGGGAATTGATTCCTTCCGACCCTTGTATAACAATCTACTATTTTGACTTCCCCTCTGAGTGCTTACCAAAATTTTATTAAACAGTAGCAGCTCATTGCAGCTCAAAAATAATTACAGCCATCCAGAATGACATAAATTGCTGATAGGTTTTGTAATGTTTGCTGGCCATGAGTTGCTGACCAATTAGCTATTTCTGCTTACAGATTATATTTTTCTGCTTACAAAAATTCGAATACTCTGCTAACCATTTAAATAACACCCATAGGTAACTTGAACAATTTGATTTCTAAAAAAAATCAGTAGTATTTAAAAGCAACAAGGTACTAAGCGAATACCTTAGATTTACGTGGGTATGAAAATGATGAGGTATTTGTTTAATAATAATAAAATGATTTTAAAAATATTAAGTAATTGTTCCTTCGTATATGAGTTGTGATAAAATTTAATCTAGTGTAAAATTAATCTTTAGTGGAATCTTTGTAAGGCATATTTGTATAAGCTGATCTCGTGAGAATGATAAGTGTTTTGTAAATTTTTATCTCTAAATTATGCATGCATTGTTCTTTGAAGAATAGGTAAATGATGCTATATACTCGTACTTAACGGATTAGTAAAGTAAAACAAAAAAAGAACCAGAATTGTTGTTATTCTTGTTTAAGTCAACTCGTGTAACCCGATGAGCTGTGGGTCTTTCCCAATGAGGATTTTCTTTTGTTTGGTACTAAACATGTATTAAACTAGTATATATTAGTATCAAACCAGTGTGAAAGGGAAATGTCATTATAAATGTTGACAGGAAATTCCATAAAAATACGGAAAGTCTGAATGTTGTCACGACTTACAAATCTAAACATCTATATAAATAAAAATGAATTGATGTTCGTTAGTCTGATTAAAACTCCAGAACGGCTGGACAGATTTTGATGAAACTTTTTGTGTGGGTTAGAGTGGGTCCAGGGATGGTTTATACGGTGGCAGAACGACGTCTGCCCGGGCCACTAGTAATATAATAAAAATGTAACGAGACTTATATGTAGACACAGACTAGTAGCATTTTTATGAAATATAGTTTTCGACGTCGATTTCAAAACACCAATTTTTGAAATTAGTCAGTCTGACTTTGTGTACGCATCTTGCAAAAACTACATTACGGATTTTGATAAAATTTGGTGTGGTGATAGCGGAGTAACTGGGTTTACTTATAGGGTACTTTTTACCACGAGAAAGTGGACATTAAAAAAAATGGTTGGTTAAAAAGAGAAATACGTCCCACTCCGAAATGATAACACCTAGAAACTTGAAATATGGTATGTAGATCTAATTTAGGTCGTAGGCAAATTCTATGAAAGGTTTTTTGGAAATTGTCATAGGAGCGGTAATAAATTGGATCCGCGAGGGCAACGCCGCTGGGCACCCGCTAGTGTATAATAAAACAACAGCGCACTAGCGCCACAGTGAAGGAAAACATCATAAGGAAACCCGCAAGACCCTGACAGGATTCTGAGCCATGTGTCGACATCACCCCGGTCCGGCGATGACCTCACTACCACGTTTAGGGGTCCTAAAATACTGGTGACAATTTCCAGGAATAGATTACCTCTGTCGACCACCTCAGGGATAAAGGCGTGATCATAAAAAAAATTAAAAGCATATTTATTATTAAGATTCATAATAAACCATTAAGTTTGGTAGCAAAGAGGTTGGAAGAAAATCATTCTCTTAAACTTTTTCTTTAAACGTCTTTGGTTGGTAGACTGTAGGTACATTCATTATCTTTAAAAAAATTGAATACGATAATTAAAGTCGACGAAAGTCATGAAACAGCCTATGTAAGCGTCTTATGTATTTAGAATCTAAATATTAGACCTTGAAACCAATATTACTTGTTGAAACGGCAGGTCAATAAAATAATTTGAAATAATGAAAATCTGAAAATATTTTTTCTTTCGATGTCAAGGATTTTTTTAGATTTACTACAATGAAATTCGTATTAACGGCTGATGGGCAAATACTTCGAAATAATGGCGTCAGCTATATGTCATGTCACCGAGGATGATAATATGCAAAAACGACCTCTTAAATTTTAATATTCTCGTTTTGGTAGACTCGTAATGCAATTTATCTTGTGATGCTCTTGTAAAATAAAACTCGCACGAAAATAATCGCAAAACGTAAATTCAGCAAATCCTTGATGTATTGACATATCCAATGCTTAATTTATGGCAAAGAGATTAAAATATAATACGCCATAGAGGGGACAAAGCATGGAAAATTTGAAGCCAAAAGTTATTCTAAGTGGAATAAGTCTAGTACAATTTCGACCGAATGACAGCTCGCGTTCATACTAACCGACATGACGCTTGAGCTTCAAACATGCTTTAAAGTTTTGTATGAAAATATTCCTAATGCCCCCTCTGTGTCCTATTTTATTTTAATCTCTTTGATTTATGGATATTTTCTGCATGTACTTAACTTTAAATGTTTTATAATTTCTCATACTCGGAAAGTAGTGTCTGTTTGATCTGAGTACCGGGTCGAAAACGATGATTCCCGCCACAGTGAGATTCGGGTCTGTGATTCCCACCCTCGGGCAGGAAAGACTCGAAGACTATCGTTAGTCTATCGTTAGAAGCAATGATTTGGAAATTATTTTTTGTTTGAAAAGGTATAATTCCTATTGGTTACTGGATCTTGGAAACATCGAGGGGATCTACAAATATTACCTATAGGCACTCTTATATCGATCTGGGTTAGTTTTTTAAGTAATTTGTGCATTGGTCTTCGAAAATCTCAATTTGATGAAGTAGCACTGATGATGAAGACTACAGATAGCTACCGGAATTACTCAATAGTAAGTACCTATTTCATGGGTTGCGATTCGATGGTTGGTACTAGTATGAACAGTTTGTAATCTTTTTAGTGCGATGATCTCCGTATCAAAGCTTTCCTGGTGCAGGAATTGTCGCTAGCTATCCAACGCGGCAATGCGGTCAGCGTAATGGGCCTTTGGTCCGAAGGCCACCAGATAGTGTCTATAATTATTTATGTATTACATATGTATGTATACCATTTCTTTAGTTTTTAGCGCTTTTATTACAGTCTGCTTTTGTTAAAACGTAATTATATTTTACACGATCATCTATATTATAGGTTTTTACAGTATCATCTATATAGGTATCTTAAAACAGCGGATTCAATAATTTACGCGATTAGCCCTTTACTATTATTAATCACGTTGTAAACCTCCGGAGGGGTTAAGGCACTTTGTTATAGCAACCAGGTGAATAAAGTTTACCGAATCGAGTAGGTACTTAATTCTCCTACTTCTACCCTTGAGTACCCACACTCTAGTTTTTATTTGCTAAGGTGTATGTATCTAGGTATATCTGTACGTATATTAAAATTGTAACTGGCCGATGTCTGTATATAGGAGATAGCTTTTAAACGCGGCTTCGCTCGCGCATGTTTGTTGCAGCCTCTTAGGGGTTAAATTTTGTAAAATCCTTTCTTAGTGGATGCCTACACTGTATGCTACCTATGTGCAAAATTTATTTTTTAATTAAATTATTTTTTAAATTTCTGTCTGTCTGTACGTTTGTATGCACTTTACACAAAAACTGCTGCATCAAATTGAATGAGATTTGATTTTTGCCGCTCTTACTTAAAATCTGTTACATGTTTCATCTAGATACAGAGTCTAGAAGCTGACTTTCTTTAACTGAGTTAGTCGGAGACGAAGTCGCAGGCGTCAGCTAGTTAAATATATCTATCTTGTAATTTACGTATAGGTATACCAACACCTTACTCAAGTAAAACAAATATAGCCTTGCATTCCAACGCTTTTGGAATATATTGTGCACAGTTAAATTGGTACGTTCTAACATTGGTCGGTAAATTTATTTCAAATAGGGTATTTACAATTTGAGCGTTGGTGAAAGGGTATTGTAGCTCGTTATCGACGAAACGTATAATTTAATTTAATTATTTAATTGGTATTGTGGAAAGAACTAAATGTGATTTTGTGATATTTAAATCTATCAAATTATGAAAATCTAGCTGGTGAGCAGTGCGGTTGGGTAGTAGGTAGTCTTGTGCATAGTCGTTCGCCATTGGGAGCGCTCAATTTAGTTCGCAGCCCTACCGCGAACTTGTTCGTTCATTTAGTTAGTTTTTTAATATTTTTTTAAATATGGAGATAATTCAATACGTAAATGTTTCTCATATTATAATTGCAAAAAACTTTAACCATAGATAGACTTTAATTTAATAAGCAACTATAAGAGCGGCAAGAGTAAAAAAACATAAGTCGGTTAGCCATGCAGCGCCACTCAATAATAGAGCGGAAACCAGATAAACACATAATTTAAACGACGAACTAGTTCGCATAGTTCATCTAAAATAGCGCTCTTCCGAACTAGGTCATTCACAAACTACCAAGACTGTTGGGTATATTCCCGTCTGTGCCTGTGCGAGTTTCCAAAAATCCCAACTTAGTACTCACATCACTTGAGGAACCTTAATCAAAAATTTCATAGTTCCAGACCCAGTGGTTTCGACTGTGCGTTGATCGGTCAGTCAATCAATCACCCAGTCAGTTTCTTCTCTTATATAAATAAATAGTAAGCCACTCCTGTAACTATTGTAGTCTCCGAGACGTTTAAAATAAAAACGAACAAGAAGAAATCTTTTCATATTTAACTAATAGACCAATTTTTAAAACTCGACCTTTCAATTAAACGTTTAAGCTTACGTTCATTCGTTAATGAAATTAATTAATCGAACAATTGCGAATGCCAATTGGGATGTCATAGACGAAAAAACGATCAAATGTGCAAAAGAAAAAATAAGGAGACTTACACAGTGTAACGCATGTCGGAACTGTTGCGCCGTACATGATATTTAGCAGCCAGTCTCTACGATACCGTGTGGGATCCTCGTGTGACTTTCAAAAAACTTAGTGCGATCCTAAATAAAATCGTCGAGCCGTGTGTCCTTCCGACTTTCGATTTAGTGTGATTCACCTAGGGCTATTGTTAGATATAAATAGGTTCGTCGTGAAGATGTGAAACCCAGTAAAATGAGGAACTCTCGCCTAGTAAACTATGCTAAAGTGCCATAAATAGAACTAGAGAATTATTTAGAAAAAAAAACTGCAATATCTGTGGTAGTTTTAAGCCTTTTTATTTGTTGATTGAATCCTAAGGAACGGACGTTTACAGAAAGATACGAGTGATACAGTGTAGTATAAGTTGTGAATACCTACTTCCAGCTCAACTTATCGACTGAGTCTCGCAAGAGGCAACTAAGGCGCTGCGCAAACGTAAACACTTACGTATGCTTTAGTTGGTCAAAAGCTAATAATAATATAATATAATCTCACGCCTTTTTTTTTTATCCCCGAGGGGGTAGGCAGAGGTATTCCATTACTGGATATACCCACATTTCACGAGATACATTGGACCCCTAAACGTGATAGGTGGTGAGCCCATCGCTGGACCGGGTTTGTTTACACATGTCTCAGAATTAATTCTGAGACCTGCGGGTTTCCTCACGATGTTTTCCTTCACCGTCAAGCTAGTGATAAATATGTACGTAAGTTTTTGAAAAACTCATTGGTACATGCCAGGATTCGAACCCGAGCCTCACTGATTTTCGGCCGGCTCTTTAACCGTCCGGGCTATCACTGCTCTTATCTGCACTGGTCCGTATTCACGGAGCTTCGATATTCGACTCGGAATCGGAAAATCGGTCGAATCATTATGTCAAATATGACATCTGTGAATAGCCCATCTTGAAACCTTTCGACAGCTTTCCGATTCCGAGTCGAATATCTAATGTCGAATCTCCGTGAATACGGGCCCTGATCCCTGAACGGTGGAGGGTTAACCACCGGCCGGGCCGGCCACAAAAAATACCGAAACCTTTTACTAAACCCAATAATAATGCGCTGACCCTACAACTAGAAGTACCCTACACTATAGTGGTGTTCAGTTTAATTTTCTAACCCTGGTAAATGTATGAAAGTCGTCACGACACTACGCTGGTTTAGTATAGTTCTAGCTTAAACAATAGGACAAATATGGGCTGATGCTATTAAAATACTTTTTATTGACATTATTTGGCACTCACTTGGAACTGTACGTGTCCATCACTGTTGATATCTGTGGTGCTGAGGCTTTTGGTCTCTTCTCCATGTTTGTTTTATAAAGTATATCCTAAGTATTAGTAGTGTATCACAGTTGTTGTTTCTGTTGTCTTTCTCCACACATTTCCTGTTACTTTGTACCTGCAAACAAAATGTTATTATGTACAATACTTCCTTAACAATTTCTTCCTTGATTATGATTACTCTAAGTATACATAATAATATAAATTACTGAATCCAAGGTTGTGATAATATTATTTCTGTTTCAACAACCAGTATACGAAATCATGATGCCAATTACTGACCTGCACCAGAGCGTGAACACTAGGGATGGGTGTGATTGCTACTTTCAAATAATTTTCAGAAGACGAAACTACGCAACCACAGAATTCGAAATGAAGTCATTCGACAGAGAACGAGAGTCACCGACATCGCGCGGAGAATCAGCACGCTGAAGTGGAAGTGGGCCGGTCATGTCTCCAGGCGGACTGATGGCCGCTGGAGTCGACACGTATTGGAGTGGAGACCGCGCTTAGGCAAACGAAGTGTAGGGCGCCCTGCGGCACGATGGACCGATGACCTAAAGAAGGTGGCTGGCAGTGGATGGATGCGGGCTGCCCAAGACCGGAATGGTTGGCGCTCCTTGGGGGAGGCTTTTGTCCAGCAGTGGACAGCAATTAGCTGAAATGAAACTACGCGTACTTATTTTTTCAACACATTTGCTCATAAAGTGGCTCTAATTTCACTGCAATTAGGTACATAATGACACCTATAGTTAAACTGTGACTTTTTCATTGCTATTAATATTCACAATTGAGTTATAGATTTTTTTTCAATTTTATTGGTTGAGTTGCTTTGTTCTTAAAAAAGTTTCTATACAAAAAAGATTGTGTTCAATAGTACAAATAAGTTAATGTACCTATTGCTTTCTCATTTCATGCAACTTTGTATGTAAACAGATAATTTCAACTTGTACGTATTACTTTCACTCAAATATAACTTTTTTTTTCTCTATAAAAACTTAGAATTTCCCATTTTATTTTTTA
Organism: Ethmia dodecea; assembly: GCA_963855545.1. Taxonomy (NCBI): domain Eukaryota; kingdom Metazoa; phylum Arthropoda; class Insecta; order Lepidoptera; family Depressariidae; genus Ethmia; species Ethmia dodecea. Next base: position 12,673,648 of record OY979442.1, read on the forward strand.
AATTCCAATTAAAACGCTATCCGCGACAAAAAAAAAAGAAACCTTAATTGTTTTATGTAGGTATTATATTCTATGGCCGATCGCCATTGTTAGATGCGCGCGCATAGAAAAACAAATTATTTTTTCCCTTCATTGCGAAAAATGATTATTTTAAAATGTTTTTTTTTTAGTATAATTTTCTTCACCAGTGTGTTGAAAAACGTCTTATGATAGGTACACAATCATGTGTATTGACGATTACCGTCCTCGGCTCTCTTAAGACCCTCGCCTAACGGCTAAGGCCTCAATGGCGCCTCAGCGGTAGTCACCAACACTACACACTTGTACCATAATGTACTATTATCAGTATTATCACACGATTTTCCCTTTGAAACACAGACAATGATTTTAATAACGATGAAAATAACACTAGCTACTGGAAATGAAACATGAAATGAAATTCATATGATGTGCGATTTCACAGAGTGCGTAAGTAGCAGGCCATATAAAGGGGTGTAGCAGATGCGACATATGAACATTCGTTGCGTATGATTTCTCATCTGCTACTCATGAAATTACCCATCTCTAGTGAACTTCTGTACAACTTCAAAATGATAACAAAATGGAACTTCTAACAAAGCTAATGCTGAATTAACAATAATAATTCTGCGTTCTATTATTGACTCGAGTTTTACCTTGGGTATCCTACTTAAAATTAACTCGTTCCACATAAAGTTTAAAATGAAATTACGAGAATCCCTTGTGCGTTTGATGTGATTAATTTTATGATGATTGAGTTCAATGTGTTGTGAGAGCCGTGATTGCTTCGCCCGCTGAAGACTGCGCGTAGCCCTCAGCTAGCGTTACATATCACTCACTAGCAACAGCGAAATGTAGCCTTAAAGCTAGGAAAGTTCTCGTGACACCTTAAACAGTAAGGAGCACACTCCATATAAAATAAAACTAATAATAAAATGCATGTTCGTTTTGTGTATGGTTGTGTGGGAAAGTTGACAATGAACTGTGCAGTGTGTGGAAGTATGAGATGTGTTAAATATTATATCACAATGCGACGAGTGAGTTAGAAATGTAATAACATTTATGTAATAAAATAGTCTTGCTTGTGAAGTAGGAAGGTAGCTTTTGATTTCGACATTGCTCTATATTTTACTAGCGACCCGCCCCGGCTTCGTACGGGTGCAATGATAACACTAAAACCTTCCTCTTGAATCACTCTATCTATTAAATCGCATCAAAATCCGTTGCGTAGTTTTAAAGATTTAAGCATACAAAGGGACATAGGGACATAAGGACATAGGGATATAGGGATATAGGGACAGAGAAAGCGACTTTGTTTTATACTATGTAGTGATAGTGATTGTGATATGTAGTGATACATAGCATTGCTTAATCCGCAGTCATAAGCAAGGCTGGACCCATGTCATGAGGTTCTTTGTGAACCGAATGGATGACTTTAAAATAGTGTATTGTAACGAATGAATGACTAACTGAAACTGTATAAATTAAGGTCAAGTTCTAGGTAGTACAATGGTATTATATAAAGTTCATTTCATGGTCGATTCGGTATAGTATATTGTAGCCGCAGTAATATACTCATCTACACACACGATTTATATTATTTAAATAATACCTAGGTATTGTAGGGCTTTGTTTGGAGAATTTTAAGAAGACTGACTTTTCCATACAAAATCGTGATTTAATAATTTAATTTATTTAATTTTTGAATTGTCATTGGGCTCACCACCTATCACGTGTAGGGGTCCAAAGAGTCTCGTGAAAAGTGGGTATATTCAGAAATGAAATACACCTGCCATCCCCTCGGGGATAAAAAGGCGTGAGATTATATTTATTATTTATTAATTAATATATTTATTATCATCTGCTGGATGCTTATTCAAATCTAGTAAGATTGTGGGTTATAACATAAAATAATGTATGTATACCTAATCAACAACAGTTTTTAAAATTAAGAAATAGTTGTACATAATAATAATTTTAACATCGAATCCACCGACATGGCACAAACTTTCTTAATTATTTCTAAAATAAATATACATATTTAACTGACTTTTACTATTTTTTAATTTGAAATTATAGTGGCAGGTACATATTCGCAGATTTTATTGAAATAACCAAGTCTTTTGCGTTAGTATGTAAGATACCAAGACAAACAATCATCAAGTATTGGTTAAACGATAAAAACGATGTCATAAATTTGTACACTTACCGTTAAATAGATATTTCGAAATCACAAATTTGGAAATCTTCAACACGTTTCACTCTTTATCTTTGGAGAGGTGTCTGTTATCAATACTATCTTTAGATGGTAGCCTCGTGCTCTGCTTGAACGCTCAATACTTACTATGACAGACAGTATAATTAAAGTCGTAGCAATTATCCGATAGCGAAAACATGTACCTACCTAATGTTTAAACTAAGATTAAGAAATGAGAGGCTGCTTAAGTTTTACATAATTGCTTTTGGTAAAAATCTTACTTTTATAAATATTTCTTTGAATTGATGTCATCATGTCAAGGTATTGAGGGTAATTAAATTTTTGTTAAGGTAAGCTCGCATTGTCGCGACCTTTATAAGACCATTTCGAGACAATAGGGCGAGAGATAAAGTAAGAAATTCTTTTATTATTCATTTAAACTGTTATTATACGATTATAATTATCATTTATGAAAAGTCAATGAAACCGAATGTACCTGTTAATAAATAATGAAACAATTTTGAAGGGCCTGTTAGCTCAGTTAGTAGTGACCCTGCCTTCTGAGTCGGAGGTCGCGGGTTCGATCCCCGCGGGCGAACATTTGTGTGCATGAACAATTTGTTGGCTTCGTGTCTGTGGTGGTTTAATATTTATTTAAGTATGTTTATCAGGTATTTAGTACCCATAGTACAGGCCTTGCCTAGTTTGGGACTAAATAACCGTGTGTGAATTCTGTCCCACAATTTATTATTATTATTATAATAAAAAAAAAACTTCCAACGTCTTTGACTGATTCCAGTCTACCCTTGCCAGTGCAAATATTTGACAATGCGTCGTTAAGTGTTTTATTGACAAGACAAGTCAGGATTTAACTTGGTTTTCGATACCGCTATCCTTACAATTCAAGAGCTACGAGTATTTATTGTTCTGTTCGGCAAAGAAACAAGTATTGCGTGGAATTTAATTTTTATCTTTGACGATGAATAATTTGTTACCTTGAAACACATTCTCGAACACGACAAGATGTCGCATCGCCAAAATATCTCTTGGTTGCCAAGACATTACAGATTTTTATGAAGCGATGGATCGTATCTTTATCGATAAGTATGTTAGCAGATGATAATCTCTGGAGATACTGAGCTTAATCTAGGTAATTATTTTCTTAGTTCGTCTCAGATATATCTACAGTTAACACTATTGTCGAATCACAGAGAATATTTTATTAAATAAATGAAAATCCAGGCCGCAGCAAATACAACCTAAGCAAATAGCCCTCTTGATATAATGGAAAAATTACTTTACATCAAAGAGATTTTAATAAAATAGAGCACAGAGGGGGCCCATTGAGAATATATATTCATATAAAAACTTTGATATTCAGTTATTACGAATGCGAGTCATTCGGACGTATTACACTAGACTTATGACCACTAGGTAATTACTGTTATATTAAAATTTTGTTCGCTTTATTCCCTTGTTTTAAATCGACTTCAAAAAAAGAGGATGTTACTAAATTCGACCGCTTTTTATGTGTGTTCGCGGATAACCTAGTCGTTTGTGAAGCGATTTTGATGATTAATTTTTTGTTGGAAATTTGATATCCCAACGGTGGTCTCAAGATAAGGAAACTAAGATCTGATGATGGCATCCAAGAGAAATCGAGATGACCCTTTGAATATTGTAGTGGCGACTAGTAAGTTTTTTAGTTTCCTCTTAGAAATAGTTTTTTTTGTTTAATATTATTATTTATGCCTCCAGACCCATCGGTTTTAGTTTAACAGTCAGCTTCTTTTATATATAACATAGATGTGTTCTAAACCATCGGCGGCAATATCAGCGGTCAGCCGTCATAATTATTTATAATCATCATCTTAAAATATCTATAAATATCTCTAAATCGACGAAGGACAATAAAAAATATAGGCCATATTTTATCTGGTTATGATGTAGGACTTAACAATACTTTATTACCGCAGGTACTTAAAAGAGCTTCATAATGCTCTCGTACCTATCTCACGATACAAGTAATAAGTTTTATTTTTGTCACTGTAGGTATTAAACGTCTTTATTCAGATAACAAATTACAAAAATAAAAAAAATTTTAAATACATTTTAGAGTAAAATTACAAATAAAAAATTTCATCTATATCGCACCGCATCAAAGAGATTAAAATATAATAAGGCATAGAGGGGACAAAGCGAGGAAAATTTGAAGTCAAAAGTTATTCCAAGTGGAATAAGTCTAGTACAATTTCGACCGAATGACAGCTCGCGTTCATACTAACTGACATGACAAGTTCAAAGTTTTGTATGAAAATATTCCCAATGCCCCCTCTATGCCCTATTATATTTAAATCTCTTTGCACCGCATCGAGGCAATGTTCCCAGAAGACTGGCAGCATTCCCTCTCTGAACAGCTGTAGGTACTGATTCTTTGTGAGAAGTAGCTGCTAGCCCTCGGGTTTAGTAGGTATTTGATTTATATGAAAGTTTTAGTGTATATCGTAAACATATAATATCCCTAATTGGTGACAGAGGTAGTAGGTATTCTTTTTCTGGAAATATCGAAGACGTACCCTCTTTTGTTTTTTTTATTGGAGACAGTAGGCCGTCGCCAGGACAGGGGGCCAATTCCACTAAATTTCTACAACCGTAGACATTTAGTGGAATTGGGGCCCTGGTCGTCGATTGCTCTTACACAGCCATATATTTATTTTTGGTTTTACACATTGAAAACGGAACCCGTATTATCGCATGTAATTCTGTAATACATTCTGTATGAAACAAATATTATCACAAAATGGCAAAATTTCTATAACAGCACTATTGCTCGTATAATTCATTGCATTTATAATTAGCAAGACTTCTATTTGTTCCCTGTTCCCAAAGGAATTTGTTTCTTTTACAGGAACCTTATCGGGCTCATGAGTAAAATTGACACCAGAGTATTGTCGTAATAAGATAAATTATATAGTACCTAACGTATAGGTAGTTATTATAAATATTATATTTTGAAGGTTTAACTTTTTTGTAAGCCTGACACGAAGTAGTCAAATAATCATACATCATCATACAGCATTGTAGTAAAATCAAATACAAAGTAACATTATTAGTAATCAACGACCGCAAGCCACAGACAATTTACAATATCTGTGTATCTATTCGTACAGATGAGGTTTTGCAATTTAAATTTTGCTTCCGTCATCACGAATGGTATTTAATAGAACAGAATCATACTGAATTATGTTACGGTCTATCATCAAGTTGGTAGAATACTTGCATTGCATTATCGTAATATCAAGTATATTCTGACTGGTTTGATAAATACCTTTTAAGATAAAATAAGTATATATGTTCACGCCTTTTATTCCTGAGGGGGTAAGCAGAAGTATTCAATTCCTGGAAATACCCACGTGTCACCAGTATATTTTTAGACCCCTAAACGTGAAAGGGTGAGCCTCGCCGGACCGGGGTGCTACGAGTACACATGCCGCAGAATCTATACTGGGATGCGGGTTTCTTATGTTTTTCTTTACCAAGCTTGTGACAAATGTGTATCTACGAACGATTTTCAAGAACTCATTGGTGCATGCCCTGGGCAGGACTCGAATCCCAGCCTCACAGATGAGAAGTGAGATCTTTAACCACAGAGATATCGCTACTCCGTGTAAGATAGTTGCCCACAAAAAATCTCAAGGGTTTTACTATTAATCGGTTTAATGCTCCTCCATCGTGAAAAGGGAAGATCTTCCGCCAGGCAAGCGCCGGCGGAAATTGCAAAATGTTATTAAAAATGTTGATGAATGCCTAAACGCGGAAGCTTTTACTGTTGACTGGATCCCAGTAGTATAGCGTATTACGTATACAATTCGTAAGGGAATAATTTTATCGAGAAACCATCACTTTATTTAATGCTAGCTTATGCCTGCGATTTTGAAAAGCGAAAAGTAAGTTGTTATTACAAGAATATATTCTTGCTAATACACAATTCTTTTTAGTATTTAGTTGATTGCACTTTGAGAAATGATAGTTTAACACGTCACCCTACAAATTAAAGTAATAAGATTTTTTAACGACAAAAATAGAAACAGAGTTCAACGAATAGCACTGAAAAGACTATTATTTGCAAATTCAACATCCATATACCTACAGATTTTTCTGACTACGAGTGATTTTCTAATATCCGCTGAGAATTTCAGTTCTCCACCTGAACTTCATCAGATTGTCACAAAACTTATATGGAACCAATCTTGACTTATACTCGATCAAACGAAAAAAATAATTTAAATCGGTTCAGATTTGAGGGAGTTATATGGAGGATTAACAAGCCAAAAAAAAACATACGCCTCGAATGAAAACAAAAAAGGAGAAGGTCCTTTCCCCTTTTTTGAAGTCGCTTGAATTGTCAATTATTACTACTTAAAATTAGCATTGTAGCTATTAATGAAAACTAGTCTAATGACTAGACTAATGTTGCGTTAAAACATGTATCTTTTTACTTTGCCTTTATACAGATAAATATAGATTTAGAGATTAACATTATGAGGTATCACTACATAGTATAAAACAAAGTCGCTTTCTCTGTCCCTATATCTCTATGTCCCTATGTATACTTAAATCTTTAAAACTACGCAACGGATTTTGAAGCGGTTTTTTTAATAGTTAAAGTGATTCAAGAGGAAGGTTTTAGTATTAGCATTGCACCCGTGCGAAGCCGGGGCGGGTCGCTAGTAGTTTATAATTTGTGCCTTAAGAGAACTTTAATAATCGTAAGTGTTGCTATAATTTTTCAAAGATTCCACATATTAAAACGATTTTTTGTGCGAGTTCTTATGTCGCAATAGACGGGAAAAAATAACAGACAAAATTACTTTCGCATTTATAGTAAGAGTACGTATTATAAAGTTTAATTGTTACTTATCAGTTTGGGTCGGGGTCCCTGTAGACCAGACTTTATACTAATCCTCCCCTGTGCTTATTTTTTGATGGAATGTACAGTAAAGAGCACGTGGAGCTTGACACATTGGACTTTGTAAAGTTCTTATTACAATCGCCTTAGAGGTCAGACTCGTTACACAACTGTTACAAGTGTAAAACTTCATGTGCTCTTAACTGTACCTTTTAATATAACTTTGAGGGTCAAACGATCGAAAGTCGATCCCGATTTGTTTCAGTAAGTAAAATGAAAAAATAAATTTGTGAATTCATAACTTCTCGCCTTGAAAATTTTGTTGCTCTGGAAAGAACATCGGCAGCTTTGGTACCCACTGAAATAGACACCCACGGGGTATCACACTATGCTTTTTTTATTGACTCATAACAAGTCGAAATTTTCCATATTTTTAATTTAATTTAGCAGTTGGAAATATTGAGTCAAATAAAACAGAAATATCATAGAAACACGAATCGATCGATTGGGAAATCTATTAATACTAAAGAGATTAAAATATAATATAAGGCATAGAGGGGACAAAGCGAGGATTATTTGAAGCCAAAAATTTATTCCAAGTGGAATAAGTCTAGTACAATTTCGACCGAATGACAGCTCGCGTTCATACTAACTGACATGACAAGGACATGACGCTTGAGCTTCAAAGTTTTGTATGAAAATATTACCAATGCCCCCTCTATGCTATTATATTTTAATGTCTTTGATTAATACAAAAACTTTTTTGTTGTTGTGGTAAAATTGAACGTCGTGTCATCACGTCAACCATGTCATTCACTCACTAGGGATGGCCAAGTGAAAAAATATATTGATATTTATCGTATCGACATTTCTAAATACTATAGATAAAAATCGAGTGAAAGATATCGATATATCGTCAGTTTTTACATTATTATTCATACATATTCCCAAATTCGTAAAAAAGGACGATGAAAATAGTATTCTTTTATGAATGCTTGAGTCTGAACAAGTATCTAGTACCTAACATGAAATGAAACACGAAACCAGAATTGCGTTAAAAATATATTAAAATTGATACGAATTCGATACTTTAACATAAATGTCGATATATCGCCATTAAAAATATCAACGATATATATAATATTATGCTAATTATGTATTTGGAAAAATATCGATATTTTAATATTGGTACTTATCGATATTTTTTGCCCAAGCCATCATTGACTGCCACTATGTGGCATAGAGTAACTTATATGGCATGTGGTAGGCAGTGCTATTTTCTAACAAAGAGGTTGGAAGAAAATTATTTTCTTTCCTAGAGAAACTTTTTCTTTACTCGTCTTTGGTACCTAAAATCTCATAATAACCTACAAAATACACTAGGTAAAGAATAACTTTTAAACCTCAACTTATAAAAATGTGGTATGATTACATATTATCTTAGTCTGTCCAAGAACTATCGATTTTACACGGTTTCGTCTTCCGTGGGCAGGTGTAAGTGGGGTACCCAAAACACATGGACTTTTACATGTTATTTGTTTAGATACTTACAGACAAATTTTTTGTCATATTTATTTTTATTACAATAAATAATTTTGACAGTAGGTTGTATGACATAGCAAATGAAGCAGAAATAGTTGTATAACAGCTGCATATCTAGATTGCTAATTATTATTAATAATAAATAATCTAACGTCTTTTATCCCCTAACAATATTTATGCATAATCAAAATCTTCTCCTTGATGAATATATTAAAGTGTATTTTAAAATCAGGGGACCGTTTTGAGTTTGGATTTTGATTGCAATTTAAATCAGGCTATATATACTTGGTTGACCTAAAATTACCTGTGGCATGATGTACACCATTAGAGACAGACTGAGGGATTTTGCTCCCGAATATTTTTTTTTCGAAAAATTAACTGAATTTATGGCTACCTATGGAAACCGTAATTGTACTTTATTTAAGAAATTTGTTTAAACAAAACTAAAGTACGAAAGCATAATATTTTTTAAACATTAATATACTATGAGCAGTGACAGCCTTTACGGTTAAAGAGCCGGCCGAAAATCAGTGAGGCTCGGGTTTGAATCCTGGCATGTACCAATGAGTTTTTTAAAACTTACGTACATATTTATCACTAGCTCGACGGTGAAGGAAAACATCGTGACAAAACCCACAGGTCTCAGAATTAATTCTGAGACATGTGTAAATAGACCCGGTCCGGCGATGGGCTCACCACCTATCACGTTTAGGGGTCCAATGTATCTCGTGAAATGTGGGTATATCCAGTAATGGAATACCTCTGCCTACCCCCTCGGGGATGAAAGGCGTGAGATTATTATTTTTAATATACGAATTGGGATGTATGAGGAATTGAGCTTATTCTGTGACGCGTTGTACCTATAGTTTAAAAATTGTACAATGTTTCTTTTCGCATAAGTTTTTACGTAATCCTTGACTAATTAATCAACGCACTACTCAGAGTAAGAAGAGCGGGTTATTCTATTACATTTAACCTCTAAATTTTGAAGAGGGTCCTATGATATTTTTAAATTTCATTTTATATGTCAAGCAACTTATCCATCATCTACATTTTTAAATGGGTATCAATATAGTTTTTGTTTTCCTTTTTTGCCGTAGCTCTTAAGCCTCGTTCCACATACCGTGGCCTTAGCGTCTGATTCACGGTATTTAACTTCCCGCGTTCAATTGGCGGAACGTGTGTAGAGTACACAATACGGGTGACTGCTGTCGGATATTTTTGACATTCATTCATTCACGATATATTTTAATTTTTTTTATACGTCGAATGTAACTTTATTTCCTGACAGAGCAACAACGGTATGAAAAGATTTTAACTTTACAAGTTCTTTACATACGCTATGTCTCGCTTAAAATCTGTTATGCATAGCCTTTGCAATACATATTTCAGCTACGTGACCCAACGTAAAGGTTTTTTTAAAAAAATAGACATCATTGCTTTTATCATAACTACTGTTTTCTCTGTTATTAGCATAGTTTTTATTAGCAATTATGTATACTACTCATCTAGCAAAAAACACGAACACAAATCGAGGAATTGAAGTATTTTTGTCATATCTTTGCAGATCACGTTAGAGAAAAACAAAAAATATGTATATAGGCAGAATATTATCACTTTTATCGTATAATAATATGTTACATAATATGTATCTGTTTGTAGGTACTTGGGTTAAATTGGTGGGTACATACTACACGACTGTAAATGCAGTTAAAAGAATAATCGCAGCAATTTTAGAATGTTTCGTTAATTGACTATAGCTACAGTGCTTATCTCAAATGATTTGATTGCTATGACTATTCAGTTGTCGAGTTTTATAATGGATTAGTAAGATTTCCACTGGTGACTTTACTTTCAATTTTTTTTTATTCGTTTGATTAATACTTCATCAAACTTCTGACACAGGTATTATTATACTTAAAAGAAGGTCTCTACAACTATGTGAAGGAAAACATCGTGAGGAAACCCGCAGTTGTCAGAATTAATTCTGAGACATGTGTAAATAAATAGTCCCGGCGATGGGCTCACCCCTTATCAGGTTTAGGGTTCCAATATATCTCGTGAAATGTGGGTATATCCAGTTATGGAATACCTCTGCCTACCCCCTTGGGAATAAAAGGCGTGAGATTTTTTTTTTTTTTTATTTAACTGAAAAAAAATATTTTGTATATTGGTATCAAAGGTCAAGCTTCACTCCCTTGAGAAAAAGTGACGTAGCTATTTAAATACATGAAGTAGGTGCAGCCAGGAAGGTATTTATTAATTCATTGCCATATATCTAAAAGGATTTAAAATGTAACGGTGAGTAAAAACGTAGCTGGCAAGGAATTCCATTCCTTAAGCAGTTTGTGATAAAAATGATTACGCTATCAAAGTCAGTCTCGTATTACGTTAAGATACATTTTACAAAATATGCGACGGTAATTTTGTAAAAACATCAGAACTTCGATAAACTGAAGAAGTTCTAAACAAGGCTTCTGAAAGTAATTAAATAAAACTGAAAAAGTAAAGGGAAACTTTTCTTATCACTCTATTATAAACTTGGTGATCATACACTTGAAAGAACACTTTGCAAATGAAACAAATTTTAAAATTCTTCTTAGATCTAAATATAAGAAGCTAACCTTAAAAAAACATTAACTGAAATTTAGGGTAAAAACTAAAATTATAATTTCGAGAGCTAAAGTTAGTTTACATAATGCAAATAAAACTTTTAAAATGTAAGCTCTACGTTTAAATAGATTGAGAAGTAAGTAATTAATAGGAATAATAATAATAGTAATAATATAACCTCACGCCTTTTATCCCCGAGGGGGTAGGCAGAGGTATTCCATTACTGGATACACCCACATTTCACGAGATATATTGGACCCCTAAACGTGATAGGTGGTGAGCCCATCGCCGGAGCGGGTCTGTTTACACATGTCTCAGAATTAGTTCTGAGACCTGCGGGTTTCCTCACCATGTTTTCCTTCACCGTCGAGCTAGTGATAAATATGTAATAAGAACACGCTCCTTAACCCGTTTAAGTCGGTGTATGCGGTTATTCGAGTAAATTCTGAGTAAATCCACTTATTTATTAACTCAATGTGTGTGAAACAACCTTTAGTCAAGATTTTATAAGTAATTGTTTGTAGCCGATTAATTTGACTTTCGTAGAGCCATTTGCAAATGCAATTGCAAATGTAGGGTGCAAAGCTACACACACATGTGCCTGTCGTGGCAAAAACTTTTACACTTTGTCAATGTTAGAGTTGAGCTTTAGTTACATACTTTTAAGGTCTAAAATAGCTGACGATCTTTTTTGAACCTAAAATGCATATTTCATCATCATCAGCATCATCATCAACCCGTAACAGCCCACTGCTGAGCTAAGGGTCTTTCCTCGCATAAGAGGAAGTATGGGCTATAATCTCCCACGCGAGCCCACCGCGGATTGGGAGATGGTGTTAAGCTAGTGGCCTCTTAACAGTCAGAACTTTTCAAGCCACCCAAGGGTATCTGACATGGCTTAACGAAATGCATATTTGCTTTAGCACTATTCAGCTAGCAATGTTTTTTCGCCATGGTCCAAAAAACGCGAGCATAGCATCCAGGTAACACGCATACTAAAATTAATTTATCAGAATTGGTTTTTTGTTATTTTTATTACGTATACGTTACGTACACGTGATAAGAACCCTTATCACCTGAAAGAAAATTTTTGGTGAGTTTCGAAAACACTTTTATCTTTACTTCTGTATTACCTACCTCATTAGGAGTGGTTTCCTTGTTTCAAATTATTTACACTTACATTTTGGATACATATGAAAATATATGTACATAATAATAACGCTGTAAGTATATAGAACACGTGCCGCTTTCTCAGAAGTAAGCTGGTGACCTCATCCATGAGGCAGAGCTGTGTTCGATTCCGGCCTAGACCAATATTGTTTCATTTGCTCGGAAATTATGGAATGTAGTAAAAATATGACACAGAACTCTAAAGAACAATAACATGGAGCTCTAAAAATACAGTCGAATTGAAAACCTCATTTTTTTGTAGTCGATTAAAAAAAATCATCGAAATCGGTTGGAGTGATATAAAGTTATTTGCAGCGCCCCACGGTTTCTCGTAGTTCTCGTGGGAATACCGGGATAAAATATATCCTATGTGTTATTCTGATGTATAAGCTACATAACTGTCAAGTTTCATCAAAATCCGTTCCGCGCAAATTTAAGACTTATATTGTTTTCTCAAGGATGCCATTGTCAAAACTGGACCAAATTAACACGGGAAGCATTAGCTTTCATTCACCCAGTCGAAAGTTCTGAGGTAACAAACATAAAAAAACACACAGTCGTATTGATTACCACCTCCTTTTTTGAAGTCGGTTAACAATATGCTCACGCAAAGGTATTCAATTACTGGAAATACAACATTTCATCTGTTTAATTATGAGTATTATTATTATTACCTTCCGTTTCTCGCGATGTTTTTCTTCGATCGAGCTACTGAAAAACTCTTTGGTACAAGCCCTCACCTCACGAATTAGAGGCGCTCTTATTAAGCACTGATCTATCACCACTCATTATAAGAATGTAGAATGATGATATAGAAACAAATGGAAGGAAAAGACGTACTGTGGTCATCCGAAAATTGCAAGAAAATTATGCAAAATGGTGATGAAGAATTAGATGTGGGATTTGCAGAATGACTTCGAGAGTGCGTCAAATGCTTATGGAACTGATGAAGCAACTAATTTTAGCAATTGAGCGTTAGGTACTTAAGATTTATGAACATTTTAATTTAGTTAATAATTTAGTACAACACTTGTACTCTATGCAAAACCATAGCTTCATAAAATTAAATGAAGTGATTGATGTTATAATAGCTTATAATAACATTAATGCATGAAGGCATGCAAAATTTAAAATATACATTATAATCAATAGGTAATTACACTTTAATAATATTATACACAAATTAGAAACAATGGTAGTTAAATTTTATACACGCATTATAATTAAAATTAGGCACATTATTAGAATTAAATTAAAACATATAAAATGAAATAAATCATAATAATGTATATAATATAATTATTCAATTCATCATGTCCAAAAACTCTTTGACAAAATAGGCTCTCTACGCACAATGATCAATTGATGATCGATGAATGACGCATACTTTAAACTCGGAATGATCAATCAGTCATGTCGCGAAACGACCTGGGGGTCGATTTTTGAATCTCACCAAGTGACTAATTCTCACCGATGTGAGTGATTTCCGAAAGTTCGTATTTTTGAAACTCATCGGTGACTTACATTTGTCATACCTATGATATCGATTTACGAGTGCCCCTACTCACTCGTAATTAAAATCACCATACGATTGTTTTTGACAGTTGACGTATGTGACACCTGACAAAAAAGCCAAAGTATGTTTTTCGGAAGAATTAGCAGCGGGGCTCGATTGTGATATTTTGTGATTCCGACGATTTATTGAAAACAGCGTGTGACTTTCAAAAATACGGCTTTTGGAAAATGTTGACATAAAAGTCATCGGTGATAATTTTAGTCAAAAATCCTTCCTCCTAGATTCAAAAATCGCACTCCTGCTCCTCACAGCGTAGTCAGTCATTTTGGGTAGAAAGCCAAGGTTTTTCAATTAGGAATTTCCGTAAACACATTTGAAAAAGTTTATCAGGTAACACCGCAGATCTAAATCTGGTAATACCCTTATTTCAGATGGTATTCTGTTATATCCTTGAGGACATAGATTAGTTTTTAACGAAGAGAAATGTGGGGTGGACTGGCGAGTCTACACAAGCAAGATTCCTATAACGCATCCTTGTTTTGCGAAAAATTCCGAAATATTTCTAATAAAAATAACCTGTTTTAGAAAGCGAAAATTGAATAAGTCAGTAGTTAGTACTAATAAAATTAGACCATTATTTAAGTTAAACCATTTTCTTTGAAGGGATCATTGCACCGTCTGAAAGTACCCATACGGTTACAATTCAATTTCATGATATTGTGATGTATGTACCTATTCAAGGTTTTGTTGACTAATATACCTAAGTGTTTTACACGGTTCAATTTTGTACGGTGACAACGAACTTGTGTACATTTTCTATGACATTGACTGCCAAGTGAAATAAAGTAACATGCAAATTAATAAAAAAAAAACAAAACCACGACTGTAAAAGGCACTGAAAATATTTTAAAAACATTACCTCCTTCTATTGTAGGTAGTCAGTTAAGTATGAATAGTTTAAATACATAATTGGCAGGTCTCAGTTGGTAGTGGCTCTGCCTTCTGAGTCCAAGGTCGCGGGTTCGATTCCACATTTGTTCATGAACATGTCTGCTAGATGTTGGAATCCTAAGCCGATTGGGGTTCTGTTACACATACCTCGAAACTAATTTCGGGTCCTGCTAGTTTCCTTTCGATGCTAATAAATATGAACTTGGAGAGATTATTAATCATCAGCAATCTTCAAACTAAATAATACAACGTCATGCTAATAAATTACAACACCGGTTTTACGAACATTTTGTCCCACAAGATTCAAACCTACTACCCTTCTCATTCTCATGACGGTTTACCACTATGCCAAATGGATGGACATCGTTCGTTTTTGTATCACATTATTATTGAATAATAATCACAGTCACATTGATAATAATAAATGGTCTTACATTTTTACTATTTTACGACGTATTTCCATTGTAAAATATATATTAGGTACCTACTTTAAAAATATATATAAGAAGTTATAAATTTCGTTAATTTGAAACGGCAGTGCTACCAATTATTTTTTGTTATGTCGCGAAATAGAGGAATTACTAAAATTATAAGAATACTTACTTTTAACGCTTGCGACAAACACTTCAATAGAAACTCGTACTACTTTAAGCGGACACTGGCAACACAATAATAAAACTATAGACAAATTTTCCAAAAACAAACTTCGTAAATCGAAATGACAATTTCACAACGCAGTTTCCCGCGCGCGCTGTGTTCGCGGTGTGTACAAACATAAAGTCTGATTAGAGTAACCAACAAACAATGTTTACAGACAATCGCGTAAGAGGCTGCGGCCAACTGCCATTGGACTCACGTAAGAAGGGGACCGAAATCACAGCCTCTCTTCTCTCAGCCTTTACTGGTGGGCACAATCCGTCAACCGGTCTGTCGGTCACGGTGTTTTATCCATTTTAGGGTAATAAGTATACAGGTGAAATTTTCACAGAATGGGTATTTCTACTGCCGTTATGACAATAAATACTGAATAAAATTTAAATAAATTAAAAATTAAAGAGAGCCTCCATACAAGATACGTATTTTTTGACGTATTTTCCGGTGGGCTCCTCTTCGTGTTCGATTCGTACGTGGCCGGTTTTTTAAGGAAATTGCGGAACGAATGTCACTCACGGTCATTCTGTCCCAAACTTGGTGCTAAGCGAGACTGTACTATGTGCTAAACAACTGATAGACTTACTCGAACTCCGATATTACGAGTATTATCCCTGTACAAGCAGAAAATCAATTTTGTCGATATAGTTGTGGGAATTGGAGCCGCAATTTTTCAATTTACAGCCCATAGATTAAAATAGGTAAACAAGTCTTTAAATACTAATATTGAATCCCAGCAGCAATTGTTTACATGCGTTGTATAAGCTAACATAACTTGCGTAAAATCTTCTTGGATTGATTAAGTATATTATATGGTAGCTCCATAGGATTAATTTTACTTATCAAAATTCAATGTGTATTTCATCAGTAGGAGGGAATGGAATATATCTATATGTAACGTATTTTTTAATCGAGTGCAAATATAAAGAGGTGAATATACATACGAAGCTTAAGAAACATTTTAACTTTCTTCCTGGCTCATCAGGTTAAACAATTGGTTTATTTGCTTGTGCCTGTATCAGCTGTACGGCATTCGCTGTTTAAATCTCCGAAGATAAAAATATCTTCTCAGTAGAGTTTGAGAATAACGACTCACAAATAAAAATAACATAAAAGTGTTCAACTTTTATAGAAAATACAATCGACTTGGCGGGGGTACTGCCGTGCCCCTAGATTCAGATGCGTAAGTGTATTTATTTCCTGTAGCCTGCGTTACTTTGAAATACGGTTGCAAATCAAATGGAATTAACTATCCGACAAAATTAAGCATTGTGTCTCAATTATCAAACGTGTCGGCTTTCCATTTTGACGTATTATTTTTTTACCTAGTTAGCTAAATAATGTGATGACCATTCTCGGTACAAACCACATCCGTTATAATTATTAAGTAATGCTTCATCATGATCATACTGGGTATTTGCTGGGTTTTAACATCTTTTTCCTCTTATTTCTGAAAGTATTCATCGGTACTATACGACGTCATGACTTGCACGACTGATGTACATTCAACACTTTTTACCACGACACATGTATGACGCAAGTTAGACCGACTTTTGACAGCTCCATAGATTATGACATCACGTCAAAACACATTCGACTCGGTGTCTACAAATATGTTTCTTTCATGGAAGTTCTTGCTTCGAGTTTCGTTACAAGTATGAGATTCGGCACTGCAGGACTATTGACACGTGTAGGTAATTTGCTTAGCGTTGGAAGAACACAACAAATTCAACTGAATAAAGTGATATATTATCAGTTATAATGTTTACTCTCTATTTACTCCTTATCTTGAAAGATATTTTTCTAATTTTTACATTATCTTTTAAACAAGGGCACAACCTACAATTGGTATAATAATGTTGTTATTATGTCAGCTGTGGGTAATTAAGGTTAATGGTAGTAATCTCTAAGTACAGATGGGTGCGATTCTTACTTTTGAAACGTTTTCATTTGATGAAATTCCTAATTTTTTTAGCATGTATTCGCCTGTGAGTGTGATTTTTAATTACAATGAAAAATCACACGTGCTACTGAATATGGCATATTAAATCAAATTCGTTTATTTTTTTGTTTGCGATTTCATAAGTAGCAGGCTATGTGAAGGAGAGTATAGCAGGTGTGACACACAAAAATTCATTTTATACAAAATTCCATATTTTTCTATTGGAATGCCCCATCTCTATCTAAGATCATCAACGCACTTGTGACTATTGAGCTGCAGGTGTCCATGGGCGACGGTAGTCACTTACCATCAGATGACCCGTCTGCTCGTTTGCCCCCTTTTTTTTATAAAAAAAAATTTTAAAAAAAAGATAGTCATGCAAAACTTCTCTCAATTTACAAAACAGTCCTCTACGTAGGTTGAACTAAATTACTTAAAATATGTATAGACTACAATAGTAGCATACAATTCGGCTGCTGCAGAATAGGTTTTGCAATTACGCGCAATGTAATGGCGGTCGGTTCCCTTTCGTTGGCCTTGCTTTACCAGCCGTCAACCTTGCGCTGCTGTTTAGGTCACCATACAACAAGATGAAATTATAGCTTACTAGCGGTTCTGCGCGGTTTCACCGACGTAGTTCCCGTTCCCGTGGGAATACGGGAATAAAATTTAGCTTACGTTACTAAAGGAGATTGTAGCTTTCCATTTGTGAAATAATTTTTAAAATCACTCCAGTAGTTTTTGAGTTTATTCGTTACAAACACAGAAAAATACAAATCTTTATAATAATAGTGTAGGTATATTTTGGTCACTTACTCGTAAGTACGAAAGTGAATGTTCATTGCATTACACATTGTTTTAAATTTTCTTTGAAGTGTTTAAAAAAGATTATTTTATAAAAAATATTTATTGCTAGTTTATAATTTTAAAGTGAAACAAAATAAATATATATAAATAAAAAAATATAATCTCACGCCTTTTATCCCCGAGGGGGTAGGCAGAGGTATTCCATTACTGGATATACCCACATTTCACGAGATATATTGGACCCATAAAATAAATAAACCTCAGATTCATATAACTAATGCCAATAGAAGTAGCTATCATCACAGCTTCGGAAAGTGTTATAATTCAAAACTGTTTGAAACAGAAGATTCTTACAAAATATATGAAGTTTATTTGCTTTCTATAGAAAGCTATAGTTTATTTCCACTATCTTTTTAGATATTTTATGGAAGCTGAATCTATTATTTTTAATCATATTTTCTTCAATACTAGTAAATATTGCATTACACAAGAACACTTGTATGTCGCATAACTTTGATAAGTCATATATTTTTAACCGACTTCAAAAAGAGGAGGTTATCAATTCGTCTGTATTTTTTTTATGTATGTTACCTCAGAACTTTCGACTGTGTCCAGTTCTGACAACGGCATCTATGACAAACCATATAAGTTGAAAATTGAAGTCGGTTTTGTTACTCCTTAGAGTTCTATTTTATATGTGAAGTACTTAATTTCGACAGATCGGAAGACACGACGAAGTGTTTTCTTTTGCATTCAATATCAAAAACTTTTTAATTTTTTTTATATAAACAACGATATAATATAACTCAAGTTGTGTAATATTTTGGATGTTTTATAGCATTACTGCAGATGGTGGACTACTTTGGTCGCGTTATTGAATTGTACTGTGTAGCAGTAAAGCAATCTACCCTATTACAACCAACAATAGTGTGTTGTAATTGAAGGTCTTATTATAATGGTCAGTTTACCTACGTGTTTTACTGTGGCAAACGGACGGACAGGTGGCTCATATCCATGTTTACAAGTGCACTTATTTATGCAACTACCATTTGACTTAATCTTAATGTTTGCATCAGAATGTATAAGGTACCTGCGGTAAATAAGGCCCGAGGGGTAAAAAGGCCCGCTTTTCATAATTCGCGCCAAATTTATTATTGTCACTGTTTCGGCTCACGCACACAAGCAACAAGTCACAATTTGCACGATTTGGCAACTTCGCGCCGGTTCGTGTGTTCCGTCTAACCAGTAATCCGCCATTTTTCGTCGGAGAGTTGTTTGTGTGTCAAATTATAAAAATTGCTGTTAAGAAATCGTAAGTTTTGATACTTATTTACTATTTTAGTATTAAGGAAATGACTTAGATGAATATATACATAACCAAGTCTGTGATTACAAATAAATCATGCTAATAAGTAGTGTGTTTAATCGATTATTTAGACTTTTTTGCAACTATGTCGTAGGGCTAATAAGGCCCCCAAAAATTTGACATGGGCCTTATTATACTCTTTACATAATTCGTTGTCTTAATGCATTCTGTTTGTTACAAATTAAGCCCAAACTTTAACTTAAAACTAGCAAGCGGATATGGCGGCTGTCGAGCATGGTCAGCTATCTCAACCGAGTGCCACGGAATCCCACGTCATACGCTAAGGAATCATTTGAAAACGGGAATTTATTGAAACGTCGTAAGGAGAAGTTCTATCATGAACAAAGAACAGGAACAAGATTTGGTCCAGAGAATTATAAGGTTCGCTAACCTCGGTATGCCTCTAATCCCACGGCTCATTCAGTGACAAGCATTTTTTTTTTATCCAATGTTTAATAAGGCCCGGTGTCCTATTTTTGGTAAAATTATAAAGAATTATGTTTTTTTTTGTTGTATTTGATTATTTAGTATTAAAGCTTTATATTGAACTTGTCATACGACAAAAATAAGACATAAAACTTGAAGGCCTTATTATACTACCGCATTAAAATAAGGCCCACAGGAAGTGTTTTAAAAAACATCCAATAGTTTTAAAAATTGAAACAGTTTTAACTGGCTAGTTAATTTGATGGAAATTTCAATAAAAGCTTATTCACATTAGACTTGATTTATCATTGTACAACAAATACCGCTGGATTTATGGCATTCTCAAGTTAAGCGGGCCTTATTTGCCGCAGGTACTTATTATTTAATCGTGTCAAGAAATAAAAAGTATGAGTATGAGTTTAATATGTATCCTAATTATTAATAATGAGTTTTTCACACTACGAGAGAGTAAAAAACCGACTTGCGCTACAAATATCATCAATTTTTAAACTTTTCTTGATTTTTTAAAAACCGCTTTACCTATTTCGATAAAATTTAAATGGAACTTCTGAAGTGTGTATCTATCAAACAAAAAAAAAATCAAAATCGCTTCATAATTTGTGGACTAATCGCGTAGCATACAAACAATAAAAAATAAAAAACATACAGTCGATCACCTCCTTTTTAAGGTACGTTGAAAATAGTCTAGTTTCAGATCAATGACAATTTTCAATTGCATATAGAACCACTTTAAAATGAGAAGCCTAATTTATTAGCAATGCCGATAAGAGTTCCATTGTACACAAAGCAAATCATTGAACCCTGCTTTTACAGAAACTAATTTAGATGAAAGAAACTGATTACAAAGTCTTCGCGTGGTGTTACCAAATAGTTATAAAGTTTAAAAAAAAACGCATTTTCCTTAAAGAAATTACGTAATTTCTAGGGTTCCGTCCCCGAAGGGTTCCGAAGGGACCCTATTACTCAGCCTCGGCTGACTGTCTGACTGTCCGTCGGTCCGTCTGAATTTTATTTGGCAAATAATGATTGTAGTGGTATGTTTTAGTAAATAAATGTTTTTATGTGGAAATTTAATGAAATCTAATACCTACCCCTCGGGGAGGAATGTTGTTTTTTTAGTTTTTTAAGTTTTGTAACGTTTCAATAAAAATCAAAACATTCCACATTTTAAAAACATCAAAATTATTTATTACCTATGGTCACACAAGCAATATTATGTAGGTACCTACCTACAAACTTATTTTAAGAAAACTTTCTTCTAAATTTATTGTCGTCTTCCTACCAAAACGGCAAAAAGGCGTGCTAAAAATTAAGGTGATCTTCTGATACGACGCAATATATTGTTATTTTTGGAAATACAAACGTAACATATTGTTTTGTTTGGGGTTGTTTTGAGTATATTCGGCCTTATACAGTAAGAATAAGTTAGACATCTTTAATTAAAACTTCAAGTATGATAGTAACGACTTGTAGGATCAAACTTCTCAGTTTAGCTCCAGAGTTCTTAATGAGTTAAGTAGCACTCATTTAAAATTGAACTGCAGTCTGCACTTTCTGTGTTCATGACAAGTTTTTAATTACCGCTGCAGGAATAATCTTAAAACATTTATTTGTTTAATACATATGTCAAATTTGGACACTTTTAACAAATTGAATATAACAATAAGTAGGTACATACAATTTTACCTTAATTTATTACACTTACCCATAAATTGAACTGATAAATTTTAAGCACATTAATGTCTATCTTGGGTTTGAATCATTTGGTAAATACTATCCAATTATAATGCATGCATGCCTCAACGACATCATCCGCAGGGCTCTCGCCACTGCTGGTATCCCGGCTGACCAGAGGCCTAACTGCATCACAAGGATGTCAGTGCGTTTGGTCGAGGCTTCAGGTGACCTTTTTAATCTGTAATTATTGTAAGTGAAAGTATATTTTCTTTGTAAATAAATATTTATGTACACAGCCAATTATAATAAGGCTACTTTCGATAACGGCACACATCGACCTGCAATGTAAGTACTCATTTTTATTTGAAATTCCATCATTAGAGATTATGGAGATTTATTTCTAATAATCATTATTTCAGCTAATAATTATTATTTATCTATAGACAGCGACAAATTTTAATAGCAAACAACCAAAGAGATTAAAATATAATAACTCATAGAGGGGACAAAGCGAGGAAAATCCAAGGCCACAAATTATTGCTAGTGGGCAAAAGTCTAGTGTGATTCGACCGAATTGACAGCTTGCGTTCAAACTGACATGACGCGAGAATCAAAGGTTTTTATGAAAATATTCCCAATGCAGGGGGCATGCCCTATTATATTTTAATATCTTTGCAAAACAATTTAACTGACCCTGCAAAATTCCTTTAACTATTTCCATTCTATTCTCAGATAAGCAACTATAAGAAGTAAATGCAGCGTTTCTTAAGATCGAAAATCTTCTCGACCAAACCTGCTCTCATTTAATATGCTAAGTAACTACCGTAAAAAAGGAGACCATTTAAATATACATGAGTCCTGTAACCCAGCACTTTTGCACTTTTGAGAGACCTTTTCCAACAAAACAAGTATAAGTAAAGGGTATCGTCTTTATTTTACATGCTCTATTTAAGATAATAAGATACTATGTTCCGGTATATGTAAGGCAAAGGGGAATGCCCGTTGGACATACTAAATAATGAATGAGATAAAAAATATATAAATTGTGGGACACATTCACACATGGATATTTAGTCCCAAACTAGGCAGGGCCTGTACTGTGGGTACTAAACAACTGATAAACCTACCTTAATAAATATTAAACGACTAGACACGAAGCCAACAGACATGATCATGCATCCAAAGTTTGGCCCCGAGCATGGATCGAACCCGCGACCTCCGACTCGGAAGGCATGGTCACTACTAACTAAGTCAAAAGGTCCGAAAAAGATAAATTATACTCGAACAAAAATCCATTACCTACAATTAAATTTATTATCGCAAAACTAGGCGCAGAAGCTAGTATAAAACATATTGTGAAAGACAGGTTATGGCAAAGTAATTATTTCTGTCTACTTCAGGCATTTAATATGGGTATTCCCCTAAAGATCTGATTCTTTTATAAAGAAAATAAAATGGACTTCTTTGTCTGCAGCTAGCTGCGACACATAATTGGATTTAAATTAATCCTCTTGTTCTGTATATAATACTACTAGCGACCAGCCCCAGCTTCGCACGGGTGCAATGCTACCTTCTTGCTAATAATTGCTATCTCATTCATTATTTAGTATGTATTATTAGCAATAACTCGTCGGTGGAGATGGGCTGCTTCTTCGAATCTTCATGGACGAGTTTAGTGTGCCTTGTTATTGACGTTTCAAAGTGTATATTGTATACCTACTGAAATAAATGAATTTTGAATTTGAATTTAGAATTTGAATTTGATCACGGGACACTGCTGGCCAGTGACGCGAAGGCCGCGGTGGGAGCGGGCGATTTCTGTTTTTGTTGGGAGAACGCCCGTGTCACTTAATATCCAAGTACTTAAGTGTTACTGCAAAATTTTTATGTGTACGTGTTTATGGTTATTATTAATAAAGATATTATTCTATTATTATTTGAAGATTGTGAAAGTTTTTGCTGATTTCCGAACCAGATTTGATACTAAACACGTAATTTTGGCGATTCTTTATCGCTTAGTTATACCGGACACAAAGGTGTCCCTTAACATCGGACAAGGAACAAGTTTATTTTTGTCATAGAATATACACTTTTTTATAAAAAAAATGTTTTTTCCGAGGTTAAAATAACGAAGTGAAATTGAGATGGAGGGGACCAAAAAAAAAACTGCAACCAAAAAAGTTTTTGACACAGAAAAAACTACTTTTATAGTTTGTTTAGAGAAGACCACAACAAAGTCTAGATACAGTGCTCTAGCTGCAGTGGGTGGGCAAATAAAGCAGGTGCAGACATTCCTGAAGGTGCAGATGCCTACATATGTGATGGATACAGATTGTTTCAAAAATTGTCAGGAGCTGGGGGTCCGAACTTAAGACCTTCCTGTACTAGGTGCCACTTGCAAATTACATTTTTTATCACCGAAGTTTGATTTAAGTTGCATTCTTATTGGTTTATTTTTATTTTACATTTAGTTGAGTTAGTTATTTCATAAATAACGTGATTTTTCTAGAAGTGATTTTAATTTTATTTTTTGAAAACCTTAGGTGTCCACCACTCCCCCTACCCACTTTTCACCAGATATTCTTTGGACCCCCAAACGTGATAAGAGGTGAGCCCATAGCCGGTCCGGGTCTGTTACACATGTCTCATAATTCATTCTGGGACTTCTCGAGATTCCTTACGATGTTTTCGTTCAACGTCGAGCTAGTGATAAATATAGGTGTGTAGGTACGTAAGTTTTGAAAAACTCATTGGTAAGATGAAAGGATTCGAGCCCGATTGTCACTGATTTTCTTCATGTGGAGCAGGCTATTTAACCTTAAGGCTCTTGGATGCATTTTATGAAACTTTACAGTTAATTTAACTTATACATCAGAATAACACATCTATACAGGATGTCCCAAAAGTCAACGATAAGCCGGAAACCAGTAGTCATGAGGGTAATCAGAAAAATATTAAAAAAAATCTGTTCTTTTTTCAAAATGTTATGAAGGTTTAAAAAAAATCCTAGAAAACTAGTACTGTAAAAAAAATGTATGGCTACTATTTTGGCAAGTATACTTAAAAGTTGACGCATTTAGTCTAAATTCTAGAATGGTATAACAGATGCTAGGTTTTGTTATAGTTGAGGCATGAAAATTTTTTTTCTCGATGAATCCGGATTCTATGCCAATCTAATTTAATGAGGTGAAATTGGTAAAGCAACCTTAAGTCTGCAGCTGACCTGAACTAAGCCTTTTTATTCTCTTTCTTAACCCTCCTTTAAAGTAATGATACTTAAAATAAGTTTGTGTAATATTTTTTATTTAATGTGGTATGTTTTACAGCATTTTTATAACAAATGTTCAAACTGTTTTCCTTCAGCTAATATGCACGCTCTACATCTCCTTAAAAATGATCGAGTTATGCGCCGGGCGTGACGTTTGAAATTGATTTGTTCAGCGGCTTCTGAGATTCTTCGGCGCAGCTCTTCTAAATCTTGAATCGGTTTGTGGTAGACTTTTTCCTTAATTGCACCCCAGTAAAAAAAATCTATTGGATTAAGGTCGGGTGACCGCGCTGGCCACGAAATTGGACCACCCCGACCAATCCACCTATTTGGATATTCTTGATCGAGAAACTCTCTGACTAGACGAGCATAATGCGCGGGGCAGCCGTCTTGCTGATACCACATGCTGCCGTAAATATTTAGCGGCACTTCTTCTAATAAATCGGGTAGTTGATTTTGTAGGAAATCTAAATAAATATGTCCATTTATGGTCTCTGGCAGCTCAATCGGACCAATAACTGTACCGTTTAAAATGCCTGTCCACATGTTTACTTTAAAACGGTACTGTGAATGATCTTCACGCATTAGGTGAGGATTTTCCACGTGCCATTCGTGTAAATTGTGTAGGTTCATGTAACCGTCCTTTTTAAACGTTGCTTCGTCGGACCATAGAATCGTTTCAAAAAACTGGAGATCTTCAGTATGTTTTTGCAAAATCGTTTGACAAAATCGCACTCTCTCTGGGTAGTCTCGGGGAAGCAAAGATTGTACTCGTTGTACATGGAATGGATGCAGACGGTTTTTTTTCAGAATACGATGTGCACTGCTTTTAGGTACTCCAAGGCTTTCCTCAATTCCACGTACGGATATACTTGAATCTTCTTCCACAGCTTGCATGACTTCGTCTTCGTAGGGCAAGAGGGGCCTTCCTACACCAGCCATATGATCAGGGAATTGACCTTCGGATAATGATCGATGCAGATTAATAAAAACTCGGTAATCAGGATGACGCTCTAAGTTTGGGTATCTCTCGCGATACACCCTAGCTGCATCATTGGCGTTACATAAGCATTCTCCGTAAATAAGATGCATGTTGGCGTACTCCTGTACGGTATATCTATTTGGCATGATAACTTCACTTTACGAACTCGTAATTACACGCAAATACAATCTAAGCAACAGACTCCAGAATCTTTACTTCTGGGACAGATGGATTTAAATCAAAGCCATCAAACAAATGACATAAACAAAAGATGTACGAATAAACAAAAATCCCTGTTAGGTTCTCTTTTCAAAATTATGAGTCCGTCTCCATTCAAAAAGATTTTAACCTGGATTTACCTAAGAAGGTTGCGTTACCAACATTTCACCTCATTAAATTAGATTGGCATAGAATCCGGATTCATCGAGAAAAAAAATTTTCATGCCTCAACTATAACAAAACCTAGCATGTGTTATACCATTCTAGAATTTAGACTAAATGCGTCAACTTTTAAGTATACTTGCCAAAATAGTGGCCATATATTTTTTTTTACAGTACAGCTGGTTTAAGTTGGTTGATGAAATTATTTAGAATTCAATGTTGGAAACAAATTTAACTTTTTACTTAAAAGTGAGGCAGTTATGTAAATTTTTTTTATTGTAAATTGTAGCACGGCTATTCATCATAGCATTACAGAAAAAAAATATTCAAAAAGTAAATATTTACAGTCACGGTACAAGAAAGTTCATTACAGGGTGTCCGTTTTCTAGGATTTTTTTTAAACCTTCATAACATTTTGAAAAAAGAACATAGAATTTTTTTTATATTTTTCTGATTACCCCCATGACTAGGCTTATCGCTGGTTTCCGGCTTATCGCTGGCTTCTGGGACATCCTGTATACAATATGTAACAGAATAGCTCAATTCCTAAATTAGAAACCAGAATAGCTCAATTCCAGAATAGCTCAATTAGTTTGTTCAGTATCGACTACTTATTCGATTTCAGATATTTTTAATACGTGTTATATTTAAAAAAAAATGAATTAGCATAGCTGAATTTAGTGCTATGTATGGAAATCATGCTATTATTGATCGATATTTAAGAAAATTGGTTAAACACAACTAAAGTTTGATTGCATCATATTTTTTTTATGTTAATAATATACTAATTGGGGTGTATGAGTAATTGCGCTTTTTCTGTTACACGTTGTATATTTATTTATATAAAATGTTAAACTGACTGATTGGTGACACATCAACGCACAGCCTAAACCGCTGGGTCTACAGATTTGAAGTTTAATAGATAGCTATACAGTGTAGGAAACCACTAAGAAAAGATTTTGCTTAATTCAACCCCTAAGGGGGTGAAATAAACGTGCGCGAGTGAAGTCGCGGGTAAAAGCTAGTAGCTTACCTATATTTTTTCTCCGTATTCCCACAGCGACAGGAACTACGCGACTGAAACTGGGGGGTGTTGTTAGTTTAATATAAGCCTACCTCACCCAGAACAACCAGTCGAAATCGGGTTTTTCCGGGGCATTCGTCTTATATGCGCACGATCTACGATGAGCTTGCCAGTATCTTTTGCGAAAAGTGTGACTCATATAAAAAAACTGTTTTACAAAGTCACGAAAAGCCGTGCAAAATACCAACGTACACATTTTCTATCATTTACTACGACTTGCCCTCCGCGGAGGCAGACGGTATACTTTGAGCTAATATAGCGACCTGCGTATAGCTTAATCAGGTTATTATCACCATCAACGTGTAAGCGTAATTTACGTAAAGCGCACATAACTCTATCCGTGTTACATACATACATAATCTCACGCCTTATATCCCCGAGGGGGTAGGCAGAGGTATTCCATTTCTGGATATACCCACTTTTCACCAGATAAGCTTTGGCCCCCAAACGTGATAAGTGCTAAGCCCATCGCCGGTCCGGGTCTGTTACATATGTCTCAGAATTAATTCTGGGATCTGCGGGTTTCCTCGCGATGTTTTCCTTCACCGTCGAGCTAGTGATAAATATGTAGGTACGTAAGTTTTGAAAAACTCATTGGTACATGCCAGGATTCGAACCCGAGCCTCACTGATTTTCATCATGTGAAGCAGGCCCTTTAACCGTAATTCTATCAATGCTCAGTATCCGTGTTATCCTACTAATATAATAAAAAATAGGTGAAAGTGTATTTGTTGACTCTTCTTTCAAGGAAGAAAAACGTTAAAATACCTTTAACCCGTTTAGGAATAAATAAAATGGTCTGAATACAATTACATTAGATAAACTAAATAAAAACTTAGGTGGTGATTGCTATTTTCATCTTATTACGCAGGAAAAGTATTTGATATTCCTTTGAAAAGTATTTTTGTATGTACCTAAGATAATATTCCTTTCTTTGAAGCGTTTGTTCTTATAAAATCGATAGGGATTTGTTAAAATGTGTCTCCATCACCAAATGATTATCGAAGTTTTAATGAAAACTCAATTTAAAACTTGATAAACTGTGAATAAAATGGATTAACTTTTTATTTTCTACTAGTAATTTTTAATTATCTTGAGATAATAAAATAACCAGACTGATTCAGAACATTCTTTTACCACGAACATAAGAGTTCCCTCCGGACCAGCTGGACCATTGAGTTTTACCATTGATGATGATTAGTGTATTTGACATTTGTACAGTGGAATAAACATATAATTTTATTAAAAACAAAACATTATAGTATTATTGGTAAAGAATAATAATAATAATTTATATGATGCAAAAACATAATACATTTTTTTTATACATTACATAACAAGATTGAACAGTTAGATATTTTTAAGAGCCCTTTCTCCTAAAATAAGAATAAAAATTCTTGTAAGTATCTTAAGAAACAGTGATCAACCATGGACTTAGGTACTATTTTACAATATGTTTATTTATTTAATTTTTAGATAGCAAACATCTGAAATATAATACTGGTTAGTGTATGTCTGTTAATAAGATAAAAAACATATTTTATTAATATTTAGGTACTATCACTATATAGTATAAAACAAAGTCGCTTTCTCTGTCCCTATATCCCTATATCCCTATATCCCTGTACCTATGTATGCTTAAATCTTTAAAACTACGCAACGGATTTTGATGCGTTTTTTTTAATAGATAGAGGGATTCAAGAGGAAGGTTTTAGTATTAGCAATGCACCCGTGCAAAGCCGGGGCGGGTCGCTAGTTAAATATATTTTACAAAAAGTAATCGTTTGGAATCTGTCCAGTATTTCCCCTGTTTACAGCTAGGCTGATCCTTTGACATAAATAACTGACAACACTAATCGCCCACCACCAAACGCCCTAACAGTTCTTTAATGAGCTGCCGCGCCACAGAACAAATTCACAAAAATATCATTGAGATAGTTAGATAATGTTTGCTTTAATGCTTGAATTGGTGGATTCCATCGCGCTGTGGCGTGTTGTCAGTGTAGTTTTTAGTAGTTTAGAGTCAGGCTTTTTTTTATAAGAACTCAGTAAATTGCATACAATGTTCAATTAAATCCGCTGATAAAGGCCCTACATATTGATACAGATTTTTCTCTCTGGTAAGGCCTAGAAGCTGATGCCTATATAAGTATTTATGGCTATCTAGTCATCTGTAGGGAAAAGTGGCGTTACAATGACCCTCATTCAAAGTTGATTTGGAAGAAATATTTGAGAAAACTGTAGCCTGATTGCGTGTTCGACAGACTAGATAAACTATTTTTCTGGATTTTATTTTTGTAGACGGTAATTCGATTTGGGCCGTAGTGGTCCCACCTGGATCAGAATCGTGATAGTCTAGTGTTCGCATAATGTGAATTACTATGCATTGAACTGAACTATCTAGGTATATAGGTCATCGTCTCAGAGTTGGAAATTATCATCATTACCAGAAATGAATTCCAGAAGAAATTGTCTGTGTCTCTTGTTGCTCGTGAATATATTTTATTAAAAATATCAAATACCCACTCATAGCAAGATTTTGCTACTAGCTCTGAAACTACTACTATCAAAGTTCTAAGTCATTGTTCTCAATTAAAAACTAAGTGGAATTTAACATTGAGTTCTGAAATTTTTTTGAAAGCAACATATTTATTTAACCGTACAAGTATCTATCTACTTTAATTAATCAGAGGACCAAGAGTGTAGTGAATTTTTGACGCGGCTTTGACAGAAAAAAGTAATAACTTATATCACATCGCCGGACCTTCGAGTAAGTATCTTTGCCCAAAGTAGGTCAATTGTCCCGATACAACTTGAATAATATACAATATGTAACAGAATAAGCGCAATTTCTGAAATTAGTTACTTCAGTATTAACTTCTTAATCGCTTTTAGCTATTTTTAATATGTGCAAAATTTTTCCGAAAAATGAATTAGCATAGCTGACTTTAGGGCTACCTATGGAAACCGTTCTATGATTGGTCTTTATTTAAGAAATTTGGTTAGACAAAACTAAAGTACTTATGCATATAATTTTTTATAATAATGTACCTACTATTGGTGTGTACGAGGAATAGCGCTTATTCTGTGACGCGTTGTATACTAAAAAAAGTACCACATATTAAAAGTAGCTGAAAGTAGTCGATACTGGACAAATTAATTTCAGGAATTGCGCTTATTCTGTTACATATCTATTGTATTACGGCGTCCTTACGCGACGGTTTCTCTAGCGTAGTTCACGTATGTAACATAGGCTATATTGATAGAATTTAAATCGGTTCAATGGTTTAGGCGTGAAAGCGTAAGTCAAGGGTTACACGCTCAGTCTGGTGTTAGTTCAGTCCATCAGTTTGGTCCGGCTAAGACTGATGAGAATGATGAAAAATATGAAAAATATTAAATTTTTGTCATTCTGGACTATCAGTCCGTCAGTCAACCAGTTAGACGATAATTCTCTCATCATTCTGAGCAGACTGACGGACTGAACTAACGCTAGACTGAGCGTGTAACCCTTGACTTACAAACAAACAATTTCCCATTTATAATGTACGGGTTAATCACCGCACATAGTATTTGTTAGCTTAACATTTTGGTTTGGCCTACTTATACGGTCGACGTTCATAAACGTGTGCACTTTGTGTTTACTTATTATTTTAAAATTATAATAACGTTGAGTATAAAATCATCCGTGATATAGACAAAATATCCTAACTTTAATAAGGGAAAAACCTGGTAGCAACATCAAGATTAAAAAACTACTTATTTTAATCACTGTGTTTTCGTCTAAATACTCCTTACTACAACTACTTCAAACTTCTTAAACGAACTTCTTAAGCGTGGTCGACTAAGCGATGTCGTACATATTATTATAATATTATACCTAGTTAGGATATCGTAGGAATAGTTAAAGTAAAATAAGTTTTCCATTGATAACAGACTTTTATAAATCAGCCCAGTATACCTACTTATGTAGCCTATCTATTACAAACAAATATAAATAAAAACTTATAATATTATGGCTTTTACCGACGGCTTCGCTCGCGCACGTTTATTTCACTCCCTTAGGGGTTGAATTTTGCAAAAAACCTTTCTTAGTGTATGTGCAAAATTGCAAGTTTCTGGACCCAGCGGTTTAAGCTGTGCGTTGATACATCACAAATCAGTCAGTCAGTTTATCATTTTATATACATACATAGATTATCGTTATAATATTATTATAGTGACATATGATATAACAATCGTTCGATGCCACGACTTTGGATGTGGAGTACCCTAGATGGAGCAACCAATATTAATAATAATTTATTTATTTCACAGAGTTTACCAAATCGTGATTTTAAGACACAATATATTGTACTATCGAATTACACAGCTGCCAGAGGCTATACTAGGCTTGATCGCCTGTTTCTTGGGGAACCATTTGCAATACTTTTTTTGTGTGTTTAACGTTAACTGGTTTATATACCTGTATGTAGTGCCCGAAAATGCTGTGGAATGTGAGAATGAATGTAGTTAGTAAATAAATAATCTTATATATGATAATATAGTATACGGAAATAACGAATACACGATGACGTAGGTACCAATCGATGCACCGTTGTCGATAACAGACATTCGATGTAGCGACTTCTGATATTACTTAGGGAACCCAGTCAAGGAAATGATTTACAGTCATGTGTTAACGATCGTGAATCTACAAACCTAACTTAATTCTTGGCTATCGTTGGAGGCGTCTAAAAGTCCCATTCGATCCTGGTGTTCATCACCTTCCCCATCCAACAGCTGTGAAAGATAACTACGTGGTGACATATTTATATTACACAAAAAGATTAGAAGAGACAAAGCGAGTTATTACAAGTGGAATAAATCTAAAGTAGTACGTTTTTTTCCGAATTACAGCTAGCGTTCATACTAACTGACATGACGCTTGAGCTTCAAAGTTTTGTATGAAAATATTCCCAATACCCTCTCTATGTCCTATTATATTTTAATCCCTTTGATATAACATAATGAGTGAAATGCCCCCAGTGACATTTGGACTTGGAATATTCTAAATGGTTTGCCAAAGAGGTTGGAAGAAAATCATTATCTTTTCCAGAAACTTTTTCTTTAACCTCTAAGACCAAGCATCACAGACACAATAGATTTTTAATTGTGTCTCGGTTCCAATTGGAACCCGCGGTTCTTTACAGATTTAAACGTCTTTGCGTTTTGCCAAATGGATTTGTACAGTCAAGAGCACGCTAAGCTTGACTTTTTGGACTTTGACCCTGCCGTGTATTCTATGGCGTGCAGTATAAATCAGAGCTCATCTTAAACTGGTAATGTAAAGCTTGACTTGCTCTTGACTGTACCAACCAGAAACAAAGGGTTAGGAGCATGAAAACCAAATGATAAATAAATGTCCTTTTATCCCCGAGGGAACAGGTAAAGGCATTCCATTTTTGTATACTCACTTTTCATCGATCTTAAACGAAACCTATGATAAATATTATTAATATTCAACATACTCACTCCGCTCCAGTCCGCTTTGGTTTAGCAGATCTACATAATAGAGTCTGTCAATCGCGAGCTATAGAATTTGAATTACAAACTCATAAAAATAAAATAGCGCACAAATTTTCAATGAAAAAGATCACGTATCCCTTTTTTATTAAAGTTTTAGGGCTCTACAATAAAAATGTTGACGCTATGCGTATAAACGCTGAAATTTTTAATCTGTAAATATCGTTAAAACTTGCACACAAACACTGTCTGTATTATATATACAGACTGTCTGTATGTCTGTATTATATAACTGTCTAAATTTATTTATTTATTCATATATGACATCAACCAATTACCCCCATAAATAAATAGCTTACTTAATAATCTTAATTTACGTATTACGTACATTACGTAACCAGATCCGTTGTCCCCAAGTTAACACAAAATCAGAGTACCTAATCACCAAAAAGTAAATGTGACAGACAACTTATGGAATAACGTATATCGATATGATTTTAGGAACAGGTTTCAGAACAAAAGTATAAGCCGAGAATCAAGTATAAACGAGGATAATACTCATATTAACAAAAACGATATACTTAGGTATTAAAAACTAGAAGCAAAAGTCGTCTAATTCTAGTAAAAGTCTTTTACGGTATGATTGAGCAGATAATTTAAATAAGCTACGTCAAATTGAATGTACAATGATATTTGAAGAAAAAGTTTCTTCCTAGACTTGAATATAATTTATGGAAAAAACTCGATTCAAAGGTGTAATCAAAGTTCATAAATAAAACCTTTTTATATTTTTATAAGAAGTTAACGTCCCTAAACATTAGAAGTGGTGAGCCTATTGCCGAACTGGAGTGCTGTTACACATGCCTTTGAACCAATTCTGGGGACTGCGGGTTTCTGAACCATTGCTAGTGATAAATATGTAGGTACGTAGCTAGTTATTCAAAAACTCTTTGGTCGCTACATGCCCTCAGCAGGAGTCGTACCTGGGCCTCGTGCGTTTCTGTACACATTCTTATAATGTAGGTAGCCAAAAAAATATTATTATAATAAGAATATAGTAGAATAAGTGTGCAAAACATTGCTATAAAAATGAAATTGTTCTATTCTGTAGTGCCTTAGTAAGTTAACTAGCAATTCATAAGCTGCTCCCATATCTCGGTTGCCTTTGCAAAAGGAAAGTTTTAAATATGCTAAAAATCTATACATGTGCTCACTTATTTTATTACATAGGTAGAGGTATACCATTTCTGGAAAAAAACACTTTTCAACAGTCTATTTTGGATCCCTAAACGTGACAGTGGTGCTGATACGCATGGCTTAGAATCAATAATGGAATTTGTGGCTTTTCTGTCGACGTTTTCTTTCACCGTCGAGTTGATGATAAACATGAACTTACGCAAGTTTTTTTAAAAACTCATTGATACAAGTACCTACATGCCCTTGCCAGGATTCTAACCCTAGATTCACGCATAAGAATCGGGCTCTTCAACCGCAGTCATATCACTGTTTTCCTGCGCTTCAGTATCTACATAGTATAAAACAAAGTCACTTTCTCTGTACCTATATCCCCATGTCCCTATGTATGCTAAAATTTTTAAAACTACGCAACAGATTTTGATGCGTTTTTTTTAAATAGATAGAGTGATTCAAGAGGAAGGTTTTAGTGCTAGCAATGCAACCGTGCGAAGCCGGGGCGGTCCGCTAGTTTAAAATAAATTAAGGAACAGCAAACAAAGAATACCTATTATTAGCTTTGTGTCTTTTATGATGTTTTACATATTATGTAGCTGAAGACCTCGATTAAGGTCGCCATTAGGCTCGATTCTGCATTACAGCGACTAAACTTATTTTAGTTTAGTTCTGTCATTTTCTTTCTCCTAGAAAAGAAAAGGAACGAGAGATTTTTAGTCCTGTCAAATTAAAATTAGTCCTGTCAACTAAGGCGTGTTTAGCAATTTTAGCGACGATGTAAAAAGGTAATGGATAAAAGAGACACAAAAGCACGTTCATAAGGTTCAAATTAGTTGTTTTTTTTACATGTTTGACATTACACTTCAATTTATGGTTTGTTTCTGTCCTTTTTATTCCGTATTCTATGCAGAAGGATGGTATGCAGAATCGAGTCCATTTGTAAAGGTTTTATTCAAAGATGTTTAAAGAAAAAGTTTCTCTCCTAGAATGGTTTTTTTCCAATCTCTTCGATTTTATTTAACATACTTATACGATAGATACACTTTAGGTACTAAGAAAAATCTGTGAACTGATTCAGTTTTTATTAGACAAATATTTAAAATATTTAGGTAATTGGTATGGTATAATCTCACGCCTTTCATCCCCGAAGGGGTAGGCAGAGTTATTCCATTACTGGATATACTTACATTTCACGAGATACATTGGGTCCCTAAACGTGATAGGTGGTGAGCCCATCGCCGGACCGGGTCTATTTACACATGTCTCAGAATTAATTCTGAGACCTGCGGGTTTCTTCACGATGTTTTTCTTCACTGTCGAGCTAGTGATAAATATGTAGGTAAGTTTTTGAAAAACTCATTGGTACATGCCAGGATTCGAACCCGAGCCTCACTGATATTCGGCCGGCTCTTTAACCGTAAAGGCTATCACTGCTCTTTAATAAGGTAATTGCTTACGCTAAGCAAATATAAAATGAAATTAAAAATAATATTATTAGTATTGTATATTTCTTTGTCCCACCAAACAAGTATCTTAATAATGAACACACAACATTATATTACTATTTTGTCATTCTCTCAATGTTTATTCGCCTGCGTATATTGTGGGCCAAGCATTTCCAAGGGCGTAGCGAAGAGCTATATAAAACATAGATTCGAGAAAAGGGTGGTACGGTCGTGCCGCTCTTTGCTCGACTTGGTGGGGGGCACTGCCGTGCCCCCAGATAAATATTAGTAGATGGGATTGGCATAAGCAGTCGATTTATCGCTACCAAGTAAAATTGACGCAAAACTCTAAAGAAGCCACTGACACGGAGTCCGAACGCTAAGTAAGCGAATTATACCTTCGTTTCAAATTTTGCTAAGGGGACAGGGCGCAACAAATTGAAATAAATGATCTATCAACTAAATCTCGCTATAATCTGACCAACAGCCGTATAGCATCCCGACACTAAAACTAAAACATAAAACAATAGTAAAGCCCCATTCTTCCATAATAAGTATGAATAAGGGCCCAGTCCCCTATCCCACTTGTGGACAGTTTGGACCACTGCTGGGATTAGCAAGCCAAGGGTTGAGAAGAAGATGGCGCCAACCAGCCCAATTAGCAGCTCCAAGTCAGGGACAGCTATTGCTAGGACCACTGAAACAAAAACAAAGATTAATTAGTTTCGTGTTTACGAGTATGTAGGTAAGAACACAGAATAAGTAATAGTACGTAAGACTCGACTCGATGACATTTCTCTCTCACATACTCGTACCTACTGTTTTAAAAAGAACAAAAAGTCTTTCCTCGTAGAAGAAGTTATAAATAATGTTCTTACAAGATGTAGGCCGCGACTATTATTTTAGCTGCCTATATAAAATGCGATGGGTTTGGTTAAAGAGGTGAAACTAAAGCAAGTTGTTTTTTATTTCCAGCATAGCTTTAACTAAAACTAAATAATATATTTCTCAGCCATGTAGCAATTATAGATTACTTAGTTGGAATTTTTAACGGAAAATCTTTAGCGCTATGTAATCGGTAAAGTAATATATTTTTTTCTACATTTGTTTTAGCCAACAATAGATGCTCAAACTCAAACTCAAAATTCTTTTATTTCAGTAGGTATATAAAATAAACTTTGAAATGTCAATAACAAGGCACACTAAACTCGTCCATGAAGATTGGCTAAATGTAAACAGCAGCCTATCTCCACCGACGAGTTGCTGGTTCCAAATGCAGTACCCTGAGAAGAGCCAGCACGAAACTCAAGGGCAGCTCTTTTTATATCTATAGGTGCACCATTTATAACTCGAGCTAAACCGATTTTAAGGATGTCTAGTTTGTTGGATTTGATATATAATTTGTATTTAAAACTATATCTGTTTCCCTACACATGTTCATATTGTTATCCAGTGATTATTGGGTAATTTTTTTTTCAAGAATTTAAGGTGAGTGTTAATAAAAACATTTTTTGAAAACTTTATGAAATAAAACTAACATTGACAAAACACAGGGGTAAAAACTATTCTACAATCAATGTTTAGTTTTCATTACACTGACCTAATTGTCTTGCCTGGACGCTTGAAGTTTGGTATATATTTTCAGTCTACAGAGCACTTACCAGTCAAAGCAACGGCAAGTGTGCGTAGTAATATTTGTCCGAAATTGTGGAACCTCTCTGATATTCTGGAGCTGAGTCGAGTCCATATTATATCCATCGGAGCATACATTTGAAGGCAGTACGTGAAGAAGACCGCCACAGCCACTAAAACCTTCGCAACGAGAGCCAAGCTAGAACCAAGGAAATTATAATAAATACCTGTGTAATAATGTACATGGAGTGCTAAATTAACTTACTAATTGAGCATCAGTGCCAGGTCTATACTTTTCTTAAGGCACAGATTATCCGTCCCATCTGTTCAATATCCCACAATTCTTTTCCGTCGTCTGCCAAGGGAGTGAACCGGACCCACACCCCCGTCCTTCTTAATAATGTTTGCCTGTACTTAGGATAAAATAAAGTTGCGTTGAATAGCGTTACCATTGCTCGCAGACACGAGTAACCCTCAGTATTCCAGTTTCTCTAATGGTGGTAACATTATCGTTAGTAGCCTGTTAAAGTACGTGATTAGCGTGTTGGGATCAGAACTTTGGCACAGACAGGCAACTTTCGTCTACAAAGTTTTTGAGAACTCCTAGAATATCTGTCGAAGCGACAATATACTTTCCTACATAAGCTTACAACTATGTAGGAACAACTAAACTACTCCAGTTCAAATAAAGTATGCAGTGAAGGAGCTTGAAGTTTGAAACGTTTTTGATAGTTAAAGTTTCGATCACCGTATTGGTACCAAAATAGACGAAAGTCTCTACGCGTTGAAAAAGTGGGCTTCGAGGCTTATTAGAAAAGTACGTATATAGATCGATCAGAAAATAAGTTTTGCTGGAATTAAAGTTGCCTCTCTATAAGAATTATATGGTATACAGATCCTGTAACAATTTTCATACACTATGTACTATTTTTTCTGCAAATAAACAAAATAAAATAAAATCTAAAAAACTTTTTTTTGTTTTTGTTTATAGACACAACGAATTTTCTACTCAGGTTCGCAGTTAAAAACTACGATACCTAAGTCAAATGTTCTTCATCTATCAACTTGAGTTTTTAATACTGTTTGTAGTTTCATAGCTTTTTGAGTAATTACAGTAGAGCTCGTAGAATAAACTAGCGTCATTGCTTTCCGTTGATGAATGATGATGATTTTATGTTTATTGAGTATCGCCGAGGGGTATTTATCATTGGGAGTAATACAAGATTTCTGTGTACCTTATTAGATGTGGGATATATAATGTCTCGTAGGTATTTGTAAAGTCGGCGAAAGGTTGGAATCTGTCTGAGTAATTTCCGCTTGACTTTGTGTATTTACTCTACTATTTTGAGGCAAATATATCTTTGCGATAGGTAAGGTACCGAACAATTTTTTATTATTAATTATTGTTATTTTCTGAAAATTAAAATAGAAAAGTATTTAAATGAGATTATTCAGAATAAAAAGTGCAGAAGCCAATAAACGGAATCATTGACAAGCAATTATAAAAATAAATAAATATTCTCATTCCTGTTATCTCCGAGAGGGTAAGCAGAGGCATTTCATTCCTGGAAAAACCCAGTTTTTACCAGTATACAGCGCGTCACAGAATAAGTGCAATTCCTCATACCCCCAAATAGTACAATAATTTTAAAAAATATAATGCTTTCGTACTTTTGTTTTGTCTAACCAAATTTCTCAAATAGAGAGCAATAATAGTACGGTTTCCATGCATAACTATAGATAAAATAACATTTAGCGACCTGCCAAATTAGTACTGAGTTTAAATAAGTTTTATGGGTTTGTAACAAACGGTCGGAACGGACCACTTTCTTGTGATCTCAAGGGTGAGTGGTCTGTTCCGGGGTTGGCGTACCCGACCTAAAGTGGAGACAACAGAACTGAAAAGAATAAGAGTGGAAAGACTGGATGACGAGGAAACAGGTAAAGAGTATTTGAAGAGATTGAGTGAAAGATTGTGTGATTGTGATAGCCTAGAAGAAAGAGAATTAGAGAATGCATGGGGAATATTTAAAAATGCTGTGGTAGAAACAGCGATAGAAATATGCGGAGAGAGTAAGAGGAAGAATGGTTCTCCAAACCACTGGTGGAACAAAGAAGCTAGAGAGATTGTTGAACGAAAGAAGAAAGCATGGTTGGATGTATTGGCTATGAGGACCAAAAAACCAGTAGATGCTAGAGTGACTGAAGATGAAGTGAAAATGGTAGAGAATGAATACAGAAGGATAAAATGTGAAGTGAAAGACAAGATTGAGCAAATGAAGAAAAACATGGATGAAAAGAATGAGAGAAAGATATCCGACAACTTCCGGGAAAACCAGAAATTGTTCTGGAAGCAAGTTTGGGTGTCCCGGGGAGTGTCGCAGAATACAAGGATGAAAGTGATTAGAGACGAGAATGGAGAGCTGATAACGGAAGAGGATAGAGTGCTAAGGCGATGGAAGCAATATTTCGAGGGATTATTTGAATGTGATGACTCCCTAACTCAAGCAGATCTTGCACCTACAGATGTGCTTGAGGAGGAGAAAGATGAAAGCGAGATTAGTATGCATGATATTGAAAGAGCGATGAAAAATATGAAGAAAGGTAAGGCTGCAGGGTATGACAGAATATGTGTCGAAATGCTGAGAGCTGGGAAAGGGCTGGTAGCTTCTTGGTTATACTCCATTTTCAAGAAATGTTGGGCCAGCGGTAAAGTGCCGCAAGTTTGGCGAAACGCCGTAATAGTGCCTCTTTTCAAGGGAAAGGGGTCGCAACAGGATGCCAAAAATTACCGCGGAATCAGTCTTCTAAGCATTGGCGGCAAATTGTATGCAAAGGTATTGATCGAAAGAGTTATGAAAAAGACGGATGAGAAAATATGGGATGTACAAGCGGGATTCAGAAAGGGAATGGGGTGTATGGATCAAGTCTTCTCCCTAAGGTGCCTAACAGAAAAACACCTTGCCAAACATCAGAAGGTGTTTTGCGCCTTTATAGACCTGGAGAAGGCTTATGACAAAGTGAGGAGGAATGAAATGTGGGATGTACTGTCCAAGTTTGGGTTGGGGAGCCGGTTGATAGATGCACTGAAATCACTCTACGAAGATTCCAGTGCATGTGTCAGACTAAATGGCGCCTGCACAGACTGGTTTAACATCTCGAGGGGTGTTAGACAGGGCTGTGTAGCATCGCCGTGGCTCTTCAACGTGTGATATAAAGATTGATGGTGAGAAAGTTGAGCAAGTGAAAGAGTTCGTGTATTTAGGTAGCGTGTTTACAAGGGATGGCAAGTTTGAGAAAGATATTGAAAGAAGAGTATTGAAAGGAAATGGAGTGAATGGGGCCCTGAATAGCCTTGTGAGTAGCCAGGTCATGTCTAAGAAGGCAAGGATGGCTATGCATAACGCTGTTCTGGTCCCGAAGCTGATGTATGCGAGTGAATGTTGGGTGTGGCAGAAGAAGCATGAAAGCAAGGTGAACGCAGTGGAAATGAGATCTTTGAGGAAAATGTGTGGAGTAAAATTGTGTGATAGAGTGAGGAATGCTGATATACGAGAGAAGTGTGGTTTGAAAGAAGATGTAGTGACTAGGATAGAAAAGGGCATGTTGAGCTGGTTTGGTCATTTAGAACGAATGGATGAAAGAAGAGTAACGAAAGAGATTTATGGTGCAAATGTTGAAGGATACAAGGGAAGAGGACGCCCCAGAAGTACGTTCACGGATCAAATTAGTGACGTCCTTCAAAAAGCTGGGGTCAAGAGTGCAAAGAATAAAAGAGCGTGCATGAAAAGGCTTATGAATGTGAAGGAAGCGAGGGAAGTGTGCAAAGATCGGGCAAAGTGGCGATCCATCGTCTCTGCCTACCCCTGTGGGAAGAAGGCGTGAGCTGTATGTATGTATGTAACAAAAGTTAATTATGCTTAAATGAATTAATTTGCAAACTTGTTCATGCGGTGGCCCTAAATTTAGTTATGCTAATTCATTTTTTCGGATTTTTTGACACATTTTATAATAGCTGAAATCGATTAGGTAGTCTATACTGAAAAAACTAATTTCAGGAATTGCTCTTATTCTGTTACTTTGTGAATAATCGTATTGATACTACTAAAGCTGGTCACAATTACTTTGGCAATAGAAACAAACATATTTGAACTTCACAAGTAGGTATAGAGGTACCTATATCAACTGCTGTATTTTAGAAGTCATTGTTTTTAATAGGACGTTACATTATTGCCATACTATTGAATACGCATAATATTACCTACCTCAGTTATAGCGATCAGGTACTCAGGTACAGGTCAGGTAAGGGTCAGGTACACTTGGGTGGCTTGAAATTTTCTAATAGTTATGTCAGTGGCCATAAGCCTAACATCATCTTGCAATCTAGGGATAATCCTACTATCCTACTAATATTATAAACGCGAAAGTTTGTATGGATGGATGTTTGTTCCTCTTTCACGCAAAAACTACTGAACGGATTTTGATGAAACTTTACAGTTATATAGCTTATACATCAGAATAACACATAGGCTATATTTTTTTCCCCGTATTCCCACGGGATCAGGAACTACGCTGGTGAAACCGCGGGGCGCTGCTAGTAACCTATACACTCATGTTAGAGGAACGTCCCTTAGCAGTGGGCTGTTATGAGTTGATTATGATTATAGCGATCCTGTGAGATCGTTCGATTCTTTTGACGATACGCGAAACCTCATAAATATACCCCGGGAATTAGGCGGACGGGGACGAACGCTAGGCTACGTAATTATCATCATCATCAATCCGTAACCGCCCACAGCTGAGCTAAGGTTCTTTGCTCACACATGAGGAAGTATGGGCTTGAATCGTTAGGCTACGTAACAAAGTAGGTTAATTTATAAAGGAAAATTAGGTCCTTCTACATGCGTATAAATTAAGGTCATGCGCTGCATAGTCTAATTACGACGCCAAGTATTCCTGCAGCAGAAGTAACGTAGTGATTACTTGCTCAGTGAGTAGGCAGTAGGCATTTTAGTAAGCGCCAGCGCGCAACTGAACACGCCAGCCAAGCCACCGGTCTCGTGCATTTTCTAGGTATTTCAACATAGTGATTATAAAAATCATTTTATCAAGTCAAACTCTGTGAATTTGTTCAGAAACACTCAATCTTTAGCTTAGCAAAAAACTAAAATATGTGTAGTTCAGTCATAATATTGAAAAAACAAAACAAAAAGGGGTTGAGATTTTTTTTATCTAGTGAAGTTCATGAGATCTTGTAACAGTAATATATATCTTTTTATCAGAATTTTAAACACTATTTTCTGTGTCTCAGATGATTTTAAAATCACAAAATTGCGGCTGCTGCTGGAATACCCAGCCTTAACCGGTTAGGTACTCAATAAGTATTTCTTCACTATTTACATTACATTACTGCCCCCGTAGCCAAGTGGCAAACGAATGTTTAATTTAATTTTCTTAGTTGGCGTTCGCTTAATTGAAGATAATACTAAGTATTAAGAACTACGTGTTAGTGACTGTACTTCTTTAAAGTGTTGCGTCAATATTAGGTACTTGGTACAGGTTGAGCCATACATTTGTCATTTTAGTCGACGAAACTTTACTTTTTACAAAACCACTTAAGCCCTCTGTTTAACTAGAGATTTGCCATGTAACCGAAGATAATAAGAGTAGGTACACATAAGAGCACATGAAGCTTTATATTTGTAGTGCGAGTCTGACCTCTAAAATGGTTGTAATAAGAACGCGCGAACGTTACAAAGTCCAATGTGTCAAGCTCTACGTGCTCTTGACTGTACAGATCAGACTGAGTAAAAATTAAATAACCCAGCAGGTAACCGGGTAGGTATTCAGGTAACATTAATTCAACCTGTTCTATAATGGCAG
Source organism: Ethmia dodecea (assembly GCA_963855545.1). Lineage (NCBI taxonomy): Eukaryota > Metazoa > Arthropoda > Insecta > Lepidoptera > Depressariidae > Ethmia > Ethmia dodecea. The sequence goes on from OY979442.1 coordinate 12,716,825, forward strand.
AAATTATAAAATCCATAGAGGGATCATCGAAAGCGATCGTAATCTACGTTGTTTTACAGTTTTGAGAAATTTCGTGGACAGAGTTATAAAGAAAATCGTTAACTTTACGCACCAATTTGGTAGTTCTGTTATTGGCTCTCGTTTATTTAATTATTATTGCGGACCATTTCGACTTCATGTAGAAAAGCTAATTGTCTTGGGGAGAACACCTGTAAAATGTGATTTAGAAGTAGATTTGGCTGTCATCATCAAGAACATGACATCGTAGGTTAGACGCACACTGCATCGAATTCTAGTACCTATGCGTTTGTGGCTCATTCACACACTGTTCAGTTAAGTTGGTCAGTAGATGAACAGTACTTCTACAAACGGGTATATGAACATCAAAATTTATAGTGGGCTACGTTTATCCACTAAGCAACTAACTGAACAGTGTGAAACCAGATATTAAGCTAGTCCAATGTTTCACTACTGGCTTGTAAAACTGTGTCACTACTCTTAAGATAAGATTTTATTTCCAAACTGTGTACATAAAGTTGTTACATGTTTCATTCAGCGGGTATCAACAGTTTTGTCCATCTCGGACGTACAATATTTATTTTATAACAGAGAAATGCATGCTTTAACCTAATAAAACGTATAAAATTTAAATAAAACATTACATTAATTAGAAAAAAATAATGAAAAGCAGGATCCAGTATTACAAATTCAACAAATTTATTTCAATAAATATTAATGATGTCATAAAATGCCGCCCGTCCGTCAAAGAGATTAAAATATATATTTTAATCTCTTTGCCGACCGCAAAGCCCTAATACTCGTAATTGCGCCCTTGCAGCGGAGCGCGGTATACGATGTGCAATTCGCTTTATGTTTTTAAACTGTCATGAATACCTAAGGATAGTCGTATTGGATATTTTTATAAGTATTTAACTTGGCCAGGAGTATAAAAGGTAATAGATTATAGATGTCCTCATGCAGATGCTTATCGTAATTCCGGATTAAAGTTCAAATGCCTCTTCTAATGAACATACTCCATATACCTTGAAAAATAGATTAACCTTGAGACTAAGTACGTATTGTTGACATTGACGGAGGTTGAGAGTAGCTAAATCTACTCTTAACCTCCGTCAATGTCATACTCGTATTTTCTACTGTTTATCGCTCTTTCTACTCATATTAGTGAAAACCGCATCATATCCGTTGGGTGGTTTAGTAGGAGTTGGCGGATATAAAGGCAGATAGATGCGGAAAGTTTCGCTTCAGTTTATATATTATCAGTTTTTTTCTGTTATATTATACATTATATTATACCTACATATAAACCTTCCTCTTGAATGACTCTATATTTATTAAAAAAAACGCATCAAAAGCCGTTGAGTACTTTTAAAGATCTAAGCATACACAGGGACAGATAGACGGGTAGCGACTTTGTTTTATACTATGTAGTGATATTAAAGCAGACAAAATTGAAAAAGTAGTCCGAAACTTTGGAAAAATCAGATAAAACTAAGAGATTTTTGCTATTTTTGTTATAGAGCGGTGATAGCCCGGACGGTTAAAGAGCCTGCCTAAAATCAGTGAGGCTCGGGTTCGAATCCTGGCATATACCAATGAGTTTTTCAAAAACTTACGTACATATTTATCACTAGCTTGACGGTGAAGGAAAACATCGTGAGGAAACCCGCAGGTCTCAGAATTAATTCTGAGAGATGTGTAAATAGACCCGGTCCGGCGATAGGCTCACCACCTATCACGTTTAGGGGTCCAATATATCTCGTGAAATGTGGGTATTTCCAGTAATGGAATACCTCTGCCTACCCCCTCGGGGATAAAAAAGGCGTGAGATTATACATACATTTATACATTTTTGCTATGGTATTTGGATTGAATTTTCCAGGAACCCGAGAAACAAATATACCAATACGGTCGGTTGCCTTGCTAGGAGTACATCCAATATTAATTTTATAATACTAACCGCCGATTTTAAGAGTCATTCTGAAATATTAAATTAAATATTGATCGGAATTCAAAATATTCATACGAAAAGTGACATATTTTCACTATGTCGAACTTCAATTAGACGTTCTAGTATTTGTTCGTAAAAGGTTCGAATGGCGATCGACCAATTTTTCATTAATCGCTTTGAAACTTTAGACTGTAATAGTACCTAAAATATAAAGAAGTCAAAAAATATGTCACGTCTATAATATAATTACTTACGCAAATAAGTAAGTACGAGCTCACTAGCTTATTTGACTTACATTTCATCTTGAGGCAGATTCAAAGTGATGCTCCCGAGTACCGTGTCTCCGTACTTCAAGTAGCCGAAAACGCCAACAACCCCATACAGGATGGCAACGAAAGTCATGGTGATGTTGAGAACCCCTGGGCAGCCGAGGAATTGTTCAGGCTTTGCCATTTCGTTTTCTACCGGCATCACCACATTTATACCCTCCATCGCGAATATCGCTGTGCTGAAAATAGACTTGGTAACAATAACATTTATAACGTAATTTATTAATCAGATAAAAATAAAACTTAATTAGTGGTGAAATTTAATCTTTCCAGATTTGAAGTTGTGAAGAACACGAGAAAATTATCAATTTTTTGTGTAATTTTTCACCAATCATGTAGATGAAATGAGAAATAAAGACTATATGTAAAATAAAGACTAAATAAGTGATCTAAGATTTATAGTGATATTTGATATTTCTTATAATGGCTCTTAGGGCCAGACCTCCAGCGGCCTTAACTTACAATTATATTGACGGTGTCCTCACGTGTCGCCAGTGTTCGCGCACGTTTACTAATAAGATTGGCTATTGCAGCCACCTTAGGGCACATGATAGGGCTAATCAACGCCGCCCCGATAATGTGGATTAAGTGGCAGTCACTGTAGCCGAAATCGGCAAGGGGGATATATATATATAATGGTCAACGGACATAAAAACAAAACGGACTGACTGACCTATCAATGCATAGTTTCAATAATTGAACTTCTAAGCTGCTGTGAATTTGGAATTTATGTAATAGGTAGTAATGTATGTTGTCTCCAACCCAACAAAAAAAGATTATTTCTGAAGTCTCATGGGAACAGGAAAAATGTGGTCCATCCGATTTGAATCCGACCGAATGCCAAGAGATCAAGGGTACGAGCTACCGTGACGCACGTACAGACAGGAAAGTTTAAAAAAAAAGTTAAAAATAAAATAAATCAATGTTGTTTCCCTGTAGAGTAGGCGCATAATTATTTATACCATTAAAATCAATTAGCTACTTTCATATCATGCTGTCAATACGTTTGACGTTGATAATTTTAAGTATTAAATTGTTTCATTTGTTTGTCTTATTATTTTGTAGTTAGTTGTAACCAGGGGGTGCGCAGCGGCGTTTCCCGCGCAGATCCAGTTTATTCTCGTTCCCGTGGGAAATTCTAAAAATCTCTTCGTAGCACATAGGCCACCTTCGTAACATACATATTTCAAGTTTCTAGGTGTCATATGTTTACATAACTCGGCTTCTAGGCGTATCAAATATTTACGAAAATATTTATATACGAAATATTTACATAATATGTACATTTCAAATTAGACCGGCAAAAATACTACTGTGAAAGCCTCATTCAATTTGGTGCAATAAAAAGCTCTTGCGTGATGATCATACAAACAGACAGACCGAAAAAAATTCTAATAACACCTCTATAGTTTTTTGTCGGTAGTTAAAAATAACTGTTTTGGGATCTATTGATGTTATTAAGACCCCTCATATTTAGTTTTTAAAATATCTCCTATGTACTGACATAGTCCAGTTACAATTTTATTGTTATTTATATACCTATAGATTACTTGCCAGGTAATATGATATAGCAAAACTAATCTATTACATAAAATACGAGTACTAAGGATAAAATGATTAATGATATCGAATTGCTTGTGGTTTACTGCTAGGTTTGCATACTAGTACTAGGTCATATCAGATTTGTCTCGTGGGTTTATAGCTTGATATTAACATTTGTGAAGTTCTTATCGACGTAGATGGTTTGTTCAGAACGGAGTCGGAAAAAAAAGTTACAAAACAAATAAAACTTTAACGGGAAGAGGCTTAAGATAGCTTTGTGTAAGTATAATTTCATTATTTTCTAGTTTATTCTCATTCTCGTCGAAATTTCCAAAAACTCTTTCTTAGTGCTCAACTATGTCACTCGCAACCTTTGTGAAAAATTTCATGCCTCCAGACCTAGATGTGTGTTGATCGAAGTCTGTCATCATAGAGATTCAAAACTTTTGTAAAATATCGATATGATTATAAATAACAGTTTTTAAACAGATAGCGATATATTCGCGTCATAATATATTTACGTGTAGGTCTGTCAGGTCATACATAAGACGAACTGTAAAGTGAGCAACCGAATCGACTTCTCCCGTAACTAAGCAAACATTTTTTGTATAAACTCATATTGATTTATGTAAACCTTAAAAATATATTAATTCAAACCCTAAGATTTTAGCTTCCAATACCTACTTTAAAAATTTAATTAATCAAATTAAACTAGCGTACGTACAATCGACTCTCTACGGCAGGGATTCCTAAGCTTTTAAGATAACGTTATTATTAGTACCTTTTATTTTATAAAACCTTAAACTTAAATCAAATACAGTGTAATTTTAATAATAACAAAAACTTTTATTAGAAATATTTTAGTAGTGAAACAATTTCATTGCTTACTTTATCTTTTAATATAGAAACTTAAATCGTTTAAGTCTTTTATCAATAGTTTCTTAATAGTTCGGTATTATTTCCGACAATTGAGCATATCTGAGGTAGCATACAATCTCGGTCTGAATTGACGGACCTGTTGGCTCAGTTGGTAGCGACCCTGCCGTCTGAGCTGGAGGTCGTGGGTTCGATCTCCGCTCGGGGCCAACATTTGTGTGCATGAACTTGTCTGTTGGCTTTGTGTCTGGTCGTTTAATATTTATTCAAGTATGTTTATCAGTTTTTTAGTACCCACAGTACAAACCCTGCCTAGTTTGGGACTAAATAACCGTGTGTGGGTTGTGTCGAACAATAAAAAAATTTTTTTTTCATTTCAGCCGAAAAACTTTAGTAGTCATAAATAAATATTTTCGAGGAACCCTGATGACTTTTCTACGGAACTCTCTTTAGGAATCGCTGCTTTACAGTAGAATTGAGTTTGAATACAAACCACCCCTATAACCCCCCCCCCCCACCAGTTTTCTTAATCAATCGCTTATCACACTTGGCTTATAGAGTATCTGGAAAAGTTGTTTGACTAACCACCTACACATTTACATTTACGACCTTCTCATACCTAACAAATATACAAACAAAATCACTAAAATCGGTCGAGCCGTTTCGGAGGAGTTCAACTACCAACACCGTGACAGGAGATGTTTATATTTTAGAGCCTACTATGTTTTTAGAAAAAATACATATTGTATGTAAGCGAGCTTATGGGTTGAGTCGGTTGTATTCGAACTAATTCGATTGGGTAAATCGGATACACGTAGGTAACATAGACAATGTTTGTTTCTTATTAAATACTCGATGAAATAAAAAGATGCTGTAAGAGTTCATCGATGGTATAGGCACATGAGTAAAGAAACGGAACAGAGACAAAGCTTCTAAGGAGCGTGCAAAATTCTTACCTATTTTAGTAGGGTTGGCAAAGGAGAATAAAATAAACAAAACGTTTATTAGACTTTTATTTGTACATTAGATTATTTACAAATTACCTACTCTAAATATTTTTTTATAACTTTTTATTTTTAATAAATTATTAAATCTTTTAATCTAATGATGAATTCTAAATCTAATGGATATAAAGTTTTTTCAAATAATCATTAAGGACGCTTCCACATGGCATAATATTTTTACAATCTTACACTCGATTCAGAATATAATTAGGTACCAATATTTACAATGTTTACGTCGAGTTTATTGTAATGAGTAATTAAAGAATCTTTGCCCATATTTATAGGTTGTTCAGGTCTATTAACAAACAATTTTATTTCGTCACATATGTGATTTTCGAGACATTCATGCAAACTGTACAGTAGGTAACCATTTTACACCTCCGAATCTAATTATTTACACTTTCTTGACTTTTTAGTTTAATACTTTATTCTACCATAAACAATTTAAAATAACCATTTCTCACTAAGCAGGAGCGCGAAACAAATACGGCAACCATTGCGCGGCCCTCGGCATTTCTACTGACCGAGCCGGTTTTATCCAGTTGCGGCGCGTATGTGACGCAGCGCTAGTAGAAACGCACACAAGCATTGCATGCTTGTAGTAGTGTACCTACGACAGCGCGGTTGTATGAAGCTTTGTCTCTGTTCCGTTTCTTTACTCATGTGGTATAGGTCCACTCCACGAAATTTATTTTGGGAGCGTAATGTACAGTCAAGAGCACGTGGAGCTTGACACATTGGACTTTATAATGTTCTTATTACAACCGTCTTAGAGGTCAGACTAGCACTAGAAGTGTAAAGCTTCATGTGCTCTTGACTGTACGTGCTTATAATCGTAGTAGTCTTATTTTAAAAGGAACCGTATGGAGTATTTTACTCGAATTTCCTCATGTAAATTGTATAGTAGGAAATTGTACAATTTACATTGTACAATGATTCTAGGAATAGCGAATTGACTTAACCTTTGAGGATTGTTGTAAATAAACACAATACAATTGGTTTGATCTACAACCTATATTAAGCATTATAAAGAAGGTCATGGCACGAAGAAAACGATTAAGCGGTAAACAGTCATAATTTCATAGTATTGGTACAAATCAACATCCCGAATTAATAATAACATAAGCCTTCTTATTATAGTGAAACCGTTAAACTAATCGTGATTAAATTGTGCAAAGATTAGACTGAGGATGAACTAATAAAGTACTTCTTCACCCGGAACAATAACTAAATTTGAGGCAAAAACTCTTAAAAATAGTAGTAAACACAAGAGTACAAGGGGCTTCACATTGTACTCTTTTGTTGAACATCTTTTATTACTGTGACTTGCAATAAACGAGTTTGGGAGGAGGGTTCCGTACGGAGGGTTCCGTACCATCGTACAAAAAACGCAAAAAAAGTAGGTTCTTGTGTCCCCCATACAAGAAGCTTGTTTTCTATACAAATAATATTGATAATTTTGACAATTTTAATTATATAATATTGTGTGAATTTTAGTAGGATAATGATTAGATAAGTATATTATGTAACGATTCTCTTTTTTTCCCGACACAATTGTAAAATATTGTAAATGGAATAAATAAATAATTTACAAATTATAAAACTGTAACGTGACCGTGTCTGTACCTACATGAAAGAATTTGTTTACAAAATCATCAAATATCTAATTTTTGAAATTTTTGTCTGTCTGTGTATCTTTTTTTTTGTCTGTGCATGCATCACGCAAACGAGCCCACGCTGGACGGATTTTAATGAAATGGTGAGGAGATAACATAATAACTGGGTTAACATGTGGAGTACTTTTTAATACAAGAATATATCTTATTCCATTAGGAAAATATAAAAACTGGCTAAAAAGAGAAATACATACTACTCAGAAACGATAATATATACATAACAATTTGAAATATTATGGTATGTGGGTGGCTTATGTGTCGTAGGCAACCGCTATGAAGGGATTTGTGGAAATTCCCAAAGAAGCGGGAATTTAAATTTAAATATGGTATATAATAGGTGTCTTATACTCGTAATATTATGTCGTAGGGAACCACTATTAAGGGATTTTCGGAAATTAAAACGGGAACGGGAATAAACTGGATCCTCGCGGGCAACGCCGCTCGTAGACCCATTTTTCACCCCCATAGTTTGTTTAGACTCTATCTAAACGTGACAACGTTATAGCAGACATTAAAAATATAGATCCTTGATTTTCATACAGATCACGCTTCAGTCGTTTGCTAACTTATATGTTGTATATTATATGTATTTTATATATTCTAACTCAGTAGCATAAAGTAGATGCTTATACAATATGTAACAGAATAAGCGCAATTACTGAAATCAGTTTGTTCAGTATCAACTACATAATCGATTTCAGTTATTTTCAAAGTGTTAAATTTTTCAGAAAAATGAATAAGCATAACCGAAAGTAGGCTACCTATGGAAACCGTACTATTATTGCTCTTTATTTAAGAAATTTGGTTAGACAAAACCAAAGTACGAATGCATATATTTTTTTATATTAATGTACTAATTGGGGTGTGTGAGCAATTGCGCTTATTCTGTGACGCGTTGTATAATTAAAATGGTCTTTGAAACGCAACGTGTGGAGTATTTCATTGCCTCATGTTCAATGTTTCTAAGAATACTCACTGCATTTAATCTTGAGGAATGTTGTTATACATTAATATTGGTTTGAACTTGTGGCTTTTTAAGCTATTAAAAACTGGCCAAGTGCGAGTCGATGTAGCACGGAAAGGGTTACTTCTCCGTACCTACAATAAAAATATCACGTTTCTTGTATGTGGACCCCCTTTGATTTATACCTTTTTTCAATTTTATTACATGTTCTTGTCGCGGTAATAGAACATTGGGTGCCTATATTACACACATAGGGAAGTAAAATAAGAAATATCTTAGATCATATGTAATTGTCGACCAAGGCGAAGCCGAGGTCTACAAACATGTGATCTGATGCTTTCTTATTTACTTCCTGAGGTATGTATACTTTTTTTCTTATCGACGGAGGCGGAAAGCGGCATCTTTGTTTAATATTTGGCCGAAATTTGCCGTTTTCCCCCCGCGAGAGATGAAAAAATATATGCTTTAAAAATTCCAACTTCTACCTATCGCGGTTCATGAGATACAATACAACCCATTCACAGACTTAGGTGGACGTACGGGCGTACGGGCGGACAGTAAATGCTTAGTAATAGGGTTCCATTGGCACCATTTGAATACGGAACCCTAACAAGATCATAGAATAAGGAAAACAATTAAGTCACAAACAATTATAATTTCCTAGTATTGTATAAATCCACATTTATACTAATCCCTTACTAATCCCTCGTTAACAATAAGTTCTTACTTAGGCGCCAAAATGAATTCTAATTTATGTAGCAGTAGGTACTCCGGTCCGGAGATAAACTAGTCACATGTCATGTTTAGGATCCAAACAAAATATAATTGTAAAAAGTGGGCATTTCCAGGAATGGGATAGGAATTCCACTCGGAGATAAAATGCGTGAGCATATTAATCAATTTAAAAGAAAAACACGTTTCTTATTTTTATTTTATGAAACATGAACTTCTATATTGTAAACAGCTGGTGCCTGTGACTTCGTCCGCGCCGGCCGTGCCCGGGACGTGGCCAGGACGTGACAATTTTCTATGAATTTCACATACTTTCGGGCCGCTTTGGTCACAACAAATACTAAAAACGAAATAAAATAAATATTTAAGGGGGGCTCCCATACAATAAACGTGTTTTTTTATGTCTGTCAAGAACCGCGATAGCTAGACAGATGAAATCTTCACAAATTATTTATTTCTGTTGCCGCTATAACAACGAATACTAAAAACAAAATAAAATAAATATTTTAGGGGGGCTCCTATACAACAAACGTGTTTTTTACCGTTTTTATAGATAATGGCTGGATTTTTTTCTATGCATTCCTATTATATCAAACGACGATTAGAAAAAGATTGCTTTGGCGTGTCATATCCACACTATTCTCCACCAATATTATAAAATGGAAAGATTATGTAGTGTTTTCTTATGTTTGTAACTAATAAACTCAAAAACTACTTTACTGATTTAAAAAAATATTTTAACAATGGAATGTTTACTTTTCTGGGAGTAATATGGGATATCATTTTTCCACGGTAGACTTTCGCTGGTGAAATCGCGCAGAACAGCTAGTGTGTAATAAGTGGGTACTTCGTCAAAAATAAAATAATATAAATATATTTTTATAGGAAACTTATTGTTTTAAGGGATAATTTTAAACGGTGGTTATATACATTGGATCCTTGAACGTGTTCACTTGGCGGGCGCTCTATAAATAACTATAACTTTCTCTCTGTCATCCGATTTCAATTAAACAAGTCCTAAATGCTGCTCCAAGTTGAGCTTAACCTATCTGAACCCCAAGTAATCCCTTCAGTAGTTTCAGAAATTAGCGGGTTCAGACAGACAGATAGACAAAAACATGAAAGTTAATACTTATTTGCTCTGTTACCCTTTTCTATCGCCTACACTACATTGTATTTTTTAAGTGAACGACACCTGATTTTAAATGCTTTAATATATTATGTATTGTTAGAATATAAATATCGATTTAAGCGAACTCTATTAGAACTACGTCTCTACGCGTGACGTCACGAGGAACTAGATAAAAATGTGTTGCGCGGGATTGTTGACAGCTGTCAACAATCCCGCGCATTATGGCTGACGAGCTAGACTGTGGCATGTTTGCCAGAGTCTCTGAAAGTCTGCAATTTAAATAAATAAACCATAATAACACTAATCGCGTAACAAATGAATCCTCTTAATAGTATATAAGAAATCGTCAGAGCTGTTTTTCAGTACACAATTAATACATCACTAGCTTTTACCCGCGGCTTTGCTCGCGCACGTTTATTTCACCCCGTTAGGGGTAGAATTTTCCAAAATCCTTTCTTAGTGGATGCCTACACTGTATAAGCTACTATGTGCAAAATTTTAAGTCTCCAAACCCAGCGATTTAGGCTGTGCGTTGATACATCACCAATCAGTCAGTTTATCATTTTATATATATAGATATTATGTACCTTTACGTATATATAAAAAAATAGTAGTTGAATGAAATGTACGACAAAGTGTACGACAGACTTAAAGTTTTATCTTGATTATGCGTACACAGCTTTACTTGGATACAAGGTTGTGGCATGGTTGCTAGTTCCGGAAAATGGTTATCTTTGTTCTTTTGAATATAGTGGACAAGGGTTCATTATAGATAATATGATTTCGTAGACTGCACAATCAGAATTTATATTCACAATTAGTAGGCACAGGACTCTTATTACAAAGTTGACGTACTATGAGTATAAAAAAATACGTTTTGCGTCTGTTTTAAAGGAAAATCTAGAAAAAATAGGCCACACGAGACCCATGAAGGTTTTGACAGCTGAACAATGCGCTAAGCAACCCTAAACAGGTTTTTATTTATAAATAAAAGAAAATTACATGTCAACGTAAGTTCACTTTAAAGCTTGCCGCATTGCATTTGCAAGTGCAAATAAAATAGTTAAATAGTTTTTTTAAATATAAAAAAGTTTGTTTTTAATAGTTTTACTATTGCTTTACAAATTGTTAGTGTATTTTTTTATTTAAGATAATATTTTTTTTAAAGTAGACCAATGATTTTGTGGATGAGTGTTACGCTGGCATGTGCTGCCTTGGGGTGCGTGCTCGCGCTAATATGGATGCGGGGGAAGCGCGCGCGCAGCCTGCTCGCAGGGCTGCCATGTTTTCCACCCCTACCCTTCATTGGAAACATACATCAAATTTTAAAAAATCAAGACTGTGAGTAGCTGTACAGTGTTTTAATTTTCACAAAGTTCTTTATTTTCTTTAAAATAAAAAATATAAATAATTAAAAAAATACCGGGTTTTCCACCTTTGTCCATTTAAGATATCTTTATTTTCTCAAAACATGGTGTAGGGTGTTATAAATATTAAGGAATGTGTATGTGCATACATGTTTAGCTAAAAATAAAATGTAGCATGCAAATATAAAACAAACCCACTATTGAAACATTATCAATCGTTTGGGGTATGTAACATGAGTAGTTAAAATTAAATTTTATTTCATTTTTATTATTTAGTTTACATTTGAAACATCATAGGAGCGATGTTTCAAATGTAGGTAATCTAAAATGACCGATCGTGCATATTTTTCTCTTCTGATAAAATGTGACACTTGGTAATGTCATTCATTTATTTTGTAAAATTTATTAATTTTTCCACCAATAAAATTTAATTGTATAACAACCAAAAATATAGGTAGGTAGGTATGTGAATAAATTTTTAAAATTGATTAAAGTTACTTTTTATTTACAATTGCAGATGTATTCTACTTGGTTAAAAAAATATCGGGAATTATTGAAGAAAGAAACTTACCTTTTCTGATTTGGTTCGGTACTATACCGGCTGTAGGTAAGTATAATTCAGATGAACTACCTAGCTAGCTAAAAGTCCCTGTCAGAAGAAGGAATAGTTATGTAAACAATGAACTTACATGCAATTTTAATTAGACGGATTATATTTTAGCGATATAAAGTGTTGTGAAACAACTATATATTGTGGTACAAGGTCCCAATTTCTCACTGAGTAGGCAGAGAGGCAGAGACTGCTAGTTGCTACAAAATTGGCAGATTACCGGGCGTATGCAAGGAGATTCGATATACGATATTAAATCTGTCGAATCCCTAAGTCAAATATGACGTCTGTGAATAGCCCATCTCGAAACCTTTCGACAGATTTTTCGATTATGAATCGAATATCGAATCTCCGTGAATACCCCGCCAGTATTTGTAGTTACATTTATATTTCAATCAGAATGGTCTTTTCGTCAAAGCAATGTTCGTCATGGACATAGTTCTGTTCAACTACGAAGAGAGCTCAAACAGAGAAAGCCTATTAACTGGCGACTTGCATTCGAAAGCTTGTGATCACAAACGCAGGGAATTCTGTTCTGAGGTATTCACGGAGATTTGACATTCCACTCGGAATCGGAAAATCTGTCGAAAGGTTTCGAGATAGGCTATTCACAGATGTCATTTGACATAAGGATTCGACAGATTTCAGGTGAATACGTCTGAGTTCTTAGACACAATCACTGAAGTATACAATGTATAAAAAACGCGGTTCACCAGCTTCTCATCACCAATGAGTTCTAGCTTTGCGATCTATCGAGTCGAGTGCGATGCAAACGGGTATTGACTAATCGTTATTTTATTTGCAGTTCTCTTAGATCCAGTCGATGTCAAAATGGTTACTAACGTGTGTTTGGACAAAATGTTCTTCTATAAGGTAGTGCCAAAAAAATTAATGGGAAATGGACTTATTACCGCTCCAGGTAAGTGACAATCTATACTAATATTATAATGAGGAAAGATTTGTATGTTTGCATTTGTTACGAATATGCTCAAAAACTACTGGACCGATTTTAAAAATTCTTTAACCAATGGAAAGCTATAATATCCCTGAGTAACATAGGCTATATTTTATTCGCGTATTCTGTTAGAATATACGCGAATAAACGAACGGGATCTACATAGGTATAACCGCGCAGAACCGATAGTTTGAAGTAAAGTGGCTACTAAATATAATAGTACATTATGATATAAGTGCGGTAAGTTGAAAATTACATTCGAGGCGATATTGCTAGCCCGAGCCGTAGGCGAGGGTTACAAGTAAGCAGAGGCTGTAATTATCAAAGCGCACGTATGTCATACGACATTTTATAACACATTTGCGAGGAAATAAAATAAAACTCCGACTATGGTAAACAAATAAAAACAATACAACGTTAAGAAAAAGCGCGCGGGATAATTTTTACTTGTTCACAAATTAGCGATGCGCATTTTTTTTGGCAAAGGCACAAAAAACAGCCAGTATATATTATTAAAGTAAATTAAAACTTTTGTGTTTTTGTTACAGATTAATTGGTTGTAATTTACTGTCAAAATTAATTAAATTAAATATTTATGTACATAAATGTTTCTTTATTATATTTTATCTCCCAAAGTTAATTTTAATCATAAAATGTTTACAACTTTTTTGACATAAGACCTCTTTGCTAAGATTTTAAAAAGTACCGTTTGTTTTTAGACGGAGCATCTTGATAAACCGTGCGTTTTACATTACATTGCCGCACTTGGGCGTAATGAGATATAATACGATATTGAAATTGGTGAAATAAGACACCTTTTACGAGAAAATGTGTTATAAAATAAGTTAAGTGTCCTATACAATTTTTCAGCATCATTATGGAAACATACTACCAAGAAATTGGGGAATGCATTTTCAAGCAGCGTGGTGGCTGGTTATCAAAGCATATTTAATGCCCGTGCGCAGAAATTGGTGGAAAAATTGCGAGGGGAGTTGGGAGCTGCACCATTCGATGTACTACACAGGTATCTGAAGAATATAACATTGGAAGCGATTTACCGTAAGTTCCTTTTTGAATTCACTGATCTATAATAGTTAAAAGCATGTGTGGCCCCACAAACGGTCAATAAAAATTGGTAATAATCCAATTATGTTTTAATTCCGTTGTCAGAGAATAGATAGCTATTTTAATTTAAGAGATGAAGGTCTAGGTAACCTGATCGTGTGACAGTTCGTCAATGAATACGACGATTCTAAATCCGAACTAAGTGGCATGTTCTACGATCGGGTCATACTTATTTTGTAATTATACTAAAGGCGCCTGACGGCAGTAAACTAAATCTGGCCTATCAAAACCTCTGCAGAGGTCATAGTGTTAAAAACTTATATTTATTCACAGTGTCCGGTGGAAGTTGAAAAAATAATGAACTCTCTTACAAACTGTCATCCCCCTTTTAATCATCTTAGACGAGAAATGTTTTTTTAGTGCTCATCTACCCAACATAGAACTACCAGTTTAGTCTGTACTTTAAGTGTTAAAGTTTTACAGACGACGTCTAGTCCAAATCTCGTAGAAAAAAAACTCTTTTAGTTTTAATCGAATTTGCTACTTTTCGTTTTGTAGATCATACTTTAGAGGTCCCATTTTTCATAGAAATCGGTCGGGCGATTTTTAAAAAATCAATAAAAATCTAAAAATTGTATACATCGATTATATTTTTAGTGCTATTCGTTGATGTCGGATTCTTTAGAATTCTTTGTTATTTTATAAAAAACTTACAACGCATTTTTTTTTCAGAAATTACACTAGGTAAATGCGACACATCTGAGGACTCTGTCACAGCTGAGTACCATCAAGGTTTCAATCGCTTAATGGAGCTGTACGTCCAGCGGGCTTTGAATCCGTTAGTGTATTGGTACCCCATATATCGTCTAACGCCTGCATGCCGGGAAGAGGAGAAATGCACGGCTATAGTAATAGATGCTGCTAAAAAGGTAAGTGCGAATGAATGAATATTTTTATTGCATGCATACACGGTTATATATAGAAAACAGACAAGAATTATTCATAATATTGAAATTTTATAGACAAAACCTGGACAAGACGTCTGCCTCGCGGACCGTAAAAACTTGAATGAAAGAAATCGTAATGTTTTATCTTTTAAATTGTCTAGTTTCGGATATTGACATCTTTGCTATTGCCGTTTATATAGGTAATGGTACGGAACCCTTCGTGCCCGAGTCCGACTCACTCTTGGAAGGTTTTTTTCCTCTAGAGGTAGGTAAGCCTCAAAACGATGTACAAAACACATGAGAATTGGATTACAGAGATAGAAACATAAACAACATAATGTATATTTTGTTATTTTTTTAATTGTGTGTATTGTTATATTTGGAATTATCTGCGAAAACTATAATATTTTATCCAAAAGCACCAGACAAACGAACTTTGAGAGTATTCATTATTTTTACAGACGATTGAAAAGCGGAGGAAAGAATATGCAGAATTGAAGCGAAACGGAAATTTGAATTTAAGCAAAGAAAGTAAGTTTTCTATACGGTGACAACATATGTAACAACAAACAAAAAACATGTGACATTCATACTGTTTACAGAATCCGAAAGACATACATTCAGACCGTTTGTAGATCTTCTAGTAGAACTCAGTGAGACAGATCCTGTATTCACAACGGATCAGATTCTTGAAGAAATGAATACTATTATAGCAGCTGGCCACGAGACGGTGGCAATCGCCATCTCCTCGGTATTAATCATGATAGGAAAAATACGTCATATTCAAGACAAACTTTATGCAGAGTAAGTAAATGACTTAGACAACAATCGGTTCTATTGGATGATGTTGATGAGGTATGAAAATGTGTAACAATCGTGAATTAGAGAACAGTGACACCTTTACGGTTAAAGAGCCCGATTCTCATGATGACAAACAGTGAAGCTCGGGTTCAAAACCTGGCATGTACTAATGAGTTTTTCAAAAACTTATGTACATATTTATCACTAGCTTAACGGTGAAGGAAAACATCGTGAGGAAACCAGCAGGTCGTATAATTAACAGACACCTGTCACGTTTAGGGGTCGACTATACTGGTGAAATGGGTATTTCCAGAAATGGAATACCTCTGTCTACCCCCTCGTTGATAAAAGGCGTGAGATTCTTATTATTTTATTTTGTCGTAAATTACAGGATGACAACCATATTTGGGACCAGCAAGAGACCAGTTGAGTTAGAAGATTTAGATCGTATGGAGTATTGTGAAGCAATCGTCAATGAGACTTTAAGGCTATACCCACCTGTGCCTATCTTCGCCCGAGAGGTCGATCAAGATATAAAACTTGGTGAGTTAGTTTAAAATCTCTACATACTTATAAAATCTTTATGTGATAGTCAAAATATCTATGATTTTCAAGCGAAACTATAGCAATAGCCGTTAAAAGTAATGCAGAAATTGCAGGACAAATGATAATGATAATGGTCGGTATCACACGATAATCTTCTACTATATAAAAATAAGTCGGGTTTTCCTTCCTGACGATTTAACTCCAGAACTGACGAACCGATTTCCATGGTTTTGCATTCGTTGGAAAGGTCTCAGGCTCCGCAAGGTTTATAGCAAAGAAAATTCAGCATTGCACCCGTGCGAAGCCGGGGCGGGTCGCTAGTTAGTAATAAGATAGAACGTCAGTATCCTTCTGCCTGCAAAAGATTTTGATCTGTAATTATAATAATTATAATTTATTCTGTGAATTCATTGAAACAACTATCATTTGAATTATTTGCGAATTCTTTTGTAGGTGGGTACCAGTATACGAGATGTATTCCAAGTTGCTCCATACAACACCAACGGGTATAATTGAGTTAGTACTACGAGTATTAACTACCGTCGAATTTATGCATTTAAAAATTAATTTACAGATTCGTGCACTATTCCTGCTGGAAGCTATTGTGTGATTTGCCCATGGGGCTCAGGGCGGTCTCAGCGACTGTGGGGGAACGACGCAGAAGAGTTCAGGCCAGAGCGATGGTTGGAGAAAGACATATCTGCTAACCCTGTACTCCTCGCATTCAACTATGGGAAACGATCTTGCATAGGTGAGAAAGGCGATGAAGGCAGCATTAGTTTCCATCATATAGTTTTGTTTTGTGTAAATAGGATGTAAGAAAGATAGAGAGTTTATACGTATTTCACAAGGAACGGCCTTGGTCACAGATAGTTTTGCAAAAGAAGACAATATATTTTATACGTATTTATCACTAGCTCGACGGTGAAATAAAACATCTTGAGGAAACCAACAGGTCCCAGAATTGATTCTGAGGCATATGTTAGCCAAGTCAGACCTTAGGCTTTAGCATATTATTGTAAGTTACTGTTTGGTTAATCCATGTATCTTATGTAGCAGGTCCATTTGACTAATTTTTGTAAGACTTTTTGCTTTATAATAATATAAATAATATAATCTCACGCCTTTCATCCCCGAGGGGGTAGGCAGAGGTATTCCATTACTGGATATACCCACATTTCACGAGACACATTGGACCCCTAAACGAGATAGGTGGTGAGCCCATCGCTGGACCGGGTCTATTTACACATGTCTCAGAATTAATTATGAGACCTGCGGGTTTCCTCACGATGTTTTCCTTCACCGTCGAGCTAGTGATAAATATGTACGTAAGTTTTTGAAAAACTCATTGGTATGTACCAAAGAGCCGGCCGAAAATCAGTGAGGCTCGGGTTCGAATTCGAACCCGAGCCTCACTGATTTTCGGCCGGCTCTTTAACCGTCAGGGCTATCACTGCTTTTTGCTTTAATCTAAGCAAATAGGAAATATAGTATGAGGATACCGGAAAAGAAACTAAATAACATTTGATTTCATAAAAGTAATACAAGATAATCTAGAAAATTACTGACAAATAATAATATATTATGTTGTTTAACGTTTACAGGTAAGAAGTATACGATCACGTTTATGAAGACAGTAATCGCTCATTGTGTTCGCGAGCTGTTGTTTGAGGGGGAATCTAAGGAGTTGCGAGTCAGCATGGACGTTACCTTGAACGCAGTAGAAGGTCACCTTCTAAAAGTCCATCTTCGAGACTAAATTATTTGTAATGCTATGTGAAGACAAACAAGTATCTATTATAAGACTTATAACGAAAGAATGTTCATAATCAGCTAACATGTTTCTATTATCACGACGGGCATGTTGGCTCAGTTGGGAGCTGGGATTCCCTTTGGGGTCAAAATTTGTTTGCATGAACATGTCTGATGGAGTGTCAGGGTATTTAATATTGATTTAAATATATATAATCAGTTATAACCCATAGTACATGATCTGTCTAGTTTGGGCCTAATAACCTAGTGTAAAATTGTGTCCCATAATTTATTATTATTGTATTATTATAGCAAAAGAAAAAATATATTTCATGTTCTCCAGGAATTGATCTTTTAGATAGCAGTGAAAACCCTGTAATAGTGAGCCTACCTTTCATGCAATGAGGCTCGGCTTCAAATCCTAGTGTGAGGGTATGTATGTACCTACCTGTAAGTTTTTCAAAAAGTTATGTACATATTTATCAATAGCTCGACGGCAAACGAACACGTTCATGGGGAAACCTTGATCTAGGTCAAATGTAATACCACTTCCGTGATGCGACGGGCTCACACCTATCACGTTTAGAGGCCCGAAATGTGGATTATCATTCGCAGAAATGGAATAGTACTGACGACTCCATTATATACAACGTGTAAGCTTGTTTATTTATGGATTAAACTTCATTATAGTGAGCTGATTCCGGTTACTTGTATTATTGATGGTTCGTAATTTTCTACTCCAAAAGATAAATTAATTCGATTCAAAATTATTACAAACTCTCAGTCCATTGAATATTAATTGCCAAACAGATTGAATACAGCGATTGTTAGTGTTGTGTGGATAATACGAAACAACAGAATGCAAGCTGCAACACAATGAGGATCCGTAACGTTTTTAGTTGAGAATGCAGATTTATAGAGCTAAGAAATCCTTAACATACAGTACAAAAATTTTTGTTCTACGACAAAAATTGACAAAGTTATGACCGAATTCCTAGCGAAGTTCACCGAGTAGCCGCCGCGGTAGCGGTGACGTCATTGTGACGGAAGCCGCGAGTCAGCCGTAGGCAGCGATAAGGCGCGAAGTGTTTTGTTCCTTTAATTGGGACTTTTAAAAGAAATTAAGAGTCTGATTTATATCTAATTCAAGTTTTTAACTATGTGCAAATATTGTATAGTACCGAAATGTACAAACACTTCTATAAAAACGCCAGAAAAACTATTTTTAAGGTGCCGAAAGATCCAAAACTTCGTAAAAAATGGTATTCCGTTGTAAAAAGAGATGTTAAAACTCCAGCCTCTGCCCAGGCTACAAGACATTACTTTGAAGATCATTTCGAAGTACGTACCTACCTACCTAACTATAATATACCTATTATTTAGTTGATATTCATTTAAATAAGGTGGTACGTGTAGTGTACCTTCTCTTCTTTTAATCCTGCTGTATTTATAGAAACATACCTTACTTTTCCTGAGTATTGTGGATAAACCTACGTAGGTACCTATCTATTTGCTCGTTCCCATTTCTGTGTAATATTCAAAGGATAATATGATGACACAGGGACGTACTCGGGTAAAAATCAAGAGTGAATAATATTTTTAGCGCAAATTCGTATTCTACGAAAGGGCTGTTGCCAACGAAATTTACGTGTGTATGTGTATGTATGTATGTATGTATGTGCGGTGTCTACCGGAGCAGCTAGAAAAGTTTTAAAAGCATATTATGTGAATAGCTGAATCGAAGCGAAGTGAATTTATAGGGTTCCGTACCCAAAGTGTAAAAAACCTCGACCCTATTATTAAGACTCCGCTGTCCGTCCGACTGTCACAAAGCTGTAGCTCATGTACCCTGATAGTTACACAGTTAAATTTTTCACAGATGATGTATTTCTCTGGCCGCTATAACAAAAAATACTAAAAGACAGAATAAAATAAATATTTAAGGGGGCTCCCATGCAACAAATATTTTTTGCTTATGTTTGCTCGATATTGATAACGGCAACAGGTATCTACCTGCTTCAAATATTCACAGAATATTTAGTTATAATACACTTTAAATAAATAATTCATTTAAAATAAAACAAATATTTAAGGGGGTACTCCCATATATTTTTTTAAATACGATTCCTTGTAGGTACTTTTTCACAGATCTTAAATAATTGCTTCCACAAAACAAACATGTTTTTTTACCGTTTTTATAGATAAATGGTACGGAACCCTTCGTGCGTGAGTCGGCACTTAGCATCCTTTACTCAACAGGGGTGCATTCATGTTATTCCATTACTTGTGTCATATGGCCCTGCTTCTTATCAAATTTCATAGCTCTAGCTAGACCAATGGGAAGTAGATTTTCTTAACAGACAGACGGACAAGAAAACGATCCTATAAGGGTTCCGTTTTTATTTTTGAGGTAAGAAATGCTAAAAAATTGCTTTATACCAAGTCATCCTTCCTAAGTACATACTGAGCGACTGACTTGTAACAAAAAGCGAGATGGCAAAAAAACCAGCTGTTGTCAACAAATATTCAGGTTTCTGTCATACCTTGATCAACAAGTGTAGATCACTAAATAAAGTGCAAGTACATAGGTTAAAAAGCCATCCGCGTAATGATGTACCTACGTATAAATAAACAAAAAACAACTTTCGTTTATCAAGATACTGTAAACAAAATTTATAAGTTCTAAATACGTCTCTGTACCTACACTTTATATTCATTCTTTCTTACACCTACCAACCACTACAAAATTTAAGAGTAGGTACTAATAAGTACGTATGTACGTAATCGTAGATAAATAAGCAGCACCCTTACCTTTGTAGTTTCCAACGACCAACCAACTTAGAATGATTACCTAGGTAATCAAATACCATGAAAGAATCCACTTTTGGAAGGTTATAGAATTGAGTTTGCACAAAACCTGCTTCTACTTTATTAGTACTTACTCATATTATGTAAGTACTTTTGTTTTATACTTAAATATCACAAAATTACACTCTAACAACACAAATATTACGCGCCGCTTCCTCAAATCGTGAGTGCCGGCCGGCCGGCCGAGCTCGGTTCCGTCACAGTGACGTCACCATGCTCCCGCGCTCATTGAGTTTTGCGACAGGAGCGGCATATGTTTATTATTTAATATCTCCGTAAGTAATGGTCCGATTTGGATAATTCAAAAAGATATATCACTCTTATATCAT
The DNA here is from genome assembly GCA_963855545.1 of Ethmia dodecea. Classification (NCBI taxonomy): domain Eukaryota; kingdom Metazoa; phylum Arthropoda; class Insecta; order Lepidoptera; family Depressariidae; genus Ethmia; species Ethmia dodecea. The sequence continues at coordinate 12,738,289 of OY979442.1, forward strand.
AAAGAATAACGTGGATACTATTTCTAATGGATTTGCTATAACTTTGCTGATCCTCATTCAGAGCAATTTTTACATGCTCATCGAATTCTTAATAAAAATAAGCGCCTGAGTAATTTGCTTGTGAGCGCCTGAGTAACATAGTGCTAAAGCGACATCAGATATAATGCTATATACTAAAAATACTGCTTTATATTAAAATAAACTAACGCATCTTGTTCCCGACGGGGTAGGCATTTCTGGATATACCCACTTCTCATGAGATATTCTTTGGACCCCTAAAAGTGATAGTACGAGATCCTATCACCGGACCGGGTCTATTACATACACCTTCGAGTTTCTATGGGCCTGGGGCCATGTAAATATATATTGACATCAGTTATATTTGAATGATACAGCATGGATCGACCGGATCCCGGTCGTTGTTTACTTTTCCCTGTCTGTGGATCGACCGGCTCCCGACGATCTCAAGTGGTTCCCGACTCCCACGATAAGCATCGTCGTTCATACACCATGCTCTGTCAAGCCTAATATATGACCAGCTTCATGAAAAAAGCTAGCAAATGAACCAAAGACACAGGTTTCCATAATAGAAAAAAAGTAAATTATACGTCTTTTAAAAACACGTCACGAAGGGCATGTTCGCGTCATATTTAGAAACGCTTTTCTAGTAAAAATAAGGTTTTTTGTCAGTTCTTTTGGCAGAAACATGGAAATGTGTATATTAGTTCATATTTGTTACTAATAATACCGCTATTCCTTCAATTTTTTGTGAAAAAACACGTCTTCAAACTATGAACATACTTTCAATCGAACTATGAGTGTTGTATTATTTTTGCTTTACTGGACGTAATACAATATTAAACCAAAAGGTACTGCTGAATATAAGACATCATATTAATAAAGTTGTGATATTTGTATTGTAAATCGTATGCTTGAGTCAGAAACACTAAGAAATTACAAAAAAAGTCAACAAAGAAACCTACCAACCGGGATCCGGTGGCCTCCACAGACACGGGTTTACAGTTGATTCTATCACCCTATTGGTTCCCGGTGACTCCACAGACAGGGGTTTTCAGTTCATTTTTAGTACTCTTTGGGTCCCAAACTCACCTATTTTTATGATCATTTTATTTGAAAATTTCTTTTGAAACATACATATCTTTTGTTTTAATTTAACACTTTGGTCTGTGTAAATACTAAAAAAAGTATAGGTACTTTGAGTAATAACTATATTTATACCAAAAACTTTACTTTTAAAGAGTACTAATTTTTGGGCCAAATTTAAGTACGATATTTGTTTAACTTTTACTCTAAACGTATTCAACATTTTCATTGTGTTGCTTTTAATACTTGTTACTGATAATCTCAAGTTACTGTAAACATAAAATCTTTGTGCGTAGTGCCGCGAATCATTTCAATAACAAAGAAATGTGAGACCATGTTTTGAGCTCAGACAGAGTGGCTGTTGTTTATACCAATTGTTTAAACATTGTGTTGTGTAAAAAATATGTATGGTGACCCTTGATGTTTGGTTTGTATATCATTTGAGATGATGTATAGTGTAAATAAAACACAAGATAAGAGTCAAACGTTGTTTTATTTTTATAATAATTCAGGAATTGTAGTACAAAATATCATACCCCATACTGAAAGTCATATTTCAGCTAAAATTCAATATTTTTAAACAAACAAGAATGAAGAATAGATCCTCAATCTAATATAGTATAATGTTTTAAACAGAATTATGTATAATTCTACTTAGAATCAGAGAAATCCTAATAAGAATGAATCAGTAGCGCTCAAAAACCCCGTCTGTGGATCGACCGGAATCCGGACCCACAGTTTTGGCATAATGGCGGAAACGACCTGCCACTGTGTATGGGTTAAATAATCGGGATCTTCGGGGGTCTTCTGGCACATGTTCTCACACTTAAAAGAAGGTCCCGATCACATAGATAAGTTATTATAAGTTAAAGAAATAAATATTTCATATTCGGTTTATATGAGTTACGACCATTCCCCCCAACTTGACTTAATAATATTCAAATTTTAAACTTACTTTTATAAACAGAATATACCTAGTTACAGTTTCCAAATAAGTGAAAGATTTTTGAAATGGGCTGAGAAGTTCCAGAGATTACGCTTAACATACAAAACTCAATTATTCTTCTTTAAAACATAAGCATAAGCATTATACATATAGCCGCGTATGCTAAGACTGCATCTCCCAATAGTACCATTCTATTTAATCTGCCTATAGCGCAGCAATAAATGAAGGTGGATTATAGCCTGCGCTAGTTAAGAACCCATCATTAATCAAGAGTACCGACTTAGAATAAGAGTACGTAATCCAAAGAATAAAGTCTTAGGTTCATTTTCTGTCATAGTCAAGGTCCGTCCGTACCAATAATTAGCGTTTTAATATTGCTATGTTCGTTCCATGACGTCCTTTTAAGTAAGCTTGTTTTAATATTGGCTGTATCAAATCCAATAACTTTATCTAAGCTTACTTCTGAACACGGTGGGAAATTAATCACGATATAATATGAAAGTGAGGCTGCATCTCGTTTTTTGTATAGAAATAATGGATGATAATGAGACAATAGTTCGTTCTTATAAATTACTATGCAATATTGCATTAATTAAGAGTTCGTGGTAATTTCAAAGGATATACTTTCAGATTGTTTCGTATTTTTATCAAAATCCAGTTCAGATGTTCGGATCCAATCATGAGGAATTGAGGGAACTCCTCAAATTTAATAGGCGCACGTAAAACCATTGAAATTTAGGTACCTATTTTTGATCATTGACATGACTCACCTTAAGAATAAAGGCCATTGCGTAGGGCTGATGACTGTTTTTGCTTCCAATACATCAGGCAGGTTGAGAAAAGTGTAATAACATGTTATTCCGAACGTGATCATCAGACACAGGTTAGCCAAGATTGAGAATGGAACGAGGAACTTCAGGTATCGAACTTGGGTGATAAGGATCAGTGGCACCAGTAACATCCAGCAGTATACTTCAACCGAGTATCTATAGTCTGGTAGAAAGTAGTCGAAAATCTGAAAGAAACCAAGTAAGTAAATATATTCGGAAAAAAATCGGATAAGCTCAAGGGTATTTTCGGTCTTTCGATTGCAGATCTCAGTTGACAACTATATACATACCTGTTCCGTAGATTAATTGTAAAAATAATATTTTACTTTTACAATAATCCACGGAACAGAAACAAATAAAAAGAAAACAGATAAATATTTATTTCGAGCACAAAACTATTACTACAATGCAATAGTACTTTAGCTTACGACAGTACCTAATGACTAAGTTCGCTTGTTATATTTAGATACTGGCTGTTGTCCGCAACTCCGTCTGCGTTAACTTCACAGTTCTACCAAATTGTATCAAAATCGGTCCCTTGGTTTAGCCGTAAAAAGGTAAAAGACAATCAGCCAGACAAAGTTACTTTATCATTTACAATATTGTTTGGAATCAGAGAGAGAGTTTGCGAATTGTGTCTCATGTTTTTTCGCAGGATAGTTATATGGAAATAATGTCGAGGTGAAGGTAGAAACTATAATTTCTGTAATCTCTAACCTTGTTATATTTTATGATAGCCAATTTACCGCAAGTACGTAAATAATGATATTATAGCCTTGGAGCTGGCCGTTCAAAAGAGGACAAAATCTTATAAAGAACTAAAATGAATACTGATACACGATGCTGTTTAAAAGTGGGTATTTCCAGGAAGCAATACCTCTGACGATTCGTCGGGGATAAAAGGCGTGAGCAATGATCATAATTATATGAATATTAATATCTATACAAGCCATTATAGAGTTGTAATTCCAATAAGCGGTGAAAGCCCGGTTGGAATTGAGCCACTTATCATTAAGCCGGACTTTGATTCAGGGTCGTGGCATGGAACGTATACGTACGAGTATATCCAAGGAGTATAACACTAGCTCAGTGCGTGCGTCAGGTGCAGGAAAATCATAAAATTATTAAATAGTATCGTACTACTTTATACGAGTACTTCTTGTGTGTATATTTCGGGTATCTCGAAAACGGCTTTAGCGATTTTGCTCAAATTTTGTATACAAATACAGTGTTGCATTCTAAATTCAACTGCATTGTTATTTCCAGTATTTTGATGAAATTTTGTATCCAATAACAGTTTTGCATTTCCTGTAAAACGCAATTATACGCAAAAAAAAACTTTTTTAAATAATACCGTCACTCACCGTCAGATGGCGTGGTGTTAGAACGAGTTGGTCTCCAACTAACTTACAACAACTAACTCACAAGTTTATGAGGGAAACATATTCCGTACTATGTTACCATGTACCCTCTGCAAACATCCACTTGCATCGGCTTTTTGGTTGGAATCCGAAGAGGGACGTCATGTTTTTGTAAATTTTTTATTTTGTTGTGTGTTTTGGGTTTTAGCTCATAATAATGATAGGGCATTATGTGCCAAATATCCGTGATAGGGAATATGAAACTCGATAAAATACGTAGGATGGACATTTTCGAATTATCTCGAGAAAGAGCTTCAATTTTCAGTAAATGTGCACTATCGTTTTACTGTCTTTTACTTAGTGACACTCAACAAGTTTTGAAAAAAATTGTATTTTTGTGCATAGACTCTGAAGCAAAGCTAAAAATCTTTAATTTCGTTTCGTGTTTAGTGCCACTAAATTGCCAATGCCTTGAATAATTAAAAAAACATTGCATCGTTTTGTGCTCCAAAAAGTCAAACGTGGGTATTTTAAGAACTATAGGCATGTACGAGTAGATACACCTACCCAGCCAGATTGCATGGCGTGAGCATATTTTTGGAACGAAGTTCCTTATTTTACTAAAAAATATTGTAATAAAAAAAACTCGATTATAAAAACATCACCTTTTTATGAAACGATGAATGAATAAAATAAAATGAAATGAATAGACAAAATTCGATAGTGGACAGGTGAAAGTATATTTATTCCAAATTTAATAAAACTGTTTAAATGTTTATCTTTGATACACACTACAAACTATAATATTATATGATTTACAATCATTAACAAATTTATTATACAGGGTGACTTTTATTACCTTCTGGAAAAAAATGTGGTGTGATAGGTAAGTGTAATAGATTCATTTGGCAATGTTAATAAAAAAAAAAAATTTCCTCAAAAAATTTTTTTCTTGCTTAAACTAATATACATTGCTCAATTGTAGTCAATAATACACACTGAAATATTTGAAATAGTATTTTAAAAAGAAACAGGCTCGTAGCTTCCATGTAGGCGCAATTTACCTACAACCGCCAGCAGCGCGTAGTACTGTGTGTAGTTGACTATATTTAACAATTAATCTCGTGTATAGCTTCGGCTCTAGATACCTTATACGTCATATTTTTTTCCAGACGGTAAAAAAAGTCACCCTGTATATATGAGCAGTGATAGCCCTTACGGTTAAAGAGCCGGCCGAAAATCAGTGAGGCTCGGGGTCAAATCCTGGCATGTACCAATGAGTTTTTCAAAAAAACTTACGTACATATTTATCACTAGCTCGACGGTGAAGGAAAACATCGTGAGGAAACCTGCAGGTCTCAGAATTAATTCTGAGACATGTGTAAATAGACCCGGTCCGGCGATGGGCTCACCACCTATCACGTTTAGGGGTCCAATGTATCTCGTGAAATGTGGGTATATCCAGTAATGGAATACCTCTGCCTACCCCCTCGGAGATGAAAGGCGTGAGATTGTATTATTTTATTATTATTATTATTATTATTATTAATTAATTATACTCAATAACGTAAGTACATCGAACTGTTGAAAGTAAACGAAATAATTATTTCTATTACTACTACAAAGGTAAGCAAAATAAATACTTATATTATGTTAACTTATAATTGCGATGAATTGAAGAACGTCTTCTATTTGCAGTCTAGACTAAACTAAATTGCAATCTGAGAACCTGCAATGGCAACTAAGCTAATTTAATTAAGTTGTACCAAGTCTAATTGATAAAAATTTTAGAAACGTCAATAATTATTTACTGCCATCATTTAACCTTTTCAACCGACTTCACAAAAGGAAGGTTCTCAATTGGACTGTATGTTTTTTTTTAAGTTTGTTACCTCAGAACTTTCGACTAGGTGAACCAATTTTGATGATTCTTTTGTTATTTCAAAGCTGTTTTTTCCCGTGTGGGCCGATTTCAATTTGATCCCATTCCAGTTCTGACAATAAACCATACTTATAAGTCATAAATTTGCATTAAGTATGTCAGCGACAAATAGACAAATAACTCAATAACACGCCAAACGATTTTGATGATTATTTTTTAACCGACTTAAAAAAGTAGGAGTTGAAGTCGGTTTTTTACTCTTTCGACTTCTACGCTATTTAGGATATTCTTAAACTGATCTTTACATGAAATTGTAAGTAAGACATTACACAAACGTACCTAAAAATAATATTAAATATCAAATCCTCACTCACGTCTTTCAGCGAAGAAGCGATGAATATCACGTAGACACTAGTTCCTCCTAAGCACACTCCAGCCATAGAGTAGTCCGCAAAATTCCTGAGAAAAGAATTGATAATACCATCATCACCACCAACCGATAGACAGACAGACAGACAAAAATTCCAAAAATTGGTGTTTCGGTATCTATATCGATAACTATATACACTACCGTTAAATTTTTCAAAAAATATTTCATGTACAGACACGACCCCGTTAGAGTTTTATTATATGTATAGATTCTTTTTATTTTTCGCAATTTCAATGTTGGTCGCATAGTAATATTTGCTGAGTTTATTACCAGTAAAAATATACTTATATTTTCATTTGAATACTATCCCATTTTATTATTACCAGTAAAAATATACTTATATTTTCATTTGAATACTATCCGAGTAGGTAAATCTATCCTAAGGGAGGTGTATATTATAAAAAGTACTGAAACCTTTGAGACTAGACCTAGAAATATCCTTACCTATAACATAGTTTTATGTGAGTCTATAGCTCCCTTGAGACAAGATTGCAGAAAGACTTTAGGATTTTACAAAGTTATAAGCTAAAACTAGATTCTGCTTCTTTTAAATAATTTAAAAGGCTAGATTAGAAGCATTGTTTTAATCTGAGGATCCTCATTTGTACAAGTGTTTCATTTTTCTTTTTACACGCTTTGTATTACTTAATACGTAAACAAATTCTAGATCTAATAGTATAATAACATTGAAACATTTAGTTTGGATGACGGTAGGTACAGGAATTTGGTGTCATCTAGCTGATCTTCTCATTGGTTAAACTCTTAAACCCCTCGAGTGACTGGATTACTTTAAGTTTTTACTTGTTACATCTTAGCGAGAAATGTCTATGGGCATAGTGTTACTTAAGCAAGTTAAATACATATTCTATAAAAAAATTCATATAGGTATTATGTACTGTTTTTTCTCAGAATAAATAAAATAAATAAATATATACACAACGTATTAAAATTTTGTAAATAAAAATGACTGTATTTAGGTTTTATTTTGATTTTTATTATCATCTTTATTAAGATAATAATGAAACGTTAGTGCTACAGGTAATAATATGTAAAAAAATATGACAAAATGTTTTATTCAAAGACGGGACTCGCACTGCATATGTATCATGAAAAGTCTCTCTATTTCCACTCGGTGAAACTTATGTGCGCGACAGAGATTTCTGTATTAATTTACAAACTTACATTAACAGGACACATATACCACGCATGCAAGTTACAGGCAATACCATACTTTTCAATAAGCGTGCTGAGAGTGGCAGTTCACTTTAAGTATCGAAAAACTTAAAATAAGTACCTCAACTTAATTCAGTGTATCAAAATATTTAAAGAGATGGATCGTGCTGTAGCATGTTGATTACATGTGTCAGATTAGATTAGATCAAAATATATTTTTACAATGTTATTTGTTTTGTTTTACTACTATTATGAAATATATAATGAATGATACTTATTTTTTTGTTTTATATACAACCGAACCCAACTAACAGATTTTTAAAGCATACTTTGTAATAAAATTACATTTATGTGAGTAATGTGGACGAGGATTACCGCCTTCGGCTCCGGTCCTCGGAACCACAAACAATAACTTCGCCAAGAAGGGTTGGTATACGGAAATAAGAAGATTGCCATCATCATCATTTACTTGCCAATTTCCCATTATTTGGGGTCGGCGCAGTACCTATGTTTTTTTCCTTCCATTTAAATCTATCATACGCCATATCTACATTCACTTTTATCTTGCATATATCATCCTTCACACAATCCATCCATCTTTGGTCTCCTCTCTTCCTATAACCTTCCACATTTATATCAAGCACTCGCTTTACAACATTACTCTAATCCCTCGTCATTATATGTCCATACCAAGACAAACGATTACCTCTCAACTTCTCCATCACGGGTACTTGCAGACTTCCTCTTATGTACCAACTAATTCTTAATTTTATCCATTATCTATCTATTTATCTCCACTGCATGCAGTCTCCTTTCATCCTCCTTCCTAATGGCAGAACAAATAATAATGCCATTAAAAACAAAGCTTGTCAAAAACCCAAGCCTCGCAACTCAGTTCTTCTACCGTAAAATGAGATCCATGTAATACCAAATCGGTTAATTTATTCAGTCCCTACTAAGGGACCTACTGTCCTAAGTAATTACGCAATTATCTAATCTAACAACCTCTTATAGTGACCATAACAATATTAAAAATATTTTATGTTCTAAATAAATGGATGGACTTGGCCATTTACAGTAGAAGAACTGAGTTGCGTGGCTTGGGTTTTTGACAAGCTTTGTTTTTAATGGCATCTCACTTCTTTTTGTAGATAGTCTTACTTTTTCCCTTTCCGGTACCTTCTACTTCTTGTATACTAACAACTGATTTTTGCTCGAAGGTAAGGGAAAACATCTTGAGGAAACCCCCTGGGCGTTTGCTCCCAGAATTAATTCTGAGGTCATGTGTATACAAAATTTTAGCTCAATTGTTTATCTTCCAGCTCCATCATCAGACGGTTACCACATGTTACGACATGGTTACCATCTAGTACCAAAGTACTCATTAATACAAATCAAAGGAGCCCAAACTCGATGGGGTTATGTCGTTTAATTACCGAGTTCCTATGTCCATCTTCCAGCTCCGTCACCAAACCCTGGTTACCATCTAGTACCAAAGTACTCATCAAGACAAATCAAACGATCCCAAACTCGATGGGGTTATGCCGTTTAATTACGGAGTTCCCATGGCCATCTTCCAGCTCCATCATCAGACCCTGGTTACTATCTAGCACCAAAGTTCTCGTCAGGACGAATCAAACGAGCCCAAACTCGATAGGATTTTGTCGTTTAATTACTGAGTTCCTTTGGCCGTCTTCCAGCTCCATCATCAGACTCTGGTTATCATCTAGCACCAAAGAACTCGTGAAGATGTGTCATACGAGCCCAAACTCGATGGGGTTGTGTCATTTAATTACCGAGTTCCCATGGCCATCTTCCAGCTCCATCATCAGACCCTGGTTACAATCTAGCACCAAAGTATTTGTCAAGACGAATCATACGAGCCCAAACTCGAGTGGTTTACGAGTAGTCATAGAGGAGTTGCGATATCCACCTCCTTGCACCATCATCAGATCAGCTCGGTGGTACCATAATATTGCATTGTGAACAAACTTACATAAGTATACCAAATTTCAGTTCAATCGGTTGAAAAAATCTGCTTCAAAATTGAGTTTCAAGATTCCACTTGAACATGTAATTTTGTAATCCTATACAATTATTATGGGATTACAAAGTTATTTATGCAGTGGTGTATCTAGAAACCTAGACCGAAAGTGCAAAATATTTGAGTTTTTCCTTTATTTATACACTAAGCCCTAATTGTATTCTAAATTTGAAGCTTCTACGACTGCTAGAAGTACCTTAGAGTTTTGATGATCGGTCAGTGAGTCAGTCAGTCAGTCAGTCAGTGAGTGACAAAATTAGGAAACTTTGAATATTTATAATTCTAAAACTACTGGTTCAAATTGGATGAAATTTGAAATATACTGTGTTTATACAATGCCTGTTAGGTTACTGAAAATTCAGGATTCTAGGTTTATCCACAACGAAGTTACAGGGGGTCGAAAATGGTGTGAATTGCTTCGAGAAAAGGATGGTATGGTAAGACCGTGCCGCTTTTTGCTCGACTTGGCGACTGCTATGCCCCCAGATATTGCCAAAACCTTGCAGTATGGATAAAATTACGTCTACCTAAACCCCAAACAGAGCAGGATAGTTATAAAACTGTCTGTATCTCTGTGTGAAAAGTCTTTCTGATGATAAATTAAATACGTAAGCGTCATTTCCGCTGGACTAAGTGCGATATTTTATGTTTGGAGACTACACGGTCCTTCCTTTTAAGGCAAACTTTTACGTTTTACTTTATTAGTAGCTATCAAAGACCCCAGACGCTATAGTTATCAGGTTTATGACCCCAATAAACCCACCATTGTCGTGCGTTATAATCGTTAAACTATATGGTTTTACACAGTTTGATACAAAAATTCATCTTGCTGGCTCTAAGCCAATTAAAAATGAATGTATATATATATACCTTAGTATATTTTGTGTAATCGAAGGGCCCTCTCAATACTTCGAATAATGTAGAGAGTGCTAAAGAAACTCCATACAGTGCAGTTAGCATAGCACACTTAGCATACTCGTTAAGTGGTATAAAAATAACATCCCATTTTGTTTTTATTTTATTATCTATAGCGAAGCATAAACAGTGACATTCCTGAATTAACAAGGCATAATATAACTAGCAGCGCAACGCGGTTCCATCTGCGTAGTTTCCGTTCTCGATGGAATACAAAAAAAATATAACCTATGTGTTATTCTGATGAATAAGCTAAATAATATTCAGTAGTTTTTGCGTGAAAGAGGAACAAACATCTATACAACATGTAACAGAATAAGCGCAATTCCTGAAATTAGTTTGTTCAGTATCGACTACTTATTCGATTTCAGCTATTTTTAATATGAGTTAAATTAAAAAAAATGAAATAACGTAGCTGAATTAAGAGCTTTCTTTGGAAATCGTGCTATTATTAATCGATATTTAAGAAAATTGGTTTGACATAACTAAAGTTCGATTGCATCATATATTTTATTATATTGAATTGCGCTTTTTCTGTTACGCGTTGTATACCTATCCATAAATACAAACTTTCGCGTTTGGAACAGAGGCGCCGAAGGTTGCATGCTTGTTTATACAGGGCCGGCATACTGGTTTTGCATGTTTACTTTGATAAATATAATTGCTAAAGAAATTGAGTTTGCTTATGTTATTGCTATAGCAGTGCCTCGCGGTTTTACCCGCGCAGTTACCATTCCCATGGGAATACGGAGATAAAATATATCCTGTGTTATCTGTGTTATATATAACTGTAAAATTTCATAAAAGTCCGTTTAGTAGTTTTTGCGTCAAAGAGGAACAAACATCCATACATACAAACTTTCGCGTTTATAATATTAGTAGGATCTGTATGAATCATGCTTGTATTTATTATTTATTTATTTATTATAGCACAACCATATCATATATATTAAGGAATTTTCAAAATAATAGGTTTTTTAGTAATATATCTGATATATAGGACACTTATGGTGTTCGTAACATCTATATATATAAAGAGAGAAGTCCTGACTCACTGACTCATCAACGCCCAGCCTAAACCCTTAAACCTAGAAATCTGATTTTCTTCACATATATTGTTTTTAGGACGTAAAGTAGGAATAAGAAAGGATTTTTCGAAATTCAACCCTTAAGGGGGTGAAAAAGGGGTTGAACGTTTGTATGGAAAACCTTCATTTTTGGGTGTATGAATTCGAAGCTTTGTAAAAATACTCTATAAAACAAACAACAAGAAATGTATTTCTTAATTTTTCAAAAAACACCCCATAAGGGGGTGAAAGAGGGGGATGGAGTTTGTATGGAGACGTGTTGTTTTTTACGTCTATCAACTTGAAACTTGGCACAAATACTTTTAGAAATAAATGAGAAGATACGTGTTTTTGGATTTTCCGAAAATCGTCCCCTAACGGGGTGAAAGTAGGGGTTGAGTTTGGAATGTATGGAAAACCTTCATTTTTGGGTGTATCAATTCAAATCTTTCTAGAAATACTCCTCAAAATAAACCACAAAACACGTATTACTGGGGTTTGTAAAAAACACCCCCTAAGGGGGCGAAAAAGGAGGTGGGATTTTGTATATAGATGTGTTGTTCTTGACGTGTATCAACTTGAAACTTGGCACAAATACTTTTAGAAATAAATAATGAGAAACGTGTTTTTTGATTTTCCGAAAATCGTCCCCTAACGGGGTGAAAGTAAGGGTTGGGTTTGTAATGTATGGAAATCCTTAATTTTTGGGTGTATCAATTCGAATGTTTCTAGAAATACTCCTCAAAACAAACCACAAGACATGTATTTCTGGATTTTGTAAAAAACACCCCCTGAGGGGTCGAAACAGGGGGTGGGATTTTGTATGGAGAAGTTGTTTTTACGTGTATCAACTTCAAACTTGGCACAAATACTCATAAAAATAAATGATGAGATACGTATTTTTGGATTTGTAGAACATCGTCCCCTAAAGGGGTGAAAGTAGGGGTTGAACTTGGTATGTATGGAAAACTCTCATTTTTGGGTGTATCAATTCGAAAATTTGTACAAATACTCCTCAAAACAAATAACAAGACACGTATATCTGGATTTTCTAAAAACCCCCCTGAGGGGGTAAAACAGGGCGTTGGAGTTTGTACGGAGACGTGTTGTTTTTTACGTCTCTTAACTTGAAACTTGACGAAAATACTTTTAGAAATAAATGATGAGACACGTGTTTTTGGATTCCCATTTGGAAAACTATTCCCTAAAGGAGTGAAAGTAGGGGTTAAAGTTGGTATGAAAAAGTGTGTTTTTTTTCTACTATCAACTTGAAACTTGGCACAAAATAATCTTCAAAAGTCTCCATACAAAGTCCACTTCTTTTTTTGAGAATTCACTATGGGTTCCTTGAAGAAATTTGTTTGTTATTATGAGCACAGGCATAGCCTTTGGTATCAAGAACTAATTTAAAAAATCATAAACCAGAGAGAGTCCTGGGCTATACAATACGTAATCAGTATCGACTACATAATTGATTTCAGCAATTTTTAGTATGTGTAATTTTTTTTAGCAAAACGAATTAGCATAGAACTGAATTTAGTTAGGGCTACCTGCGGAAACCGTAATGTTATCGCTCTTTATTTAAGAAATTTTGTTAGACAAAACTAAAGTCTGAATGCATTAGCATATTTTTATATTAGTATACTAATTGGGATGTCTGAGGAATTGCGCTTATTCTGGGACGCGTTGTATATAGGGTGTTTTGAATAACAAAAATATAAATAAATAGCAATGATAGCCCACTGGCTAAAGAGCCCGCCTCTCATTCGTGAGGCTTGGGTTCCAATCCTGGCATATACAGTCAAGTTTTAGTAAGGATCCCTAATTCTTTTTCGTCATAGCATAGGCTATATCTATGACGAAATGTATTTATTACTCAGAAATAATGTAGCATTCTAATGGTAAAAGAGTTTTTGAAATCGGTCCAGTAGTTTCTAAGTTTATTCGTTATAAACATAGGTACAAAACTACAAATCTTTCCTCTTTATAATATTAGTGTTTATAGATAGATAGTGTAGATTATCCTTCTTGATATATTTTCGAAACGTAAAGGAATAACAAATTCTACGCGGACGAAGTCGCGGGCATCAGCTAGTTTACTATAAATGGCGTAAGTAGGTACTTAATTAAACAACTATATTAATATTTAATGCAACAAGTTAACAATTTATTTAGAACTAAGTATTATTTGTCAGTCTTTGTTCAGTCTTATTATGATTTGTATTATGTATGTTAAGCGTAACCCCAACGATAAGTTTAGAATTTATGCTTCCCCAAATTGACTAAATTATGAGTCCTGTAATTACGATAAATGAACAGCAAACGTCATGAGGGTTATCACAAATAAATTAATGACAAGTAAGGCGCCATTCGTAAATTGAGTGACATAAATTTCATGATAAATTTCCGTCCCTGTCACAGCGGTCACATTTCTGAGACCTACATTATTTTTCAATAAAATCAACAACAAGTCAAACATTAGAAAAAAATTAAAAACCATTCGATTTTAATAATCATAAAATGTGGGACACAACATAATTCACACACTGTTATTTAGTCCCATACTAGGCAGGTCCTATATTATGGGTACTAAACAATTGATAGACATACTTAAATAAATATTAAACGACCGGCCACGAAGCCAGCATACATGTTCATGCACACAAATGTTGGCCCGAGCGGGGATCGAACCCGCGACCTCAGACTCAGAAGGCAAGGTCACTACCAATTGAGATAACAGGCCCGACTTTGAAATGTGACGTCACAAAGATCAGGCACCCTCCCACCCCCTTCTCACACAATGTCACAATTCGTCGAACCTTTTCCCTCCATTAACGTGTGAGTCAAATCACATTACATTTCGGCAAAAAGATTTAAATATAATAGGGCATAGAGGGGGCATTGGGAATATTTTCATATAAAACTTTGAAGCCTAAGCGTCATGTCCTTATCATGTCAGTTAGTATGAACGCGAGCTGTCATTCGGTCGAAATTGTACTAGACTTATTCCACTTGGAATAACTTTTCTTTCTTTGAATAACTTTGACTTCAAATTTTCCTCGCTTTGTCCCCTCTATGCCTTATTATATTTTAATCTCTTTGCAATTCGGTCATTTCAAAAACATATTGCGGAAGATCATTCGCTTACCTGACTGCGTTGGAATACCGCTTCACTTTCTTCGGACCATACTTGAAAGCTTTCTCGCAGGTGTCTGTGTAGGTTAATGATCCCACTCGGTTCTCTTTGCAGATTTCCCGAGACGTAGATACCTGGAAAATGTACGCCTATAAATCTATCACACGTCATCGCAAGTCTGCGTCGGTAGAATACAGGTTGCTGATACAAAACAAGTCACTACTGTTAGTCACAGACTTTTTAGAAACAAAGGGATCATTTAATTTTTAACGTGTGATTGACGTATTTATTAATACTTATTTTAATCATAAAATCTAAACGTGACAGCCCTAAGCCCTGTGGTTAGAGTGGTTGCCTCGCATGCATGCTCGGGTCCTGGTGAGAACCAAATATTTTTTCTAAAAGTTACGCACATATTAATCAATAGCTTGAAAGTGAAGGAAAACATCGTGAGGAAACTCGATGGTTCCAGAATTGATTATGAGACATGTGTAACAACACCCCGGTTGTAGGTGTAATTTTTAATTACCTACAGAAAGAAATACATTTTCATTTTCCGGTCTGGCGATGGGCTCACTACCTGTCACGTTTAGGGGTCCAAAAAATATACTGGACAAAAGTGGAATCCAGGAATGGAATACTTCTGGCCCTCGGGGATAGAAGTCATGAATATTTAGGTATTTATATTTATTTTATTAATGAATTCCAAGTGTGTGTCTGGCTTTTGAAAATGAATGCCAACATTTTAGTGAAAACACTGATGCAAAATATTTTTTTCATATCTCATACTCGGAAAGACACTTTCCCTCGCTGTCTGTCTCCGATTGGGCGTCAGGGCAAACCACCCCCATAGATGCCAGTGTGGGGAGCCTGTCGATCGACTCGGACACCACGGCCTCTCTTGCGCACGTAGCGCCGGCCGCCTGTCGCGCCATGCATGCCTCAACGACATCATCCGCAGGGCTCTCACCACTGCTGGTATCCCAGCTATTCTTGAGCCTAACGGCATCACACGAATAGGTGGCGGGAGGCCTGATGGTATGACTGTCGGGCCATGGAGACATGGCAGGTCGCTGGTGTGGGATGCCACATGTGCCGACACATTGGCCCCATCCCACATCGATGCCACCTCTGTGGGCGCTGGGGCGGCGGCTGCGGCCGCTGAACGCCTGAAGCGGCGCAAATATGCCGACCTCAATGAGGGCTACATATTTGTGCCGTTTGGGGTGGAGACCATGGGACCGTGGGGTCCGGGGGCGCGGCAGCTCCTCAAAGAGCTGTCAGTGCGTTTGGTCGAGGCTTCAGGTGACCAGAGGGCTGGCAGCTATCTCTGTCAAAGGATCAGCCTAGCTATCCAGAGAGGGAATGCTGCCAGTCTTCTGGGCACTGTCCCACATGGTTCGTCTTTGGAGGACATTTTTTATCTGTAATTATTGTAAATCAATGTATATTAACCTCGGAAAGTAGTGTATGTTTGATCTGAGTACCGGGTCGGAAGCGATAATTCCGATCACAGAGAGATTCAGGGCTATGATTCCCGCCCTCGGGCGGGAAAGACTCATAGTAATTGCTTCCCTCCTTAGGGCGGGAATGAATTAAAAAAATAGTAGTACATTTGGTTAGGTGGTCGGATACTAAACTTTTTACATCGATTAAAAAAAAAGGTGCGGCATTGGGAGTGTAGGTATAAACAACTAAAAATAACCTGCGTGCGTGACGTGTTCCATATTTAAAATTTAAAAAAGACTAATAATTTAGTAGACTGTTACAAAACTCTAAATCTTGTTTTTCATCGACATTAATAAATACATAAAGAGGAAGGATTCTTATATTATTTTTGTAATGTTGTATTCGAAGACGTTTAAAAGAAAAATAATCTCTTTCTTCCAACCTCTTTGGTTGTATTGTTGAAATTTTTTTTTGTAGGTATTATAGATTTTTTGCCTTTTTTAATTTTTGTAATGTTGTATTGTTGAAATTTTTTTGTTTACTCTTCTTGTAGTCGATATGAAAAGTAGAGTGTTTAACGCGGGTGGAAGTTATCAATTCCTACTCGGACTATATCCGCCCTCGCCTTGTATGGGAATTTATTCCTTCCGACCCTTGTATTACAATCTACTATTGCTTGAAAGTTCTTTTAGAATAAGGTTCAACGGATTTCAATGAAAGTTTTAGGAATTAAAACAGGAATTTTAACTTCAACTTTCCTGTATATTCCATTTAGTTGAAGTGAAGCAATGGGAAGGTTTGCAGTTAGTCGGCAACAATTTAAAATTATGCATACCAAGAAGTTTATAACCTTGTGTTTTCTATAAATAGGGTCAAATTTAATATGCTTTTTTTAAAAATGATTTGTTTTTAAACTACGAGTATCCCATTCAAATTACAAGGATAACATTAAAAAACAATATAGGTAATAGCGACATCTATAATCTAATGATAAAATAGTTTATGACCCCAAAGTGTCATCAAGGTTTGTTATTGATTAAAAAGGAATCGAATATCTTTCTATCACACGTTCGAGACATTCGCTTATCGAAGCGACGTGGCTATAAAATATTTTTATGTGCATAGAGTTAGTAGTAAGAAATTATTCGCTTGATTTCTACCGAAATTAAAATATAAATATTAAAATGCAGCTGGTATTCAGATTTCATCAGCATGGGTCACGTTCCTATGGGAAAATTGTCAATCCTAATGTTAATCCTATTTTTTAAATCGCTTCAGTAGTTTCAGAGCCTATTCATTACAAACAAACATGGATGCAAACCAAATTTCCTATTTGTAATATTCGTGCTATTACTTGTCTTATTCTGTGATATTAGTGTAGAGAAACACACATCTTTTTTCTCAATGAAGTTCAGAAAGGATATACCGACACTGTTACTACTTGGAACTTGCATGGCGTTCTCTTTATCCACGATGACAATATAGGTATGCTCGTCGGTTTTGGCTATTAATTATCTAGTTCTACTTTAGTAAATCACCGATATGAACGATGTAGGCACATATATATTGCTCTTTGCGAGACTCGCCCACACACTATCTCCTTAAAAACACCTTTCATCCATCCGCTCAATATTTCCAAACCATTTCAGCATTCCTTCCTCAATACTGTATCCTCTTCCGAGTCAGAACGCTTTCCGATTACACTATTGTACCGAAATCATGATGACTTTCGAAATAGGTCCTTTTTTATTATATAGAACCCAGAAATTACAGTAAAAATACAGTAAAAAGTAAAAATACAAATGAACTCAAAGAATAGCACTAAAATGACTACAATACTATTAATTTTTAATTTATAGTACTTTTTAATTTATACTACTGTTTATATGTGGAAGCTTATAATTAGCGTTTGGACATAATTGTACTATGTTTACTCTATTGTAATACTTAGCTGTTAGCTTCCAGAACATAATAAAAATAAAAAATAAAATAAATAAAATAAAGTTCCAATAAATGACGTAAGGAAAGTGGGCAGTATGGGAACGGGAAAAACGGGATCCCCGCGGACAACTTCACTGAGGCGTTAGAGTAGAGATAAACCACAAACTCACCAAAATATGGACACAGTGTGTTGCTATCACACCCACTAGCACCGTTCCAATGCATCCTGGGACCAAACCAGTGTGTTTGAAGGCAGCTGGCATCGCCAGAAGGCCAGTGCCCAACGAAGACTTGAGCAAGTGGAAGAATGCCCCCAGTGTCCTAAAGAAACGTTTAAAAAATACAACAGTGTTACATAAAACTTGGATCATTAAATAATGAACTAGCTGCCGTCGCTTCGCTTTGATATAATTTGAGTTGCGCACGCCGATAAAGCACCCAAAAAGCGCTTTTTCTCCAAAGTGGGCCTGTTGGCTCACTATTGGACCCTGAATTCTGAGTCGGAGGTCATGGGTTCGATCATCCCTCGGGGCCAAATTTTGTGTGCAAGAACATAAAGATCACCATCTTTTACAAATCAATATCTAGTAGTATAAGAACATTTTTATTCAAGTAACAAAAATCTAACACACTAATACTCAGATTTTTACCATGACCACTTAAAACAATACCCCCTATAGATAATATTCCTGAATAATATAAATATAATATTTTGTAAATATTTGCACGCTAGAATGTAAGCAGATTTTGTATGGAACAACTCTTTCGAAACAACTTATCTTATTACCCAAAATCAAGCAAATAAACATTTCATTTCATTTCATTTTATTTCATTATTGTATAAAAGAACGAATAATTTTCTCATTATTGTTCATTAATTGTTGTAGACAACAAAATAATAAAAAGTCACGAGTCAATAGAATTCTGAAGATGATGATTTTCCAATTTATAAATTTACTTAATTGATAAATAGCATAGTTCTCTTTCCATACTAAATATGGGTTTTAGTTCATAAAAAATAACTAATTTGATTGGACTAGGCATACCAACTACCCGATTACCATGTGAAGCCTGAACACACATTTTAATACTTACGATGTAGGATGAGCAATTATTCGGTGTTCAAAAGGATTGTAAACAGAGTCGGCATCTCTCTTGCCGACGACGTCCAAAGTTATGGTTGACTGAGTTTGCGACGGCGGAACAGTGCTATTCTGATCATCCATGCTGAGAAAAATCTATATATTTAAAAAAATCCATATTTCACGGCATCACGCGTAAACGGCTAAACTAATTTCGCTAATTCTTTTTTTTGTTGTTTGTTATTGTCAGGAAAAGTTTCTTAAAAAAGAAAAAAATAAGAAAATTTAAGAAAACATAACGACCATTTTAACTTTTCTAATGCACCTTATTGTGTTTGACATAAATGACAGTTGTACAGGACAACGTCTGTCGGGTCAGCTACTTATAATTATAGAAATTGTCTTTTCCGGAGTGGATAAAAAATTAAATAAGACGAGTATTATTATCAGATAATTAGCTCGTTGCCCGCGCCCTCTGCCGCATGGAATTGGTAAGTGGATACAGTCAGCGGTTTGTGGTATGTCATGGTGATCCTGTGTTTCTGATTCCCATAGGAATTTGATAGTGAACTAATATATATATATAATAGTACGATTGCAGATTAGTTACCGTCAAAAATTAAGACTTTTTTGGAAATGTTGTGTGTGACAGGAAAACCTAATTGGAAAGTAGCTATCACATTATTTTTAGGTACACATTATTTTCTGTAGAACACTGACACTTAGGTAACACTCACTGAATTTATACTTTATTTTAAATATTTAACTTAAAATTGTACAAAGTTAACTGCTAACTAAAAATTTACAAGATTTCTCTTGAATGATTTTCACTTACTTTTCCTTTTAGTTTTCCATTTCTATTTATCTATTCACAATATACATCATCGTAGGCTAAAACACAATCAATACAAGACACGAATGCAGTCTTATTTTCGAAAATAATCACTATAACCAACCACACTATTCACTTTGTTTATTTCCTGTATGATTTACGAATTATTTCTTATTTGATTTACGACTTAGACTTGATGTGTGCGGACGGTTGCGGCAAGTGTGTGTTCTTAGCAAGCTGGAGTTAGGTCTTCATTAATGATTAGGGTGACACTCATTTATCAGGACAGACTCAAGATTTTTTTTTCTTAGATTATAGTTAAAGTGGAAAATATTAGAAATTGCGTTCCGAATAATCACGGTGTAAATTTGGTGATCAATAATTGATGAAGTTAATGGTAATTTTATATAATATTATTAGATATGCCTTTATAGGTATATCACTATTGCAGGATATAATATAATGTTATAGTCATGTATAAATATTTTATATTTATTGCAAAGAACAACTAAAGCGTACAACAAAGTCATTACTTACGAAAATAGAAAAAAATCCTAATTATTCCTAGGTAAGCCTACAAATATTTTGAATTTGGTAAATATTCTTTGTAGAGAACGACAAAGAATTAGTCGATTTTTCAAGCTCTTATTTTTTGGTGTGTAATAAAGAGTATTGAAAAAGAAAGCCTATCATAACTAAGTATTTAAGTTTTTAAAAACGAGTAAGAAATAGGCCAAAATAGTATTGACATTCATATACAATATGTAACAGAATAAGCACAATTCCTGAAATTAGTTTGTTCAGTATCGACTACCTACTTATCTAATCGATTTCAGATATTTTTAATATGGTGTTTAATTTTTCCGAAAAATTAATTAGCATAGCTGAATTTAGTGCTACTTCTGGAAATCGTACTATTATTGCTCTTTATTTAAGAAAATTGGTTAGACACAACTAAAGTACGAAGGCATCAGATTAAAAAATAAATATTAAATTGGAGTGTATGAGGAATAGCGCTTATTCTGTTATGCGTTATATAACATCTGCATGGAAGATACATATTTTAGTTTAAAATTATTAAAAATTATAAATTTCTGTAACTACCTAAGCAAATATGGATACTATAAAACTCAATGTCTTGGTGTGACAGAAGACGTATTGTCTCATTGTAAGGTGTGTGATCGCTTAATCAGTGTTTTACGAGATAAATTTTAGATAACAATAGATCTCTTAACAAATGATAAACAATATTTTTACAAAAATACGAATCTTTGCTGTTTATAATATCAGTATAGAAGTATATAGATTAGTATAGATGTATTGGAATGCAGATTCTTCAATCATTATTGTGTTATGATTATCTAATTTGTATTCCGCCATTTTGGATAAATAAAATAAAACACTTGTTTACCAGGAGTTTTATAAAAAAATTACGTAATATTATATACTTACGGATTTATTAATTTTACTTAATCGTGATTAAAGACATGAACATATTTTATTTTTAAAGACTAAAATTATGTTTGCCAGTTTTTTATTAGGAGAAATATATTTTTTCATACATACCTATATAATGTTAAATTTCCATTAAATGCACTGAAACAGCATGTCTTTCTTCCGTCGTCTGGTGTAATCATAGTCATCCCACTAAACAACTTGTAACTAGAATGTCTGTCAGGTACAAATAAACCCCATTCAACGAACTCGAAAAACAGTTTTTTTAATCCGGTCTTTTGACCTTGTTTAGTGTAGTTTTACTCAGTATCGTATTTTATGCAATAAAGGTTATTGGCTTCAGTATTGTGTGTTGTATTTGATAAAATTAATGAATAAAAATCACACGTTGGATATTTGGCAACATTATTTTGGCGAATTTGGGGAAGGTTTTTATATGATAGGGTACCTACCTATTTATGATTTCATTGTTAATTCGTAATAATCAGTAGTATTACTTTTATATCCTACTAATGTATGGATGGGTGTATGGATGTTTGTTCCTCTTTCACGCAAAAACTACTGAACGGATTTTGATAAAACTTTCCAGTTATTTATTAGGCTATATTTTATACCCGTATTCCCACGGGAACGGGAACTACGCGGGTGAAACCGCTGGGTTCTGTATGATATAAAGTGACAAACGAGCAAATGGTGAATCCAAAGACGTTTAAAGAAAAAGTTTCTCTCTCCTAGGAAAGAGAATGATTTTCTTCCAACCTCTTTGGGTGAATCCTACTAATATTATAAACGCGAAAGTTTGTTTGGATGGATGTCTGGATGGATGTTTGTTCCTCTTTCACGCAAAAACTACCGAACGGATTTTGATGAAACTTTACAGTTATATAGCTTATACATTAGAATAACACATTGGCTATATTTTATCCCCGTATTCCCACGGGAACGGGAACCACGCGGGTGAAACCGCGGGGCGCTGCTAGTGGTAAATAAAATTATTACGTAGGTACGTTTCCGTTTACTATCATTAAAGTGCTGTTCCCGTTCCGGTGGGAATACGGGGATAAAATATAGCGTGTTATTCTGATAATATACTTATAAGCTATATAACTGTAAATTTTAATCAAAATCCGTTCCGTAGTTTTCGCGTGAAAGAGAAACAAACATCCATACATCCATCTATACAAACTTTAGCATTTATTATATTAGTAGGACAAATAATCATCAATGAGTGTAATGATTGTTGAAAGCAACTTTTTGCCTCGCACAACCGATCTGTGGAACAAATTGTCACCGGCGGCATTTCCGCATCGATACGACCTTTAGTTTCAAACTTTCAAGAATAGAGCGTCTGTGACTCTTGAGTTGCGATCTTACACTGTCACTTATCATCAGGTGAGACGTCTGCTCGTTTCCCCTATATAATAAAAAAAAAAGATTTTTATTACATAATAGGTACCCAAAATCAAATGACAAAACTAAACAATTCATTTAACGTAGTGTATAGTGAAGTCTTACGAATTTGTGCATAACGAGCAATTCGGTCCTGGCATTCTCGAAGGCTGATGCAGCACATTTATCAAACGACCTATGAATGCTTGTCGGTTTCGGGTACTTTTTTTTTGGCTTTTCTTCTACCCTAGCTTAGTGGGTGGTATACCAGCAGGTCTAGCCAAGTGTCAAACGCTCCGGAGCGTTTCGAAAGCGAACTTTTCTGACGCTTTGGCGTTAGCAATTTTAAATCGGTAGCCAAGTGACAAATTTGCATTCTACTAAATCGTTCGATAAAAACCAAATTTTAGTCTATGATAATCAAATTCAAATACGGAGGTGTCCGCTTCTTTTACTTTCTTTTTAAATACAAATTAGACATTCGAAATTTAGCCATCAGCCTAAATATAACACAAATTTAAAATATTTCCAGAATCAAATCACTAAAATACAAAGTAGTATTTTCAACACTCATAATTCATCATCATCATCGACTGGTAACAGCCCACTGCTGAGCTAAGCGCCTTTCCTCACACATGAGGAAGTATGTGCCATAATCTAATAAATAAATAGTTAATGCACTTTTACGAAGATTTAATAGGGTTTAGGCAATTTTTTTGTCCACCACCCTTCGTTTACGGACACTTGCCACATAATGCGCTATGGCCATTAAGAGAAAAACATAAATAGCTACAAACCTTGTGCAGAATATAATATTAAAAATGAGGTGTTCTTTTTTTTGTCTTTATATCTCGATAACGACGTCATAGGAATCGTAAAATATCAACAAACAGCTAGTAAATAAGTATCTTTGTGCATGGACACTGAAAAAAAATACAATGAATATCTAAAACCTCTAACTAATAATTATTGAGAGTGTACATAATTACTGAGAGTGTACATACAATTATTGCGCCAATAGGTAGGATGTACACTCTCAGCGAGGCAGACCGAGGCAGCTCCATACACTATCTCCGTCCTTGTCTTTCATTATAGATCAAGACTGCTATCCTACTCAGCCGTCGGAAAGGCATGTCCGGTTACCTTTGCTTTTTATGAGGGATATAAAAAAAACGTTAAGAAAAAACGATTTCGCTAATCTCTTTCTATTCGAATTCGAGGGGTAGCCAAGATGCACTTTTTGTAACAAATTAACGCTTATGAGCAATCTTTTTGAACGTTTGTTAGCGAATACCGAAACCCTGTAGATTACGACACAAAATACCTAGTAATCACCGTATCAGCTGGAGGAGTTGTGTTGGATCAAATTGAATATTATTAACCTATATGTCGTAAAATCATCCTTTATCATATTATGTATGTAGTAGTAGGTATATAACATTTTTTTTTAATCTCACGCCTTTTATCCCCGAGGGGGTAGGCAGAGGTATTCTATTTGTGGATATACCTACCCACTTTTCACTTTTTAAAGGTATATTTAAGAGGTACTAGCTGCTGGGCACCCAGCGGCGTTGCCTGCGCAGATTCAGATTATTCCCGTTCCCGTGGGAATTCCAAAAATCCCTTCATAGCCGTTGCCTATCTATACTAATATTATAAAGACGAATGATTTGATTTTAAAAAATCTTTCACCAATGGAAAGCTAGAAGATCCCTGAGTAACATAGGCTATATTTTATTCCAGTATTCCCACGGGAACGGGAACTACGCTGGTGAAACCGCGCAAAACTACTAGTGACATATTATATACTAGCGGGTGCCCAGCGGCGTTGCCCGCGTGGATCCAGTTTATTCCCGTTCCCGTGGGAATTTTAAAAAATCCCTTTATAGTGGTTGGCTACAATATATAAGACACCTACACACCGTATTTCAAGTTTCTATGTGTTATCGTTTCGGAATAGTAGATACGTATTTCTCTTTTGACCCAGTTTTTATATTTTCCCGTGGGAATGAGATATTTTTCTGGAATAAAAAGTACCATAGATGTTGACCCGGGTACTCAGTTATCTGCATGCCAAATTTCATCAAAATCCGTCTAGTAGTTTTTGAGTGATGCGTGCACAACCAGACAGACAGACAGACAGACAAAAATTCCAAAAATTGGTGTTTCGGTATCTATATCGATAACTATATACACTACCGTTAAAATTTTCAAAAAATATGTAATGTACAGACACGGCCCCGTTAGAGTTTTATTATATGTATAGATAATGTAGGTCTCAGAAATGTGACCGCTGTGACAGGGACGGAAATTTATCATGAAATTTATGTCACTCAATTTACGAATGGCGCCTTACTTGTCATTAATTTATTTGTGATAACCCTCATGACGCTTGCTGTTCATTTATCGTAATTACAGGACTCATAATTTAGTCAATTTGGGGAAGCATAAATTCTAAACTTATCGTTGGGGTTACGCTTAACATACATAATACAAATCATAATAAGACTGAACAAAGACTGACATTTTTTATATATGTATAGATATAGTTACTTACATACTGGTAAAGTGGGAATTGCTGAACCTCTCGGCGATAAGGCGTGAACATCCCTAATGTCGCATTCTGACCCACCTATTTAATTGAGGTTATTAAATCGTTGTTTTCTACATGCATTTTAGTAAATATGATTATTACTTTATTCTATTTTAGATCATCAAGATTTGGATGGTGATGGGTAGTGTAACCACATGTATCTATAAGCCCTACAGCGGCCTATTCACTATCCCTCATGCAGTCCGGCATGAAAGAGACAGAGCTATAGGTTATACAGATATGACACCACGTTTTGCTTTTTGGCTGACAGCTCTGTATGCCGGCATACATGCCGGACTGCATGCGGGATAGTGAAAAGCTGAGGGTTACTTATGATACCTAAAGAAAAGAGAATGATATCAAGAGATGTAACTTAGAGAAGAACACTTTATAAAATTAGTCTAAAAAAAATAGAGGTTGCTATTAGCATAATAATATCCATATTATTTTACCTCTTGAATGCTGCATCGCTGGAAGACGGAAAGTAAGAGAGAAGATTAAATGTCCAATTTTTTGGAATAAAAAATTATTAAGATTGAATTATCAGGAAAATCTATGAATACAAAATGTTTAAGTAACATAAAAAAAAATATAAGACTTGCCACTGAACAGGATTTTCTGATGTTCAAACAATTTAATCAAGCCTGTGTCCATAAATTTATTTAGGTTCTAAAATTCTAGTATCTTTCTTGAAAAGTAAGTATTATCCCTATATTGTATTAAAATATTAAATAAAACAAAAGAGTAGTACATACCTATTGAAAATCATATATTTTTTATTTATAATCACCAAGTTTATTACAGTCTGATACAGAATATAATAATAAATACTTAACTGCACTTGTTTTGTTTTTAAAATATCTTTATTATCAATAAAAAGGTAACGTAAGCAGCCTAGTGTACATTAGAGCCTATGTGTACTATCTTACTTTAGTACATTACTACAAAAGAATTATTTTTTTACCAGGTACAGTATACTCTTTTTTAAGCCATTAATATCTGTATGTGCAAAGCTTAGCCGGATTTTACATGGCTTCAATATCATTAGGCAGCTGAAAATATATAAACATATTTTTTTATAGTTCAACAAACACCACAAAAAGTATATACCTACAACATTTATAATAAACTGGTGAAAAGTAAGTATTTCCAATAATGGAATACCTCTGCCGACCCAGCAGGAATTACAGCATGATCATATTTATTTACTTATTATCTTAATACCCGGTGTTTTTTTAGGTGCATATCTACAGTTCTTTAGAAATATTATATATATCTCTATCTATCTATCATATTGGCTTTGTGTCCGGTCATTAAATAAATAAAATAAAAAAGAAAAAAATCTCACTACTTTTATCCCCAAGTGGGTCGGCAGAGGTATTCCATTTCTGGATATACTCACCCACTTTTCACAAGTAATTCTTTGGACCCCTAAACGTGATAGGTGGTGAGTCCATCACCAGACCGGGTCCTTTTACATATGTCTCAGAATTCATTCTGGGACCTGCGGGTCATTTTAATATTGGTTTATCTAAAGTATGTTTATCAGTTGTTTACTACCCATAGTACAGGCCCTGCCTAGTTTGGGACTCAATAACCGTGTGTGACCTGTGTCTCACATTTATAATTATTATAATTTGGCTCACCATATATACCTACAGACCGAATCCAAAAATTCTTAGCCTTACGAGAAGACTATTTTTCTGGGAGTAACATGGGCTTTAATTTTACAACGGGAACTGGACTTAGGTACGCGGGTGAAATCGAACAGCTAATGGCAAGTATTCATAAAGAAATTTGGTGTTTTTGGAAGTCTACGGCCCATAGGCCCTTAAGGCTTCACTGTTAGAATAAAAGAGTTCTTATTGTTGATATGAATCTTTTCTTCTATGTAAATTTATTTTTCTACTTGTCATTTTTTTAAATCTCTGTCACTACAAAATATCTTTTGTCTTGTCAACTACATAAAATACACCTATTTTATTGTAGACCATTTTCCTGTTTTATTCCACATTATCTAAGCTCTTTGCACGTTTGTGGGACTTGAGTAAGTAGCCCTACTAACAGGTTATGGGCCCAGGCCCGACAGTTGCAGTGAAATGGAACACGGTAACGGGAGTTCTCAAAGAGAGGAGAACTCCACAATGGCACAAAATTCGGAGAATTCAGGGAGTAGTAGCTTACCCTCTATAGAGAAATTAGACGGTAACAGCAATTATGTGACGTGGAAATTTTTAATGGAATTACATTTAATTCACGATGATTTATGGAAGTACACCAGTGTCACACCCGAAACAAATGATGTGCAGGGAACGAGAAGAGATCAAAAAGCCAGAGCAAAGATTTGTTTAATGATAAAACCTCATTGCCTGGTGCACGTACGCAAAGCTAAAGCTGCAAAAGATGCTTGGGAAGCATTAAGAAATGCGTTCGAAGATAAAGGTCTGAACAACCGCTGCCGGCTGCTATCTAAACTAGTAAGCATGAAGCTGGAGCAATTCCCAACCGTTAGGGAATATGTGACGTCTGTGATGATGATATCTCAGGAACTACAAGACCTAGAAAAAGAGGTTGACGATGAACTGTTGGTTGCTTTACTTCTCCAAGGACTTACCCCAGAGTTTCAACCCATGAGATTAGCCATAGAAAACAGTAATGTTGTTCTTACTACTGATTATGTTAAGACGAAGCTCTTTCAAATGGAGGATAACTATTCGGCAAGCTCGAGTGCAAGCCAACCGACATCAGCACTGTTGTCAAATAAGTATAAGGGCAAGAGCACACCCAAGAAGATCAAACAAAAGATCAAATGCTTTATTTGTGATGGACCACATAAAGCACATGAGTGTCCAGATAACCCCAAAGGGAAGAAAGAAGCTCTACAAGCCTAAGCATTCGGCACGTCGATACCGCAAACAAAAGACTGGATCATCGACTCTGGCGCGTCGACTAACATGACGAATCGCAAAGAGTGGTTTGAGAACTTGAAGGACACTTCGAAGTCGAAGTCTTTGAGAGTGACTTGTGCAGATGGTAATGAGGTGCTTGGTGCAGGTGAGGGTATGGTAGTATGTGAGTCAGGATTGACAATCAGCAATGTTACGTATGTACCTAAGTTAGCTTCGAACTTACTGAGTGTGAATGCGATCGCGAGAAAGGGTCACGTGGTAGTATTTACAGAAAAAGGATACGATATCTACAAGAAAAATGAGTGCGAGGTGCGAGGTAAGGCTGTTGTGAAAGGTGTGGAAGAACGAGGCATCTATAAAATTAAGTGCTGTTCACAGGGTTCTGCGCTAGCAACAACAGAGTACGACCAGCAGATGTTATGGCATCGGAGGATGGGACATCTTGGTATGCACAACCTCAAACTGCTCAGAGATAAGATGGCGATAGGGGTAAGTATTCCTAATACTTCTTCAAAGCTGGAGTGCATACCCTGCATTATGGGAAAACAAACTAAACAACCGTTCCGTAAGAGTGATGCAACAAGAGCTAAGGAAATGCTAGGTTTAGTGCACTCGGATGTGTGCGGACCTATGAATATGCGTTCTTTTAGCGGGTTTCAGTATTTTTTAACGTTTATTGACGACTTTACGCGCATAACTTTTGTATATTTTTTGAAACAAAAAGGTGAAGTCTTCGAAAAATTTAAAATGTTTAAGGCGCTCACTGAGAATCAATGCGGCAAGAAAATTAAGATTCTGCGCACTGACAATGGAACCGAGTTCGTCAACAAACAGATGGATGATTTCCTAAAAAAATGCGGAATCCAGCATCAACTAACGGTGGAATATACGCCAGAACAAAACGGTGTAGCTGAACGAGCAAATCGCACAATCTGCGAGAAAGCGAGAAGCATGCTACAGGAGTCTGGATTGACAAAACGTTTTTGGGCAGAGGCTGTCCATCATGCAGTGTTCTTAAAGAACAAATCGCCAACGATTGCAGTGAAGGATATGACTCCGTATGAGAAATGGTCAGGGAGGAATTGTGACCTGAGTCTGTTAAAACATTCGGTTGCAAAGCTTTCATGCACATTCCTCAACAGAAAAGGACCAAGTGGGATGCAAAAAGTAGAGAGCTTATTCACACAGGTTTTTGTGACGACGCTAAAGCGTACCGCCTTGTAGATCCCACTACCGGAGAAGTATTTAAGGCGAAAAATGTTGTGTTTTTCAAAAATCAAAAACACAAAGAGTTACATGAACACTCACAAGGGGATCCAGAAATAGTACTTCTTAGAGATGATGCAATACAAAATACAGAAGAATCAGATATCGTGCAACTGCATCCAGAGGGACATACTGATAATGAGACTGTTGTTCCTAGAGTGGAGCAGGAACAGGAGACTGTTGTTCCTAGACTGGAACAAGACCAGGAGAGTTTTGTAGTTCATGATAATCCAGTTCATCATGAAGTATCAATTCAAGAACCAGAGGATATTGAGTTTGAAGACTGTGAATCGGACATAACTGTCGAAGATCAACCTCAAGAGGTGGAACGGAGGTATCCACTGAGAATCCGAAAACCAAAAGAGTTCCCGGATCATGTGCTGTATCAAGCAGCAGAGACAGAACAGGACCCTACTACGGTTCAAGATGCATTGTCAAGGCCTGACAATAGAGAATGGAAAGCTGCTATTCAAGAGGAGCTTGATGCTTTAAAGAAAAATAAAACCTGGTGTTTAGTAAAGCCTGAACAGGCAAGCAACGTCGTAGATTCGAAATGGTTATTTAGAATTAAAGAAGAGGCGGGAAATAAGCGTAGATACAAAGCCCGACTAGTTGCCAGAGGCTTTAGCCAGAGATGTGGCATTGACTACGACGAGACGTTCTCTCCGGTGGTGAGACATAGTTCTTTAAGAGTCCTCCTGGCAATGGCAGCTGAGAATGGCCTGAACATAGATCAAATGGACGTCAAAACAGCGTTCTTGAACGGAGACTTGTCTGAGACAGTCTATATGAGACAACCGGAAGGTTACGAGGAAAAAGGAAAGGAGGACTACGTGTGTCTACTTAAACGTTCGCTTTACGGGTTAAAGCAAGCCCCTAGAGCTTGGAATAATAAGCTAAATAGTGAATTGTTACGGTTGTCATTCAAACGATCTAAAAATGAACCGTGCGTATACACTAGATCCCAGGGTAAGAAGGTCATCATATTAGCAGTTTATGTGGATGATATGTTAATATTTTGGAATGACGCGGAGGAGCTGCGTAAAGTGAAAAGGGACCTTGCATCAAAATTCGAGATGAAGGATCTTGGGAAGGCAGAGCTTATTTTGGGAATGCACATTACACAAAACGATATTGGAATTAAAGTTGATCAAGAGAAGTACATTGAGAAAATGCTGAAGGTTTTTGGGATGGCTGACTGCAAAGTTGCTTCGATACCATCAATTCCTGGCCAAAAGTTTGAGAAACCTAGCCTGGAACATAAACCTGATTCAAGAATTCCATATCAAAATCTAATTGGTTCATTGATGTACATATCTGTTTGCACGAGGCCTGATATATCTCACGCAGTTAATTATCTAAGCCAATTCAACACCTGCTATGCTGAGGAGCATTGGATAGGTGCAAAACGAGTGCTCAGATACTTAAAGGGTACTAAATGCCTTGGGCTACAGTACAAGAGAACAGCAATGAATAAAGTACAGGGCTATGCGGATGCAAGCCATGCCTCTTGTTATGATAGGAGGTCATACTCGGGCATGATATTTCTGCATATGGGAGCTGCAATCTGCTGGGAAAGCAAAAAACAGAAGACAGTTGCTCTATCCACAGCGGAAGCTGAGTATGTAGCAATATCTGAAGCTGCTCGGGAAGCCATTTTTCTGAAGAGATTTATCGCTGAGATCACTGGCCAAGCTGAGAGGCCAATGAAAATTTATAGTGACAGTCAATCTGCTGTTGCTATTGCGCAAAACCCCATACATCATCAACGCACAAAACATATAGATGTGCGACACCACTTTGTAAGGGAGGCAGTTGAGCATGGTCATATAGAATTGGAGTATGTAGAGACAGCTCGTATGGTTGCGGATGCTTTGACAAAACCTCTATTATAAGGGAAGTTTAAGTGGTGTGTTCTGAATATGGGTATTATGTGATTGTGAGATGGATGAATGTAGAGAAATGAATTTAAGGAGGAGTGTTAGAATAAAAGAGTTCTTATTGTTGATATGAATCTTTTCTTCTATGTAAATTTATTTTTCTACTTGTCATTTTTTTAAATCTCTGTCACTACAAAATATCTTTTGTCTTGTCAACTACATAAAATACACCTATTTTATTGTAGACCATTTTCCTGTTTTATTCCACATTATCTAAGCTCTTTGCACTTTTGTGGGACTTGAGTAAGTAGCCCTACTAACATTCACTCCAATCAACACATTATAAAAATTATAGTCTCTACAATAAATTTGTAACCGTAATTTGTGGGGCTTCCTCTTTTACACCATGTTACATCAATTCGTTGATAAAATTTTTAATAGGTACACTTTTTTCGGATTTTGGCTTCACACGGTGGGATTATGAACAGTTTTGTGCCTCCCTTGTTGCAATTATTAGTGTACTAAGACACTAAACACCTGTTTAAAATTGAAATAGTTTACCTATCGAGCGAGAAAAAAATTGTTTGGAAATGTCATGTCATAACTGTCAATTCACCACGGTCCACGAGTTTTTTTTTCTTTTTTGCAAGGGTGCCAAAGACCATAGATAAAAGTGGATTTTTTATGACTTCTAGCGAATAATCGTATAGAATAAGCGTTTTCGAAGCTCGTGTCACTTTGGCTACCATTTTAGCGAAGCGAATAATTGGTAACGCTTTAACGTTAGCAATTTTTCTCAATTTTCGAAACATTGCGACGATTGTGAACTTTTTTGTCTGTCCAATGTCTTGTCCGCGGACTCCGCAGTCCGCGGTGTCGTACCGCTATTTATTTACGCTACGCTAGTATAGTAGGTGGCGTAGGTGCACGCACCAGTCAGTGTTGTTTTATTGTAAAAAAATGTAAACGAACTGTGTGTTTTTAAGTTTGTCGGTCTTTATAAGTCTTGTAATTGGGATTTAGAGAACTGTGAATTATCCTTATTGCACTAATATTTTAACTATAGCCCCACATAAACAGATGATAAACTGCATAGAATCCAGCCAGCCATGTGAAGTGAATCCTGCATCCGAATAAAGTTATTTTAACAAAAATAAGACGAAAATGATGCCTTCATTGAATAAAAAGGTAAGTAGGTAGAAGGATGCCCACAAACAAAAATACTAGTGCCCTAGTTTATTTGAATCTCGTTGCCAACAAAAGAGTAGGTATTTACCTACTGGCTGGACTACAAATTCATTTTTGTATCTAACATTGATGTATGAATTACATATGTAGGTATGTTTACTTTACAGAGTTATTAGTTATAGGTGTATTGTGTAAACTACATCCTAATCTGACTCAGTTTAAAATCATCAACCAGTAACAGCCCACTGCTGAGCTACTTACTACAGCTCCAGCTTCTAAAAATCCATGAATCAATAATAATTTTGTAAATAATAAGTAAAGTTACCTATGTACCTACTGAAAAACCTTTACTATTTGTATCATTGAATGGAGCATTGAACTAATATTTTTACTATGAATAACTAGTAGGTAGGTAGGTACTTATACATAATTAGCTGTGTTTATAAAAATGAATCCCTATTTTGAAATATAATTATTGTGTCCATATTTCAGCTGCCTATTGATGTTGAAAAGCATGTAATACCTGATAAGCAAGTATACGCAAGTAATAAAATTATCATTAATATCATTGGCGGTCCATGGGGCACACCACCCACACCACTTCAATATGAGCATCCATCAGATTAAAAATTCACTAAGTTAAGAAGTACCTACCTACTTTTCAATCAACTGGAATCAAGAGAAGAGATTTAACACCCAGAAACTAAGTTCTGCACAGATAATGGCTAAGAAAAAGAGTAGGTACATAGTTCAACCCAAAAATCATATTATTTAGTCCAGTGAGTGATTGATATTCAGTATCAATGTATACAGCATTATGAAAAAGACAGAAAAGACTAGGTATTGGAGTTTAGAAATAAAAAATAATAATTATTTGCAATACATTAAGTAATGTACCTACTCATGTGTTTTATTTATTTATCCTTTGTTAAAATAAGTATCTGGGGGCACGGCAGTGCCCCCGCCAAGTCGCGACCCCCTATAACTTCGTTGAGGATAAAACTAGAAGCCTGAATTTTCAGTAACCAAGCAGGCGTTGTATAAACAGTATATTTCAAATTTCATACAATTTGAACCAAAAGTCAAAGTTTCCTAATTTTGTCACTGACTGACTGACCGATCCTCAAAACTCTAAGGCACTTCTAGCTGACGTAGAAGCTTCAAATTTAGAAAACAATTAAGTGTTTAGTGTATAAATCAAGGAAAAACTCAAATATTTTGCAATTTCGGTCCAGGTTTTTAGATACACCAACTGCATAAATAATCTTTGTAATCCTATATAAATGTATAGGATTACAAAGTTATTTAAGAAGTCGAAGGTACCGGAAAGGAAAAAAGTAGGACTATCTACAAAAAGAAAGGAAATGCCATAAAAAACATAACTTGTAAAAACCAAGTCTCGTAACTCAGTTCTTTTACCGTAAAAAGTTGTAAGATCCATGTAATACCAAGTCGGTTAATTTATTCAGTCCCACTTAAAAGACTTCCTGTCTTAAGTTATTACGTAATTACGAGTAGCTAACCTAACAATATCTTATAGTGACAATATTAAAAATCTTTTATAATTTAAGTAAATAGATTGACTTGGCAATTGTATTAAACAATCAAATTCAATAGGTACCTATGTAATATGTATCACTTGTGAGATACATTGTGTTTTCATGCGATGGCCAATTCCGTTTACATAAATCACAAAATATTTTTAATATTGATATGGTCACAATAAGATGTTGTTAGGTTAGCTAATTACGTAATAACTTAAGACAGAAGGTATTTTAAATAGGGACTGAAGAAATTTACCGACTTGGTATTACATGGATCTTACAACTTTTTACGGTAAAAGAACTGAGTTGCGAGACTTGGTTTTTTTTTACAAGTTATGTTTTGTATGGCATAATAGGTATTAGAGATAGGTACAATGATGCATCTTTATTGATATTTTTATCATTTATTTCACAACTTACAACTAGATAGGTAGGTACCTAGTTACTTATTAATGATTTTATAATCATTTTGTATTTGATTCATGCATTCTTCTGTTAGGTATTTATTTTGATAGGTAGGTATCAATTCATCTGTGATTTTATTGTGGTTAAATCAGAAGTTTCATCAGGCAGTAATATTTAGGTAAGTAGGTATAGTAAGTATAATATTATGGATCTTGTTGTGATACCAGCAAGCCTCAGTGATTTAATTTCTTGTCTACTTTTTGAGACTAGTTTTAGTCACCTCTTCTGTTAATATCATGAATCGTCCTTTTCATAGCTTTTGTATCCTGAGCAACTACCAAGTCTTGACTTGTATTAGGTTAAATGATTTTTGATGTTATTGTTTTACATTTGGTTTGGTTACACAACCCAATCTCATCATCTTGATGATCTGTAAATAGACAAAAGTAAGTAGGTAGGTAGGTACTTAATTATGGATGTACATAATTATGTAAGTACCTAGGTAATACAATAGGTACAACAGTAGAAAACAAAATAACCTCAATTACGTTGAAAATAGATGATAATAATGATTAAATATAGGCTAGGTAGTTACATTACGTTGGTAATAATAAGTTGTACCTAATGACAAAGCCTCCCCTGTGGATCTTCATCTCAAGCAATCAAACATTGGAAGTTATCTACCTAGGTGTCTAAGCAGTTACTAAGACAGATAGAAAAGACAGGAAAAACGCGTAGGTACTTGGAATTTTATTTAGGTAGTTAGGTAGGTACTTACCCAGAACTTCTGCGCCAGAAGCCTTCACATTTCTAAACTCTGCCTGTGCAATGTAGGTTAAGTACCAAAATAGTGCCAACATTTGGCAAATTAGTAGATAGGTACAATCAATAGCTATCTTTTGTAGGTACTGCAGGTACAATAGCAGATAACTCCGCCTACATGGCACCGAATTTTATTTTGTTTATCTGCGAATGCCTTCTTTCACACAGCAAAATGAGCTTTTCCTTATAAATTCACGCCAAACTGCAAATTTATCACAGTGGTAATGGTAACTATTAATAAAAAGTTAAAAACGAAGCTACATTTTGTTTGTTTTGCTGTGGTTTTGGCGGTTTATTGCTTGTCAAAAGTGACAGTTGGATTGGGAATTCTCGATTCGATTCGTAAATTTTGATCGCTTACGATTATGACATTTGGCTACCAATAAAAATTCGCTAACGCTCGTTGGCGAATGCTTATGTCAATTCCATACATTGACAATCGAATAAAAAATTCGATTTGCTAACGCTATGCCACTTGGCTAGGGGGGCAGGTTGGTGTACGAGTCGCGTCCGGATCTGCAGGCGTATTCACGGAGGCTCGATACCGTTTCCGTTCGATTCGACACTCTTTTCTTTTTAACTGTATTCTAGGCGTTTCCGACATCCACGGTAAAATTTTCCGAATCCTTATGTCAAATATGACATTCGTTTTCGATACCGACATCTGTGAATAGCCCATCTTCGACAGATTTTCCGATTCCGAGTCGAATATCGAATATCGAAGCTCCGTGAATACGCCTGCTGGTCGAGTCGGTCGAGGACGAATTAGGCACACTTAAGTCCACTTACAACCCCTTTGTATATTTGTCTCGTTAGATGCCTTTCATTATTGTCTTTTTCAATCTTACTCACTATTGTCATCTTAAAGGCCACAACGGACTCGAAGAAAATTTTATAACATTCAAAAA
Organism: Ethmia dodecea; assembly: GCA_963855545.1. Lineage (NCBI taxonomy): Eukaryota > Metazoa > Arthropoda > Insecta > Lepidoptera > Depressariidae > Ethmia > Ethmia dodecea. Next base: position 12,774,840 of record OY979442.1, read on the forward strand.
TTGGACAATAGCCTTTATGCACTGTAACACTACATAGAACGCGGCAATAGACGGCCGAGTTCTAAACCGCGCTATAAGTACAACTGTCCAGCGTCAACTGTTGAACCGCGGTCCCCAGGCACGATCACTTCGCCTGGCGGAAAATCTTCCCTTTTCTACATCCACCTCTGCTCCTACATATAACACATATTATTTACCACATACATACCCTAATTCTAATCTCTCAGTTTCATTCATCCTAAGGTTGTCAGGAAGAGATCGCTAAAAGCGATAAGACCGCCTATTGTACTTTAGTTAATGTTGGTATCCATATTGTATTGTTTTTGGTGTACAATAAAGAGTTATTGTATTGTATTGTATTGTAAATACCACATGTTGTAGCGCAAAATTCTATATCACTACCAAAGGTATGGCCAGGCATGTTGCGCATTATGGATGTACTGAGAATCTAGACCGGCGCGGGCGCGGCGTCTGTCGAAGTCCTATTTCTTTGAGTCCTTTTTATCACAACCAGTCAAGCATCACAGACTCAGCATATAATTACAATAGATAATCGTCTTGTCTTGTTTTGAATTTAAAAAAACAGTTAAAAAGTCAGTAAATAAAAAGAAAGTTGAGCATTTTTTATTTAATTATCAACCTGGTACTAATTAAATTATAAAGAATAAAGATGATTCCAACATACTAAAAACTTTTTTTTTAATTTCTTGAATGTAAAATAATTAATTTAGTCACTAGTTTTGTAGAGTTCTAATTTGGTAATTCTACAGGAGATTGTTGAAAATATCCACAGTCAGCTTAATTAAAATGAAATCAGTCTAAAATATTTAAGCTCTAACTTTTCTGAAAATAAGTATTCCAAAATTCATTTTATTTAAAAGACAATGGTACTGTTAAAGTGAACCTTACAAAAAGAAATAATTATAAGAAAAAAATACAATGAAACAATTTATCAACTGTTTTATATTCTTTTTATTTTTAATTTCATTTATTTGCTTATCACTGTCTCATTTGACATTGAAATTAAAAATAAAAGTAAAACTCTAAAAATTGTAAAAAGTTGCAAATTTCATTAGCAACATTATTTTTATTTTTATTAAATTTGTAGTGCTGAGACTTTGTCCTGCCTGCCATAGACAACATAGGTGGTTCCTATCGGGATCAGTCCTATACTAACATTATAAACGCGAAAGTTTGTATGTATGGATGTATAGATGTTTGTTCCTCTTTGACGCAAAACCTACTGAATGGATTTTGATGAAAGTTTACAGCTTATACATCAGAATAACACAGAGGCTATATTTTTTCCCGTATTCCCACGGGAACGGGAACTAAGCGGGTGAAACCGCGGAGAGCTGCTAAATATACCTAATCCTTCCAAGGACATGATACTCAAACCGGCACAAACATAATTAAAATCGGTTACCTCGTTTTCAAGTTATGGCGTAAGCCGTGACCAGTTTCCAAGGAAAATAGTGTAATAGAATTTTGTATGTGGCTTTTACAATTATTAGTGAAATATTGAAAAAGCTAAAAAATATCTCATTTAGGTTAGTCAATAAGACATTTCCAAACGCTCCAACTTTTTCAAATATCATTTCGCCGATATTTTCTTACACAATCCTCACTCCTGCTTTCGTTACTTTAGTGAAAAATAAATTTCAATAGGCATTAGAATGGAGCTTTTAATTTTATAGTAAGTCAGAAATACAAGGTTTAAAGAAACAGGGTTTACAGAAAATAAGCTTTCAATTTGAAACGACCATTCATTTTTGAAGAGCGGTTGTGTTTTTAACACTTTTACAATTATCTTGAATTTAATATGTAATACGCTTAACATAGAGATACATTCATGAATCTGCTTATTAATTCTATACGAATTAGAAAATTTAAATAGATTGGATAAAATAATAAATATAAATTAATAGTCAACAATATATTTGTACACATAATTTTGATATTGAGCTTTAAGTATCTACCTACATTAGAACGTACAGGTACTTAAATAAGACTTACTTTACATGTTATGAAATACCTTTGAAATTGTAAACACAGTTGAATACATAGACGAATTAATTTTCAAAGTCACTGAGACAATGCTAACGTCATTGAGATGTAATGTTATCTTTATTGAGACCACGATAACGCTATTGAAATGCAACGCTACCTATACTGAGATATAACGATAATTCAGACAAAGCTAACGTAATTGAGACAATCCTAACGTCATTGAGACAACGCTAACGTCATTGAGAAAGAACAGCTTTAAGTTGCAACGCTTACGTCTTACACTTGCACCAATTTTTTAACAATGTTTCTCACTACTTAGTTCCAGCCGACTTATCGTGAATACTCAATCGTATAATTTATTCAGCTATTTATGTGATAAGCAAACATTTCGTGTGTGAAAATGTTGGTTACCTTAGCTACAACATGTTATAGCTGATTTGATTTATGTCTTCATTCCAATCTAATATTTACATTTTATTTATCATAAAATGTAAATATTAGATTGGAATGAACGTCTTTTAGACTTTAGATTATCAGCTCATATGACTATAATTAGTGGGTATGTACACATTATTAGCCTTGTTCAGGCGTTTTTGTTAAATTTAAGAGCGATGTAAATAGGTAATCGTCATTTATTATGCCTACAGCGATATAAGATGCTTGATGTTTCTAACAGCAAAATAACAACATCAATTGATGGGCAGAACGATTCTAATATATAATTTAACTAAGTATTTTTGAAAATACACATAGACTTAATTACAGCTTATCCTATACATTCCCAATGACATTTCTTAAATAATCACAAACTAATGTAACCCTGTTCTTCCTAACCTATAAACGACGAAACACTTACTTAATTTTCTTAATCTTAATTTTTATCACAATACAGAATCGATGACTTAGCCTTTCAATATTATATATTAATCATGACTATAGGACGTAGTCAGTAATTTTTAAATTATAACTCGTCAAAACCCTGAGTGTCCATTATAAAATACTTAATATTACATAATCATAAAACATATTACGCACTTTAACTTCCCACTTTTAAAAAACATGTCACGTACATTTTTCACAACTGAACTTATTTACAATGTAATTTTTTCGTGTGGCCCTAAGTATTATTATTGTTTTGAACACAGTGAACACACCTATAGTCTTCGTACAATAATATTGATATTAAGTTTAGCATCAATGTGATATGTACAAAAGTAAGTAGGTAGAATAAATAATTAATCACAAACTTCTATGTCCACTGAACTTTTCAAACGACTAGGTACAAGGTATAAAAAAAATTTACTGGCGAAGTGCTAATCGAACTCGAAGATACTACCGTACAATAAAAAACACGTATTTAAAAAAAAAAAACTTCCTTACCTAAATTTAAACTTTAAAGCAAATTAAATTTTATTTTTATTATTTGTTGTTATAACGGCAATAGATATACATTATTCTTTGACCACTTACATCCCACTGACAAACAGACAGACAGACGGACAGCGGAGGGTTAGTAATAGGGTCCCGTTGGCACCCTTTGGGTACAGTACTCTAATATCGTTACGAAACTTGAGAGAGCGGCGAAATCTATACTAATATTATAAAGAGGAATAAACTCAAAAACGACTGGACCGATTTTCAAAATTCTTTTACCAGTGAAAAGCTAGAAGATCTTTGAGTAATATAGGCGGGAACGGGAACTACGCGGGTGAAACCGCGCACAACCGCTAGTATGAAATAAAGTCGGTTCCCGCCGTCTGATGCTTAGATCTTTTAAACGCAACGGATTTTGATGCAGTTTCCACTGATAAAAAGAACAATAAACAATAAAGGTGTTTGTATATCATCCTGAGCGAAGTGATTGCTGGTCGCTAGTCATTTATAATTCACACTGAGTTACTCATAAAGTGGTTGTGAGGGAGCGGCAGATTTTGGCATGCCCGTTCTGGCCCATTTGATGCGATAGAGAAACTGGCTTCCCTCCTCTCCTGTCTCGATAACCTGTATAAAATAAGAAATGGTTTATAAAAACCGGCCAAGTACGAGTCGGACTCGCGCACGAAGGGTTCAGTACCATTATCTATAACAACGGCAAAAAACACGTTTGTTGTATACCTGCAGGAGCCCCCCTTAAATATTTATTTTATTTTGTTTTTAGTATTTGTAGTTATAGCAGCAACAGATATAAATAATTTGTGAAAATTTCAACTATTTGGCTATCGCGGTTCTTGAGATACAGCCTGGTGACAGACAGACAGTGAAGTCTTAGTAATAGGGTCCCGTTTTTACCCTTTGGGTACGGAACCCTAAAAACTAAAACACACGCTTTTGTATAAATGGCACCCGTCAAAACGAGTTCCATTATCCACCATCATCAGATTAACTCGATGATAGAACCAAATTACTGTTCATACGATATTAAAAAATATGTTTATGCATACTACTAAAATAAACGTAGGTATGTTATAAAAATGAATATTTCGTTTCATTATTTGTTCTAACTAACACCCAGGGGAACGGGACAAAATAGGATTTGTGCGGGCAAAGCCGCTTACAGGTCCACTTCACTTCACAGGACTACAAGTAATCTACTTGATAAAGCTCTCACAGACCGTCTGATAGACAACGCATAGACTAAACCAGTGGGTCTAGAAGGGCCAAGTCAATCCATTTATTTAGAAAATAAAAGATTATGGTTATGGTCGCTATAAGGTTGTTAGATCAGATTATTGCGTAATTACTTAAGACAGTAGGTCCCTTAGTAGGGACTTAATAAATTAACCGACTTGGTATTACATGCATTTCACAACTTTTTACGGTAGAAGAACTGAGTTGCGAGGCTTGGGTTTTTGACAAGTTTTGTTTTTAATGGCATTCAATTTTGTACAGGAGTGTAACGTAATTGAGCATAGGGTATTTGAAAATTCTTCCTCTAGTGGATAAAAAAGGGGATGGAAGTTTGGCTTTCATTTAATAACGAGTAGGTACATAGAAATTTCGGGTTGAAAAGATCCAATAAAAATAAAACAGAGAGAACGAAACCCCGAAGGTGAAACCTGCAATTAATTCGTGAATATTTTTTACCGTTTTTGTTGAGTGTTTTTTTTTCTATTTTATGTATACCTATCTATGATTTGATGTTTGGAAAATAAACGTTTTTAGACAGGTAGCTAGTTATTTGAAATCGAGTAACTAGCCCTAACGATTTTTAGCTCTGACATTTGTCACACCTTCATTTAAAATTAATGGTTTATTATAAGAAATAAATATAGAATGATAAACTGACTGACTGATTGGTGACGTATCAACGCACAGCCTGATCGGCTGGGTCTAGACTTGAAATTTTGCACATGTATACTCGTAGCTTATAGGTACAGTGTAGGCATCCACTAAGAAAGGATTTTGCAAAATTCAAGCCCTAGGGGGGGTGAAATAAAAGTGCGCGAGCGATGCCGCGGGTAAAAGCTATAAGAAATAAAAGTTTTACATTCATAAACATACTAATAATTATTGGCTGAAACGCATAATGCTAACATATCTTTAATTGACAGCTGCTCCAGGGAAGAATCGTCATCTTGTCTTATTTAAATAAAACATTTTTATTTCTTTTTTTAAGTTTTATTCATTCAAACATAAGCAGTAATAGCCCAGTGGTTAAAGAGCCCGCTTCTCATGATGATGATCAGGGAACCTCCAAGTACATATTTATCACAACCCCGACGGTGAATGAAAACAGCGTGAGAAAACCCGCAGGTCCCTAAATTAATTTTGAGACATGTGTAACAGACCCGGTCCGGCGATGGACTCGCCCAAAGAGGTTGGAAGAAAATCATTTTCTAGGAGAGAGAAACTTTTTCTTTAAACGTCTTTGGACTCACCACTTATCAAGTTTAGGAATCCAAAGAATATACTGGTGCGAAATGTTAGTATTTCCATGTGAAAGAAATTAAATATAGCGTCGGTTCCAGGGATAAAAGGCGTGAGATTATTTATTTACTTATCATTCAAACATAATTAATTCCGAAAATAAGTCAAATATTACCAATTTAATGAAAGAGACCAAAATACATATAATATAATAGGAATATAAATTTTATTTCGGAAAATTATTACCAAACGTGTAAGTGACAAAGAAACTTAAAATCTATGTTGTTAATACATTTGGGACACATACGAGGGGTGGCTGATAAGTAATCTACCTAAATACGAAAGAAAAGACATAGATGGGTGATTTATTTTTTATTTTTCTATGTAGTCCTCTGCAACTGAAATACATTTGTGACAATTGCCGATTAGTGACATCATACTATTAAAAAAAATTTTTTTGTAATGGTCGTCAAAATGGTCGTTTACAGCATCCTTCATCTCTTCATCCGTTGAAAATCTGCGACCTCTCAAATTTTTCTTTAAATTTTTGAATAGGTAATAGTCACAGGGGACTAAATGTGGACTATAGGGTGGGTAGTTGATCTCTGCAAACCCGTATTTCTGTAGAGAAGACCGTGACGTAAAGGCCGAGTGTACAGGCGCATTGTCTTGCAATATTAAAACTCCTTTACGGAGTTTGCCTCTTGTTTTTTCTTTTATTTCTTTACAAAGCTGGTAAATTATTCTTGCATAGTATTAATTATTCATTGTAGTATTTATGGGTAGGTGATCTATCATTAAAACTCCTACGACATCCCAAAATATGGTTGTCATTAGTTTGCCTGCTGACGGCCGGACTTTGATTTTTCTTGGTGGCTTTTCCCCTTTGAATTTTCATTGCATTGACTCTTGCTTACTTTCGGGATCCCACTGGCAAATCCAAGTTTCACCACAGATCACTATTTGCCATAGCATTACTTCTTCCTTGTCCTTCACTAAGTCTGAAAATGCTTTACAACATTGCTAACGCCTTTGCTTATTAAACGGGATCAACATTCTAGGCACCCAACGCGCGCTCACCTTAGACATCCCCAAGTGTTCATGAATTATTTTGAACTCGTTCTTTACTGATGCCCAACATCTCGAGCTATCTCCCACTGGTTGATTCGCCGATCAGCCATGATCAGTTCCTTCACATTTCCGACGTTATCTGCAGTAACTGCAAAAATCGGCCGCCCGCTATGGGGATCGTCTTCTAAGCTCTCACGGCTATGATAACACTACTTCGACCAAAACTTTATCACGAATTCTGAAGGACTTGAATCTCCGAACACCTTTAACATGCGCTTACGAACCGGAGTAGGTGTATTTCCTTCCCAACTGAGGAACTTAATCACCGCGCGATGTTCAATTTTGATCATTTTTCAATTTTCTTCCGACATAATGAACACAAAGACGCGCCAAAAAAAAATTTAAGGATTAAAAAAAAAAAAATGTTACGATTTAAAAAAAAGGAATGAACAAGGAATGTGGAAATATTGAGGACAGTTCTATTTTAGAATTTTTCTCTAACAAAGTAGATAACTTATCAGCCACCCCTCGTACATCCGAGGTGTTGGTCGTGGTACACCTCGTTAGTTCAAATTGTTCGTGGTACACATTTTTCCACCTTCCACCACGAACAAAAAATTGTGGGCCAGCTTTGTCCACCTATTACAATTGATTAATAATAAGTTAATTTTAAATTCAGTTTTAAACCGTTTTGGTACATATATATCTATTAGTATATTTTCTACCCTGAGAAACTAGAGAGATAATATATGTATTATGTGTACCTACCAGTGTCTCAGGATACGAGAATCGACCCTATCAGGGAGTTGAACCCGTTGCAGGTAGGGTTGCCAGGTCGCCAAACAAGCCGGACAGACCAGCCAGTTTGGCCGGATATTTCGGTATAAAGGCTGGACACTTTACATAATTCAGGATTTTGTGTCTCAGTATTAACACTTACGACGAAAAAGTTTGATGTAGAATCAAGTCTTGAATATTACCATGAATCTTGTTAAATTCTAATGAAATATAAATAAAATCGAATACCAAATCAGTCTAAATACTTTATTATTATAGCGCACACACTGCCACGCAACGTGCGCTGACAATCAAGGAATAAACACTCGCGTTTGCGAAATGTAAAAAGCCTTACAAAAGCCGGACAGGCCGGACGCCATTTATTTTGCCGGACATGCAATCAAAAAGCCTAACTATTTCCGGCTTTATCCGGACGCCTATGTCCGTCTTTATCCGGACGCCTGGCAACGCTAGGTGCAGGTAAAAACTAGTCTTGTTTTTAATGGTACTAGCGACATAAATCGGTGTCACTTGTACCATCAATGGTACAAATCGATGGTACTACTGACACCACGCCGTATGAATGGATAGCATCTGTCAACCCTAGGCGATAAGGTATGAGTTACCTGGGTGCGTGAGTTTTTGAAAAACTCATTGGTCCTGGCATGAACCAATGAGTTTTTCAAAAACTTACGTAGGTACATATTTATCACTATCTCGACCGTGAAGGAAAACATCGTGAGGAAACCCGCAGGTCTCAGAATTACTTCTGAGACATGTGTAAATAGACCCGGTCCGGCGATGGGCTCACCACCTATCACGTTTAGGGATCCAATATATCTCGTGAAATGTGGGTATATCTAGTAATGGAATACCTCTGCCTACCCCCTCGAGGATAAAAGGCGTGAGATTTTTTTTTACCTGGGTGCCGTGACGAGGACCGACTGTGGCGAGCAGAGCCGGGTGCGTACCGCTTGCCAATGTAGTGCTTTGTGAGCCGCTGCTAAACACAATCCTCCCCTTCCTGTCCGTCCAGCTCTGTGAATTAAGATTTTATTTATTATTCTTCTGTAACAAAATAGTAAATAAATTTAAAGTATTTTTTTTTATAAACTAGTATTTATTAGAGTTATTCTCATTTGATACCTATGTTTTAGGAGTGCATTAAAAATAACTAGTCATCGCGTCGCCATCTTGGGTGTTCCGCCATATTAGATTTAGTATGATGTCATTAAGCTATTCGTGCATAGTCATCCAAACTATACAACATGCAAAGAGATTGAAATATAATAGGGCATAGAGGGGACAAAGGGAGGAAAATTTGAAGTCAAAAGTTATTCCAAGTGGAATAAGTCTAGTACAATTTCGACCGAATGACAGCTCGCGTTCATACTAACTGACATGACAAGGACATGACGCTTAGGCTTCAAAGTTTTGTATGAAAATATTCCCAATGCCCCCTCTATGCCCTATTATATTTAAATCTCTTTGACAACATGTAACAGAACAAGCGCAATTCCTGAAATTAGTTTGTTCAGTATCAACTACTTAATCGATTACATCAATTTTTAATATGGGTAAAATTTTTCCGACAAATGAATTAGCGTAACTGAATTTAGGGCTTCCTATGGAAACCGTATTGCTATTTATTTAGGAAATTTGGTTAGACAAAACTAAAGTAGGTACAAATGCATCATATTTTCTTATTCTGTTATGCGTTGTACATATGTACAAAATTTCAGCTCAATCGGTTGAAGATAATATCTGCTTCAAAATTGAATTGCAAGATTTCATTCGAACAAACATACATTGCAAGGTAAATAAGCTTTTAAAATTAACCGTTATGGTCGGTACTTCGTCCGTCTGCTTGTACAATTGTTTTTGACACAATTAACACACGATTATTTAGTCCCAAACTGGGCAGGGCCTGTACTATGGGTACTAAACAACTGATATAAATATTAAACGACGACCTATGCTTGTACTAATGCTATTAATTTGAAATTAATCTAAATATCAAAACAACTAACTGCTTAGAAATATTGACTAAAAAGAGGAAAAACTAATTAAGCAACTAATCAAATCTATCTATACAGGGTGACTTTTTTTACCGTCTGGAAAAAAATGTGGTGTGATAGGTAAGTATAGATTCATTTGGCAATGTAAAAGCGGAAAGTAGTGTATGTTTGATCTGAGTACTGGGTCGGAAGCGATGATTCCCACCACAGAGAGATTCAGGGCTGTGATTCCCGCCCTCGGTCGGGAAAGACTCATAGTAATTGCTTCCGGCCTTAGGGCGGGAATAAATATAAAAAAAAGTACCTACTACATTTGGCAATGACGTTTAAAGAAAAAGTTTCTTTAGGAAAGAGAATGACTTCCTTCCAACCTCTTTGGGTACTTAGTAGGGATACGAAACTTTTTACATCTTCAATTAGAATAAGAAAAAAAAGGTGCGGCCTTGTGAGTGTAGGTGTAAAAAACAGAAAATAGCCGGCGCGCGGGGCGGCACGCGTTCCATATTTAAAATTAAAAAAAAAAGTAATAATTTGTTAAGCTGTTCCGAAATTCAAAATCTTGTTTTTCATCGACACTAATAAGCACATAACACTATTACTCGGCTAAAAGTATTATAAAGAGGAAGGATTTGTATATTATTTTTGTAATGTTATTTAGGTTAGGTACTCTATGACGTAGTATTCAAAGACGTTTAAAAGAAAAAGTATCTCTTTCTTCCAACCTCTTTGGTTGTATTTTGTACAATTTTGTTTTTTTTTGTAGGTATTATTGCGTTTTTGCATGTTTGAATTTTTGTAAAATTGTAATTTTTTTTGTTTACTTTCCTTGAATTCGAAATGAAAAGTAGAGTGTTTAACGCGGGTGGAATTTATCAATTCCTACTCGGACTATATCTGCCCTCGCTACGCTCGGGCGTCTAAATACCTCGTATGGGAATTGATTCCTTCCGACCCTTGTATAACAATCTACTATTCTTGCTTAAACTAATTTACATTACTCAATTGTAGTCAATAATACACACTGAAATATTTGAAATAGTATTTTAAAAAGAAACAGGCTCGTAGCTTCCATTTATGCGCAATTTACCTACAACCGCCAACTGCGCGTAGTACTGTGCGTAGTTTTCTAGATTTTGTAAATTGCATTAAACATGACAATAATTTACAATTAATCTCGTGTATAACTTCGGCTCTAGATACCTTATACGTCATATTTTTTTTCAGACGGTAAAAAAATCATACAGTATATAATACACACACCGGCACAATTAGCGGAACAGAAAAAAAAGGGAGTATTTACCCATTTTTGCGTGTTACTGGCCGGCTAAACAAGCTTTTTTTTAAATTTGGGTTTTAATTTAAAAATGGAATACTAAGCGACTGCCCTTTTTTTCATTCTTTTGTTTTAATTTTCATTGATTCATTTTTTCCACCGCTTGTCCGTTTTTAGAAGGTTCGTGAATTCCATTTGAAAAGCTTTGAATTGCAGTTTTTGAGGCTTTTGAGTTTTTTCGCATATTGATAATTTACGAGCATCTAATTATGCCTGATTTAACGCCATCAGAAATCATTAGGGCAGATCAAATGAGGAGAAATGGTCAAACCTACAGATCGATTGCCAGAAGCCTTCGTCGATCGTTATCAACGATTTATCGTAGCATCCAACGATACAGATTGACGAATGCTCTAGTGAGAAGGAGAGGACAAGGCCGGAAAAGGTGTACTTCAAGGAGGGATGACCGTTTTCTCCAACTTCAAGTCCGACGGAACACGAGACTAACGGCGGTGCAGGCTCGAAATTTACTGGAAGAGGTACGAGCAGTAAGGATGAGTGAGCGGACAGTTCGTAGAAGATTCGAAGAAGTGGGTATAGGCTCGTATGTGCCCGCCAAAGCCCCAAAACTTGAGAGACATCATCGCACAAACCGTCTACACTTTGGTCGTGAACATCGTGATTGGGACTTCGACGACTGGGGACAGGTTCTTTTTACTGATGAATGCAGAGTTATGTTAAATCAAATTGATGGAAGGCAGCGAGTATGGAGACGCAAAGGAGAACGGTATATCCAGTCTAATTTTGAAAATACAGTTGCATATGGCGGCGGTTCAATTATGGTCTGGGGAGGAATATGTTTAGGAGCTCGTACGGAGTTAGTAGTGGTCGATGGCGGGAATCTGAATGCTGATCGGTATATCAGGGAGATTTTAGAAGAACATGTTGTGCCATTTGCCCCCTTTATTGGTAACAACTTCATTCTAATGCAGGATAATGCTCGGGCTCACAGTGCTCGCACAGTACAGACATACCTAAACCATGTTGGTATAACGGTGATGGAGTGGCCAGCACGGTCCCCCGATATGAACCCTATAGAACACGTCTGGGACTTGCTAAAGAGGAGTGTAAAGTCAAGAATGCCCCCTCCCAATAATCTCAACGAGTTGCGAAACGCATTACTTGAAGAATGGCAGAGGTTGCCCCAAGAAACCATTGATAACATCATCCGCAGCATGCCCAGACGGATGGAAACCCTCATCAGAGCACGAGGAGGAAACACTCGATATTGAACAGTCATTGAAATTGTTGTTAAACTTTGGAAAATCTTGAATTTTCTGCTGTTTCTCTATAATTAAAAATCGAAGAAAAATGCATTTTGTTTAATTTAATTTTTATTTTTATAAAATTTTAAGTATGGCGTTACAAATGAATGTCAAAACATGTTAATTTAATTGTTGTTTCATTTTAAATAATATATTGTTTAATAATTACATTCATTGTTCTAAATTCCCTCTTTTTTCTCCTTTTTTTTTCTGTTCCGCTAATTGTGCCGGTGTGTGTACACACACATGTTTTGACATTCATTTGTAACGCCATACTTAAAATTTTATAAAAATAAAAATTAAATTAAACAAAATGCATTTTTCTTCGATTTTTAATTATAGAGAAACAGCAGAAAATTCAAGATTTTCCAAAGTTTAACAACAATTTCAATGACTGTTCAATATCGAGTGTTTCCTCCTCGTGCTCTGATGAGGGTTTCCATCCGTCTGGGCATGCTGCGGATGATGTTATCAATGGTTTCTTGGGGCAACCTCTGCCATTCTTCAAGTAATGCGTTTCGCAACTCGTTGAGATTATTGGGAGGGGGCATTCTTGACTTTACACTCCTCTTTAGCAAGTCCCAGACGTGTTCTATAGGGTTCATATCGGGGGACCGTGCTGGCCACTCCATCACCGTTATACCAACATGGTTTAGGTATGTCTGTACTGTGCGAGCACTGTGAGCCCGAGCATTATCCTGCATTAGAATGAAGTTGTTACCAATAAAGGGGGCAAATGGCACAACATGTTCTTCTAAAATCTCCCTGATATACCGATCAGCATTCAGATTCCCGCCATCGACCACTACTAACTCCGTACGAGCTCCTAAACATATTCCTCCCCAGACCATAATTGAACCGCCGCCATATGCAACTGTATTTTCAAAATTAGACTGGATATACCGTTCTCCTTTGCGTCTCCATACTCGCTGCCTTCCATCAATTTGATTTAACATAACTCTGCATTCATCAGTAAAAAGAACCTGTCCCCAGTCGTCGAAGTCCCAATCACGATGTTCACGACCAAAGTGTAGACGGTTTGTGCGATGATGTCTCTCAAGTTTTGGGGCTTTGGCGGGCACATACGAGCCTATACCCACTTCTTCGAATCTTCTACGAACTGTCCGCTCACTCATCCTTACTGCTCGTACCTCTTCCAGTAAATTTCGAGCCTGCACCGCCGTTAGTCTCGTGTTCCGTCGGACTTGAAGTTGGAGAAAACGGTCATCCCTCCTTGAAGTACACCTTTTCCGGCCTTGTCCTCTCCTTCTCACTAGAGCATTCGTCAATCTGTATCGTTGGATGCTACGATAAATCGTTGATAACGATCGACGAAGGCTTCTGGCAATCGATCTGTAGGTTTGACCATTTCTCCTCATTTGATCTGCCCTAATGATTTCTGATGGCGTTAAATCAGGCATAATTAGATGCTCGTAAATTATCAATATGCGAAAAAACTCAAAAGCCTCAAAAACTGCAATTCAAAGCTTTTCAAATGGAATTCACGAACCTTCTAAAAACGGACAAGCGGTGGAAAAAATGAATCAATGAAAATTAAAACAAAAGAATGAAAAAAAGGGCAGTCGCTTAGTATTCCATTTTTAAATTAAAACCCAAATTTAAAAAAAAGCTTGTTTAGCCGGCCAGTAACACGCAAAAATGGGTAAATACTCCCTTTTTTTTCTGTTCCGCTAATTGTGCCGGTGTGTGTACATTACAAACACCCATAACTTGAATGTTATATTATTAGGTATCTATTTTAATTTGCACAATAATATTTTATTATGTTTTTTGTACCCACCTGCAAATGACATATTATCAATATTATCATGAACATGATGGGTCACTTGCCCTGGTAAACCCACTTTAAAAATACAATCCCTCATTTCAGTCCCCTTCCGAAAGTACAAATATTATTTAAATTAACTGATTTGCAATATTTTTTTAACCTATTAAAGTTTCAAAGCAGAGGTACCTATTCCATTTCTGGATATTATACCCACTTTTTACGAGATGTTCTTTGGACCCCTAAACGTGATGATAGGTGGTGAGCCCATCGCTGAACCGGGTCTCAGAACACATGCCTCAGATTAAATTTTGGGACCTGCGGGTTTCCTCACGATGGTTTTCTTAACCGTCGAGCTAGTGATAAATATGTACGTAAGTTTTGAAAAACTCATTGGTACATGATTCGAACCCGAGCCTCACTGATTATCATCATGTGAAGCAGGCTCTTTCGCTGTAAGGCTATCACTGCTCTTCCTTCTTCTTCATGGAATACCTCTGCCTACCCCCTCGGGGAGAAAAAGCGTAAGTTTTTTTAAATTGCTGTTCAGCGTCAACGGTCATCGACCATTGACCCAAGAACATTGTCAGCAAGACTAAGCTGCTGACTCGCGACGAAATGCAATTTTGCTCAATTATTTAAATTTGTATAATTATGTAGTAACGATGTGTGTGTAATCTTTACTATAAATAGATGTATTTTTTGTAAATAAACCACTCTTTCACCTGCAGTTCAGTTTCACTCCTGCTTTGCGGTATACCTGGCACTGCCGCATGACCCGCTCCTCTCAAGTGGCGAAGACACCATCACGCCCTTAATTAGTCGGTTAAGGCTGGCCGACTAGCATGAGAAAATCACCATCCTGTGTACATTGCACGATGTACACACCCCTTTATTCTTCCAACTTTCCGTCTGTTACCTTAGGTCGCATGGTAACGGACATTCCCGAACGCATCTATATTTGTATATGTACGTCAAAATTATGGTTAGGGCTAGGCTATTGTAGGAACTAGGGTTGTAGGTAATATAATAGCCTTTCCTTTACCTTTCATGTATAGTCGGCTAGCTATGACAGCACAGAACACTACTCAACAGTAACATTAACTTGGAATAAGTAAAGTAACTTTTATTTGGACACTAACACGACACAACTATACAGAAACACATAAAATTAGCTAGTTGACTCTACATTGCAATTCGATAGCCTTAGTAGTTGCTGAACTTGCTGATATAAGTCTCTGTGATGGACAGATCCCCACTACGAGGGTTTCTTTTTGACCACTTTGGTACGAAACCCTAAAGAACAATAAAGTAAAGTATTCCGGTTAGCATAGTAGTAAACAACGAGATAAAGTTATACGTCTGAAACAATTAACGGACGTCGCAATAAAGTCTGGATGTAGTATGAACCCTTAAGCTTTTTATAGGCCATTCCTGGACTCGTATAATCATAAATAGGAATTAACTGGAGGAACAAAGTAGGAAACTGCCTTTACTACTATAGCAATATACAATCTTTTTTAAGTATACCTAAATCTATGTTTATGTTGGTACGCGCATCACGCAAAAACATCTGCACTAACTTGGATTCGGTTTTCACACTTGTATTGTTTAAGGTAAAGCTAGCAGTGATTGTTTCCGGTGTAACTTAAAATCTTGTACATGCTTTATCTTCAAACGTCGCCTAGAAGCATATACACACACCGGCACAATTAGCGGAACAGAAAAAAAAGGGAGTATTTACGCATTTTTGCGTGTTACTGGCCGGCTAAACAAGCTTTTTTTAAATTTGGGTTTTAATTTAAAAATGGAATACTAAGCGACTGCCCTTTTTTTCATTCTTTTGTTTTAATTTTCATTGATTCATTTTTTCCACCGCTTGTCCGTTTTTAGAAGGTTCGTGAATTCCATTTGAAAAGCTTTGAATTGCAGTTTTTGAGGCTTTTGAGTTTTTTCGCATATTGATAATTTACGAGCATCTAATTATGCCTGATTTAACGCCATCAGAAATCATTAGGGCAGATCAAATGAGGAGAAATGGTCAAACCTACAGATCGATTGCCAGAAGCCTTCGTCGATCGTTATCAACGATTTATCGTAGCATCCAACGATACAGATTGACGAATGCTCTAGTGAGAAGGAGAGGACAAGGCCGGAAAAGGTGTACTTCAAGGAGGGATGACCGTTTTCTCCAACTTCAAGTCCGACGGAACACGAGACTAACGGCGGTGCAGGCTCGAAATTTACTGGAAGAGGTACGAGCAGTAAGGATGAGTGAGCGGACAGTTCGTAGAAGATTCGAAGAAGTGGGTATAGGCTCGTATGTGCCCGCCAAAGCCCCAAAACTTGAGAGACATCATCGCACAAACCGTCTACACTTTGGTCGTGAACATCGTGATTGGGACTTCGACGACTGGGGACAGGTTCTTTTTACTGATGAATGCAGAGTTATGTTAAATCAAATTGATGGAAGGCAGCGAGTATGGAGACGCAAAGGAGAACGGTATATCCAGTCTAATTTTGAAAATACAGTTGCATATGGCGGCGGTTCAATTATGGTCTGGGGAGGAATATGTTTAGGAGCTCGTACGGAGTTAGTAGTGGTCGATGGCGGGAATCTGAATGCTGATCGGTATATCAGGGAGATTTTAGAAGAACATGTTGTGCCATTTGCCCCCTTTATTGGTAACAACTTCATTCTAATGCAGGATAATGCTCGGGCTCACAGTGCTCGCACAGTACAGACATACCTAAACCATGTTGGTATAACGGTGATGGAGTGGCCAGCACGGTCCCCCGATATGAACCCTATAGAACACGTCTGGGACTTGCTAAAGAGGAGTGTAAAGTCAAGAATGCCCCCTCCCAATAATCTCAACGAGTTGCGAAACGCATTACTTGAAGAATGGCAGAGGTTGCCCCAAGAAACCATTGATAACATCATCCGCAGCATGCCCAGACGGATGGAAACCCTCATCAGAGCACGAGGAGGAAACACTCGATATTGAACAGTCATTGAAATTGTTGTTAAACTTTGGAAAATCTTGAATTTTCTGCTGTTTCTCTATAATTAAAAATCGAAGAAAAATGCATTTTGTTTAATTTAATTTTTATTTTTATAAAATTTTAAGTATGGTGTTACAAATGAATGTCAAAACATGTTAATTTAATTGTTGTTTCATTTTAAATAATATATTGTTTAAAAATTACATTCATTGTTCTAAATTCCCTCTTTTTTCTCCTTTTTTTTTCTGTTCCGCTAATTGTGCCGGTGTGTGTATAAGAGTGTTTTTTTAACGAAGTCCTAAATAGAAGATACAAGTAGAAGTAGTAAACAAGTAAATTCTATTCATATTTTTTAAATATTTTTTGCAATTACAAAGACGCACAAAATGTTGCGTGCAAAATAAACAGTCTAGCAATAATTTGGAGACATATACGACATAATCCTCGTCTAGCCGTGAGACCACCTTAAGTGGCTTATATGAAATGAATGAAATGAAATGAAATAATGAAATGAAATAATTTTATTTTGCTCAAAATGTGGTACATTAGGATGACAAATTAAATGTAGTCTCACACATTTTACCAGCAACTGGCATGCAAAAGTACATGTAAATTTTTTGAGATTAAAATGTCATTCAACTAAAAAATAAAAAAATTCCAATAAATTAATTCAATTAAATAAAATTCACAATAAAAAGATAGGAATGTCATAACTTGGTAATAATAATTATATACTTATTCTAAAATTTTAATGTCATGAATTCCTTTACGTCATATAAACATTTTTCAACAAGTATCTTGTACAAACATTTCTTAAATTCTAGCAGCGTCATTTCCTTGATCCAGTTAGGTAAAAAATTATATATTTTAATTGACATATTATAGCTGTTACTGGCGAAAGACTTGGTATGGTGTTGATGACAAGCCAAACGATTTTGGTATCTTGAAGAAAAAGCTGTTTGTTTGTATTCAAATAACTTGAGATTCTTTTTTACAAATATACATAATTCAAAAATATATAGAGAAGGCAGTGTTAATAAATTTAATTGCTTGAAAAGGGGTCTACAACTATCTAAAGGCCCTGCACCGCACATCGCACGAACACATTTCTTTTGTATAATAAAAAGTCGCGTAATATTCGTTGAATTACCCCACATAACAAGCCCATAGCGAAGTGCTGAACACACATAACCGTGATATGCCGTTAATGATGTCTTTTGGTCACAAATATTTCTAAGTCTATGAAGTGCATAGATAAATCTATTTATTTTTAGACATACTGTATCTATGTGTTCTTTCCATGTTAATTGTGTGTCAAGTATTATACCTAGAAATTTCACAGACGTTGTTTCATTTATAGGACAATGGTTGTGCGAAATTGATAATATATCACCTTTTCCATTCCTATTATAAAATTGCATAAAATTAGTCTTTAATAGGTTTATTTGCAGATTATTGTCTTTTAACCATTCTACTACCTTACAAATAGTTCTGTTTATTTCAGATTCGTAGTCACAATTTGGTATTTTTTGTATAACAATAGATAGATCATCCGCAAATAATGTACACGGATATTGTGTTATGCTTGGTAGATCGTTTATGTACAATATAAATAGAAGTGGTCCTAAAATAATGCCTTGCGGTATGCCTACGCTATTTACTTTGAATGGAGATCTATATTTAGTTATTTCTAGTTCATTATTTAATTTATTTATTTCAACGCATTGTGTTCTTTTATTAAGATAATCTGCAATCAAATTATTGGCTTTACCACGAACTCCGTAATATTCTAGTTTTTTTAGTAGATTTTGATGACAAACAAAGTCGAAGGCCTTTGTCATATCAAAAAAGATTGCTGCTACTGATACCTTCTTATCCATTATAGCATTGATAGTTGCTTTATTAGTGAAAAACATGCTAATGCTGTTGACTTTCCTCTTTGAAAGCCATATTGTTCTAATCTAATAACACCATACTTAGTAAGAAAAGACATCAATCTCTTGTGAATGACCTTTTCCCAAATCTTTGACAAGACAGGAGCTAATGTTATTGGGCGATAATTTTGTAATTTATGTTTATCATCTTTCTTAAAAAGCGGTTTAACTACAGATTTTTTAAATACACATGGAAACATACCGTTTTCCATAGATAAATTGATCATATATGTAAGTATGGGAGCCAATTCTTGTGCGCAGGTTTTTATAATTTTAGTATTTAGCTCGTCAAATCCGGTTGAGTTTGTATTACTTAGAGACTTAATCAAATTTTTTATTTCAATTTCATCGGTAGGCACTAAAAATATACTAGCATCATTCTTTTTAAGTAATTTTAAGTCATTTTTCTTAGGTTCATAATTTAGGTTAGTTTGGTTAATAAAAAAGTTATATAAAGGTGTCGTTTAATGTTATTCACATTTTGAACAATATTTACTATAGATTTTATATTAATCCTCAACCTTATATTTTATTCTACGCCATCGTTCAATAACTGGATATTGCTACTCGAAAAATCTGCCAGCTCTACACTATCACGGTTTAGCGCTGGCCCTCTCATTTAAGAGTCCTTTCAGAGGAATATTGTCAAGCGTATATTTATCTCTTTGTCTGAACATTACAATACTCTTTTATTACTTTTCTCTCTTAGCTGACATGTTTTTATGTAATACTAGCGACCCGCCCCGGCTTCGCACGGGTGCAATGCTGAATTTTCTTTGCTATAAACCTTGCGGAGCCCTAGACCTTTCCAACGAATGCAAAACCGTGGAAATCGGTTAGCGCGTTCTGGAGTTATATCGTCAGGAAGGAAAACCCGACTTATTTTTATATAGTAGATAATGATACGTATTTTCAGTAAATTATTAAACTCGGTAAAATTACAATTCCTAATACTAGAAATTGAATTGAATAGCTCTATTTATAATATTATACGAAAATTTTCATCACCAAAGTGCTATTTACTTCCCGCAAAAGTCATGTTCAATAGCGTTTAGACAGGATTTGTAATGTGTTTAATAAAAAAATATATGAGGCTGCCTTAGTTAGAAAATTATTGATAAAAACATCTGGTACAAAAGTGAGATGTCTAAAGAAGATTTTTTTTTCTATGTCTATTATTGAGCTAGTGTCAGACTTTCTTTTAATCCTTGTCATGTCTATAGCCACTGTTGTTTATTCGCTTCGATTTGTGGTGAGAACATGCACATGTAGGTGGGTGATTATTTGAAAACGAGTGGTTTTGACTAATTCATATGGCTCATTTTTTTTTCGGTTATATGTTGGATTGCTTAAATTATTTCTTGCGAGAAACTCACTAATATGTATATATCACGAGGGCCACGTTTGGCTTTCAGCAGAACAAGAGTTATATTGTACAGATAAATTAGTGAACCAGGTGAATTAGAAACCAACCAGACAAATGATATTTTCTTACTATACAAATGAGGGTCTACCAGTTAAATGATAAACCCATTCAAATTTACATACAATTTAATACTTTTTAATTAGTGTAGTATTCAAATACTCATTCTCTTAACTATTAATAATTAAATACATATTTTAGATAAATTTATCCAAAAGAAACGGCCAAGTGCGAGTTCCATTATCTATAAAAATGTAAAAAAAAGACGTGTGGCACTCGGGGACTGCCGCGGTAAAGCTATTGCATAGCATTTTGTATCAACAAGACTGCCGAAAAGAAACGACGTTAGACAATGCACGGCCTTCAAGCCACACGGGTGTTATTTAAATGGTTAGGAGAGTATTCGTATTTTTGTATGCAGAAAAATATAATCTGTAAGCAGAAATAGCTAATTGGTCAGCAACTCATGGCCAGCAAACATTACAACCTATCAGCATTTTATGTCATTCTGGATGGCTGTAATTATTTTTGAGCTGCAATGAGCTGCTACTGTTTAATAAAATTTTGGTAAGCACTCAGAGGGGAAGCCAAAAAATATTTTTTGAGCTGCATATTATAAACTAGCGGATGCCCAGCGGCGTTGCCCGCGCGGATTCCGTTTATGCCCGTTCCCGTAGGAATTTCCAAAAATCCATTCATACCAATTTTCTATGACTTATTAGACACCTTCATACCATTTTTCAAGTTTTTAGGTGTTATCGTTTCGGAGTAGTACGTATTTCTCTTTTTAACCAGTTTTTATATTTTCCCGTGGGAATGAGATATTTTCCTGGAATAAAAAGTACCTTAGATGTTGACCCGGGTACTCAGTTATCTCCATACCAAATTTCATCAAAATCCGTCCAGTAGTTTTTGAGTGATGCGTGCACAACCAGACAGACAGACAGACAAAAATTCCAAAAATTGGTGTTTCGGTATCTATATCGATAACTATATAACTACACTACCGTTAAATTTTTCAAAAATATTTCATGTACAGACACGGCCCCGTTAGAGTTTTATTATATGTATAGAAGTAGCAAAAATAATCTTAGCAAACTTGTCATGCGCACAATGGGCGCATTCCTTACCAAGATTAAGAACTCGGACTGGGACTCGGACTCGGACTCGGACGCCGGGTCCGGGTCCGGGTCCGGGTTCGGGTCCGGGTCTGAGTCCGAGTCCGGGTCCGGGTCCGGGTCCGAGTCCAGGTCCGGTTCTCGGTCCGGGTCCGGGTCCGGGTCCGCGTCCGGATCCGGGTCCGGGTCTGGGTCCGCGTCCTGATCCGGGTCCGGGTCCGGGTCCGGGTCCGGGACTGGGTTCGGGTCCGGGTCCGGGTCCGGGTCCGAGTCCGGGACCGGGTCCGGGTCCGGGTCCGGGTCCGGGTCCGGGTCCGAGTTCGGACTCGGACTCGGACTCGGACTCGGACCTCCGTGCCCCTCGGAGTGGGGAGCGTGAGGTTTATTTCGTTACGGAATTTCTGGATTCGGTCCCCGCGCTCAAGGCCCGCGATAGAAGCTATGCAATAGCTTAAAAAATTACGTTTGTTGTATGGGAGCCCCCTTAAATATTTATTTTATTTTGTGTTTTAGTATCTGTTGTTATAGCACCAACAGAAATACATCATCTGCGAAAATTTCAACTGTTTAGTCAACGTCAGAGACAGACCGTCTGTCTCTGACGGAGTCATAGTGATAGGGTCGAATTTTACCTTTTAGGTACGGAACTCTAAAAATACTTGTAATGAATGCTTAGTTTTTGATACATGTTTTGACAAAGCCTACTAGAAATTTATAGGCAGCAAGAAAGTTTTTGACTATAAAAATAACCAGGAAATTTGTACTAGATCGCAAATAATCATAAAAACACTTAAGCTAAGAGAAAGAACAAGTTTAATGAAAAAAGTAGTATAAAACGCTTTCTTCCTTACTTTTAATATTATCGAATTAAGCAAATAATAGTTATCATTTTAATCAGTCTTATTTCCAGAATCTAGAAAGCTTTTATAAACAAATTTTTAAAAAAATACTTGAGTCTTTGTCATCATCGTCGATTACATACGGAGCTATATTTTCTAAATTAATATTGAAGCCTTGATTGCCATCTTAAGAAAAAGTCAAATATTCTAAAATCTAGATCACGTGGTTTTATCTTCTGCACGTGTTCTTTTTTTCTATTCGATATTTCATTTTTTTTTTCATTTCTGTAATTTCTTTTATAATGGCGGGTCTTTTTGTGTTTTAGTTTATTTGTTGAATTCTTCTTGGGAACATCAGTAGAACCTACACATCCCGCGTCAGTATTACTTTTATTATTATGTTCCCATGAATTTTGGTCTTCGTTCTTTTGTTTATTGATTTGTCTTTTATATGTGCTGTAGTTTGCTCTTTGCGTTTTCTTTATTAGAAACGTCATATAGAGACTATTCTTATAATTATAATTATCAAATTTCAGTTTAAGAGCTCTGAGAACTCGTCAACATCTTTGATTATCTTGTTCTTTTAGTATGTCTCATAATTTGAACAAACGTCATATAGAGACTGTTCTTATAATTATAATTATCAAATTTCAGTTTAAGAGCTCTGAGAACTCGTCAACATCTTTGATTATCTTGTTCTTTTAGTATGTCTCATAATTTGAACAAAGACTTGATCTTGAGGGGTCTTGTAGAGATCTACAAGATCTAGTGCAAAGACAGGTAGTTTCGTCTATTCTGCTCTTGTATTTCTCTTCAAAATTATTTGTAATGTTTTATACGCTCATATTTTCTTTTCTCAACCAGTCATTTTTTCTTAACCTTTCTTCTGTCAAATCAAAAATAGTCTGCAAAAAGACATTTAATAATTTATTGTTTTTAATTAATCTATTTTATATCTCTAATAATATTATACATGCAAAACGTTATGGAATTACTCAGTCTCAGATCCCAGCTAAACGTCTGATCATATTTTATCAAAATTGGGCACAGTAGACTAGGTCCTGGAACGGTAATTAATAACCAAATTAGTGGTAATATGTAATTAATTACACCTTTGTTCTATTTGATTTAATATTTTCATAATTTATCTGGCCTATACTAATTCATCTGCCTAAATCAGCCAGACAAAAACAGTTGAATGAGTGCCAGACTTATGAGACTTTTAATGAAAATAAATTCTCATATTAAATTGAAAATAAGAAGAACCCTTTTAATTCAATTTCTAAAAAGCTAAACACTGGAGAAATATTATAAAAAATTACCAATTCTAACGGGTTTAGATTATTAAAATAAATAAAGACATATTAATTAGGATACTTACCTTACAAAAGCCAGATCACGAGATATTATCAAAATTATCTCTCCCAAATTAGCTGCAATCGGACGGCCTCCCACTCTGACATCTAGCGGATCGCTGGCGCAAGCGGCTGCGCATCGGTCTTTTTCATTATGATATTCTATAGGCACAGTACACACAGCGACGTACAGTCAACAAAGTTGTGAGGGTTACATGGCCAGTAACTAAGAATTCATTTTTCTGGGGAAGTCATAAATAAAACTTATTGATTAATGTTTATTTCGAAAGGTATCTTTGATCCCTATAATTTACCAAAAAAATACTATAAATACATTTAAGGCTTAAGAGAAAAGTGAATATTAATTTTTGGAAATGTAACACTAACAACTTTGTTGACTGTACTAGCCCAGACGAATGATGATTTGGGTCGCGGACATTTTTAAAATTACCGTAACTTCCAAAACCAAGTCTTTTGTAGGCAATTATACATAGAAATCGTAAAAGCAATTACTGAAATATCGATACAGCTCAATATTTCGTCTTTACCGCAGTTTGTAGCTCCACAAAATATATATAATAATCAGGAAAAAAGGGGGTTGGGACATACCAGATTAATGAGATTTTGGGTTGTCTGACGACTAAAATCATACAGTTATCTAATGAGAGTAATCTTACCAGTATGCCTCGATAGTCAGAGTTACGTTACATACAACATGCAAATATAGTCAAAATACACACACCGGCACAATTAGCGGAACAGAAAAAAAAGGGAGTATTTACCCATTTTTGCGTGTTACTGGCCGGCTAAACAAGCTTTTTTTTAAATTTGGGTTTTAATTTAAAAATGGAATACTAAGCGACTGCCCTTTTTTTCATTCTTTTGTTTTAATTTTCATTGATTCATTTTTTCCACCGCTTGTCCGTTTTTAGAAGGTTCGTGAATTCCATTTGAAAAGCTTTGAATTGCAGTTTTTGAGGCTTTTGAGTTTTTTCGCATATTGATAATTTACGAGCATCTAATTATGCCTGATTTAACGCCATCAGAAATCATTAGGGCAGATCAAATGAGGAGAAATGGTCAAACCTACAGATCGATTGCCAGAAGCCTTCGTCGATCGTTATCAACGATTTATCGTAGCATCCAACGATACAGATTGACGAATGCTCTAGTGAGAAGGAGAGGACAAGGCCGGAAAAGGTGTACTTCAAGGAGGGATGACCGTTTTCTCCAACTTCAAGTCCGACGGAACACGAGACTAACGGCGGTGCAGGCTCGAAATTTACTGGAAGAGGTACGAGCAGTAAGGATGAGTGAGCGGACAGTTCGTAGAAGATTCGAAGAAGTGGGTATAGGCTCGTATGTGCCCGCCAAAGCCCCAAAACTTGAGAGACATCATCGCACAAACCGTCTACACTTTGGTCGTGAACATCGTGATTGGGACTTCGACGACTGGGGACAGGTTCTTTTTACTGATGAATGCAGAGTTATGTTAAATCAAATTAATGGAAGGCAGCGAGTATGGAGACGCAAAGGAGAACGGTATATCCAGTCTAATTTTGAAAATACAGTTGCATATGGCGGCGGTTCAATTATGGTCTGGGGAGGAATATGTTTAGGAGCTCGTACGGAGTTAGTAGTGGTCGATGGCGGGAATCTGAATGCTGATCGGTATATCAGGGAGATTTTAGAAGAACATGTTGTGCCATTTGCCCCCTTTATTGGTAACAACTTCATTCTAATGCAGGATAATGCTCGGGCTCACAGTGCTCGCACAGTACAGACATACCTAAACCATGTTGGTATAACGGTGATGGAGTGGCCAGCACGGTCCCCCGATATGAACCCTATAGAACACGTCTGGGACTTGCTAAAGAGGAGTGTAAAGTCAAGAATGCCCCCTCCCAATAATCTCAACGAGTTGCGAAACGCATTACTTGAAGAATGGCAGAGGTTGCCCCAAGAAACCATTGATAACATCATCCGCAGCATGCCCAGACGGATGGAAACCCTCATCAGAGCACGAGGAGGAAACACTCGATATTGAACAGTCATTGAAATTGTTGTTAAACTTTGGAAAATCTTGAATTTTCTGCTGTTTCTCTATAATTAAAAATCGAAGAAAAATGCATTTTGTTTAATTTAATTTTTATTTTTATAAAATTTTAAGTATGGCGTTACAAATGAATGTCAAAACATGTTAATTTAATTGTTGTTTCATTTTAAATAATATATTGTTTAAAAATTACATTCATTGTTCTAAATTCCCTCTTTTTTCTCCTTTTTTTTTCTGTTCCGCTAATTGTGCCGGTGTGTGTATATAAATATTTTGATACGTTCTTTGATAAAAAACACCATAAAACCGTGTTCCAGAGAATCACCCAGGTACTGTAAAGTATAACTGGTACATATTTTATTATAAGTTCAGTAGGTACATATGAAGAAAATCTTCGCGAGTACCTAAACCTCGGGTAACCCAATCCGCGGGGGTTCGCATTTAAGATTATGGCCCATACTTCCTCGTGTGTGAGGACAGATCCTTACCTTAGCAGTGGGTTGTTACGGGTTGACGATGATAAATATGATGATGATGTGTAAAAGCACCCAAGTCCAGCGAGAGACTAACTACTAGGGGTTTCCAAAAATACAGTGGTGAAAAGTGAGACTTACTTACGTAATACTACCACTTCCAACTCAGCGAGTGCGCGTATGTATAAAAATACTAGCACGCAAAAATATTACATGCAATCAAAAGAAACAACAAAAACTACGTAACGTGCAAGCGTGGTCTCAAACACATTCACAATAAGGTGTCAATTTCTGAATAACCGTGTAAAGAAACCTGTGCGTCCAGTGTGGCTGCCGCGGATGACGCAAGCTGTCACCTCCTGGCTGGAAGGGGGTGGGGTCACTTGCTTACACTCGAGCTTCTCAACAAAGCACCTCCTGCGATTTTTTTTTAAATTTTCATAACGTAAACGTTAGATATTTAAAAACTAAACTCAGAACCGTGCCTTAGGGAGTTCCCCGTTCAGCATAAATTTTTCGTCTGAAATTGTTAATATTCTAAACAAATTCTGACAAGAATGTTGGAGAAATTTTAATAAAAGTCGGTATCTAAAGAACATTCTTAATCAACGAGAAAATTGGCTACCCACATAAATTTACAAAGCCAGTGTCGACAAAACAAAAACAACCGATTAAAACGGAAGAAAAGACGAAGGAAACTTTACGCTGTTACTAGCAAAATATAAATTTACGTGCAAAACTACTTTTTTTAAATAAATAAATATTAATAAATAAATTGTGGGACACAATTTTCACATGGTTGATTTTACGGTTAATTTCATACATTAGTTTCAATAGTTAACTTCAAAATAACATTGACACCGACCCGTTGATTTTGATAATTTTGGGAATGTTAATTAGAATGCCATGAATAAATTAAATTAGTAAAAAGGTTTTAATTTTATTATTTTTAGATCGTTAAACCGTTTTAGTGAAAAGCACCCACGAAATTATTCGACACTGTTGCTGAATATGTTGACTGAAAGGGTTTGATTATGGCTCGAGCATTATAAATCATGTTTAGTTATGTGGGTTTTTAAGCATAAATCTCAATAATAAATCCCAATTTGAATATACGAATAAAAATTTGTTTCATTCTGTTATATAAAAAGATTGTGTTAACATCAATTTGTTATTCTCATAAATTATTTAAAAAAACCGGCCAAGTGCGAGTCGGACTCGCGCACCGAGGGTTCCGTACAACCTTGCAAATTTATGGTTTTCGTAATTTTTCCTTTATCTATGCTATAAGACGTTGCTTCGTACCAAATTTCAAGATTCTGAGTTCACGGGAAGCACCCTGTAGGTTTTGATTCCCTTGCAAGTGTCGAAAATTTGCGGCATAAACGGCTGTATCTTTTGATTGCGTTGGCTTAGAAGTTTGATTTTTTCACAGCTTCAAGGGACAGTAGACCTGAGTAATTGATATAAATTTCAGCTTCATACCTCCACGCGTTCCTGAGAAAAAGGGTCTTGACAGACGGACGGACGGACGGACAGACGGACAACAAAGTGATCCTATAAGGGTTCCGTTTTTTCCTTTTGAGGTACGGAACCCTAAAAATCGAGTAAACATGATGCACGTCGCAGTAAATTACTTTAAAAAACACTAATGACCAATAGGTAGGGACCTACGGCCGGAGATTGTTACTTGACCCATGCGCAATCCAATTCTTTGGGGTCATGGGCCGTGCCCATTCATAGCATTGCAGTATTTTTTTAAACACTTCTGCAATCAAGTGTAGTCCTACTCAAAGTCGTACGTCGTCTTCGTCGTATCAGTCGTAGTCACACAGGTAGCGCGAACTACCGCCATTTTGGATCAAGTTAAAATTTGATTACTGTGTTATGATGGACCTACCTGAATATTCTGCAAGATTTGAGGAGACCGATAAATGCCTGCCTAAACTTCCGATTCATGAAACAGTAGGTGATGGGGTTGCAGCACGATGAGCAGTAAGCAAGAAGTTGCAATGACACGATGCCTTTTGGACCTATGTACTGGTACAACTCTTCTGGGTAGAACAGGTATATCTGTGCAAAAGAGAAGTTGATGAACAGTGTGGACCAAACTTAACACAATTCTGCAAGAGTGAAAGTGTGCAGACTTTGTGCATGTTTTACACATCGGATATTTAATAAATATAATGTAACATTGGTGTGATCGCTTTAGGTATGTACCTATTTGTATAATACTGTGCGTGCCTAATTCACTGCAAAGGAATTGTGTTGTAAAAGGAGAAGTCTCGAGTAAATTGAGTGTAAGTAAATCAGAGTACTGAACTAATTTTAAAAAGTTTAGTATATTAAATAGTTTGAGAGCAATGAACAATTTGTTGTGTGGGAGGGATCTGCACCTAAAGAATTAGTAATTCAATGCTCTCAAAGAACAAAAATGCCTTTAAGGCATTATTTAAAAGTTACAAATATTTTGGAGGTATTGACCGAGAATAATGATTCACTATACCAACATATTTGTAATACGAACTAAAAATAAATTAGTTTGCAATACAATTAAACTAAGAACACAAAATCACTAAATATTATACTAATATTCTATGAATGCAGTCTAGTGATGTGGAGAAAATATAGCAAGCTATTTATATATTTTTATATGAATTTGTTATGCAAGGCTGCAAAGTTGATTCTTGGAGCGAGTATTTATATTGATTGGTACGAGACGCAGAATAACTTTGCTGCAAACACACAACTTTTCACCTCACTTCAGCGAGGAAAACACTAGGTGCAAGAAAAACAGCTTAAAATATATTATATTTAGTTAGTGGTTTTTTTTTTTCATTTAATTGTCGTACTTGGCCAGTTAGATTATTCTAAGAATGAAGTTGGAGCACTGACATGAAATAAGTATGAATTTTTTTTCACTGGATTGACAAAAAGGATCGAATTTTAAAAACTCTCTCGACGCTAGCGGACAAAATGTACTTTTGCGCTAAGATTTCGAATAAAAAACAGAATCTTTCCGAGCTTGTGAGGTGAAAGTATAATTAATGTCATTAAAAACAGCCGATGCCTTTTATTGATCAATGACAATTTCGAGCAAAAGATTTTTTTTTATTAAGATAATGAATAAAAGTATTTACCGTATTTATGACATGTACAGGAGTCCAGCAAACGAAAAACTCCAATATAATGACAAACAGCATCCTTATAACCTGAAAATAATAAACTATTTCAGTAAAATGAATGACAATAACGAAAGACACTAAAAACGCCAGGGAGAAAAAATAAACCAAAGAAAAGTAAAGAAAAATCTAAGATTTCCGTCGAGAATATTGAACGGGCAACGTTCACCATCTGTCACTTTTAGGCGTACAAAAAAATAAACTGGTAAAAAGTGTGTATTTCCAGGAATGGAATACTATTGTCCCCATCTGGAATAAAGGCGTGAGCATTTTTATTAATATTGATTTTAGTTATTCGTAAATTTCATCGTAATGTGCCAATCTCATTAAAATATATTGATGTTATTAAAAGCTGACTTAACTTTTGTATTTTAATAATCTGTTTTGAATTAGTAAGTTAGTAGGTACTAACTCTTTATTTTACGCCACTAAAAATGTTTTATGACATAATGATAAAAACAAAACAAGGTGTCTTTGTAAAATGATAAATAATATAATCTCACGCCTTTTTTATCCCCGAGGGGGTAGGCAGAGGTATTCGATTACTGGATATACCCACATTTCACGAGATATATTGGACCCATAAACGTGATAGGGTCTGTTTACACATGTCTCAGAATTAATTCTGAGACCTGCGGGTTTCCTCACGATGTTTTCCTTTACCGTCGAGCTAGTGATAAATATGTTTTTTATAAATAAGTTTTTGAAAAACTCATTGGTACATGCCAGGATTCGAACTCGAGCCTCACTGATTTTCGGCCGGCTCTTTAACCGTCCGGCCTATCACTGCTCGTGTCTTTGTAATCTACACTAATGTTATAAAGAGGAAAGATTTGTATTTTTGTATGTTTGTAAATTTTAATTTTATATTCCTTAGAGAAAATGTCATCCTTATCAATCAATCAAAATTTAAAGTGCCAGTAATCAAAATTTTATTACAAATCGAATAATATGTTACATATTAAAAAAAATATAACTAGAATCGTTGTTTTTTGGGCAAATTGCAATTAAATACAAATAAGAAAAAATATCTTTTAATGAAACTCAAATGTGGCTTAGTGAGAAAATCTTTGCAAACCAAACTTTCTGGTCTTAAACTTATTCTTAAAGTTGGTAATAAATTCGCTCAGTTATTCGTGCGGTTTCATGAAAGTTTCGAATTGAGTTCACGAAAGTTAGCTACGTACAATGAGTCAATATATTTTGCATCATTCTGTTGTGTGTTCAAAAAGTGTATATTATAAATAAGCTATCGGTTTCCAGTAGCTGTACGTACACGATCTTCAAGTATCTTATGACTAGTTTTTATCCGCGGCTTCGCTCGCGCCCATTATTTTACCCCCCTAGGGGTTAAATTTTGCAAAATCCTTTCTTAGTGTATGCCTACACTCTATGAGCTATCTATGTGCAAAATTTCAAGTCTCTAGGCCCAGAGGTTTAGGCTGTGCGTCACCAATGAGTGAGAAAAGACCCTTAGCTCAACAGGTTCTGTTACGGGTTGACTATGATGAAAGTCGGAGATTATTTTGTTAACATACTTACTTTTCTCTTAGCTTCAATGCTTTTGTCTATGTGAGTCGAACGCACCACGTGTCGAAATTCCAAGTCCGTATGCATGCAATAGCTTTGTCCATTTTTCGTCTCATTTAGCCGATTCTCGCTGTCCTGTTGAAACAAAACAAAGTAGTTACAAATAACAAAAGAAAGTGGTTCATTAGGAAGATGATCTTGTGATGATAAAAAATCTCTAAAAATAATATTTAAAAAATTAATTGTCACGCCTTTATCCCAGGGGGGTTCAGCACAAGTGCACCATTCCTGGAAATACTCACGGTTCAGTAGTACAACTTATGGATCCCTAAAGGTGGTGGTGAGGCAATCATCGGTCCGTGGCGCTGTTACACAAGCTTCAGAATCAATTCTGAGATTTGCGGCCTTTCTCACGATGTTTTCCTTCACCGTCGAGCTTGTGATAAATATGTACCTACGTTTGAAAAACTCATTGGTATACACTTACAATTTGCATTTCTCAATTAAACAACGCGTAACAGAAAAAGCGCAATTTCTCATACACCCCAATTAGAAAATTAATGCAAAAATATGATGCAATCGAACTTTAGTTGTGTCTAACCAATTTTCTTAAATATCGATTAATAATAGCACGATTTCCATAGAAAGCACTAAGTTCAGCTACGATAATTCATTTTTGGGAAAAAATTAACTCAAATTAAAAGAAACTGAAATCGAATAAGTAGTCGATACTGAACAAACTACATACATACATACATATGCTCACGCCTTTTTCCCGACGGGGTAGGCAGAGACAACAGCCCGCCACCTGCTACGATCCTGGCATACCTCACGTGCCTCATCCACATTCATCAAACACACCTTCATTCACCTTGAACAAACTAATTTCAGGAATTGCGCTTATTCTGTTACATGTTGTATATTTATAATTATTGGTTTATTTTATCAAGCACCTATTATTAAGGGGTAAATGTAATCATAAAATTAAGTAACTTTAAATAAGGGAGCAGTACAGTTGTGAACCTATGAAATAAAAATACCGTAATTAATTCTAGAAATTACTAACTTAATAAAGGTAACTTTATTTAAAAAATATTATGCTAGTTTGTAAAATAAGTATTAAAATAATATGTTAGATGTAGACAAAGAATCATACTGTATTACAAATTATGCTTGTATTCTCGTAGTTAAAAAAATTATAAAGAACAGATATAAATTTTTTAACTACGAGAATACAAGCATAATTTGTAATACAGTATGATTACCGTAAACACACTTTAGTCTTTTCTAAAAAAACTATGTAATACTTTGAACATATTTGTTAATACATGCCGAAATGTTTACATCTGCCGCAAAGCTGACAACCGTTCTAGAGCTACAGAATTTAATAAAGGAGATGTACCGAGTAAGCCGTGTATTTATTTACTGTAAGCCATTGAGCCACTGTGGGAAAAATGACCAGAATATATATAAAACGCTACAGCATGAGGATTGTAATATTAAAAAAAACAGCTAAGTGCGAGTCGGACTCCCACATTGTTCAAATTATATTTGTATCAACTTTTTTCTCAGAGTTTCTTTTTCTTATCAAAAATAAATAAAAGAATCTCACGCCTTTTATCCCCAAGGGGGTAGGCAGAGGTACTCCATTTCGGAAATACCCACTTTTGACGAGAATATTCGACCCCTAAATGTGATAGGTGTGACTACATGTCTCAGAATTAATTCTAGGACCTGCGGGTTTCCTCACGATGTTTTCCTTCATCGTCGAGCTAGTGATAAATATTTATGTATGTTTTTAAAAACTCATTGGTACATGCCAGGATTCGAACCCAAGCCTCACTGATTTTCATCATCTAAAGCAGGCTTTTTAACCATGCGGCTATCACTGCTCTTTTTCTTCTAATCATTTATTTTAGAAGTGAATGTAGTTGTGTCTACCAACATGAACGTTATTAATCCTAACCATAACCATAAATTACCGATTCGGTTTCGTAGCTTCTAAAAACAGTCATAGGTCGATACACCATACGGAGGTGACCTCTGTGGCGAGTTGATGCATCCACCGCTATCTATCTAGACATTCCCGACTACATCGGAGGGAGGTAAATGTTCCAAATATTTTCAGTGCATTTTACGTAGTGGCATTTTTTTTTATTGTATAGGGGGCAAACGAGCAGACGGGTTGCCTGATGGTAAGTGACTAGGGATGTTACGGAGGTGGTTTTACCGGTACCAAAGTTTTTTCGGAGTCGGAATCTAGTCGGAATCGGAGTCGGAGTCGGAGGCTGAGTCAAAGATGGTAGCTAAGAAAGTTGTGTCCAAATAACACTTGATTTTGAACGAAATTAATGAGGTGTAAGATCAATCGGAAGTTCCGACATACCGTAATCGAAGTCGAAGCTCCGTAATATCCCTGTAAGTGACTACCGTCGCCCAGGACACCTGCAACTCAAGAGTCACAAGTGTAGAGTACGTTTATATGTCTGCTTGCACTGTGGATTTTTTTTTATTCAACACAGTATTTTGCGAAATTAAAGGCTGCATAGTGTTGACCATTTTTAGAACCCGACTGATTTTTGTTTCTTACGACTGGTTGATTCTTTTCAGAAGCTGACTATTGAGCGACTAAACTAACAAATAATTCAAAATAAAATGAAAACTCATATGTACTCGTATTACCTAGCTATACGTAAGTCTACAGTCAATTTAAATGATAGAACGGTTAATTTAGTAACTAATTTCAATGGATTTCTTTACATTACGAGTATTAAAATCCGATTAACATTTAACATAGCTCTCTTTTTTAATCCATCTACAATAAATGTAAAATTTCCATGTTTTTAAAGAGAGGCTCCTCAGAAAGTCAATGAAGTATCAGCAAACCTACTATCTAAGACAATCATTGAATATCCGACAACGTCAAATGTATTTGGTTATCATTAACTTTTAATTTGACGTTTACATTTTAATTCGAACCCAAAATGACGAGTGCTTTCATAACATAACATAATTGTCTACCCTCTGCTAGTTTAGGTGAGCCTAAACCGGCAGAGAGTAGACCTTTGTAAAACAAAATTGCATTTGTCACTATAAATTGAACACGGCGATACTTTGAAACGTCAATGGAGCAAAATCTCCGCCGTCGTGAGGCTAATACAAGTCGTAACAGAAAAAGCGCAATTCCTCATACACCCCAATTAGTAGGTATATAATATAAAGAAAATATGATGCAATAGAACTTTAGAATGCCTAACCAATTTTATTAAAAATCGATTAATTATAGCACGATTTCCATAAAAAGAACGAAATTCAGCTACGATAATTCATTTTTTTGAAAAATTTAAGACATAATTAAAAATAGCTAAAATTTAATAAGTAGTCGATACTGAACAAACTAATTTCAGGAATTGAGCTTATTCTGTTACATGTTGTATATTGGCTCTCTAGTTTCCTAGGGTAGAAAATATATTAATAGATATTTATGTATGTAGACACCCTAACTAAAATCGCTGAAAACTGAATTTAAAATTTAATTTAATTTAAATTTTTTAATGCAATTTATTTTTCTAGTGCCAAACCGACGATAAGTACTATATTTTAAAGAGGAAAGAGTTATATTTTTGTATGTTTGTATCTTCGTTACGAATAAACTCAAAAACTACTGAATCGATTTAAAAAAAAAACACTAATGGAAAGCTACACAATCCCCGAGTAACAGAGGCTATATTTTATCCCAGTATTCCCACGGGAACGAGAATTACGGGAGTGAAACCGCACAGAACCACTCGTTCTAAATCTATATAATTATATAAAATTATAATCTGACTGACTGATTGGTGATGTATCAACGCACAGCCTAAACCGCAGGGTCTAGAGACTTGAAATTTTGCACATAGATAGCATAAATAGTGTAGACATATACTAAAAAAGGATTTTGCTAAATTCAACCCCTAATGGGATGAAATAATCGTGCGCGAGCTAAGCCGCTGGTAAAAGCTGTAAATCAATAAAATGTCAACGCCACTTTGAAGAAAATTCGTATCTTGAACCGAGTCGGCGTACATTTGTGTTTTTACAATATCCGACTGTAGTAGTAGTAGTAGTAGCAGTAAATGGCAATTGGTTATCATTTTCAGTTCAATTTAACGTTTGCTATTTGAATTGGGACCCAAGATGGCAAAGTCCGCTTATAGAGAAAGAGATCAACAGTTTTTTTTCTTTTCAAAACTTAGAACTATGTAATTGAAATCCCACAATAAAACATCCAATAAGTACTTCGTATTGATATGACAGATATACATATTTATAATATTAGTATTGAAAAAAAAACTAAGAACTCATAATTTTATGTGTTCATACGATATGACAATTAATCTATGTACAATCGTACAATACAATTGTACTTATGGCAGCGCCCCGCGGTTTCACCCGCCTAGTTCCCGTTCCTGTGGGAACACAGGGATAAAATATAGCCTATGTGTTAATCTCATGTATAAGCTATATAACTGTAAAGGTAGTTTTTGCGTGAAAGAGGAACAAACATCCATCCAGACATCCATACATCCATCTAAACAAACTTTCGCGTTTGTAATATTAGTAGGATTTAGGCAATAATAGGCAATCTAACAGCATGTTAAGTTAAAAAACAAATTGTAGTTAACGTTTTACAAACATAGATCACTTCTATAAATACAACAGCACGAAAGTTTTATAGGATAGATAAATAGATAGATAGATAAATCATTTTATTGCAACACAATACACACACACACACACAATAAGAGAGAAAAAAAAAGATAAACACATATTAAAACAAAAACACTATACAAATCGGTTCATCTTAATAACAAAATACCTATTTACTAACTAAACATTGCAATGTATGTGTGTGCGTGACGGTGCAAAGGGACACAGCTCAGCGTAGCTTTGCTCAAAGAACAAAACACAGAT
The DNA here is from genome assembly GCA_963855545.1 of Ethmia dodecea. NCBI lineage: Eukaryota > Metazoa > Arthropoda > Insecta > Lepidoptera > Depressariidae > Ethmia > Ethmia dodecea. The sequence goes on from OY979442.1 coordinate 12,810,836, forward strand.
TTACAGCTGCGACCAGAGGTAACGGGAGCAGCATCAAATGTACACCATCAGGACAAAGTCAAAAACTGGTGATTGTGTTTATGTGTGGAAACGTGCAGTAGTGTATTAGTAATAAGTAATATAAATAGCATAAGGGTGAGGCCGCGAATTTTTCCACTTTTCATGACCTTCAAAGAAACCTTCTTGTTTTTCATAGAAAGTTATAAAATAAAGATTTCCTTGATTTTTTTTAAAAACTATATGGTCTTTATCTAGCTTGGCCAGTTGTCAAAGTCTCAATATTGTGGTACACAACCGTATAAATTGAAGAATCTCATAAAAAAATGGGAAAAAATGTGTAAAACCGCCGTGCTTTTTGGTACCCTGCGCACTTTCGAAGATAATAAAAAAAAGAACTTTGCTAATGTTGGTCAATTATTATTCCTACGATAAAAGCATATAAATCTACGCAAATTATAAGAAATGCTTGTAACTAGAGCTATTTAATATTGTCATTTTACTAATTTGTATAATTGATTGCGATATCATACTATTGCGCGACTTTTGTTGCGCAACCAATATTTAATTACAGTTTGTCAGTCACATTTCGTAGATTTATGTTCTTTTGAAATGGCAACACCGATGCGTCTTATCTATGGAAGCAAACATGACAGGTGCCATATTGAAGAAGATATTGTGTCAAACTTGTGGTGAAGTGCAGTGGTCTCTGTTTACGTGAGCAAGTTTTTTCGCAATTTTAAAGTCAAACTTGAGATTTTTGCAAAGATTTTAACTGCGCTTGATTCTTAAAAACGCAGGGGATGTTATAGTGCTTATTTTAATTGAAAATATTCATAAATTGTGGAGTAACGCTTGTTTACTTTTGCGCGTTTTTATTTTTGCGCTACTTTTTCGTCACTATTGCGCGACCAGTTGCGAAAATATTGCATCACTACTACTGCGCTACCAAAATAAGGTCGTGGTACACTAGTTTCAGAAACATTGCACATTTTTTTCGTTTTATTTTTAGATTCTCTTGGAAGTATACCCACCTACTGTTATCCTACTAATATTATAAACGCGAAAGTTTGTGAGTAGGTGTGGATGTGTGGAAGGATGTATGGATGTTAGTTACTCTTTCACGCAAAAACTACTGAATGGATTTTAATGAAACTTTACAATAATATAGATCATACATCAGAATAAAACATAGAGGTAGGGTAGGGGTAGGAATTTTATTTAATTTTTCACCCTATACACACAACTTCAAGTACCTAGTTTTTGTGGCTCGGTATACTCCAACCTTTATAATTTTGCACGACTATTTTGCGATACTACTTTTACGTCACCGTCACGCAATCTTATGCGTCACTGCTGCGTCATTTATGGCAAAATTCGCGGCCTCACCCATAAATAGTTATATAATGCGTGAAGGTAGTGTAAAAGAGTGCAAAAATACTAGACTAGACTAATAGATATTTACAGAATAAATATACGGTACCTTAAAAGACTTCTTAGAGAACCATGAATTCTTATTGCAAAGATTGGCTGAGCTGCCCTCTAGGACAGGAGTTGCCGGCAGCAGGTGATTGCTCTTGCAGCTGGCGTGCCTTGTCACTGTGAAAAAATAATATTATTTATTTGCTGTAAGAGCAACATAATAGTAAAACACTTAGGTGCAAATATTCTTGATCTGCGGACCCCTATTTTTCCTGTTACCGATGGGAGTTTTCCCCAAAGCCTTTCCGTACTTCCCGTCACTAGTTAACAGTAACAACTAAATATTTTAAATACGCAAGTGTCCTCATTTGTTTGTTTGTTACGCTTTCACGCCTCCACCACTAAACGGATTTAAAAATTATTTTACCAATAGAAAGCTACAATAATCAAAGAGTAACATATGTTGTATTTTATCCTACGTAGGTATTCCCAGTTCCCACGAAAACGGGAACAAATAAACGGGAATAAATAAAATAAACAGTGGCCTTATTGCTTTTCTTTAAGGGACTTTAAATGGCTTGGGTACGGGAATAAGCCCCAGTTATTTTTTTTTATGATAAACAAGGGGGCAAACGAGCCGACGGGTCACCTGATGGTAAGTGACGTCCGTCGCCCATGGACACCTGCAACTCAAGAGTCACAACTGCGTTGTCGACCTTTGAGGTGGGAGTAGGGGGAGGGAGGGGTATATTGGAATGGTATTTATTTATTGTTTACACCAATACATTGAATAAGGTTGAAATAATTTTACATACTAGCTAAGTATAACAAGATAAACACCACTTACACTTATAATTTAAAAGTACCTTAATAAAATATTAGAACGAAGATAGCAGAGTGGTTAGAAAATGGTCGGTATAATCTAACAACAAAATATAAAAATAAATAGTTCAGATCAATGTTGTCAGGCGGATGCCACTGGGTATTCCTACAGCGCATTGCTGTTTGTGCTTACATACAATTTGAACAAACAGTTATTCCAGATGCTGAAATTGTCTGCCAATATTGGAGACTGGCGCGATAAAACGACTCCCTTGACTATATGTTACAGATCCCAAATTATGTCGGCCCTAACTTTATTTTGATGAAATGACAAACAAACAAGGCATTGTATGTATTACATATTGTATTTGTTTTGTACCGTGTATCGTTCGCTTTTCTTGACAAAAATAGCCTTTGTCATTTATGTCTTTCCTCAAAGCAGGAGGCAATATATTTTAGAGCTAAATTACTTTTACATACGGCGTATAAGAAAGTAGTAAACAGACCGAGCACAATTTTCGTATTTTAAAATCTAGCGTCCATGTTCAAAGCAAGATTTAAAGCATCTTCTTTAGCTTAAATATTCACATCCTCGTATCTTTAGTACAGAAAAAGTATTTACATTGAAGTAAGCTGCTACAGTACGGATACTCGTATATACGGAGCAGGCAAATGCTCAATGCAATTAGCAGAATAATAATATCATATTATGAAAGTCATTTTTGGAAGGTTAGTTAGTAAATCTAAATCCATATATTTCTTTAAGTAAAAAATACTCTTATAAACGTCAATAGTCGTATAGCAAGGGACTCTAAGATCGTCCATAGAGATGGCTATTATGTAAACATCAGTTTATCTCCACCGACAAGTTGCTAGTTCCAAAAGCAGTACTCCGAGAAGAACCAGCAAGAAACTAAAAGCAGCTCTTTTTTTACCCGACTCCGCCAGAAGGAGGGTTATGTTGGAGGGTAAAATCCGTTGCGTCTTTTTAAATATTTAAGCATACGTAGCGATATAGAGACAGATAAAGCGACTTTGTTTTATAGTATGTAGTGAAGTGGCACTGGGTATATCAAATGTAGAAAAAAACTAAATGGCGGATTTTTGGCGCCAAATTGTGAAAAAGAAAAATAAGAAAATCGAATAAATATGTTAAGTGGAGTATCATTGAATAGGTCAATCGAGCTCCACTTAGGCCCAGCGCACACACTGGAAACGCGGACGAGCGCATTTTAAGACAATAATTTAATATAAGCCTGAACGACTTGGACATACGGTCAATAATGAAATTGGGTTTTTTATACTGGATAAATAAATAAATAGTAACTTAACACATTCACCTGGGGGCACACCACTGGAAGCACGGAAGAACGGATTTTGATTCAAAAAAGTCATCATAATTATACTTACACTGCTGTCGGTTGTAGTTATGCTGGATCTCATGCTTCATCCCTCTCCACAGCTTGTGAACTATTAGGGAGTACGCGAAGGACATGATGAAGATTGGCACTAGTAGCAATGTTCCATCCAGGCCCAGGTTGAAGACCCGCTCGAGCTCCAAGCTCGTCCATACTTCCCGGCATTTGTAAGCTGGTAAACATGGAAGGAATATCAAAATTATGCCACATTTAATTCTTTGTCTACATCTTATTTATTATCCCTGAAACTGTTCTTAATATATACTTTGAATAAATACGAGTAATAGGTTTTTCTTCTAAACCACGTTTTGGACGCAAAATATTGTTTCAGAATTAAGTTCCAACGGAAAAATCTATCTATTACATAATATTACATACTGTATACTGGATGATTTTTTTTACCGTCTGGAAAAAATATGACGTATAAGGTATCTAGAGCCGAAGTTATACACGAGATTATTTGGTAAATATAGTCATGTTTAGTGCAATTTACAAAATCTAGAAAACTACGCACAGTAGGTACTACGCGCAGCTGGCGGTTGTAGGTAGATTGCGCATAAATGGAAGCTACGAGCGCGGTTCTTTTTAAAATACTATTTCAAATATCTCAGTGTGTATTATTGACTATAATTGCTCGTATATTAGTTTAAGTAAGAAAAAAATTTTTTGAGAAAAAAAACTTTTTTTTTAGTAACATTGCCAAATGAATCTATTACACTTACCTATCACACCACATTTTTTTCCAGACGGTAAAAAAGTCACCCTGTATAATAATAGATACTGTAACAAAAACGAAATAGTACATGTAATGAAATACTGTACATGAAATAGTTAAAAAAAAACTTGAGAGGTGTCAAGGGACACCCGGATGGAACGAAGTTCCATCATCATCATCATTATTTAGATTTATCATGGAGCTTCAACTATAGCAAAAAGTGTCGGTCGTTACAACTTTTGGTCTTATTTTTTTCCGTCTAGACCCCTTTCGCAAATCGGAAGTGTAGGATAGCTGTAGATTTAGATATCAAAACAATTTATTTTTTATTTTTATCCGTCTGTCTGCTTATCTGTCTGGACACGGATCACACAAAAACTACTGAACAGATTTTGATTAAATTTGGCTTGGTGATAAATGAGTAAATGGATCAACAATTATGGTACTATTCACTACAGGAAAATATCTCATTCCCACGGCAAAATATAAAAACTGGTTATAAAGAGAAATACGTACTACTCCGAAACGATAACACCTAGAAACTTGGAATATGGTATGAAAGCGTCCTATATGTTTATGTATATCAAGGGATGTTTAGAAATTCCTACGGACATGAGAATAAACTGGATCCGGCAAGGATCCGGCAACGCTGGTCGGCACACGCTTTTACCTTCATTAATATTTTCAGGGAAGCCTTTGAAAGATAATCTTTGAAATATGTAGGTAGGTACTTGTTGAATTGCGGCCCTTTTACCACAAGGGATAAGAAAATATTATGCCTTACAATTGAATTGGTTGATGTTAGGCGTAGTATGACCAACATTATTTGTTATCGTATTTTCTTTATACTTATTAGGTACATCTTCTTACAACCGCTTAATAATCTAATAATCCGCTTAAATATCTGTTTTATATAATACTAGCGACCTGTTTAAGATATATAATTTTGAATTCCCCAAAAATCCGAAGTACTAATGTCTGATGAACGTATACATGGTCATTTTACATTAAGTGCAAATATTTAAAGGGTAGGTCAAAAAATTTTCAAGAAAAAGTTTTCGGCATTGATTATTATTTTTCAAGATAACATTGATTATTGCAAAAATTTAAAAACAAAGTAACACGCTCTACATAAACAATACACGTACACTACCCAATCAAAATTTGCGCGAAAATAGCAAAAAATTTTTAAAAAAAGCCTTTAAAAGTCTTAGTCTCGTTTTAGTGCGGTAGTGCAGGTTTATGTAAAAACTAACGTTTTTTTCTCTCTCTCTTTATATAATTCTATTTCTCTTACATATTTGTATTATTATATATATTATTGTATATATTATTTCCTTTAAAATATTTGCACTCGATTTAAAATGATCTTACACACCCATAATGTCTTATAAGAATCAGGCGGGATTTATTGAACGGTCGTCACCCTTAATACAAGGATATATCGAAAAATTTCTATAGAATAATTTCTATAGAATTTTACTACTCAATCTCCAAGTAAGCCTTTTCTAGACAAAGTACGCCTCAAACGATCTGTGAAATATGGTCAGTTTTATATCAGGCCCCCTAGGAAAGTGGGATTGTACAATCTAATCTAATCTAATCGAATGATCTTAGATATTGACATGTATGGGATTGACAGTAGCGTTAGCGCTCGTTTGGCATGTGCTTATGTCAATCCCATACATGTCAATCCAAAAGATCATTCGATTAGATTGTGCAATGCCAAGTGGCTATGGAGACTGGCCTGACAATCAATGAAAAAAATCACTTACCGTTTCCTCTCATCGGTTGCAGAGTTGAGACCATCAATATGGGAGAGTTGAGAATAACTGACAATATCCAAACCATAGATATCATCTTGTACGCGTGGCATTGCGTCTGCCATTTCCTGGATTTGAGAGGCCGGCAGATCGCAAAGTAGCGCTCCAGAGATATCGCGACCAGGGTCCACACGTCAACCGATACTGAGACCGCTGAAAGTAAAAAATGATAGTAAAGTAACAGCTTATTTTATATTCTACTTTTAATGTATTTTTGGTGCATCAGCGCATAACCGTTTCGAAGGTTTTCCCAATGACTCGACTCGAAGGAGGATACTGACAACCAGCATTGATGCTAAGGATCCTTCCTTTTCAGTAGGTACTATAGACAAACGCTTAGCCTGATACATTTGGAAGAAATGTCACTTGAAAGCTCAAGCTTTAATTATCCCGCCCCTAATTAGAGTTACATAATCACAAGCTAGTAACACGGCTTCTTTTATTCCATCCCAATCCATTCATCAACACGAAATTGTCATTAACATGAAAGAAACACTTTTTTGTAATTGTCATTGTTACTACAAAGGACTGTTTTGTCGCCACGTGGGGGGAAGAGATACTGCTTTGTGCTGAATGCTTTTATATAAATTGACAAGTTTCTGCCCCCGACTTAGTCTGAGTTCAGCGGGCGTATTCACGGAGGCTCGATACCGTTTCCGTTCGATTCAGATCGAGTGAAAAAAATTCCGAAACCTTATGTCACATATGACATTAGTTTTCGACACCAACATCAGCCCATCTCGAAAGTGTTCGACAGATTTTCCGCTGAGTCGAATATCGAATGTCGAAGCTCTGTGAATACGCCTGCTGGTACGAAAAGTAGCCTATAACCCTTTCGGCCGCCTATGTAACTGTGTTTTGTAACCAGTTACAAAAGAAGAAAATTTCCTTTTTTCTCGTAACCAGTTACAAACTAAAATCTTTTCGGCTGCCTTTGTAACTACGTTTTGTAACCGCAGCGAGGTTACAAACGAATAAAGTTTTATCTTTTCTCGTTACCAGTTACAAGCTAAGACTTTTCTATCCTCAAAGTGATTTGACACTTGAAAAATCCAGGTTACCCTCCTGCCAACTTTCTTCAAGATCGGTTTAGCTTGTGAGAAGGTAACAAAACTAAACAAGGACAGAGTTACTTTCGCATTTGTAATATTAATTGGGATGGGACTCACTGCAAACTTACTAAATTAAAAAAATAAATAAATAGGTACTTAATAAAGAGCATGTTCTAAAGTCGCTCTAGAGACGACATTAAAGGAGAGTAATCTTGGCGAATTGATAATCTTGTACTAGGCTAATGATTGTGATTTTACAAAACGTATGATACCTCCACGGTTATTACGCAAACATATGGCAACATACGTACTGTATCTATGTGAAATTACGTGAATTTCCTCATGCTGTCTGGGTCATAATGAATCTACGAACATTATGTCCGTTTATCTTGACTGATAGAGACAACGGGTTTGTGGATAGCATGAGTGTTGGAGTGAGAGAAATTTACTTTAATAACGTTAATTAGGTTGACGTATTTCAAACATCAACATATAATAAAAAAAATATATTAGCGTCGTGTTATGTATGTGATATACTGATTAGCATTATTTTTGAAACATTGTTTTTTTTTGCTTGCTTGCTTAGCATTAAATTTAAATTAAAAAATTGAATTAGTATTTACTTGTATTCCTAAGGCTTTTTTAATATATTACCTACAAAACGGTACCTATACCTACATCACTAACTAAACCCGTGGTAAGGCAATCGATGGTGAACTTACGTTAAAAATTTTTTTCACTTCGGGAACTACTTTTTAGGGTGCCGTACCCAATATGTAAAACAGGACCCTATTACTAAAACTCCGCTGTCCGTCCGTCTGTCACCAGGCTGTATCTCATTAACCGTGATAGTTAGACAGTTGAAATTTTTACAGATGATGTATTTTTGTTGCCACTATAACAACAAATACTATAAAACAGAACAAAATAAATTATTGTTTTTTCCGTTTGTTATAAATAATGGTAAGGAAAAACCGGCACTTGGCCAATTTAGAATAGAAATTGAGTTGATTGATGGATAGAGTGAAAAATAGTGTGATTTGAGAGCGCGTTGAGACTTGAAATATGATATAGTGACTAGGAATGAAAAAGGAATGCTGAGGTGGTTTAGTCACATTGAGCGGATGAATGAAAGTAGCTCAATGAGACCAATATACAAGGGTGTCGTGTAAGAGCGAGTTGGTAGAAGACGATCTAGGCGTACCTACGTCGATCAGATCGGCGAGGTATTGAAGAAAACCCTGATAAAGAGTACCTACCCGAAACCGACGCGCATGCATGAGTCGTTTGATAAATGTGGAGGAAGCACGAGAGATCTGCCAGGTTCGTAGCAAGTTGCAGTATAATATCTATATCTATTGTGTCTGCCTACCCCAATGGGAAATTGGCGTGATATTATGTATATATGTATGGAATACCCATCAATTTTTTATAGTCGTACCTATTTCAAATGATTGATTATATTGGCTCTTATAGTTCTTTTTCGTTTCTTTCCTTTTATGGCAAGAAGTTACGGACGATAACTACATAGTTTACCTTTGTGCGATGCTGAATCCCCCCTCTATGTAAAAGCTCTACCGCTCGTGTCCATACACGCAAAAGACAGTTTTTTTTCCGCTTCGGGGATTTAGCTAACATGTACCCATAGACTAAACTTTCTCATAAATTCACTTCGAATATTGTAATAGCATATATAGGTAGGAATGCTTTAGTTGCAATAGATCCAATAATTTACCGCACGACTGATTGGCATTCCAATAACGTAGCCAATAACGAGATGCTACAAAGCCATCTATAAAATCTTCGCCTAGAGTGTAACCGTAAAATGCTTCAATGAACCAAGAATACTATACTAATTGGACTAGAGTAAGGGTATTTGTGCTTAGAAACTGGAAACCAGCTCCATCTAGAAGGTTTTATACCTAGTAAACTTTATGCCTGATTTTATGATAGGTCTGGCACATGAAAATTTGCCTCATCAACATCTACGTAGTTGGTATAACATTAATTATTAGTATCAAAATTAAAAAGTCAAATAAAGAATACCTACACTTAGAAACGTCAAAAGTCTTATATCAAGGGACTCTATTGATAAATGAACTTCTAGAGCAAGTGACAGAAAAATTTTAGTTGGCTGATATAATTGCAAAACTGTCGCCGTTTATTTGGAGCAATATGCTCACCTACTCCTACATACGTATTTCTCTAAAATTACTACTTCATATTAAACTATACTGCGCACAAAATATATATTTCATCTTGCTAAACGTTTTCGGAGTCTCAGTTTGTTATTACATCATACTAGTACGTAAAGAGTGAAATATTGAATATTCTATTGCGCTTTGATAATTTTGATGTTTGATATACATCTAGCAGATACTAACCTCGGTAATATTTGATTTCTTTGGTTCAGAATTAAATATATGTATATGAGTAATTAATGAAGGTGAATATTTGAAGTTCCATTTACTTTGTTATGTATGATACAGAAAACAATGTGTTCGCAATAACATTCGCGACTATTGAAAATACACTCACCGGCACGGAATCTTGGCCAAGCACGAAACTTACGATAACATTAATTGGATACATTTTAAATTATTTATTTAAATGCAGGGTTTTTCAATAAGTGCTAGTTTAATGTATTGTGTAATTTAATAAATAATTTTGAGATGAATATTGAACATAAAAAATAAATGCAAAAGACGAATTTTTCGCTAAAACAATGTTGTTCGTTCTAGTGATACAATTCAAAAGTTTTAGCTTCTTTTTTCATTGTTTCTTAATTTTAATATCGTGTGTGGCCTCCTCTAGCTCTAATCACAGCCTGCATTCGATCGGCCATGCTCTGAATGAGATTTCTGATGTCCACTTGACCAATGTCATTCCACGCCTCCAGTGCCGCGTTTCTCAGCTCCACAAGAGTTTGTGGAGGGTTCAAGCTGGACCTAATCTTTCCCATAACCCGTCCCAAATGTGCTCAATTGGATTTCAATCCGGTGACCGAGCTGGCTACTCCAATTTCTGAATACCGACCCCTGTAGGTAGTCATTAACACAACGGGCAACGCGAGGGCGCACGTTATCGTGCATTAGCAAAAACTCTGCTCATCCGATAAACTCCAAATAAGGCATAACGTGATCCTAAAGGATCTTCTCATCGTATCGAATAGCAGTTAAGCGGTTGTCAACCATGCCTAACTCTGTACGAGCGTCAGAACGTATCCCGCCCCACACCATTATGTACCCTCCATGAAAACAGTTTGTGTAGTGGTTATGGGCAAGTACTGTTCTCTTTGCCTTCTCCATACTCGTACTCGACCGTCTGGAGCTTGCAATGCTATTCTACATTCATCAGAGAACAAAACCCTGGTCCATTGCTCATGGAGCCAGTTAGCGTGTTCTCGTGCGAATCGTAGTCGAGATACTCGGTGCTGTCGGAGAAGTTCAGGTCTTCGAGCAGGTCTACGGGCTCTTAAATTAACTTCCTCCACTTGCCTTCTTATGGTACGCTCGCTTACGTTGACATCTATTGCGATTTTGAGCCGCTGTCTTATCTCAACTGCTGTAAGGTACCGATTCCTTAAGATTTCCAACACAATAAATCTGTCATCGCACGATGATGTGCATCGTACTCCTCCACTTCCTGATCTGAATGTATAGCGGCCGGTCTCCTGGTAATGCCTGAGTGCATATTGCATTGATGAACGCGGTACATTAAGCACTTCAGCAACTTCACGCTTCAGCTTCACGGGTCAGCCCTTCGCCGATCATAACTACAGCTTGTGCAACTTGTTGTGGTGTTAAAGTCATTTTAAATCGAAGTTTAACACTTAGCAATTATCAGAAAACAAAAACAAAAAACAAGAAGAACTTAATTACAGCAGTAAATTAAAAAAAGAGACTTTGAAAAAAGTGTTCCGAACGCTCAGGAGATCCACTAACAAGTAAATCTTAAAACAAATGTCGAAACTCGCATAAACATTACGAACTATCCACTAAAGTTTAAGAAAACAATCTTTGAAATCTAACATCATTCAAATTATTCAAAAAAAATTATTCAAAGTTGTATTCTGCAACTATATACCTTTGGCCAAGTTTCCGTGCCGGTGAGTGTATGAAACTTCTATTTAAACCCGAAGTTTTGAGGTGTCGATCTGAACTAGACGGGAATATACTGGATGATTTTTTTTACCGTCTGGAAAAAAATATGACGTATAAGGTATCTAGAGCCGAAGTTATACACGAGATTAATTGTTAAATATATTCATATTTAATGCAATTTACTAAATCTAGAAAACTACGCACAGTACTCCGCGCAGCTGGCGGTTGTAGGTAGATTGCGCATAAATGGAAGCTACGAGCGTGTTTCTTTTTAAAATACTATTTCAAATATTTCAGTGTGTATTATTGACTACAATTGAGTCATGTATATTAGTTAAAGCTAGAAAAAAAAATTGAGAAAAAAAAATAATTTTTTTGTAACATTGCCAAATGAATCTATTACACTTACCTATCACACCACATTTTTTTCCAGACGGTAAAAAAAGTCACCCTGTATATTAGATACTTTAGTGAACACCCATTACTTTGTTCGATAGCTTATTTTCGTATTATGTTAAAAATAAAATAAAAAGGGTCACACGGGGTATTCAATTCTTGGAAATACCCACTTTTCTCCATTTTTGGATCCCTAAACGTTACGTGTGGTGAGCCTATCGAATCGGACCGGGTACTGCTACTACACAATACTATACATGCCTTAGAATGCAGAGTCAGTACAAATGAAGAACACACACATTAGTACATATAAATATGTGTTCTTTATAAAAGACTTTTGACAGACAAGAGGTCTCGCTCCACAGCACCTGCGAAGGCTTCTTAAACTAACTAATTATTAATATTGATGTATGTACTATCGACAAACGTTAAGCCTCATACATTTGGAAAAATTGTCGCTTGAAAACTCAAGTTTTTATCACCCCGACCCTAATTTCTATTCAGATCCATTCATCGATCCGAAGTGGTCATAAAAATGAAAGAAACCCTATTTTGTAATTGTCATTTTAACTATAAGAGAGGGCTTTGTGGCCACGGGGTGGGAAAAGACAGCTGCTCGCAAAAATAGTGTATCAGGCAGAACTTTTACTGATAGTACCTACCTGAGAAGTTAGGGTATTCCACATGCAACAAAGAAAGATTTCAATGCTCTAGGTCCAGCTAAATCTAAGTCAAAAATAATATTAAATAAATCATACGTCGCACTTGCTGCTCTCTTTCAGTTAGCCTGCTACATATATAATCACGTGAATATAATTTCCAGTAGCAAGTGGTATTTTTCATCATTATAAAAAAATATTGCCTTTGAATTTTTTTTAAATCGTCGACGGAAAGAAATAATAGTGCTGTCTGCAATTCGGCTGGTAGTTAGTGTTACTTACAGTGTATTACCTATTTGTGAAACACACATAAGTTTCGCGATTCACTGTAGCAATTTAATTGCAAAGTAACGTAAAATATATATGTAGTAAGATATAATGGATTCCGTAAAAGTTATTAAGGCCGAGCAAATATTGAATCCCTCGAGCGACTGAATTTCAGACAGAATAATATTTCAATACAATAATTTGATTTGCGATTTACTGATACCACTTGGCATGGAAATACGATTAATTGAAATTCTTACACTCTAAATATGGTGGGTAAATTTCAAAAATATAAACAAGAGTAGAACCTTTTTCCAAGAAAAAACCATTAGCATAATAAAAGATATGAAAAAGCTCAACATAGTTTTTTTAAATTTTAACAGCAAAACTTATTATTACTTATTTTAATCAATTGAATGATAAATTAATACATAATAACATGTTTTAAATTTCAAAGAATTCCAAAGAAAAATTGCTTGTTTATTTTAAGAGTAGTAGATATAAACCTAAAAGGGTTCGTTTATACTCACCTTGCAAAAAGGGTATTAGTTTGCAAAGGACTGCTCCAAATAGGAACCTCCTGTAGATTTGTCCAACGAGGGTGAAGGGTAGACAAAACACCCCAAGTAGGAAGTCGGATATTGCCTGTAAATAAAATAGGGTATGTAAAATTTATAAAAGACAATGTGATAATATTCTAGGATGCTCTCAATTTTCGAATAATATTTCTCTCAAACCATCTGCTTGTGTAGGAAACTGACTGGCTGATTGGCTGACTGACTGACCGATCAATCAATGCATACTCGAAACTGCTGCATCTAGAAGCATGAAATTTAGCACAAGGCACTGAGTAGGGGTTTTTGGAAATTACAACGAAAAAAAAACGGATTCAGCGCGGGCAACGACGACGCTGGTCACCCACTAGTTATCTATAGGTTTTATATTTATATTTTTTACGTAATAACATGTAGAAAGTTTAAGACCCAAAAACTTTCTTTAGTTATTAATTAAAAACGAAAAAAAATATTCTGGCTCAACTCGGTAAAAACGGTTTTCTGTTCTAGGATTTTTTGTGAATCGATTCGAATTACGCTTGCTAAGGATATCCCTTTCCCCGTCGAGATTATGCTTTTGTATTCAATTACACCGTAAATAAACAAACAGACTAGATTTTCAAATCCCAGTGCACCTGAAACGTACAAAATCTAGCTGGAGGATATTCTAAGTACTGAGTTTCAACATCACAAACATTTCGAATTGAGGTATTGGTCGTGGTACACCTTGTCAGTTCACCTAGGTGTACCATGAACATTTTTTTTGTTGGTGGTTCACCTTTCCTTATAATAATAATAATAATAATAATATAATCTCACGCCTTTTATCCCCGAGGGGGTAGGCAGAGGTATTCCATTACTGGATATACCCACATTTCACGAGATACATTGGACCCCTAAACGTGATAGGTGGTGAGCCCATCGCCGGACCGGGTCTGTTTACACATGTCTCAGAATTAATTCTGAGACCTGCGGGTTTCCTCACGATGTTTTCCTTCACCGTCGAGCTAGTGATAAATATGTACGTAAGTTTTTGAAAAACTCATTGGTACATGCCAGGATTCGAACCCGAGCCTCACTGATTTTCGGCCAGCTCTTTAACCGTCCGGGCTATCACTGCTCTATAATACCTTTCCTTTCATAAAAAAATAATTGTAAAAACGCATGGTTCGTGGTTTACCTGTGAAAAATCTAAAATAACGCATCTCTTTTCTATGAGATTTCTAGGAGCCACTATTGAAGTGAAAATAGGGATTAAAAACCGTCCAAGTGCGAGTCGGGTTCGTTCACGATGAGTTCAGTACCACCATACATACCAAAATTGGAGCAAAACACTTATTAATTTTTTCCTTTTTTTTTTGTAGCGCCTACAGGAATATACATACACTTTGTATACATTTCAAGTGTCGACCAACTTATTGAAAATATGAAATTCGATGAACGTTTCTTGCGACCCCAGTTTATTTTCAATTTTGTTTGATTTTTATTATTTGTGTTTATAGAAATACAAATTCCGAGAAAATGTCAACTGCCCAAGTATTACGGTTCCTGATACACTGACAAACAGACAGATGGACAGAAATAGGGTCTCGTTGACACCCGTTAGGTAGGGAACCCTAAAAAAACTACCAGATAAATGAGTATAATCATCCGTAAGAGACTTAAGTTACAAATACTAATAATGATTAAGCTTGCTCACATCCATAATCAGACAGATGGATGGTACCCTATTTAAGTAAATTACTAAACTCAGTATAAAACTATTTTTCGTTCAATCACTCTCCTGAGTAACGAGCAACTAAGTTCATTCACTTTCCCAAGTGTTTTCATTAATGAACAGTTCGTTTAACGGCTTAGTGAGTTGGAGTATATTCGAGTACTTTCTCGTATTTCCAGCTCAACAATAATAATTGGTTAAGTATTTTTAAGAGTTCAAAGATATAGAAAGACTTCGAAAACTTCCTAGGGTTTTTCGCATTCCAAATGTCATGATCATCATGTTAGCGATTCTAACTTTTAGACGTAATTTTATTTTAGATTGAATTCTTACAATTAATTTATTTACTGCTATATATTAAGCTTTATTTATTACGTTTTAATTTCTAATAGAAAAAGTATTTATAAGATATATCAATCTTTTTAATTTGTAATAGCTTTTACCCGCATCTTGGCTCGCGCACATTTATTTCACCCCCTTAGGGGGTGAATTTTACAAAATCCTTTCTTAGGGGATGCCTAGCACTGTGGGTACAAGCTATCTATGTGCAACATTTTAACTCTCTAGACTTAGCGGGTTAGACTGTGCGTTGACATATCACTAATCAGTCAGTTTATTATTTTATATATACCTACTAGCGACCCGCACCGGCTTCGCACGGGTGCAATGCTAATACCAGAGACCAGTTTATTTAAACTGGTCTCTGCTAATACTAAAACCTTCCTCTTGAATCACTCTATCTATTAAAAAAACCGCCTCAAAATCCGTTGCGTAGTTTTAAAGATTTAAGCATACAATATAGGGACATAGGGATATAGGGACAGATAAATCGACTTAGTTTTATACTATGTTGTGATAAGAAGATGTTGCATTACATTTACATAAAAAAACCAAAGGTGCAATGTAGCAGAGGTAATCCATTTCTAGAAATACCCACCTTTCACCAGTACATATATTCTTTGGACCCTTAATCGTAATAGGTGGTGAGATCATTAACAGACAGGGGTGCTACACATGTCTCAGAATTAACTCTGGAAGCTGCCTTGAGCTAATGATGAACATTAATTTACATAAGAGACTCTAAAAAACTTATTAGTATATATGCCCTTGGCAGCCTCAAGCATGCATGACAAGCCAGAAGCTCTATAACCACAGCAATATAATGCACCTACGTATCAATAGGTCATTAACCCGGAAATAATGGTTCATTACATACATGACATTTTATTGGATATCGGAATGGGGCAGTTCGAGAAAAGGGACATTCCTAGAATTTTCCTAAAGGTTTTAATGAAAATCTTGGTTTATGCATGGGATTCGTAATGCTGACTACATTGCCTAACCTTGGAACCGCGCGGTGCTTGACTAAAGGCTTTTAGCAAATTGGCACAGCTATTGTGTTCTTTATTGATAGAAACACTTTACAGTGATAAATGATAATAATAAAAAATTGTGGGACACAATTCACACACGGTTATCTAGTTCCAAACTAAGCAGAGCCTGTACTATTGGTACTACATAACTGATAGATTTTACTTAAATATAAAATATATTAATAATAATAATAATTTATTTCAAGTTACACACCCAGTATTAAACACCCAGACACGAAGCCAACAGACATATTCAGGCACACAAATTTTGGCCCCGAGCGCGAATCGAGCCCGCGACCTCCGGCTCAGAAGGTAGGGTCACTACCAACTGAGCCAACAGGCCCGTCAAATGAATAAGGCTGCGTTCAGATGTACCTAGAGATGTTTACATGCGTGGCCTTGGCCAATTTAACAGCGTTAAAGCTCGCTGACGTGTGTTACACGTTTTACACAAATACCATTAATAATGTATAGGTGAAATTATTTTACTGAAAGAATAGTATATAATAATAATAATATAATCTCACGCCTTTCATCCCCGAGGGGGTAGGCAGAGGTATTCCATTACTGGATATACCCACATTTCACGAGATACATTGGAACCCCAAACGTGATAGGTGGTGAGCCCACCGCCGGACCGGGTCTATTTACACATGTTTCAGAATTAATTCTGAGACCTGTGGGTTTCCTCACGATGTTTTCCTTCACCGTTGAGCTAGTGATAAATATGTACGTAAGTTTTTGAAAAACTCATTGGTACCTACATACCAGGATTCGAACCCGAGCCTCACTGATTAAAGGATAGTACTCTGTTGAGCTTTAGTTCCTCAAATCAGTGGTTGTGAAAACTGGTGGTAATTGAATATTAGAGCTCAAATTCGAAGTGTCTAGCAATTGTATAGTAAGTACATATCACAGTTTCAAACTTGAAAGTAAAATAAACTGAATCTTCAAAGACTCGTAGTTATTGCACATGACTTCTACAAACGATTTTAGAAGAGATACCTTTGAAGCCGCTGAATTTAAAAACTTTGCAAAAACCTTCTTACATACAAAAAGACTTGCGATGAAATCGTTCCATCTGATCGGAAGGTACAATGCCGCAAACGATTGCGCAGATACAATCACAGACAGGCAGCAAAATAAAAGCTTTTTACTTAAAACACACTTATTTTAGTGTCAGGAGCTGTAAAAAGATGGGTTTATTCAGTACCTACGACTTTTAATATTATCTGTAGGCTGTCTCTTGACTTCATCACAATGACTTTAGTGAGGCTCAGGTTCAAATCTTGAACTTGATCTTGGGCTTGAACCAACGAGTTTTTTAAAAACATACATACACATTTACCACTAGCTCGAAGGTGAAGGAAACCCGGAAGTCCCAGAATTGATTCTGAGGCATGTATACCTACTAGCATCATCAGACGGGCCTGTTGGCTTAGTTGGTAGTGGTCGCGGGCTCGATCCCCGCTCGGTGCTAAAATTTGTGTACATGAACATTGAACATGTCTGTGTTTGGGACTAAATAACCGTGTGTGAATTGTGTCCCACAATTTACTATTGTTATTCTTATTATTATGGTCCGGATACAGACTCACCACCTGTCACGGTTATGGGTTCAATAAATATACTGCTGAAAAGTGGGTATTTCCAGGAATGGAATACCTCTGCCTACCCCCCGAGGGGGTTAAGGAGTTTGTCATTAATCACTTGGCTACAGATTTAGTAATAAATGTTTAATGTTACTTACCAAATTTAACAAATACACATTAGTGACTGTCCTCATCCTCCTATTGCTAGCTAGTGTTGCAATAACCATGCAGTTTCCCGATATCGATAGTAGGAATATCAGGAAATAAGGTGGTAA
Organism: Ethmia dodecea; assembly: GCA_963855545.1. NCBI lineage: Eukaryota > Metazoa > Arthropoda > Insecta > Lepidoptera > Depressariidae > Ethmia > Ethmia dodecea. The sequence continues at coordinate 12,829,021 of OY979442.1, forward strand.
GATGAACCGCCATTCGTAGGCGTTGCTTGTCACGTTATGTACAGCACTAGTGTTGCGCACTGTGACCGTTGCAGTGGTTGCAGCAACGTCCCGCATATGAAGTAAGGAGCTGATGTTGTAGTGATGTGTTGTGTTGTCCTCCATTTCAAAGGTTATCTAAAAAAAAAACAAATTATATTAAAAGAACTCTCAACCAAATGACAGATTAAATACGATCGCGATGGTGATATGATGAGTAAACCAGTTGGCTAGCCAGCCAACATGTCTCAGAATAAGCCTAGTGTGAGACATCTCGCAGCAACTCTGTCCCGGCGATAAGCTCACCACCTCTAACATTTTATTAAGGCGACCAAAAATATACTGGTCAAAAGTCGGTATTTTAATGAACAGGAAACCTTTACGCCCTTGGCGATAAAATGTAAGCGTTTTAAAAATCCATTCTTAATACCGTTATTCAAATCCATTTCCATCCGCACGAATTGTAAATGGACCGCAAACCAGAATTTAAATCCCATGTCGAAATTTTAATATTGCACAGAGGGGCCTTTTTCGGAAGAATTATTATTAAATTAAATTAATATTCAACGGTACGAAATACATACAAAATAATATAGGTACTTTCTACAAAATGTTATTTGATTATCAAAATAACATTTTGTAGAAAGTAAGTAAATTTCTTTTAATGTAGAGAGCAATGATAGCCCGAACGGTTAAAGACCCGGCCGAGAATCAGTGAGGCTCGGGTTCGAATCCTGGTATGTACCAATGAGTTTTACAAAAACTTACGTACATATTTATCACTACCTCGACGGTGAAGGAAAACATCGTGAGGAAACCCGCAGGTCTCAGAATTAATTCTGAGACATGTGTAAACAAGACCCGGTCCGGCGATGGGCTCACCACCTATCACGTTTAGGGGTCCAATATATCTCGTGAAGTGTGGGTATATCCAGTAAAGGAATACCTCTGCCTACCCCCTCGGGGATAAAAATTCGTGATATTATATCTTTTTATATTTATTAAGTAAATTTCGACATACACCCACAATTATTATTCTGACCTCTCCTAAAAGCGATAAGCATCTATTATTTGCTAGCTCGATGGTATCTAATACGATTAATTGCCACTAGAATTCCGACTTTGCAAAATCGATACTACAATCTGGAGTGATTTGCAAGTACGTTGTTCAATGTTCTTAAAATATTAAAAAGTTAAGTAAAACAAAATATATTTATAAAATAATACAATTAGAAACATTATTTATTACACACAGGAAAATTTATCCTACAAGATTAATCTCAAATCAAATCAAATCAAATACTTTATTTGCATGCCATAGGTTTTACAAGGTGTTATGGTACATATTAGCTCTATTCTATGGCACCCTGTAAGGGTGTCGCAAAGACAATCTATGGAGAGAGCGATCACACTTCAATATTGTTCTTAATTATGCGTACAAGTAATTAAAAGTAATATAAAATTAGTATATAGGTAATATTTATATAAGTAACTGTAAAATTATAAGTCGAAGTATTATTATATATATATATTTATATTATTATTAATATATTAAAACTATCATATTTGTTATACATATTTATTTACCTAATTAGTATTTTTAATTTTATAGTTTTTCATTAAAAACTCATTTAAACTATAGTAACATTTATTTACAAGAAATTTTTTAAGATGGTTTATAAAAAAATTCTTGTAAATCTCTCACATCACATACACGTTAAACAGGCATTAATTTCTCTTCCTTAAGGGAGTTTAAAATTATGTTCCTGCCATCTGCTTTTTACTTGGTTAAGATAATAACATACATTGTGTAATATAATATATCTAATGGCACGTCAGAAATTTGGTTAGAGTAGGTGTAAGTATCTACTCTTGAAATATGAATTCCACAAGTGATAATAATATTATCACATCAATTAACTACTTCACTGGTTTATTAAATGTAGTTCTTGAACTTTACCTAATTAAATTACCTTGGTTATTAATAACTAAACATCCCTAAAGTGAATTTTGAATCCTTTGCTTGTAGACACAGATATATAATAACAAAGGAACTCTAAAGAGTAAATAAAAACTACTTCAACGAGTAATACTAAAAATACAATCGAATTGAGGACCTCTTGCTTTTTTTTAAAGTCGGTTAAAAAGAGAATCATCGAAATCGGTTGGCGTGATATTGAGTTATTCGTCCATTTGTCGCGCACATACTTAATGCAAATTGACTTAAAGGGTTTTATCATGGATGCCATTGTTAGAACTGGACGAAATTAATAATAAAATGGGACCAATCCGAAAGCGCCAGCTTTCAAATAAAAAAAAAACCGGCCAAGTGCGAGTCGGACTCGCGCACCGAGGGTTCCGTACAACCTTGCAAATTTATGGTTTTCGTAATTTTTCCTTTATCTATGCTATAAGACGTTGCTTCGTACCAAATTTCAAGATTCTGAGTTCACGGGAAGCACCTTGTAGGTTTTGATTCCCTTGCAAGTGTCGAAAATTTGCGGCATAAACGGCTGTATCTTTTGATTGCGTTGGCTTAGAAGTTTGATTTTTTCACAGCTTCAAGGGACAGTAGACCTGAGTAATTGATATAAATTTCAGCTTCATACCTCCACGCGTTCCTGAGAAAAAGGGTCTTGACAGACGGACGGACGGACGGACAACAAAGTGATCCTATAAGGGTTCCGTTTTTTCCTTTTGAGGTACGGAACCCTAAAAACATCCAAATCGGTAATAAATATAAAAAAAACAACATACAGTTGATAACCTCCTCCTTAATTATTCCGTGAATTGACTAATTGGTTTTGCTAATGTTGTATTTTCCCACAGGAAATACAAATAATTTTGGCTGTACCATATATATAAAATACATTAGTTTTTAACACTATCGTAACAACATTAACTGAAGCTTGAAGTGGAGGCTTGGGGCTACAAAAATATCCATCATACATCTTTTATTGAGTTTTCTTTTCACTACACACTTTTACAGACACTTGCCACATAAATCACTATCACTAAAGTCAAAACTCAAAATGGAAAAAAATTGAATTTCCGCATAAAAGCCTTGCTATTGTCTTTGGGACTATAACTATATTTTTAAATTAAAGACATAATATATATTAGTGAGGTTCTGGTTCAAATCCTGGGATGTAATAATGAGTTTTTCAAAATTTACCTACGTATATATTAATCACTAAATCGACGGTGAAGGAAAACATCGTCAGGAAACCCGCAGGTCTAAAAATTATTCTGAGGAATGTGTAACAGACCCGGTGCGGCGATAGGCTCACCACCTATCACTTTTAGGAGTCGAATATTCTCGTAAAAATTGTAGTTATTACCAGAAATGGAATACCTCTGCCTACCCCCTCGGGATAAATTTTATTTTCTACATAATATATTCAATATTATGATATATGTACAAAATTTATGAAAATGTGGGTATTTGCAGGTAATGTACTTCTGCCTACCCCCTCGGAGATAGAAGGCTTGAGCATATTTATTTATTATACGACATCATAACTTCAGTTGTTTATATTATAAGTACTTTTGTTGTATTGTTAATCTACTATATAAAAATAAGTCGGGTTTTCCTTCCTGACGATTTAACTCCAGAACGCACGAACCGATTTCCACGGTTTTGCATTCGTTGGAAAGGTCTAGGGCTCCGCGAGGTTTATAGCAAAGAAAATTCAGCACTGCACCTGTGCGAAGCCGGGGCGGGTCGCTAGTAATTATTAAAGATAATTTGAATAGAAAAGGAGACATGTACGCATACACTTGAGCAATTAATTTAAAACAAAAAATAAAAGTTGACGTCATCTAACGATAGGTTGGTTGTGTACTTACTAATTTTTCTTATTATAATTCACTGAATTTTTTCATAATAATTTATTATTTTATTTCATACACCGCACTTAATTATTCACTTACACTAATAATTAAATTCACCAAGTTTTGACATTGTTTTTTTTTTCACATAGTTACTCGTACTTTTAATTAATAAACGCTATAAAGTTTTTAATATTAATTCGATATAATTTAAACACTACAAGTAAAAGTTTCGACACTGATAACAACACATAATTTAAACACTTAATTTATAATTCCATAAATCCAATTAATTTAATTTATTATTAACTAATTTATTAAACTAAATTGTTGATCTCCAACTGTATCGCGTACAAGTCCATTTGGAAACAATCCGCGGAAAACTTTCGCTGTTCCGAGCATGCGTCAGGTACAAAAGCTTCCCTCAAACTGAGCTTAGATGGGACGCAGACGAGGATACGCATGCCTCACAATACTGGAATAAAGGGAATAACGACCTAAGAGCCTTTGTATGAACTTTAGTTTCTTAACAGCTTCGATATTTACTAAATTTTTTACTATTTAAATGTTGAACTTTCGCCAGGAAAGCATCAGGAAAATAGTTAATACTATATTCCATTTTTGTAACTTGACCAGTTAAATATAAAATATAGATAATATGTGAAATATTTATTTGCCACAGTTATAGATTAATCGAAAATAAATCGTCGGTATCCCATGGGCGATCAAGAACAATTGTTGTTAATTTTGATATTTGATATTAATAATAAACGCTTTTTGGAGATTTGAATTCGAAATAAAATTTTATTGGCCCTCCGCAGCGGCCTGATACAGAAGAGCTTCTACCGTAAGAAATCTACACTATCCCTTAGGAGTATGGTTAATTGCCGCAGTAAAGACTGTTGGGATGTAGCTAGTTTTTAATAGGTAGGTACTTAACAAGATTTAGCTTGATTTTGGAAGCTAGTGATCTTTCCTTAAATAAGGCTTCATTAGTTCCACAGTAATTTGTTGATCGAAGTACACACATCAAAACAGTAGTAATTTAGAGGTAGCTCGACTTTCGTCTCCAAGAACCACGAAAGAAGATTACACAAATGACTTCGTCGCATGTTAGTGTTAAAGCTAGTATTCAATTTGGATAATGCGTGTCCTTACTCACTTGGCTGGCTATTATGTATACCTACAAAACTGTACCCTGACTGTCTGACTGATATTCCACAGTAATCCTTAAGCAATTAGGATTTAAGAAAATTAATCTCTGAAGAAGTGAAAAGGGGTAGTAAAAATTAAACGAGGAAAATTGTTTACCCGCTATAGAACGGAAAAGCTATATGCTTTTAGGAAGAGAGGCTGTTTGTTTGTTTGTGCAAATCTCTAAAACGGTTTGACCGATTTAGATAATATTTTCGGTAACGGGTTTGCGATTTATTAAAGATGGCTTCTTAATACTATGTGTTATTTTAAACTTACTATGATGACAGTTTGTTACTAAATATTAAAAATGACGAAACGTGAAAACGTCGTCCCACAAGGCTGGGGCACAGTATACCTACGAGTACATAGTATAAAACAAAGTCGCTTTCTCTGTCCCTATATCCTCGTTCACCCCTATGTCCCTATGTATGCTGAAATCTTTAAAACTACGCAACGGATTTTGATGCGTTTTTTTAATAGATAGAGATAGATGAAGGTTTTAGTCTAAGCATTGCACCCGTGCGAAGTCGGGTCGGTCCGCTAGTACCTAATAAATAGTACTAGCGGCTGGAGTATGCTTTGTCATATTATTTCCGAGTAAATGAGAGTATTCACTGTGCCAGATCATTCTACGTTACCTGGAACTTCCCCATTGCTTCTTACACAGGGTTTTGTATAATTCTGAATTACATTATGCTACAGATCACGTGTAGCTACTTTATATTACTATAAACAGCATTTCTTTGTGTTGAATACAGTCTTATATTATACGGCATATTGCGCACGACTGTAATACAAAATAGGATCATTATAATAAAGTGTTAAGGCTCTTTTGTTATATTGTATTTTCTCTTGACAAACTAGAATTGAATCGGGTATTTCAGAAAGGTCACTTACATTAATACTGGTTCTTCAAAAAGGTGTACTAAACTGTTCTAAACGAAGCTGAAAAATCCGACAAAGTCAAGCTTTGGTAGGTCAGTCACTTATCGGGTTTCACTACTTCACGTAGTTGCCAAATTGCGGTTTCTTTAGCTTGCATTCTAATAGGGTTTATCTTTGACTTGTTAGATTACTTAGGAATTACTGCACAAAGATGCAAACAAACTATCTTCTATCATCACTTCATATTATAACAAAGTCACTTTCTCTGTCCCTATATCCCTATGTCCCCATGTATGCTTACTACGCAACGGATTTTGATGCGGTTTTTTTTAATAGATAGAGTGATTCAACAGGAAGGTTTTAGTATTAGCATTGCATCCGAGCGAAGCCGGGGCGGGTCACCAGTATATCTATAAAATGATAAACTGGCTGACTGAATGGTCATATATCAACGCATATCCTAAACCGCTAAGTCTAGAGACTTGAAATTTTGGACATATATAGCTTATATAGCGTAGGTATCCACTAAGAAAGGATTTTGAAAAAATTATCCCCAAGGGGGTGAAATAAACGTGCGCGAGAGAAGCCGCGGGAAAAGCTAGTTTTCTAATAAAAAACATGGCTTTTGAAAAATATGGGCTTATAAAAATATTAATAATCAATAAAGATCATGTCAGGATTTTACATATATTGTCCTTTAAGTATACCTATTAATATATTGACACGTTTGTATCTAACAACATCATGAATTGATTTACCAAACATATTTTAAAGGGTAATGGAATGTTGTTTTAATAATTTTCTTTAACGTAAGGAGATGATAATATTTTAGATAATGGTACAATTTATGTATGTATGTACAATTTATACTGAGTTCATTGTAAGATGACTAACAATAGGATGTGCACGACGTTGTGGTTATAAAACAGCGATGCAGGCACGGAAATGAGTTATTTAACAGCGAGCGTCCGCATCACTATTAACGAACAATGGCTGAAACAATTTACAAGGTCTGTTTATTTGTCATTTTGTTGTACAAAATAAATGCAGAAGTTAAAGATAGGTACTATCCGTGGTATCACTTAGCTGCACCTTCCGGATGGATGAACGACCCAAATGGTTTTACTGTCTTCCAAAATGAATACCATCTCTTCTACCAGTTTAACCCAAACAGCAGTCTAGAACCAGGCATTGCTCACTGGGGACATGCGAAGAGCAAAGATTTGTTTCACTGGGAACATTTGCCCATAGCTATGTATCCTGATGAAGACTATGATAAAAGTGGCGTGTTCTCTGGGAGCGCTATCGTAGAAGATGGAAAAATGTACTTGTTTTACACCGGAAATGTAAATCATCCCGGAGACACTCCCGACCATGAACAGCATCAAGCTTTAGCTACGAGTACAGATGGAGTGACCGTCACTAAGTATGCAAAAAATCCAGTGATTCAGGGTGAAGAACATCAGCCAAATTTCCGAGATCCAAAGGTTTGGAAGAACAATGGTACATATTATATGGTATTAGGAAATTCTTTCAACAATAACTCTCTCGGCCGTACTTTATTATATGCATCAGATGACATGATGTCTTGGAAACAAGTCTCTGTCTTAGACCAATCTGACGGATCTCTTGGATTCATGTGGGAATGTCCCGATTTTTTTGAATTGGATGGATATTTCATCCTTCTCTTTTCGCCACAAGGTATTGAACCACAAGGAGACAAATATAGAAATCTTTATCAAACTGGATACATAGTCGGAGATTTTGATTACAGTTCGCACATATTCACTCCAATCACGGAATTTAGAGAATTGGATCACGGACATGATTATTATGCAACACAAACCATTTTGGATGATTATGGACGTAGAATACTTGTCGCTTGGTTTGATATGTGGGAACAAGATTATCCTGAACGAGCTGATGGGTTTACCGGTATCATGACTATTCCTCGAGTTTTGTCGCTTACAAAAGATTTGCATTTGAAGCAAGAGCCAGTAATTGAAATTGGAGAAGCAAGAGGTAATGTGCTCCGTTCAGGGAAAGCCGCTAAGGGAACTACTGTTACGTTACAAGACAATACAGGCGAAGTGAAAATAAGGGCCCCAGAGACAAATGATCTAGAAATTTTCATTGAATCCGGAAATAATAACATTGTAAAAATTTGTTATAATTATAATAAAGGTTTGGTTACCCTTAATCGAGGGGGTGAGGATGGAGTACGGAGGACTAACTGGCGTCCTAGTGGTCAACTACAGTGGACAATTTACATTGATGCGAGTTCTATAGAGTTGTTCTGCGGAGGAGGCGAAGTCACATTTTCCAGTAGATTTTTCCCCGAGGGACCAGTGAAGGTTCGATTGGGAGATACGACCGAAGTTCAAGAAATGGCTGTTAGTGCTATGCAGCGTACTGTGCCTATGCCAGTAGCATAGGTACAAGTAGAGTTTGAGAGGAAATAATAAAGAAATATTTTATTGATATAATTACTTCCCAGGAAACTCAAATAAATTGTAACAGATAAATATTAATCTTCACTTTATGTTCACTATATGACTATTTATGATCAGTTGAAATATTGTAAATTAATTGCAAAGTAATAACCCCTGAGTGTATAATAAATCTATATCTCAAAATAAATATATTTGATGTTGCTTTTTAGCCTCTATGCCTTCCTAAACCGTTCATCCGATTGCGATCAAATCATAGGATCAAATCTATTCAGTTCTTGTGCGCAAGCTCGCAGAGGTTTCTGAAAAAACAATTTGAAACCCCACAACAAAGGCAGAGGTGCCAGGTAGCTAGTAGTAATACATCCCATCAAAAACATAAATTTGAAATGAGAGCCAAGTTCAGTATTATGCCTTGGTTGTTGACTTCAACGACAAAAGAAGTGAGATCTAAATGGGTGCCAAGTTCAATGGTCAGTCCTGAAATTTATTTATAACAACATAAATTATCAATTATTCTTATAACTTAGGATAATAATATATTGTAGCCTAAGGTCTGAACTTGGCTAGTTTTCACACATCAATTATTATGTTCGATGGCTAGTTTCAACCAGCAATAAGCAATAATTCGAATATGAAAACTAGCCAAGTCAGACCTTAGGCTACAATATATAATCATCTTCTATATATATAAAGAGAGAAGTCCTGACTCACTGACTCATCAACGCCCAGCCTAAACCCTTTAACCTAGAAATCTGATTTTCTTCACATATATTGTTTTTAGGACGTAAAGTAGGAATAAGAAAGGATTTTTCGAAATTCAACCCTTAAGGGGGTGAAAAAGGGGTTGAACGTTTGTATGGAAAACCTTCATTTTTGGGTGTATGAATTCGAAGCTTTGTAAAAATACTCTATAAAACAAACAACAAGAAATGTATTTCTTAATTTTTCAAAAAACACCCCATAAGGGGGTGAAAGAGGAGGATGGAGTTTGTATGGAGACGTGTTGTTTTTTACGTCTATCAACTTGAAACTTGGCACAAATACTTTTAGAAATAAATGAGAAGATAGTTTTTTTGGATTTTCCGAAAATCGTCCCCAAACGGGGTGAAAGTAAGGGTTGAGTTTGGAATGTATGGAAAACCTTCATTTTTGGGTGTATCAATTCGAATCTTTGTAGAAATACTCCTCAAAACAAACCACAAGACACGTATTACTGGGTTTTGTAAAAAACACCCCTAAGGGGGCGAAAAGGTGGGATTTTGTATAGAGATGTGTTGTTCTTGACGTGTATCAACTTGAAACTTTGTACAAATACTCCTCAAAACAAACCACAAGACCAGTACTTCTGGATTTGCAACCCCCCCCCCCCCCCCCCCCTATGGAGTTTGTATGGAGACGTATTGTTTTTTACGTCTATCAACTTGAAACTTGGTACAAATACTTTTAGAAATAAATAAGTAGACACGTGTTTTTGGATTTTTAGAAAATCGTCCCCAAAAGGGGTGAAAGTAGGGGGTTAAACTTGGTATGTATGGAAAACCCTCATTTTTTGGTGTATCAATTCGAAACTTTGTAAAAATACTCCTCAAAACAAATAATAAGACACGTATATCTGGATTTTCTAAAAACCGCCCTGAGGGGGTAAAACAGGGCGTTGGAGTTTGTTTGGAGACGTGTTGTTTTTCACGTCTCTTAACTTCAAACTTGGCACAAATACTTTTAGAAATAAATGATGAGACACGTGTTTTTGGATTCCCATTTGGAAAACTATTCCCTAAAGGAGTGAAAGTAGGGGTTGAAGTTGGTATGAAAAAGTGTGTTTTTTTTTTCTACTATCAACTTGAAACTTGGCACAAAATAATATTCTTCAAAAGTCTCCATACAAAGTCCATATCTTTTTTTTAGAATTCACTATGGGTTCCTTGAAGAAATTTGCGCTACAGACTCGTGGTCCCTCTGCGATTGTTTGTTATTATGAGCACATGCATAGCCTTTGGAATCAAGAACAAATTAAAAAATTATAAACCAGAGAGTGTGCTAGGCTATACAATACGTAATCAATCAGTATCGACTACATAATTGATGTCAGCTATTTTTAGTATGTGTAAATTTTTTTAGAAAAACGAATTAGCAGAGAACTGAATTTAGTTAGGGCTACCTGTGGAAACCGTAATGTTAATTATCGCTCTTTATTTAAGAAATTTTGTTAGACAAAACTAAAGTCTGAATGCATTAGCATATTTTTTTATTAGTATGTATGAGGAATTGCGCTTATTCTGGGACGCGTTGTATATAGGGTGTTTTGAATAACAAAAATATAAATAAATAGCAATGATAGCCCACTGGCTAAAGAGCCCGCCTCTCATTCGTGAGGCTCGGGTCCCAATCCTGGCATATACAGTCAAGTTTCAGTAAGGATCCCTAATTCTTTTTCGTCATAGCATAGGCTATATCTATGACGAAATGTATGTGAAAGAGTTTTGGAAATCGGTCCAGTAGTTTCTAAGTTTATTCGTTATAAACATAGGTACAAAACTACAAATCTTTCCTCTTTATAATATTAGTGTTGATAGATAGATAGTGTGGATTATCCTTATTGATATATCTTCAAAACGCAAAGGAATAACAAATTCTAAGCGGACGAAGTCGCGGGCATCAGCTAGTAAGTTATAAGAAGAATTAATATTTTATGTTGTTATAAATAAATTTCAGGACTGACCATTGAACTTGGCACACATTTAGATCTCACTTCTTTTATCGTTGAAGTCAACAACCAAGGCATAATACTGAACTTGGCTTTCATTTCACATTTATGTTTTTGATGGGATATCACTACTTTTTGTACATAAATTATTAGTAGGTACTTATTTATAACAAAATTAATAACAAATGGTTTTTGTTAAACTACTATATTTTCCTACGTTTACGGGGTATAATTGTCTTTTTTGTGATTTTATATTCTCAAACAAACCTACTACTATCATAACTATACTTAAATTATTATCAATTTTTGATTTAAACTATTGCCTATACCATAGGTACTTATTAAAATAATTGTAATAATAAAAATATAACCACATTTAAATAAGTAACCTTATAGGTCAGATATCTAGAGACAACCGGACAGCAAGACAGTGCACGAGCGCGGCTGCCACTCGGTCGGTAAGGTTTTATCGCACCGCTCCGCTGCTCCGGCGTCGCACCGCGCGCCGTGTACCGAAATGCGTATTATTTAATCACTACATAGTATAAAACAAAGTAGATTTCTCTGTCCCTATATCCCTATGTTCCTATATCCCTATGTATGATTAAATCTTTAAAACTACGCAACGGATTTTAAAGCGTTTTTTTTAAAAGAGTGATTCAAGAGGAACGTTTTAGTGTTAGCATTGAACCCGTGCGAAGTCGGGGCAGGTCGCTAGTTATTTATAAGTAATGATCTTATTCTAATGACACTTAAATAAATTGCGCTAAATATTGAAACATTGAAACAATAATTAATACTAAATCCCAGTTAATAACGTAATAAATACGAAAGTCGACTATACTCTTAGTTATAAGTACTACAACGGAATATTTAGATTTAAAAAATTAAGGGTGGTATTCAACTCGTTATATATTCACGAAAAAACCTTAAAATCCGCATAAAGACCGGCTGTCATAAGTTTTGATTGCTGATTCTATCACTACATAGTATAAAACAAAGTCGCTTTCTCTGTCGCTATATCCCTATGTATGCTTAAATCTTTAAAACTACGCAACGGATTTGAATGAAGTTTTTTTTAATAGATAGAGTGATTCAAGAGGAACGTTTTAGTATTAGCATTGCACCCGTGCGAAGCCGGGGCGGGTCGCTAGTAGAGTATAAAGTTAAATGTTCCTAATAGAATCAATTAATTGAAAAATTATAATAAAATGATAAAAAATTACCAGTTCCTTTGTATTCACCTATCTGCATGTGAAATTTGAACTTTCTAGGTCATCTGGAACTGGGTTAGAGTGTTGATTGAATGGTTAACATACGTGTGGCGCCATCTATCGGCAGATAGCGGAACTACACTTCACTCCATATATTGTGTACTTAAATTGATAATAAAATTATAAAAAATTACCAGTCTCTGATTTATTCCTTTGTATTCACCTAATTACCTATCTGCATGCCAAATTTGAACTTTCTAGGTCACCTGCAACTGGGTTAGAGTTTTGATCTATAGGCCAGTCAGTGATAAAAATGTAGATTTTTATCTAAATAACCGTTTGAGATGTGTTTATGAAATTTAGAGCACATACGTATCTTGCAAGTTTCAATAATATGAGCTAAATTTGACATGTTTATGTGAAATAGTTTATGAATTATGAAGGGGTCAAAAGTGGCTCCAAATGGTTCGTGTAAAACTACACACGGTGTTGCTCGCCGTTCTGCTACTAGAACTTGGCTTTGACACGCTACCGCGTGTCTAGATAAGTGCCAGATTAGGGTTTCATCATGGTTTCATTTATTTACCTAATACAGGCACTGTTGATACTGGCCTGCCTTCTAAATCGGAGGTTGCTGGTTCGATTCTCAATCTCTGATAGATCAATATTGAACACGTCTGTTGATTTTGGGTCTGGTTTTGATTAAAAGGCTGTGCGTTGATTAAACTATCATCCCCCATTTGGCCTAGGGTTGTTTTTTAAAAAAATCTGAGACCCGTATTTATTCATTTTTTTAAAAAAAAGCTCAAATACGAATTTTCAAATCTCTTACTTTACAAACCTAGGACATACAAACTTCAACAACTAGTTTAAACCCCTTAGGAGTAAAATTTTGCAAAAATTTTATTGGAAGCTAAAAAATACCCTACAAATAGTATAAAAAGTACCTACTATAAAAAGTACCCTCTACAACAAATCTCGTTTTTATTGCGTAGTGTGACGGATTTCAATAAACTATCAGCGACTATGACATCGACTTATTCTGCACCAACACCACAGCAGTCAAACGCTTAGTGGCAAACAACTTTTTTTTTTTGAAAAGCCATAGCAGATTTAAACTAAGTGCACGTGGTATTTTCTAACTGCATTGTTACATCAGATAATTATGTAGGTACTTATGTAAATAATTGTGTTTTGTTCAAATTCTAAATTTTTCAAGTCTAAAGTAATTTGTTACCTATAGGTGGAGATTAGTAATTGGCATATTGTTATTTAACTTATATTACTCAATTTGTTATTAAAGCTGTTAATCTTCCAAACAGTAAATAAATAAATAATAAATAAATAAATATAAATTCATTTGATCGTTTTAGACCAGGGTCGATAATTTTTAAAACAAAAAAAAATAATAGTAGGATGAAACCCATTAGAAAAGGAGGGGAATATTATAAAAATGAAAGGAAAAATAATAAAAAAATAATTTTTATTATTTTTAAAGGCTTCTACCCTGGTCTATTTGTTTTGCTTTGAATTGAACAATCCACAGGCCTGTGTCTCTTAAGCCAAAGAGAATCTGTAAAGAACCGCGGGTTCCAATTGGAACCAAGACACAATTAAAAGTCTCGGATGCTTGGTCTTAGAGGTTAAAATATATAATAAGGCATAGAGGGGACAAAACGAGGAAAATTTGATGCCCAAAAGTTATTACAAGTGGAATAATTCTATTACGATTTCGACCGAATGACAGCTCGCGTTCATACTAACTGACATGACGCTTGATCTTCAAAGTTTTGTATGAAAATATTCCCAATGCCCCCTCTATGTCCTATTATATTTTAATCTCTTTGCTCTAAACGATCAAATGATTGGAGTGTCATTAAATCGAATATCCAATAAATATAATTTAAATATTGTTTCATACTTTATAGATTTTAAATGGAACTCGTAGGTATCTACATATATTAATAATTTCGTACCGGTCCACGGTAGACTTGAACGAAATGCACATCAAATTGAAGAGCGTAAAAATAAGTCGATCCAAGTCGACAACTAATAGGCGGAAAATTCGGATTATCGAGCATTTTCAAAATTGCTATTTTAATGGCGTTGCAAAGTAAACATGTCAATGTCATCAATGTGGCGTTGGTGTCACGTCATCACGTGTCACAGGTGTCACAGGTTCGTATACTCCGTTTTCCGGTAAATAAGATTTAGCAGAAATATCTAAAGAAGCAGAGAGAAGATAGTCACTATGTTTTCAAGAGAAGTTAAATGCAGTGGAGTTTCAGTCAATAGAAGTCTCACGTCAGTCAGTCAGTCACCATACTTGGCAATGGCGCTAGCATCGCGGTTCGTTCGAAATACAAATCGAAATAAAACAATTACAATGTCAATTCATTTCGAATCCCGTTGTATTTCGTAAATGTGCTCTTTCTGTGATTTTCTGTGTTTTAATTGGACCCTAGACTGCTTTTTGGACCCCGAAGAACCCTCTGCTGACCTTAGACTTTCGCTTACTCACTTGGACACCGTTTGAATTTGCTCATGCTATGTCATACTACACTATAAAGTTTCAAATGCATTGTGTTATACTATTAGTGTCTTTGATGTTCAATAAATAAATGTTTTCGTATCATAATACTTGTTTTATTTCAGAATCCCTACCAAAAAAAGAAAACAGTAGTTGGCACCACAGAACCCAGATGCCCGCCACACGCTAAGGATTCAGTTTACTGATACCTCTATATAATATATAAATATAATAATATAATCTCACGCCTTTCATCCCCGAGGGGGTAGGCAGAGGTATTCCATTACTGGATATACCCACATTTCACGAGATACATTGGACCCCTAAACGTGATAGGTGGTGAGCCCATCGCCGGACCGGGTCTATTTACACATGTCTCAGAATTAATTCTGAGACCTGCGGGTTTCCTCACGATGTTTTCCTTCACCGTCGAGCTAGTGATAAATATGTACGTAAGTTTGAAAAACTCATATCTCTCTATAACTCTATATAATATAAGTTACTCTATGGTTAAATGCTTCTTTTACTTTATCTTGAAAGTCGTTTTTTTTTTGAATTATGTACCTAAGTATAAACTTTTGCAGTTTTATTTAATTTTATTATAATTAGACACAATCAAAGAGATTAAAATATAGGAGGGCATAGAGGGGACAAAGCGAGAAAAATTTGAAGCCAAAAGTTATTCTAAGTGGAATAAGTCTAGTATCTACAATTTCGGGCTTCAGACACATTGGTACAATTTCCATATTTGTACAAATCCACTGAAAGGCAATATTCCCAATGCTCCCTATATATTTTAATCTCTTTGGACACAATGAATGTATACGACACAATATGGTATAAAAATCGGGCTATTCCACTAGTCCCTACCAGCTGTCCCTCCTGGTAGGGACAATTGGATTTATTTTTCCACTCTTCTACGCCTAACCAAAATATTATTTGTTGAGAACCGTTAACAACAGAAGTATCATCTACAAGTTATAAAAACATTGGAATATTGTTATAAGTTTACATTTTACCTGAGCGAAGCCGGGTTATCATCTAGTAAGTTAATAAAAATTTCTAATATGTACAATACAATACAATATCTCTCTATTGTACACCAAAAACAACACAATATGGATACCAACAATACAATGGGCGGTCTACAATACAATGTACCTACTTGTATAATGTGTAAAGTGAACAAGTTCGCATTTCATTTGAAATCTGTAATCTATCGAAAAAAAAATGCTCACGCCTTTATTTCCCGAAGGGGTAGGCAGAGGTATTATATTTCTGGAAAAAATACCAGTTTTTCACCAGTATATTTTTGGGACACCTAAACGTGACAGGTGGTTAATTTTATCGCCGTCTGGCGTTAGTATTATATATTCTGTGGTACCCTGGTGCTGCTACACACACATGACTCAGAATCAATTCTGGTATGCGGATTTCCTCACGATGTTTTCTTTCACCGTGGAGCCAGCGATAAATTTACATACTTTTTTTAAAACTCATTGGTACATGGCATGTACCAATGAGCAATTGCGCGTTACATGCCTCGCTAGGATTAACTTAACTACCGCTAAGTAAAATCATAATTTTAATGGCTGCCCTGCGCAGAACTGAATGTTAGTAAATTGTTCTAACTCGTATTTACCACCATTATGGTTTCCATTTTCGATAGGTGTTTATGCTGTTATTGTCCTAATAAAAAAAACTGTAATTTTCATTTCAAGCACAAAATTTACAATGCCATAAATTTTCTTTTTGATATCGCCACGGAAGTCATTTTAAAAAATTATTTATTATAAATTATTTTATTGCTGCATTTTTTCATGATAATAATACTTTGGCTTTTAGCCTTGAGTTTGGTAGATATTTATTCAGATGCATTTGCATTTGTTATGTCTTGTGAATTCATTTAAAATTTAAATTCGCTGTGTCTGCATTTTCTTGGTACATAAAGTTAAAAAAATACGAGTATCAACTAAATAGGTATTTAGTATTCAAGGAATTAATATACTGACACTGGCGTCACAGTATATTTACGAAAAAGAATAAAAGATGAGTTTACAAAAAAAATTGTGACAGACATTGTATAAAGACTAGAAATAAGAATGAAGCTGTATAATATGTTAGTATAAAGTTACCAAATTATATAAGGGTCAATGTATACGCTTTTACAATCAAATTCCCATTGAATTACAAAACTTGCCTCTTGACAAATTTTAAACAATAGTTACCTACCTAAGCAAAACTTACATAAAAAAGGCTATCTACTATAAAATTACAGACTACTTAGTAGACAAACATGCATGAGATTAACCGACTTGACGCTATGTAAGGCTATTACTTATAATTAATATTGTAAACTATATTTACTAGTAAGACATGAGATTAAAAAGAGCTGTCCTTGAGTTTCTTGCTAGTTTTTCTCATGCAATAGGTACGCATTGGAACCAGTGTCGCCAAACACATAAAAACACATATAATAATACTGGCGAATGTATACGTATTAAGCATGTAACTGAAAAATTTAAGATTGTTGTTGAGCTGGTTATATTATAGCTGAGCGTATACTTTGCGAACTGAGGCTGAGCATTCATTAAGAAT
This sequence comes from Ethmia dodecea, assembly GCA_963855545.1. Classification (NCBI taxonomy): domain Eukaryota; kingdom Metazoa; phylum Arthropoda; class Insecta; order Lepidoptera; family Depressariidae; genus Ethmia; species Ethmia dodecea. The sequence goes on from OY979442.1 coordinate 12,846,451, forward strand.
GTGCAACAATATCGACAGTGTGTCCCAAGAACAGTCGGCTTAATTACTGAGAGCCTAGTCGCCTCCAACCTCCCCTCATAGCGACCCCTTACCACACATCTGAGTTTCTGAATTGTCTTGCAACCTGGGACACACGTCTTTCTGAGCATCTGAGCATGATCCACAGATCATGTGCATTTACTGAGACACGGCGAGCACGGCAACTCGCCGTGGCGCGATCTAAGTAGGTACTAACATTATAAATAACCTCTGACTATAATAGAAGATGTTATTCCGGTCTTGGAATACTCACATCTTATCACTCGTAACATAAGAATATAAAATAATCAAAACACTCACCAGAGTTTCATGAAACACACACTTAACAACAAATACAATATTGCACGGTCTCGTAGCTGCCTGTCATCTGACCCATATTAGTCCGCACAAAAGTTTGACGTAATATTATTTTTACCTACCTACAAATAAAATCGCGACAATTCGCGACATTCCCCACGGGAAAGCAAGGTGGAGTATTAGAGAAAAACATAGACTCATCAATACTACAAATCAGCTTTATTCCAAAAACTCTAGAATTTAAACATAGGTATACTTAGTTAGAACTCAATAGTGTCAAGTGAGAGAGCAGCTGAGCAGTCCACTCTTTAAGTTTCTCCCTAGCTTTCTGAGCCGATGCACGCTTCGGTCTGAGCTGAGACTCCCCCTTCTGAGGAGTTGCGGGTCTTCTATCTACCTCGACATGAGTAGCCTGTGCGTTATTCATTGGTTCATTGTCAATCTGAGGTGGCAGCTGAGTCAAATCGGATGTGTGAGGTCTATCAATCTCCATCGGGCACGACTGAAGCTGTTCGGTAGTTTCATACTCATTATCCAACTCGAGAGGGTACAAATGGCTAATTGATCTGGTTAAGATTTCATTCGGAGACGTGGCAACCTTCGCTACTCGAATCCTTCCGTCAGCTCCTTTGACCACTGAGGATATCCTACCAACTTTCCATAGAGCTCTATTAGCATTACCCTTCACTTGTACTAACTCACCGACTTTCGGATCCCGGTCAACTACTATCCTCGGTTGCCGATGTATGCCTCTCCGGTCTCTCAAACTTGTTAGATATTGATTAACGAACATCTCAACATATTCTCGTAAGACTGTTTGGCCTCGCTTCCAGCCGTCTATCAAGTTAGTTTTAGTCAGGGTTGCAGGTTCAGTAAATTCTTTGTCTGATGACTCTGGCAGTGATGGTCCACCAGGACGCAGAAAATCTTCAGGGGTGAGTACATGTTCTATATCTTCGCCTACTACTGTCAGCGGTCTCGAGTTTACCACCGACTCGATTTCTTTAATCAAAGTGCACAGCTGATTATGATTGAGCAAATGTTTGTCAACTGTCTTTTTTAGACAATTCTTGACTATCCCTATGAGTCGCTCATAATAGCCACCATACCATGGAGCGAGCTCTGGATTGAATTTCCATTTGATTTCGTTCGTGATGCAATATTCACTGGTCAGTACATCGGCAGTAAGCTTAAATTGCAGAGCGTTGTCTGAGATAATTAGTTTGGGCACACCTCTTGCAGAGATAAACCGACGCAACGCTAGTAAGCATTCCTCTGCAGCGGCATCCGCTACAACTTCCATGTGAATTGCGCGGGTAGCTAGACATGTGTATAAAGATACCCAACGTTTTTCCGTTACTCCGTTGATGTTAACTAAAAGAGGCCCAAAATAATCAACCCCAACGTAAGTGAAAGGGTTACTATATTTCACTCTTTCAGCGGGAAGCTGAGCCATTGGTGGTAGTTTGAAAGGTCCCCCTGAATGCTTTCTACAGACGTCACATTGCTTGAGAACCTTCTGGACATATCTACGCCCACGCGGAATCCAGTACTTCCTTCTGATCAACGATAATGTATGGGAAACTCCGACATGAAAGTTTTTTCTATGAATTTCATTAATTATCCTTTCAGTCAATTCATGACACTTTGGTAGAAGAATCGGGCGTTTCTGTTCAGTTGACCAATCAGTATTGTCTAAGCGTCCACCACATCGTAACAATCCATCTTCATCTTTGTACACTCTTAGTGACCTCATTAAATCTGTCTGAGTGCCCTGTAGCTCTTTTGAGAAGCACTCTAGCTGCACACGACGTATATCTTGGATTTGGTCACGATTTTCCAGTTGTGAGAATTGTTGCGTCACGTCGTCTTTTTCTTGCTGAAGGTCGGCCTGAGATTGTTCAGTTTCCTTCTGTCTTTCCGAAGGACCCTGCCCGCCAAGAGAATTGCACACCAAAGCACAGTTCTCTGACGGATCGGGAACATTCTGAGGCCATTTGTCTGATGTGTGGTATAAAAAGTCAGGTCCTTTCAACCAACGTTGAATATTCCATAACGATGCGTTGGGTCTCGTGGCTAAGTCAGCAGGATTGAGCTCCGACGGTACGTGCCGTATACTTAAATTGTGATTCTGCTTTATCTCCTCTACACGTTTCGCTACGAACGGAGGAAGGAGTTTTTCAGAGTTACACCAGTCGATAACAATTTTACTATCCGTCCACAGGACTAGTCTCCTGACCTTGAACTTCAAAAACTTTAAAACTGTTTGCATTAATCTGCTTCCTATAAGTGCTCCTAAAAGTTCGAGTTTAGGAATCTGTAGATTTGTTTGTTTATCCTTTCCAACTAAGCGTGACTTTCCGATCACAAACTTCATTGTTGTATCTTTATCCGTTGTACTGCGTAGATACAAGGCAGCAGCATAGGCTTGCATTGAGGCATCCGTGAAAGCGTGTAACTCGTGAATGATTTCAGTTTCCTCTAAAGCTTCCACAAAACATCGCGGAACACTAATGTCTGCAATAAATTTAAGTCCATCTAGGGTGATTTTACAATGCTGAAGGTTTTCTTGTCCAAACTTTGTATCCCAATCTAATTTTTGACGCCATAAATCCTGCAGAAATAATTTAGCGGGCAAAACTAATGGCGCTGCAAAGCCGCAAGGGTCAAAAACGGACGCAATAATCCGGAGAACTTCTCTCTTCGTATCTACTTGACTTATGTCTCTCTCGCTTAAATCGAACCGTAAGCTCATCCTGTCCATTTTGAGATCCCAATTCAAACCTAAAACTTTTATCTGTTCCGTCTCTTTATTACGGTATCGTGCGGGAATGGCATTAACAAATTGTGTGGAATTAGAATTTCATTCACGCAGGTTCATAGAGAGATCATCGAATGCTCGCTTAGATGTATGATACAATGATATAGCGCTTTTCAATGTATTAGTCCCTGTGACCAGGTTATCAACGTATAAATCATCAGCAATCTGCTTACAAATTGTGCCATTACCTTTCCTTAAATGATACCGAATGGTAGCATTTAGCAAAAAAGGGCTAGAAATTACACCGAAAGGCACTCTCTGAAATCGAAGGTGTAGCAAGTTCTGAGACGATACAGCCTGAGCAACGTTAATAGGCCACAGGAACCTTGTAACGTCTCGGTCTTCATTCTGGAGACCGATCTGGAGAAAAGCTTTCTCAACGTCTGCGACTATGCCTATCCGATGCTCCCTAAATCGAATCAGAAGTCCAGTAAGGTCTTCAAGCATAAGAGGACCACGATATAGGCATTCATTTAGGCTTCGGTTCCCTTTAGATTTTGCAGATGCATCGTATACTAACCGCAACTTATTTCCTTGGTTTATGTAATGGTGAGGAAGATAGTGCACTGGGTGCTCCACGGATGTCGAAGGGTTCCGTATTATTTCTATTATGCCTTTCTCTAACTGGTCCTTGATGATCGTGTCATAAGATTTAATAGTATCATCGTCAAGTCTTTTCAACAGGCTGTTTAACCTACCGAAGGCTAAACCAAAGTTTGATGGTATTGCTGGGGGATATTCAACCCAGGGCCACTTAACATGATACCTATTATCAAGGAATTGGGTAGTCTCGTTGAAATGTTTAATGGCCTCATCGTCACGTGACACTTTTGGCGAATCAGTGATACCTATAGATTCTAAATCCCACAATCGTTTCAGATTGTCACTTTTCAGAGGTAGGTCTGGTTCACTAAAGGCCGAACAATCAATTCCCGAGTTGACATAAGTGAGTACCGATAATTCACTTTTATTCACATTTAAGCCTCTAGCGCAATTCCCCGACCAAACCCATCCAAAACTAGAATTGACCAGGTATAGGTTTTCTGTCACCTGAATTTTTTCTCCATTCATAAAGGAAAAATAGTAATCATTCCCTATTAATAAGTCAACACGATCTCCCAAAGAGCTATCGTCAGCAAAGACCATATCTTTTGTGGTGGTGTCCGCTTGAACGTCCGAAGGAAAGTATGACAATGTAGATATACTCTTTGTGATATGAGGGACGACGTTAGCATGGATAATTGCATGTTTCTTTGTCCTTGTCACAATCTCAAACTTCACTAAAGGACTCTCAATTTCTTTGGGTCGATCTGTCCCAAAAGTAAATACAGACAAGTTGTTTCTCTCTAATTCGGGGAGACGTAACTTGTTCGCAAGACCTTTGGTAATGTAGGTGCGTTGGCTGCCGCAATCTAAGAGTATTCGGCATGCCTCCGTTTTATTAGGGTATTCCAATTTATTGACTAAAACTACGGCAGTTTGTAGAATCGTAACTCTTGTATTGCAAGAGCCAGAATTGCTGACGTGCAAGCTGTCCGTTTTAACTAGCTCCTTTGAGGGACAAAGAGCCCTATTATGTTCTCCAAACTTTCCGCAGTGACGACATTGCATGTGTGACCTACAATCAGCCGATTTGTGTCCTTTTGCGAAACAATTGTAACATCTACCTTCTAATTTCTTCTTTCTATCTCGAATACTCTGTACAGACCTACACTCATCGTTAAAATGACCATTCCCACAAAAAATACAACATGGTTTTGTCCTTTTTGATTCGGGTTCCCTCTGCTCTCTACTTTTGTCATTTCTATACTGCCTTTTGTGCCCCAACTTGCTATCTTTACAATCGTTGTGACGTTTATTGTCATCAATTCGCTTATTAAAACTTTTCTTGTAATTTCCTTTGCCTTCCTTTCTAAACGCGGAAAAGTTCTTTCGAAAAAGTGGACGCTGCTCATGGTTGGTCTCTGTTCCAATATGTAGCGCTTCTGTTGTAAACTTAGCGTCGTCAACTTTGCTAGTACTAGGTTGTTCATAGTCATTAATCTCTGTTATTCTATGCGACTCTTCGCGTGCTGATATTATTTGCTCAAGGTGTAGTCTAATATTATCTACGGTTTCCTTTTCTTTACCCATTTGTACGCGCAGTTCATATATCAGGTCTTTTGGAAATCTCTTTTTTATCGTAACCCTCAGGTGGTTATGATTCACGTCCTCGCCTAGTGAGCTTAAGACACGAAGATGCCTTTCTATTTCATTAAAAGCTCTTCGACAGTCTAACACCGTATTGTCGGCCGTTTTGATAGCATCCAATGCTGTGTAATGGGCGTTTATTATTATATCGGGTTTGCCGTATCTGTTTTTGAGAGTAGAAACGGCTATTTCGTAATTTTTGTTCGTAGTCTCTAAACCTTCCATAGCCCGTTTTGCCTTACCCTCCAAAACCGATTGTAAGTATAAAAGTTTATCGACGTCATTAATATCTCGACTATCAACGTTTGATGAAAATTGGTCCCAAAATGAATGCCACTTCAGGACATCACCGTTGAATTTCGCGAGCTCTATTTTTGGCAACTTACTAGCGACATTCGAAGTTCCAGTTTTATCCTCAGTGTTAAGATGTCGTTTGGTCTGAGGTCCCGTAAACCTTTTTTTAATGGCGAAGTTTAATTCGGTCACTAACTCTTCACCTCTGATTTGTGTTCCTGTATATCGAGATAAGTCGTCTACTGATGCCTTCTCGACCAATTTGTAATAATTGTACATCTCGTTAACGAAGCGGTCTATGGAAGCTTTAAGCTTGGCGGATATCATTTGAGCTTCATCACCGTCACACTCAACTGTCGTATCTTTTAGATTCCTTAGCATCTCCTGACCGGTATCAATGAGAGACTCTACATTCTCTATTAGCATTTTCAGTCGAGTATGAACGACCTCTTCCATTTTTGGTAAGTATTTAAAATAAAACTATTTGTGAAATAATAAAGAGCACAGGCTACTACTGAGGGGCGAATGAGTTGAGATGTTGCAAATGATGGTTTCAACTGCAACAATAAACGACAAAAATGTCTTATCTGCCTTGCTATTGCATAAATAAGAAAATAACGCTGTCAATTTATCGACACTAAATTTGATTTGTCATACTCAATGAATATATTATTTGTACTACAGCAAAAAAATTTATACAAACACTCAGAATCCGCTCACATAAAAATAGGTAGATAATCAATGATAAGTAGTAGTATAAAAGTATTATGTAGCGAACCTATATAATTTCATCTAGCTATGTAAAAAGTTGAAATCGTGAGTGTCACGAACAAATTTAATTTAAAATTTAAGTCTGATGCATTTTATGAACCCGTCGTTATTTAAAAATACTAAAATGTTATTAAGTGATTTGCTAAATACACGACATCTCTATGATTCCATTTGAAATAACTCATAACGACATCTATTAGCTTTGGACAGAACTACGTAATCAACTAATGTGCACACGTTGATTTCATTTGATGTAGTTCAGCTACTCGATACTAGATGGCAGCACTTATAATAACAAAACAAAGAACATCGTTTTAAATACGTTTCTATAGTTTTTACTGAAATTACAGTAGCACAAGGATATCCCAGCACCTCCACCATGTCGCCAAACACATAAAAACACATATAATAATACTGGCGAATGTATACGTATTAAGCATGTTACTGAAAAATTTAAGATTGTTGTTGAGCTGGTTATATTATAGCTGAGCGTATACTTTGCGAACTGAGGCTGAGCATTCGTTAAGAATGTGCAACAATATCGACAGTGTGTCCCAAGAACAGTCGGCTTAATTACTGAGAGCCTAGTCGCCTCCAACCTCCCCTCATAGCGACCCCTTACCACACATCTGAGTTTCTGAATTGTCTTGCAACCTGGGACACACGTCTTTCTGAGCATCTGAGCATGATCCACAGATCATGTGCATTTACTGAGACACGGCGAGCACGGCAACTCGCCGTGGCGCGATCTAAGTAGGTACTAACATTATAAATAACCTCTGACTATAATAGAAGATGTTATTCCGGTCTTGGAATACTCACATCTTATCACTCGTAACATAAGAATATAAAATAATCAAAACACTCACCAGAGTTTCATGAAACACACACTTAACAACAAATACAATATTGCACGGTCTCGTAGCTGCCTGTCATCTGACCCATATTAGTCCGCACAAAAGTTTGACGTAATATTATTTTTACCTACCTACAAATAAAATCGCGACAATTCGCGACAACCAGCAACTCGTCGGTGGAGATGGGCTGCTGTTTACATTTATCCTTGTTCTTGTTATTAGACTATTGACTTTTATAAGTGTAATTTTTAATTACCTACATGAATAAATACATTTTCATTTTTCAGCTTCTTCTCCTCAACCATACATGCTGAAGCGGTGGAGTTGAAATGACGTTCAATAAGTGGACTTGTAAGTTCCTATTTTGAATAAAACATTTTGACTTTGACTTTGACTTTGACAACTTTGAAAAAAAATAGGTAATTAAAATTGAACCAAATCAAAGTATACGTCATTGTGTCACCACATACTATTGTTGTACCTACAATCGGAGTTGTTGCTACAATAAAAAATTATATGCATACGCCGGATCTCTGAGGGTATTGGCAGAGGTACACCATTTTTGGAAATACCCACGTTGCACCAGTCGGTTTATTCTTTTGTTTCCTAAGCGTGATAGGTGCTTACTAACTTCTTGCACTTACTTAAATGGAAAAGACAAAAAAACGTCCATATTAATTTTCAAATTTTATTCTTGCTTGTTCTTCTTGTACTATTTGATTATCATATTTAAACATATCTACAATACAATTATTAGGCACTTACGTATATTACTCGTATTAAAACATATTTACCACGGCAGGTATGTTAATTTAAACAGCACTAATTACTCCTAATTCGCTCGATGCTCACTCAGTATTTTAAGATTATTACCCGATTAGTTTAAACAAAGAATCAGATGTCTATTGGAATAGGTAATTACAATATAATTTCCATTATATAAAAAGTATTGCTTGTGTAATAAATTTAAGTATTCTGACAATGTTATTTGTTCGACAACCGACAAATCGAATCAAAATGGGCTTGCATCCAGCGCCTTATGATGACTTTTTCTTTTTCACACATGATCTCATAAAATAGTATAGTAAAAGTTAGTTAGTGTAAAAGTTTATATAAGAGAGTCCAAGTAATATTTTTCTTTCACATTGACATTGTTGTATGCCTTTTGGTCATACAATAGACTAACACAATTCGTGTTCAACACAAAAGTGTCATACTCTAAAAAGAAATAAATTTCCGTGCCTTAACTTCTCAGACCATGAATCACAGACACAATTGATGTTTAATTGTGTCTCGGTTCCCATTGGAACCGGCGATTCTTAACTGATTAAGAGTTTCTGTTATAAAATAAATATTTTTATTTACCTACATATTTTTTATAAACGGTCCCATTTTGGTTTTAATAAAATAAAAATACTTCTGCTTGTCTACTAACTTCTTTCTAAAGCTCACAACGTCGTAATTGGACATACCCATATTTGATCGAATCATCGAGAGGGTATAGAAAATTCATGTAAACTCTCAAAATAATCTTCCATTTTTATAAAGTCTTATAACGTCAAAGTATTGTTGGCACTGTCATGTTCACTACCAGCATCTCCCATCATCCCCAAAACAGATACGTAGGATCCTGATACCAGTGCTATGATGGAGATAATCGCAATCACTAGGTTCTTCCAGAGAATGTAGTTGCAGCAACCCAGGTCACGGTCCCAGCGGTAAACAGTTTCCACCACAGCTGGGATGAAAAGACCCAAAGTTGAGAAGAAGATAGCTCCGACCAGGCTGATCACCATCTCCAAGTTGGGGAAAGCGGCGGCAATGGCAACTGTGAAGAAAAAACTATAAGGTTAGTTTTTTTTTCAGACGCGATACCTAAAGAATATCGGCAGCTTTGGTACCCACTGAAATAGACACTCACGGGGTATCACACTATGCTTGTTATATTGACTCATAACAAGTCGAAATTTTCCATATTTTTAAATTAATCTAGCAGTTGAAAATATTGAGTCAAATAAAACAGAAATATCATAGAAACACGAATCGATCGATTGGGAAATCTATTAATACCAAAGAGATTAAAATATAATATAAGGCATGAAGGGGACAAAGCGAGGATTATTTGAAGCCAAGAGTTATTCCAAGTGGAATAAGTCTAGTACAATTTCGACCGAATGACAGCTCGCGTTCATACTAACTGACATGACAAGGACATGACGCTTGAGCTTCAAAGTTTTATATGAAAATATTCCCAATGCCCCCTCTATGCTATTATATTTTAATGTCTTTGATTAATACAAAAACTTTTTTGTTGTTGTGGTAAAATTGAACGTCGTGTCATCACGTCAACCATGTCATTCACTACGGATGGCCAAGTGAAAAAATAAATTTATATTTATCGTATCGACATTTCTAAATACTATAGATAAAAAACCGGCCAAGTGCGAGTCGGACTCGCGCACCGAGGGTTCCGTACAACCTTGCAAATTTATGGTTTTCGTAATTTTTCCTTTATCTATGCTATAAGACGTTGCTTCATACCAAATTTCAAGATTCTGAGTTCACGGGAAGCACCCTGTAGGTTTTGATTCCCTTGCAAGTGTCGAAAATTTGCGGCATAAACGGCTGTATCTTTTGATTGCGTTGGCTTAGAAGTTTGATTTTTTCACAGCTTCAAGGGACAGTAGACCTGAGTAATTGATATAAATTTCAGCTTCATACCTCCACGCGTTCCTGAGAAAAAGGGTCTTGACAGACGGACGGACGGACGGACAACAAAGTGATCCTATAAGGGTTCCGTTTTTTCCTTTTGAGGCACGGAACCCTAAAAATCGAGTGAAAAATATCGATATATCGTCAGTTTTACATTATTATTACTACATATACATATTCCCTAATTCGTAAAAAAGGACGATGAAAATAGTATATTTTTATAAATGCTTGAGTCGGCAAGTATCTAGTACCTAACATGAAATGAAACACGAAACCAGAATTGCGTTAAAAATATATTAAAATTGATACGAATTCGATACTGTAAAATAAATGTCGATATATCGCCATTAAAAATATCGACGATATATATAATATGCTAATTTATTATTTGGAAAAATATCGATATTTTAATATAGGTATCGATATTTTTTGCCCAAGCCATCATTCACTGGCATAGAGTAACTTATATGGCATGTGGTAGGCAGTGCTATTTTCTAACAAAGAGGTTGGAAGAAAATCATTTTCTTTCCTAGAGAAACTTTTTCTTTACACGTCTTTGGTACCTAAAATCTCATAATAACCTACAAAATACACTAGGTAACGAATAACTTTTAAACCTCAACTTATAAAAATGTGGTATGATTACATATTATCTTAGTCTGTCCAAGAACTATCGATTTTACACGGTTTCGTCTTCCGTGGGCAGGTGTAAGTGGGGTACCCAGAACACATGGACTTTTGCCATTGTTCTTTGCAAATTTTAAATACCTATTGATACTTGGCTCCAATGCTGCAATGTAGAGGTAAGAATAACGATATACCTACTAATAATATTTGTTTACGAAAGAAGTCTTTATTCAGTCATAATATTTTAGGTCTAATCTTTGTTTTATCCCTGGTTGTCGGGAAGAGGTCGCTAAAAGCAATAAAATCCATTGTACAATAGAAATAATATTATTAGTGGTAATGTCAAGAACCTGAGTAGCTAGTTTATATCTGTAAGAAGCAAATGGTCCTAATGGAAGTATTTATTTACGACATTGACAGTAGTTGTTAGCAGATGTGGTGTGGTCTTCTAACGTTAACTGCCAGGAAGTATACAAGGGAAGAGGACGCCCCAGAAGGACGTTCACGGATCAAATTAGTGACGTCCTTCAAAAAGCTGGGGTCAAGAGTGCAAAGAATAAAAGAGTGTGCATGAAAAGGCTTATGAATGTGAAGGAAGCGAGGGAAGTGTGCAAAGATCGGGCAAAGTGGCGATCCATCGTCTCTGCCTACCCCTGTGGGAAGAAGGCGTGAGCTGTATGTAAGTATTTGTGGATCAACAAACAACAAAACTAATATACGACAGAGATTATCTTAAATAACAAATGTATAACGGAGCAACTTATTATTTTAGGATAGGAAAAATTTGGAGTTGTAACAGCCTACTTGAGTATATAAAGAGTTCTTGCTTTTGTAACCTTGATTCTATGAATCATCCGTGCCGTGAAGCCATTACATAAATTAGAATCGGATGTACTGTACAGTCAAGATCACGTGGAGCTTGACACATTGGACTTTGTAACGATCTTAATATGTACAATCGTCTTAGAGGTCAGACTTGCACTACAAGTGTAAAGCTTCATATCCTCTTCACTGTAATTCTTTGGACATTTGTGCGTTTCTTAGATCCCTAAATGAGGTCATTTCTGGTCCGGGGTGTTTACATACATTACAACAAATTCTGGGCTTGTAGGTTTCCGCAAAGTTGATAAAGTTATATATGTATATATTATAATATATGTTATCTACTATATAAAAATAAGTCGGGTTTTCCTTCCTGACGCTATAACTCCAGAACGCACGAACCGATTTCCACGGTTTTGCATACGTTGTAAAGGTGAGCGCGAGGTTTATAGCAAAGGAAATTCAGCATTGCACCCGTGCGAAGCCGGGGCGGGTCGCTAGTATTACATATATATATATAAAGATAAACTGACTTATTGGTGATATATCAATGCACAGCCTAAACCGCTGGGTCTAGAGACTTGATTTTTTTTACATAGAAAGCTCATACAGTGTAGGCATCTAATAATGTGCGAGAGTAAAAGCTCGTATTTATATATTTTTATTACTGATTCGTACCGTCTACCTGACCTTACCGTGAATTAACCTGGTCCTCGTCGCAATGACTTTCGATAAGAGGACTTATAAGTCCCTACATTGAATAAAAACTTTTGACTTTGACTTTGACTTTTACCTCATGCAAGAGACGCGAGCTTACTTCCAACAGAGCAATTAATGCTACTTACTAAGTCAAAAATAATAATTAAATAATCTGATTTCGCATAAACCCTGCTTATCAATAAACTTTTTAGTGCGATCAGATCATCAATAAAATTGGATGGGCTAATAAAATGATATTTTGTAAGACTCGTAGATGTAATTGCCATTTGAATTTTTTTATGGTCAATGTAATTGAAATTTCTTTTTTTTATCTCAATTTTCGATGCTTTAAATGAATTTCGAGTAATAACTTGATACCGCCACTTCTCTCGGGAATATGGCGTGGTCTTGTATTTATTATGTACTCCGAACAATTTGCTTTTACGTTATTTGTTTCTCAATGTATTAACTTAATTTATTTCATAAAATAATTTCGTTGAATCTTTAATAAAGTAATTTCACTGCATTACAAAAAGCAGATATAGAAAGATTTTTACAATGTGATTTAAAATGGAAAATATTGAAGTTTAAATGAACCTTGAACTGTTAAACCTGGCTTTTTAATGAAAATCCGTTCATTTGTCCAAAAGTCTAGTTTTCGGGATCGTAAAAGCAATTTAGCTCATCTCAACTTTTGGTAAAGTCATTTTAGTTGCCACTAAACACATTTAGTAAAACCCAAGTACAACTCGATGCCATCAAAAACAAAACTTGTCAAAAAACCAAGTCTCGCAAGTTAGTTCTTCTACCGTAAAAAGTTGTGAGATCCATGTAATACCAAGTCGGTTAATGTCTTCAGTCCCTACTAAGGCACCTTCTGTCTTAAGTAATTATGTAATTAGCTAACCTAACAACATCTTATATAGTGACCGATCATATCAATATTAAAAATCTTTTATGTTTTAAATAAATAGATTGATTTGACCATCGCATGAAAACCCAATGTATCTCACAAGTGATAATTATATTATATTAAATTAGATGGTTTGGTGCGATTGCCAAGTCAATCTATTTATTTAAAACATAAAAGATTTTTAATATTGATATGGTCACTATAAGATGATTTACAAGTAGTCATAGAGGAGTTGCGATATCCACCTCCTTGCACCATCATCAGATCAGCTCGGTGATACTCGGTGATTGCATTGTGACCAAACTTACATAAGTATACCAAATTTCAGCTCAATCGGTTAAAGATATCTGCTTCAAAATTTAGTTGCAAGATTCCACCTGTACATGTAATTTTGTAATCCTATACAATTATAATAATAACAATAATAGGTAATAATCATTTATTTAAAATGATAAACATCCATAGTGTTAGTAATACAAAAATATAACTTATGAGCTATGGGATTACAAAGTTATTTATGCAGTTGGTGTATCTAGAAACCTAGACCGAAATTGCAAAATATTTGAATTTTTCCTTGATTTATACACTAAACCCTAATTGTATTCTAAATTTGAAGCTTCTACGACTGCTAGAAGTGCCTTAAAGTTTTGATGATCGGTCAGTCAGTGAGTGACAAAATTAGGAAACTTTGAATATTTATAATTCTAAAACTTTCAAATTGAATGAAATTTGAAATATGCTGTGTTTATGCAATGCCTGCTTGGTAACTGAAAATTCAGGCTTCTAGGTATATCCACAACGAAGTTATAGGTGGTTGAAAATGGCTTGAATTGCTTCGAGAAAAGGATGGTACGGCCGTGCCGCTTTTTGCTCGACTTGGCGGGGGCACTCCCGTGCCCCCAGATAGGCCATTTTGAGATACATCAATACTGGCAATATTGATGAGTTCACTAATATGCTTAGGTATTTTCTAACACATAACAAAGTAGATTGATGATATTGCATGACGTCGGTAGTCTTTTACAGACTTAGCTTTCGAAAATAATAATTAAATTGTGGGACACAATTCACACACGGTTATCTAGATCCAAGCAGGTCCTTTAGTTTGGGTACTAAACCATCGATAAACATGCTTAAATACATATACAACCAGACACGAAACCGACAGATATGTTCATCCACACAAATGTTGGCTCTGGGCGGGAATCGAACCCACGACCTCAGGCAGACCGACAAGACAGGGTCACAACCAACTAAGCCACTCAGTCCGTCAATGTTAGGCTGTTTTTCACTAACAGCTGCACGTGACTTGTGGCTTAATGAATTGCTGGACTCTTGTTTTAACCAGTCCGCCTGCAAACGCGAAACGCGGTAATTAAGGCAATCTCCATCCGTGATGAGCTGATGAGAAACCTGTGCTCAGCACTTTGATGAGATGACGTAGCTTTATATCTTCCAATGTGCAAACACAATGAAACTCACAAGTAACTAACTAACAAACAATAAAGCTTTATGTCGTAATGTTGAGTGACACACAATATCCCTGAGTCTACATTTCGAAGAGTTGTGGATATTTACATAATGAATAAACAGAAGAAAAGTAGGCCCCGCGTTTCATGCGTGATCCTGACGAGGGCACGTACAAAAGAGTTTTCCCAAAACATATGGACATATTTATCACTAGCTCGACGGTAAAAGAAAATATTGTGAGGAAACCAGCAGGTCTCAGAATTCATTCTGGGGCATGTGAAATAAGTACCCTGGTCTGGCTCACAGCCTGTCACGCCCCTAACCCGTGAAAAGTGGGTAGGTATTTCCAGGAATGAAATTGAATACCTCTTGGGGATAGAAAGTGTGGCGTGTTAGTTCATTGTTATTTTTAAATAAATAGATTTTATATGGGTTAGATAATATAAGTTTAGGGGTCCAAAGATATTTGGTGAAAAGTGGGTATATCCAGAAATGGAATAACTCTGCCTACCCCCTCGGGGGTAAAAGGCGTGAGATTAATAATTTAATTTTAATTAATAGATATAAGTTTCTGTAATTGCACACAGTAATTACAAAACCATTTTTTTGTGTTATACCTTTTACGGTTATCGGATTTTTCCCTTGCCAAATTTCATAAATCTGGGTACCTATTTTGTAAAATATGAAAAAATATTCACTTTTGATTACGTTGATTTAGAAGTTTTATTTTTTTACAGCTCTAGTGGATTGCTGACCCATAGAATTTGGGCTTAACTTAAATTTTATATGTTTACGACTTCCGACGAAAAAGGGCTCTGATAGCCTGACCAAGACAGACGGAAAACGAAAGACCTTTTTTTCCTTTTGAGGTACGGAACCATAAAAATAGAAGACTTACCACTAATTGTAACTAGAACAGTCCTGATGGTAATCTGTATAATGTTGTGATACTTTTCCGGAGTACTTTTATTTACCACCCTCGTTATCATCTCCATTGGCACATAAAATTGTAGGGCGTATGAGAAGTATATCACGATGGCCATTAGGAGCTTTGCAACTTGTGCAACTCTGTAACAAAGAAAGAAATATTACACAAGACAGTCACGTTAAGTCTTTTTCACACCACATGCTCGACAAAGCCGGATTATATATCATATAAACGTCACCAAAAGCAAGACATTATATCCATGGGCTTTAACCGGGTTATAATGTTGTATGGAATTTCATTATAACCCTAGGTCAATAATGTAATTTTCACTTTTCATAATCCTTATTGCTATAAAGATAAAGTCTAATTTCGTTAAGCAAAATGTGGTGCAGTCGTGGCCAACTCGATTTTCGAAAACCGAAGCCGCGACCAACTAGATTAATACGATCTTCAATTGTTAAATCAAGTACCTAGGTCACGCCGGCAGAAACAAGTTGCTGTATCCATTTTATAGCTTTAACATTTCAAAAAGAATATCGAAAATGTCGAGTGATGAAAGTACTTTGACTTCAGAGTCTATTATACTAGATGCCATAGGCATTGTCAATAATCTACTACCATGCAATTGCATTTTATGGTCTCGCATAAGGTGAGAAAAGTAGAGTATATAACTCGGGAATAAAACTGTTTTTGTCTTGGGCGCTTAAATCCCTCACTAAACTCAGGACTCAGTCTTAATTCCCTCGCTTTGCTCGGGAATTAAATCATAACTCCCTCGCTGCGCTCGGGAGTAAAACTGGGAGTCCTTCGTTACGTTCAGGATTCAATGTCGCGCCCGTGACATAAAACAGTGCTTTATTCCCTTGTTGTATAATCTACTATTAGTTCGTATTAGAGACCGTCAAGTTAGAAGCCTCACCATGGAATTGCGCTGTTCTGATAATGTCAAACAACTCTTCCTAAATAGTGCCAAATAGTGCCCGAAGCATATAAATAGTGCTATCATACTTTCGGAGATATTCAGGTCGTTCAGTGAGGCTGCTATCTTGACGTCAAGATAGCAGCCTCATCTCAGTACACAAAAACCACAGCACTGTTCTTGAAGAACTATATACCAAAAAACTCTTCTTAAATAGTGCCTTGGATTTGCAAAGTTTCAGAATTAGTGCTTCAAAGGAACCGAAGATATTAGGGTACATTGATGAGGCTTCCAACTTGACATCAAGCTGGAAGTCACATCATCAACGAGGAAAAATTTCGAATCGAGACTAATGCCAAAAATCTCTTCCTAAATAGTGCCTCCGGAATCAAAACAAAGTGGAACGATTTAACTTGTATTTTAGTCAATAAATGATGATAAACTTCCACGTACATTTTGGATTCGGTACAGATAGGAATAAACCAACTAGATCAAAATGGAGGCTCAGCTTTATAAAGAGCAACATCTCAGAATGTTTTTTTATTGTTTTTTTTTTGTAGATAGGGGTACAAATTGGGATGATTTATCAAGTATCAGGATGCGGACTGGTTTAGTGTTTGAGATATATTTTTTTGAAGAATTATAACTTAATAATTTATCAAATATAAAAGAAAACGCAATTTCCAATAACAAACTTCAAAAAAACGTTTAAAAAAAAATTGTGTTTATTAATAAAAAAAAAACAAGTTTTTTTTAAAACATTACTTTTATTTAAGTTTTCTTTATATTGTATGTATTCTTGCTGAATATGTAGCAGATAACTTATAAAACTAATGAGATGTACAAGATGTTCGATACAGGAACAAGGGAAATAAAAAAGCTCTGTTTTTGGGGTTTGAGCAATTAATTATTAGAAATCTAAAGTAAATAAAATACATACAATGCACGAGCGCGGAACCGAGCGTGTCTAAGGCAATTGAAAAGACAAGATGGTTTCTTCAACCGGTCTTAGTGAAAGGGTTACCAATTAAAATATAGAACTATCGCCCTAATTACAATGTGCTACGAAGCTAAAATAGCATAATAATTAAGTAATGCGCATAATGCGTACCAGTGGAGCTATACGATTGGCCATTACGGTTTTATACAAATAAATATAAAATGGTATAACACATTGATGCTCGTGCGTGCCACAAAATAATTAAATTATAAAAAAACTACCACTATAAGTTCTGCGGCGTGAAGTAGCAGACACAAGATAAAAAAACTCAAAGATTATATCCAAATCTTTCTCCCAAGCACAAACTTTGGGTAGAATCAAGCCATTGTTTGTGGACTGGTAGGAATTTAAAGGATCCGATGGAGAGACAGTCTAGGTATGCCTTTCCCTCTCGGAGACAGGCATGTTTATATTTAATGTAAGTATAATACTCAGGTAAGTATATAAAATATTATGTTTTATATGGATTTTCATTAACGTTGTTTGATTCTTTCAATCCTGTGGCACAGTTCTTTCATTGCCGTGAACGCTTGTTTCATTGCCGTGCACGTATGTTTCGTCACCGTGGCACAAAATTTTTAATCTTGTATATTTTATGTCGTTACTTTTTTAAGTTATCTGCTACATATTCTACAAGCAAGAATACAAACAATATAAAGAAAATTTAAATAAAAGCGATGTTTTTAAAAAAAATAAGGATAAAAAACCACGGAAATGAAGATTTTTATGAGCCTGTTGAATTACACCCTCATCTGCTAGATATTAAGCAAGAATACATTATAAGAAACTCGATTTTGTTTGAAAAACTAAAGATAAAAAATTCACGGAAATGAAGATTTTAATGGACCTGTTGACATTCATCCTAAGATAAAACAACATTATGTTTAGGACACGGCGATGAAAGAAAATTTAAATATTTTATATAAATGTATTCCGTAACAAAACATTAACTATTAAATAAAAATAGGTTTTAATATAAATAACCAATAGTTTTTTATCAATGAACAAATTTTTTTTAAAACGCCTTTTTGAAGTTTGACGTTGGACATTGAGTTTTCTTTGATATTTGAGGTTATAAATGATTATGTTATAATTCTTAAAAAAAATTATATCTCAAAAACTAAATCAGTCCGCATCCTGATACTTGATAAATCATCCCAATTTGTACACCTATCTAAAAAAAAAAAAAAAAAAAAAAAACATTCTGAGATGTTGCTCTTTATAAACCTGAGCCTCCATTTTGATCTAGTTGGTTTATTCCTATCTGTACCGAATCCAAAATGTACGTGGAAGTTTATCATCATTTATTGACTAAAATACAAGTTAAATCGTTCCACTTTGTTTTGATTCCGGAGGCACTATTTAGGAAGAGATTTTTGGCATTAGTCTCGATTCGAAATTCTTCCTCGTTGATGATGTGACTTCCAGCTTGACGTCAAGTTGGAAGCCTCATCAATGTACCCTAATATCTTCGGTTCCTTTGAAGCACTAATTCTGAAACTTTGCAAATCCAAGGCACTATTTAAGAAGAGTTTTTTGGCATATAGTTCTTCAAGAACAGTGCTGTGGTTTTTGTGTACTGAGATGAGGCTGCTATCTTGACGTCAAGATAGCAGCCTCACTGAACGACCTGAATATCTCCGAAAGTATGATAGCACTATTTATATGCTTCGGGCACTATTTGGCACTATTTAGGAAGAGTTGTTTGACATTATCAGAACAGCTCAATTCCATGGTGAGGCTTCTAACTTGACGATCTCTCGTATTAAGATATTTTATTACGGTAATTAGATAAAAACTGTGTCAAATATGTCAATCAAATTTATATACTAGATAGGACACCCGCGTGCTTATTCACGGAGATTCGATATTCAATATTTGACTGGTAATCGGAAAATCTGTCAAAAGGTTTCGAGATGGGCTATTCACTGATGTCATATTAGAGATTAGACATTAGACATAAGATATAAAGCTCGACTACCACTCACTCACTCACTCACTCACTCACTCACTGACTCATTGACATAATTGTTCTCCCAGAAGGAGTCGTTTTGGAGGCAAGTCATAAATGAGAAAAGTGTGCAAGATGGCGGAGTGACCCCGGGAAAATTCCGACTTTTCAAAAAAAAAACAAAATGGCAGCCAAGGTTGCCTATCGTATCTCTTTTGTTTTCCGGCCGATTCGGTTCAAATTTTGGGAATCTGTAGTACAGCTTAGATGATTTACGAGGATTATTTAAAAAGTTGAAAAAACAAAATGGCGGCCGCGTAGTAATGTTTTAAAGTTGGAGTGGTTTTAGACCCCACTTGACCCGAATTGATCTCCCCGACGCTAATATGCTAAAGGGATGTGTTTGGTGTCATCGCACAGGGCATATCCTGTAGTTTACCAGAAAATCCCGAAAATCTGAAAAACCAAGATGGCCGACCGGTGATTTGCTCTCAAAGAAAGGGATGGATTTTACCAGATTTTGACTGTCGTTTTTTGGCAAGATGGCAACACCTGAGCGAGTTGGTCTGTATAGCGGGGTTGGAGGTCTTGCTACGTAGTGTTGCCTTGTTTAAGAATTTTTCCGGAATTTGGTGCATTTTTTTACTTTTAACGCAAAATGTCAAAACTCTAAATTTTGCAAAAACAAGTGACAGTCAGTGAAACATTTTATCTCTCCCTAAGATCTTTTGTAGGTTTTTTGATTTTCGCCTGGCAACACTGACAGTTATGGCCGATAAAATTTTTAGGGTAGACCTCGAAAGACACGAATTGATCTCCCAGATGCCAATATGCTATACAGACGTGATTGGTGTCATTGGATAGGGTGTATCCTGTAGTTTACCAGAAAATCCCGAAAATCTGAAAAAACAAGATGGCCGCCCCGTTATTTTTGTTTTACTGAAAAAAATCAATTTTCTTAATCTTAATCGGCATTTTTGACACAGTTGGCAACACTTTGGAAAGTTGGCTTGTATGGAGCGATTGTGGGTCTCAGGAAGCAGTGTTGCCATGAAAAGAAATATTTTACAAAATTTTATTATTTTTCGACTTCTACTAAAAAAGACAAAATTCACATAGAAAATTATCAAAAATGGCTAAAACAAGATGGGCGCCCAAAATAGGCGACTTTATTTTTCTGTCAAAATACGACCCCACAGAGACACGCGTGGCCGCTTGCGGCCTCGCGCACCGCGCGACATCTAGTATTAGACATAAGATTCCGATTTCCGATTCCGAGTCGAATATCGAATCTCCGTGAATACGCCCGCTTAAGCCTTGACCATCATCATCATCAGAATCAGTGAGGCTCGGGTTCGAATCCTGGCATGTACCAATGAGTTTTTCAAAAACTTACGTACATATTTATCACTAGCTCGACGGACAACAGACCCGGTCCGGCGATGGGCTCACCACCTATCACGTTTAGGGGTCCAATATATCTCGTGAAATGTGGGTATATCCAGTAATGGAATACCTCTGCCTACCCCCTCGGGGATAAAAAAGGCGTGAGATTATATTATATAAGCCTTGACCAAATACACTCTTTAAAAAACTTGAGTTGTAAACATTATAAACGCGAAAGCAAACAAAAGTTCTTAAAATTATTGGTTTTTATGATTATTTTTTTTAAGCTATTGCATAGCTTCTATCGCGGGCCTTGAGCGCGGGGACCGAATCCAGAAATTCCGTAACGAAAAAACCTCACGCTCCCCACTCCGACGGGCACGGAGGTCCGAGTCCGAGTCCGAGTCCGAGTCCGGGTCCGGGTCCGGATCCAGGTCCGGGTCCGGGTCCGGGTCCGACTCGGACTTGGACTCGGACTCGGACTCGGACTCGGACTCGGACTCGGACTCGGACTCGTACTCGGACTCGGACTCGGACTCGGACTCGGACTCGGACTCGGACTCGGACTCGCACTCGGACTCGGACTCGGACTCGGACTCGAACTCGGACTCGGACTCGGACCCGGACCCGGACTCAGACTCGGACCCGGACTCGGACCCGCACCCGGACCCGGACTCGGACTCGGACTCGGACTCGGACTCGGACTCGGACCCGGACCCGGACCCGGATCCCGACCTGAACTCGGACTCGGACCCGGAATCGGACCCGGACTCGGACCCGGACCCGGAGCCGGATACGGATCCGGACCCGGACCCGGACCCGGACTCGAACCCTGACTCGGACCCGGACCCGGACCCAGACCCGGACCCGGACCCGGACCCGGACCCGTTCCCGGACCCGGACCCGGACCCGGACCCGTTCCCGGACCCGGACCCGGACCCGGACTCGGACTTGGACTCGAACGCCGGGTCCGAGTCCGAGTCCGAGTCCCAGTCCGAGTTCATAATCTTGGTAAGGAATGCGCCCATTGTGCGCATGACAAGTTTGCTAAGATTATTTTTGCTACTTCTATACATATAATAAAACGCTAACGGGGCCGAGTCTGTACATGAAATATTTTTTGAAAAATTTAACGGTAGTGTATATACTATAGTTATCGATATAGATACTAAAACACCATTTTTTGGAATTTTTGTCTGTCTGTCTGTCTGGTTGTGCACGCATCACTCAAAAACTACTGGACGGATTTTGATGAAATTTGGTATGGAGATAACTGAGTACCCGGGTCAACATCTAGGGTACTTTTTATTCCAGGAAAATATCTCATTCCCACGGGAAAATATAAAAACTGGTTAAAAAGAGAAATACGTACTACTCCGAAACGATAACACCTAGAAACTTGAAAAATGGTATGAAGGTGTCTGATATGTCATAGAAAATTGGTATGAATGGATTTTTGGAAATTCCCACGGGAACGGGAATAAACTAAATCCAAGCGGGAAAACGCCGGTGGGCATCCGCTAGTTTATAATATGCAGCTCAAAAAATATTTTTTGGCTTCCCCTCTGAGTGCTTACCAAAATTTTATTAAACAGTAGCAGCTCATTGCAGCTCTAAAATAATTACAGCCATCCAGAATGACATAAAATGCTGATAGGTTTTGTAATGTTTGCTGGCCATGAGTTGCTGACCAATTAGCTATTTCTGCTTACAGATTATATTTTTCTGCTTACAAAAATACGAATACTCTGCTAACCATTTAAATAACACCCGTGTGGCTTGAAGGCCGTGCATTGTCTAACGTCGTTTCTTTTCGGCAGTCTTGTTGATACAAAATGCTATTCAATAGCTTTACCGCGGCAGTCCCCGAGTGCCACACGTCTTTTTTTAATGATAAAAAAGGGGGCAAACGAGCAGACGGGTCACCTGATGGTAAGTGAAGTCCGTCGCCCATGGACATCTGCAACTCAAGAGTTACAACTGCGTTGCCGACCTTTGAGGTGGTCTGGCTTCTATTTACAAAGATAAGATAATAACAGATATAATAGTGTTATAAAGTGTAAGTATAATATATTTTTAGAACCATAAAATCTAAATCATTTGATTTCTTATTATTTCCATCTCAACTCAGTGATTACGGGCTCACAGTCACATACATCCAAATTAAACGATCTTTAACAATTTCATAACAATCGAAAATGTGATTGATGTAAAAGGGTACAGAAAAACCTGGAACAGACAGGGGTCAAGATTGATAGACAGCTATTTTCTATAAAGAAATTTGGATCAAGAATGAGCTTCCAATAAATTGTCTGCATGCTTATTCACATCCAGTCACCCGTTAGCACTCTCGTCGATACATCAGATATTCGACATATCGCAAGAATATAATTCAAGTAAGTAATTTTATGATATTGTTTGTAAGTTTTTGTTTATTTAAGTACTACCCAAATTAACATAACATACGTACTTCTGTAACTTTTTTTCTAGATAATCTACCTATTTTGGTATTTTGAGCCAAGTCGTGTCAAACCTGTGCTAATATTAAATAATTTTGCTAAAAGTAAGTAATTGTTCAAGCTCATTTTTAGGGTTTCGAATTACAAATTGGTAAATACCACTTATTGTGCCACTAAGTCTTTCTGTCACAACGGGTTATCTCACCAACTATTATATGTACTAAAAATGTTTTCAAGGAGGTTGTTTTTCAAAAACTATATTGCAAAAATAAAATAATACAAAAAAAGTTTCGTGTCCTGTAAATAATATTCCATTCTAGACTAGAGGCGTATTATAAATGGATTAAATTATCTCGAAATAGATGAGTATGCTACTTATACAGAATTTAATACAAAATTTATGTGAACTGAATTTCCATATTAATTGGATGAAGCTATAATAGGAAAGGGAACTATATTGAGAAATCAAATTAATTCAAAACACGACAAATTTTCTTATGCAAAAGTATTCAGGTCTAGAATTGTGTCCGTTTGCATTCCAAAACAGACAAGTTTGTACCAGTCCAGTTTAAGTATTTACATTTTCAAGAGCTTATACTATTTGGAACTCAACAGTCAATACGAAATTAAATTGCATTGACGCATGTCATTGTTTCCAACTCGGCGAATATCCAATTTATCCAACAACTAGTTCATGCGCACCGATTTTTTTTACCGCATCATTTGTTTCGTGATTTACCACGTTTTCATCACTACATAGTATAAAACAAAGTCGCTTTCTCTGTCCCTATATCCTTGTGTATGCTTAAATCTTTAAAACTACGCAACGGATTTTGATGCGGTTTTTTTAATAGATAGAGAGATTCAAGATTAAGGTTTTAGTATAAACATTGCACCCGTGCGAAACCGGGGCGGGTCGCTAATAAAAAAGGGCGAATTAGCGGGCATGCTACACTTAATCCTTTCACTAGATTGCGATTAAACTTTGATGAGTTTTGTGGACACATCGGAGAAGAGAATATTTCCGAATAAAAATACTAGATTTCCACGAAAACGGGAATACACTTAAATAAAAATTTAAACAGTTTATTTCGTAAAACAAAAAATTGCACAATTTACTTTTACACAAACTTAACTTCTAATCCTAAATTAAGAAGATTTTTGAGTAACTTAATGCCGGAACACATAGTAAGTACGTTATTTATTTATTTATTTTAAGAAAACCAACAGCCATATTAAACATTATAGTTAAAAAATATAGACCTAGAAGCTATATAACTGTAAAGTTTCATCATAATCCGTTCAGTAGTTTTTGCGTGAAAGAGGAACAAACATCCATCCATTCATCCATACATCCATCCATACAAACTTTCGCATTTATAATATTAAGTAGGATTTGGAATTCCAAAACCGTTAAATAACTTGTTGATACGAGTACCATAATATGTGAATTAGGAATAACTACAAGTCTGTAAACACAATGGATTCCTTTATCTAATGCTTTTGGTTTCTTGGTTGACTGGCTACGATCAATTTGGTCTATGAATCCAGACTGGGATAAAACCTAAATGTATGTGCTTTAGACAAATTACAATTAATGTGTATTTTCCAAAAGTGCTTGTAGAGTATTCCTGTTATTTTGCATTAAGGCTGATTCATGTTACGACGTGCCGTGCCCCGTCCGGGCCTGGACGTGCCCCGTCCGGGCCCGGGTGTGCCCTGTCGGGGTAAATCATCCTAACAATATGGCTCCACATGTCGACACCGTGCTTCATCCGGGCCCGGACGGGCCCTGGCGGCACGGCCCGTTGTAAGATGAATCAGCCTTTAACCAGCTGTAATTAAAATATCACGGCACAAATTTCGGACAGTTAAAAATTCATCAAACTGCAATGCAAGCTTCAATAAATAAATTATATTTTTCTAGTAATTTTTTACGTGAATGTACAATATAACTAAATTACAAATAGTTATAGTTCAAGGATATCATAATTTCTATTAGAATTAAGAAAATATATGTACACTCACAATATTCACAAAACCTTCAAATTTAACTAAATAACCTTATTTACTTACAGAAAGCATTTAGCGCACAATCACCCTCAAAGTAAGCTTTAGCTTTCCAAG
Organism: Ethmia dodecea; assembly: GCA_963855545.1. Lineage (NCBI taxonomy): Eukaryota > Metazoa > Arthropoda > Insecta > Lepidoptera > Depressariidae > Ethmia > Ethmia dodecea. Next base: position 12,871,733 of record OY979442.1, read on the forward strand.
CTTTCATAATATTAACATTTACTCAAGTATCATAAAACAGATACAGTTGAGAAATTATATTAATTATCTATCTTTTGTGTGTGTAGGTAATCTTCTTTTGAAGGATACTTTAAATGGGTATGCAAATCCTTTGGATCATAGTGTAAAAGAAGTGATTATTTAATCTCTCTCGAAATCTAATACTGTAACTCGGGTGAAACTGCGGGGAACTGCCAGTCCTAGCTTAATATTATAAATGCGAAAGTGAGTTTGTTTGTTTGTTACGCTTTGACGCCTAAACCACTAAACCGATTTAAAAAATTCATACACAAAAGAAAAGCTAAATTATCAGGCTATATTTTGTCTCCGTGAAACCACAGGGTGCTTTTAGTAAACAAATAAACTAAATACAATTTATTTGCGGTAAAATGTATAAGATTTCTCCTCTCCGAAATTGGAGAGCTTTCGTATAAATTGCTTAATTTATTGCTCGTCTTAAAAGATTTCTTCAGCGAGAAAATAATGATTCTTGATAAAATTTAATCAACTTTCACAAAGAACAGATCTAGTACTATTTATAGAGAATTCATGATAGAAGAGATACAGCCACATTGAAACTGTCGGTAGAGTCGGCAGCACGCGTGGAAGCGTGTTCAAGAATTAATGTATATTTGTCAGTTATCTAGCCATCTACTGAAGGTTGCTGGAGTGTTTAGTTAAACCACGTTTATGTTATAATAACTGTATTTATTATTAGGTTAAGTAGGGGAACCAGACGGAACGAGTGACGGGAAACGACTGGCTTGAATAGCCTTACAATGTTCGTCGCAGTTGCAAGTCAGCATATTTGCAACTGATACCTGTGTCGCCACACCTACATAGTACATAGCACGAATTATCTCTACATTTTTCCTAGACAGGCCTCAGAGCTCACCACAATACCTAACGAGGTTTCTGGTTGTATGCTTTTCCGATCACTGAACACCATGTGCAAGTTCTATTGAGCCTGTTGTTCCTCGGCTATAGCTAATACAATAGGTCTCGGCTAATCACAAATTATTTTATAGATTGAAATAAATAGACACTGTCGCATATGAATAGCCCAGACATTATTTAGTATTTGTTTAAGTGTCCCGTTTTACCAATAAACTAAAATAATAACGACATAATATTATCTTTTCTTTAAAAATATACCTATGGCAGATACGCCTTGAGAAATTCAGATAGGTAGCCAACTAGCCTAACACCATCTTCCAATCCGTGGTGAGGAAATACCTTTAGCTTAGCAGTGAGCTGTTACGGGTTGATGATGATGACTTTGACTTACGTGTACTCCTGAGGCAGATTCAAAGTGACACTTCCTTTGACGTCATCACCATACTGTACATAGCCGAAGAATCCGACGACTCCATACAGTGTTACCACTACAACCATCGATACGTTGAGGACCCCTGGGCACCCAAGGAACCTCTGTGGGCTTTTCATTTCATTCTCCACTGGCATCACAACTCCTATACCTTCCATCGCGAATATTACTGTGCTGAAAAAAAAACAGGGGTGAATAATTTCATTAATATACCTATAAACAATTCAGTAGAGGGTAAAAAAAAAAGAACAGTGCAAAATTTTAAAACAGGACAATATTTTTGTAGGCAATAAATAAAAAACTTTAAATTTCACTCGATGGTACAATGGATATGTAAAATGTTTATTAAGAATTGTTTCTAAAATAGATAAAATAAAACAGCTATACACATCGATGTTACTAAATTCGATGTCACCTACGGCCTTTGAGCATTAAAATTCTACGACAAGTTACGAGAACTAGTCGAATGCAATTCAAACGATTTGAACATCACCGTTTAATTTGCGAAGGGTATTTGACATACTCTGTTTGATGCATTCCTCCAGTTGATTCCAAATGAATTTCGAAATTCCAATGGAATTTCAAACCGACTACTGGTCGTGTATGGAGGAGGTACTGATTTATAAAGCAGTTAATGCTGTTAACCTGCCCAAAGTGAGACAGTCCCGAATGAGCTGCCGAACTTAGAAAATTGAAATTACTATTCCTATTACACCTTGGAAGTAACGAAGTATGCAAGCGCATATTAGGTAGGTACATTTGTATCGCAATGAGATTTCAAAGAGCAGTTATAGCCCGAACGGTTAAGGAGCCGGCCGGAAATCAATGAGGCTCGGGTTCGAATCCTGGCATGTGCCAATGAGTTTTTCAAAAACTTACGTACATATTTATCACTAGCTCGACGGTGAAGGAAAACATCTTGAGGAATCCCGCAATGTGTAAATAGACCCTGTCCGGCGATGGGCTCACCACCTATCAAGTTTAGGGGTCCAATGTATCTCGTGAAATGTGGGTATATCCAGTAATGGAATACCCCCCTCGGGGATGAAAAGCGTGATATTATTTATTTTTATTTATTTTATAATTTTTATGTACATATTTTTAATTAGTCTTTAGATTTATATATTTATTGTCAATTGTAATTAGATTTAGAAGTTAATAATTAAATAATATCCTTTTATAATAAAAAAATATTTTAGAACGCTCATTGTACTTTAGTTAATGTTGGCATCCATATTGTGTTGTTTTTGGTGTACCTACATTAAAGAGTCATTATATTGTATTGTATTTTTGATTATGGTTCAGAGGAATTGCTAATATAGTCCCACATTGTATACAATTGTATTTTTTCTGACTTTTATTTTGTATGAGTAAAACGTATGATATTTTTCTGCTTTCTTAGGCAAAGCTTTTTTTTATCCTCCAATGCTTTTATACTTTTCATACTGTCTCAATGCATCATTTTTAGCTTTATAGATGCCGCTCCAGGGAAAACTTTATCATTGTGTATAAAGCAACTGTTTCAAGTAAATTGAAAATTGAAGATAATAATCGTACATCGAACATGCAATTTCTTCTAGGGATTTTATAAACCTCTCAATTTTGTCAAGTAGCTTTGTATTATGATGGGCCTGTTGGCTCAGTTGGTAGTGACCCTGTCTTAGAACCGTTCGATTCCCGCTAGATGCCAAAATTTGTGTGTACGAACATGTCTGTTGCCTGCGTGCCTGGGTGTTAAATATTTATTTAAGTATGTCTATCAGTTATTTAGTACCCATAGTATAGGCTCCGCCTACTTTGGGATTAAATAGCCGTGTGTGAAATGTGTTCCAGAATTGATTATTTAAGCCACAAAAATATGTTTTTAGGAAGCTAATATATAATATACATATTAGTAAATAAACAACTAGCTGCATGTTCCTAGTTCACATTAAAACATATAGGTAGAGCTATGTCACGATCCCAACAATCTCATTGTCATACATTGTCAGTCATACATGGGCTATCGACGGGAATTGAATCCGTGACTTTACAGAAACCAAGATTTATACCTATCTACGTAAGTGTATAATATTATGTATATACACACTTGTTATTGTATAATCAAACAAAATTAAGCAATTACAATTTCTTGCCATTCTGCTCACACGGATTCGTAAACAGATACTTTGAAGTGCTTCACGTGTTTTCACGTGCTTCAGCTTCTAAAAATATAAGGTTTTCCGTTCAAACTGAATGTTGCTATAAAAATATTATGTTTTAACATAGGAATCACTTATAGTCCGGTTATTATAGTGATCTATGACAACAATAAAATATTCCATTCACAAACTAGTTTTTGATTCATTAATATACAATTTATAGTTCTGAATCTATTTACTCTGATATAAATAAAAATATAATTAATGATGAAAATGGTGGTGTTGTCTATAATAGGCATTAAGACCTCAATACACATCATACTAATATTATAAACGCGAAAGTTTGTATGGATGGATGTTTGTTCCTCTTTCACGCAAAAACTACAAAACGGATTTTGATGAAACTTTACAGTTATATAGCTTTACGTCAGAATAACACATAGGCTACATTTTATTCCCGTATTTCCACGGGAACGGGAACTACGCGGGTGAAACCGTTGCGCTGCTAGTCACAATAATCTCGCAAAAATGGCCATGTCATTGATGTTGTTTCATTTAAAAGTACCTAATTAGTCACGTTTAGGGGTCCAATATATCTCGTGAAATGTGGGTATATCCAGTAATGGAATACCTCTGCCTACCCCCTTGGTTATAAAAGGCGTGAGATGATTTTTTTATTATTATTAGTTACTCACCTCAAGAATAGTGGCCATTGGGAGACACTAGCCACCATTTCCCTGTCAGACACCGGCGGCAAGTCCACAAACACAAAGTACAGTGTGATTGCGAACACGATAACTATCAAACCGTTCGCTAGCGCCGAAAAAGGCACCAGGTATTTCAGGTTCCGAATTTGACTGATGAGCACAAGTGGTAGCAGAGACAGGGCGCAATACGCCTGGATTGACAGCTGGAATTCCGGGAAGTAGACGTCTAAGACCTATAAATAGAATAATGGGTGTTGTAGCGATATGGGCCGAAACCAAAGAGATTAAAATATAATAAGGCATAGAGGGGACAAAACAAGGAAAATTTTATGCCAAAAGTTTTTACAAGGCAGATAGCCTTACGGTTAAATAGCCCGCTTCACATGATGATAATCAGTGAGGCTCGGGTTCGAATCTTGGCATGTACCAATGAGTTTTTCAAAAACTTACGTACTTACATATTTATCACTAGCTCGACGGTGAAGGAAAACATCGTGAGGAAACCCGCAGGTCCCAGAATTAATTCTGAGACATGTGTAAAAGACTCGGTCCGGCGATGAACTCACCACCTGTCACGTTTAGGGGTCCAAAGAATATCTCGTGAAAAGTGGGTATGTATATCCAGAAATGGAATACCTGTGCCTGCTACCTACTACTAAGGAAATATAAATAAAAGGCGTGAGATTGTTATTATTATTTATTTTTATTAGTTATTACAAGTGGAATAAATCTAGTAAGATTTCGACCGAATAGCAGCTCGCGTTCGTACTAACTGACATGACGCTTGAGCTTCGAAGTTTTGTATGAAAATATTCCTAGTGCCCCCTCTATATCCTATTATATTTTAATCTCTTTGGTCGAAACCAATATGTGGTTATACGGAATGAATACGTCAACTAACGAGATTGGCTATTCTTAGGGCATGATAGAGCAAATCAACTCAACCCCAATAGGTACTGTGTACTATTAGCAATCAGGTAAATACATATTAGTTTATTACTTGCTAATATTGGCAAAAGTTATTAAAATACTAGTGGCCCGGGCAGACGTCCTTCTGCCACCGTATAAACCATCCCTGGACCCACTCCAACCCACAAAAAAAGTTTCATCAAAATGGGTCCAGCTGTTCTTTAGTGAGACTAACGAACAGCTTTTTATTTTTATATAATATATATAAGATAAGATGATTCTGAGTCATCCACAATCACAGATCTTTTATAGTTTTACAAGTAACTGGTGTCCGCGACTTAATTCTCGTTGAATTTGAATTCAAGAGTAGAATCTTTTTTTAAACGTATTCTTAGGTTTTTATGTCAATAAAACGTGGGATGTTGTCACAAGCATTAATTCAAACATTAAACATGTCGTGAAAATTCGTTAAGTTCTGTTTGAGCCTGTTCTTTTGCTAACCCCTCCCCGTTGACATAGCGTGACGAATGATAAAGAATGCATTAAGTAGGGGCTCTATGCATTTAAACATTGGAAGCCCCATTTAAAATAAACCAGTTTTTTGAGTTAGTCAGTGGAGGACCTGTTGATTCTTCGGTGTTGGCGTACATGGACCCACCGGGAGCCGGTGGGCTCACTGACAAGGGATTTCTACCATAGTGTTTTTTTGCTACTACGGCTACGGCGAAGCGGCAAAAAGAAGGGTCATGTTTTTCATCTCTTTGTAGACACAGCGTGATTATAACGTGATTCTATGATTATGGGTTTCGAACCAAAACCCCCGTCAACGTCCGTTCCGCAGAGTTTTAATAGACGAGTGCGAAACCTTGTGTATCATTATTAATTCTATTCATCAGTTAATTTCGGTCAACACGCGATATGTAACAAATAACCCAGTGATTAGACAATTTTATTTCTAAGAATAATAGACACTAAATAATACTACCCACCTCTTTAAAAGATGATCCAATAAAAACGACGTAGACACAGGTTACGCTTAGGTAAGTCAGGGTCATTGAGTAGTCAACAATATTTCTGAAAAAAAAAAACATAGAATTAAATAGTTATTATTTTAAAAACACCATAATAATCATAAATAACATATTATATGTGTTTCTGCACGAAATATATTTTTTCATTACCTAATTTATAAATTGTATATTTTGATTCATAATAGTCTACTAAAAAGTAATTGCTGTCTATAAAATATATGGTTGGTGATACAGCCACTACAAAATATTATTCATATTAAAGTAGGTAACTTCGATACTTATTGTTAGTGTTTTTACTGTGTATCAGAGAAAATAGTTTTTTAAGAAAGTTACCCCTGAGTTTAAACAGTTTTGACTATCAGTCGAGTCCCGAAATAGAATTGGATTTACGCTATTCGCACTCCAAGTGATTGACAAAAAAACATCTGATGAAAGGCACGACTAAAGCACTCAAGGGAATCACCTGACATTTATATTTCCATCAAAAAACCTATTTGTTTCAAATAACAAAATTAAAATATATTTCTATGCTTATTTTTTTGCTGCTAACATTGTTCAGTTTATAGCGTAGACTCACTTATATAAAGGACATAATTTCATTTCATTTCATTTCATTTTTATTTCACTAATAATTTCAAATACAATGTCCTTACAGGCGTACCCAAATCGACAATGTAGAAAATGACATAATAATATTAAATGTAGTGCGTCCACAATTCAAAATTTTATATCTTATGACAAAATTATAAAATAGTAAAGTCAAACAATTAACAAGAATAAAATAAATATCAAATAATTCAGCCTTCATAATGTCAACCAATGTAAAATTTAAAATGTCAAACTATGTAAAATTTATAACGTCAAAAAAAAATTCAAATGTAAGTACTTAATTAAAATGTAGGTAATAAAATATAATCAAATCAGAACAATAGAATATGCTTTCGAATATGTCATAGAAAAAATATAATCTACGTCTTAATAATATTTTCTTGTAGACATATGTATATAATGCGATGGCATTAGGTTCTGTAGCCACTTACTTGACGGTCGCACCCCATCCTCGGAACATTTTAGGTCCGTAAGTGAAAGCTGCACCGCAAGTCTCAGCAAAACCCATTGAAGGCTTCTTTGCGTCGACGCAAACGTCCTGAGATGTTCTCACCTGGAATGAACGGATTACGTTGGGTCGTTTTAACTCAAACTTATATTTCGAATAAGGCAGTAATAGCCCAGTGGTTGAAGAGAATACTGGCATGTACCAATGAGTTTAAAAAAATTACGTACTAGCTCGACGGTAAAGGAAACCATCGTGAGGAAACCCGCAGGTCCCAGACTTAATTCTGAGAAATAGACCCGGAATTCTCATCTATTATTATTATTATTATATATATATATAAAGAGAGAAGTCCTGACTCACTGACTCATCAACGCCCAGCCTAAATAGACCCTTAGACCTAGAAAGCTGATTTTTTTTCACAGCTATTGTTTTTACGGCGTAGGCTAGGAATAAGAAAGGATTTTTCGAAATTCAACCCTTAGCGCTAGTTCAGACACGGCGGGAACCGCGCGATTATAGAAACGCATGGAAATCGCGCGGGTCTTATTTATATGAGTTAGTTAGTAATCGTTCAGATATAACCGCGCGGTTAATCAAGCCGCGCGGTTACCGCAACCCAACCGCCAGAAAATAGAATCGCGCTACTCCCGCGCGTTTCTATTACTATGGAGTCTTTACTTCGCGTTCAGTTGCGTTGCGGATACCGCGCGGTGAGCACGTCACTGCTCGTGAGTTCGCCATGGATCGTTTCGACACTGAACTATTTATTGATGAGGTGGAGAAGAGACCTGCAATATGGGACGTTCAGTGTGATGATTACTCAAATAAAATTATCAAGAACCGAGCTTGGCAAGAGTTGGTGGAGATAGACACGGTGGAAAAAAAGAATATAATGTACTAGTCGGTCACGTAATATTGGATGCACCCAATACCGCCTTTTTCTTTTCTTTTTTTTAATGAGCAACCACAGTAAACACACTTCTTCGTCGACCTTCATTTTGAAACTGACACTCACCCGCACGAAATCGCATACTAACCGCGCGTGTCTGAATAGCATCACAATTTTGCGGTTTCAAACCGCGCGATTCGTAAACGCACGATTCCCGCATGTCTGAACGCAGGCTTAAGGGGGTGAAAAAATGGTTGAACGTTTGTATGGAAAACCTTCATTTTTGGGTGTATCAATTCAAAACTTTGTAAAAATACTCTATAAAACAAACGACAAGAAACGTATTTCTTAATTTTTCAAAAAACACCCCATAAGGGGCTGAAAGAGGGGGATGGAGTTTGTATGGAGACGTGTTGTTTTTTACGTCTATCAACTTGAAACTTGGCACAAATACTTTTAGAAATAAATGAGTAGATACGTGTTTTTGGATTTTCCGAAAGTCGTCCCTTAACGGGGTGAAAGTAGGGGTTGAGTTTAGAATGTATGGAAAACCTTCATACTTGGGTGTATCAATTCGAATCTTTCTAGAAATACTCCTCAAAACAAACAACAAGATACGTATTTCTGGGTTTTGTAAAAAACACCCCCAAAGGGGGCGAAACAGGGGGTAGGATTTTGTATGGAGATGTGTTGTTTTTGACGTGTATCGACTTGAAACTTGGCACAAATACTTTTAGAAATAAATGATGACAAACGTGTTTTTGGATTTTCTGAAAATCGACCCCTAACGGCCTGAAAGTAGGGGTTGAACTTGGTATGTATGGGAAATCCTCATTTTTGGGTGTATCAATTCGAATCTTTCTAGAAATATTCCTCAAAACAAACAACAAGACACGTATTTCTGAGTTTTGTAAAAAACACCCGATAAGGGGGCGAAACAGGGGGTGGGATTTTGGATGGAGATGTGTTGTTTTTGACGTGTATCTACTTGAAACTTGGCACAAATACTTTTAGAAATAAATTAGTAGATATGTGTTTTTGGATTTTCCGAAAATCGTCCCTTAACGGGGTAAAAGTAGGGGTTGAGTTTGTAATGTATGGAAAACCTTCATTTTTGGGTGTATCAATTCGAAACTTTGTACCAATACTCCTCAAAACAAACCACAAGACACGTACTTCGGGATTTGCAAAAAACACCCGCTAAAGTCGTGAAACAGGGGGTTCGAGTTTATATGGAGACGTGTTGTTTTTTACGTCTATCAACTTGAAACTTGGTACAAATACTTTTGAAAATAAATGAGTAGACACGTGTTTTTGAATTTTTCGAAAATCGTACCCAAAAGAGGTGAAAGTAGGAGGTTAAAGTTGGTATTTTTTTTTATGATATAAAAGGGGGCAAACGGGCAGACGATTCACCTGATGGTAAGGTCCGTCGCCCATGGACACCTGCAACTCAAGAGTCACAACTGCGTTGCCGACCTTTGAGGTGGGAGTAGGGGGAGGGGAGGGGAGAGGAGGGGAGCGGGAGGGGGAGATTTGGGCCTCCGGTTTCCTCACTCACTCAACAAAACGCAATGCATTGCTTTACGCTGGTTTTCTGTGAGGCCGTGGTATCACTTCGGTCGAAGCATGGCTCTCCCACGTTCATGTATGTATGGAAAACCCTAATTTTATGGTGTATTAATTCGAAATACTCCTCAAAACAAATAACAAGACATGTATTTCTGGATTTTCTAAACCCCCCCCCCCCCCTGAGGCGGTGAAACAGGGAGTTGGAGTTTGTATGGAGACGTGTTGTTTTTTACGTCTCTTAACTTGAAACTTGGCACAAATACTTTTACAAATAAATTATGAGACACGTGTTTTTGGATTTTTCGAAAACTATTCCCTAAAGGAGTGAAAGCAGGGGTTGAAGTTGGTATGAAAAAGTGTGGTTTTTTTCTACTATCAACTTGAAACTTGGCACAAATACTCTTCCAAAGTCTCCATACAAGGTCCACTTCTTTTTTTGAGAATTCACTATGGGTTCCTTGAGGGAATTTGTTTGTTATAATGAGCACATGCATAGCCTTTGGTATCAAGAACTAATTCAAAAATCATAATCCAGAGAGTGTCCTAGGCTATACGAGTACAATAGGTACGTAATCAGTATTATTTTTAGTATGTGTAAATTTTTTTCAGAAAAACGAATTAGCATAGAACTGAATTTAGTTAGGGCTTCCTGTGGAAACCGTACTGTTATCGCTTTTTATATAAGAAATTTTGTTTGACAAAACTAAAGTACGAATGCATTACCATATTTTTATATTAGTATACTAATTGGGGTGTATGAGGAATTGCGCTTATTCTGGGATGCGTTGTATATAGGGTGTTTTGAATAACAAAAATATAAATAAATAGCAATGATAGCCCACTGGCTAAATAGCCCGCCTCTCATTCGTGAGGCTCGGGTTCCAATCCTGGCATGTACAGTCAAGTTTTAGTAAGGATCCCTAATTCTTTTTCATCATAGATATAGCCTATGTTACTCAGGAATAATGTAGCATTCTAATGGTGAAAGAGTTTTTTTAATCGGTCCAGTAGTTTTTGAGTTTATTCGTTAATAACATAGGTACAAAACTACAAATTTTTCCTCTTTATAATATTAGTGTTGATAGATGGATAGTGTAGATTATCCTTCTTTATATATTTTTGAAACGCAAAGAAATAACAAATTCTACGCGGACGAAGTCGCGGGCATCAGCTAGTATATATATAAAGAGAGAAGTCCTGACTCACTGACTCATCAACGCCCAGCCTAAACCCTTAGACCTAGGAAGCTGTTTTTTTTTAGGCTAGGAATAAGAAAGGATTTTTCGAAATTCAACCCTTAAGGGGGTGAAAAAGGGGTTGAACGTTTGTATGGAAAATCTTCATTTGTGGGTGTATCAATTCGAAACTTTTTTAAAATACTCTTCAAAACAAACAACAAGAAACGTATTTCTGAATTTTTAAAAAAAACCCTCCTAAGGGGTTGAAACAAGGGGTGGAGTTTGTATGGAGTGGTGTTGTTTTTTACGTTTATCAACTTGAAACTTGACACAAAAACTTTTAGAAATAAATGATGGGATAAGTGTATTTGGATTGTTCTAAAATCGTCCCCTAAAGGTATAAAATTAGGGGTTGAGTTTGGTATGTATGGAAAGCCTTCATTTTTGGGTGTATCAATTCGAAACTTTGTAAGAATACTTTTCATAACAAACAACAACATACGTGTTTCTGGATTTTCCAAAAAACGCCTCCTAAGGGGTTGAAATAGGGGGATGGATTTTGTATGGAGACGTGTTGTTTTTTACGTCTATTAAGTTAAAACTTGACACAAATACTCTTAGAAATAAATTATAAGATACGTGTTTTTGAATTTTCCAAAAATCGTCCCCTAAAGGCGTGAAAGTAGGGATTGAGTCTGGTATGTATGGAAAGCCTTTATTTTTGGGTGTATCAATTCGAAACTTTGTAGGAATACTTATCATAACAAACAACAACATACGTGTTTCTGGATTTTCCAAAAAACGCCTCCTAAGGGGTTGAAGTAGGGGGATGGATTTTGTATAAAGACGTGTTGTGTTTTATGTCCTTCAACTTGAAACTTGACACAAATACTCTTAGAAATAAATGAGTAGGCACGTGTTTTTGGATTTTTCAATAATCATCCCTGAAAGGGGTGAAAGTATGGGTTTTAGTTGGTATGTATGGAAAACCCTAATTTTTGGGTGTATCAATTTAAAACTTTGTAGGAATACTCCTCAAAACAAACAACAAAACACGTATTTCTGGATTTTCCACAAAACTGCCCCTCAGGGGGTGAAACAGGGGGTTGGAGTTTGTATGAAGACGTGTTGTTTTTTAAGTCCTTCAACTTGAAACTTGGCACAAATACTCTTAGAAATTAATGAGCAGACACGTGTTTTGGATTTTTCGAAAATCCTCCCCTAAAGGGGTGAAAGTAGGGGTTGAGTTTGGTATGTATGGAAAACCTTCATTTTTTGGTGTATCAATTCGAAACTTCGTTAAAATACTCCTCAAAACAAACAACAAGACACGTATTTCTGGATTTTCCACAAAACTCCCCCTCAGGGGGTGAAGCAGGGGGTTGGAGTTTGTATAAAGACGTGTTGTTTTTTATGTCCTTCAACTTGAAACTTGGCACAAATACTCTTATAAATAAATGAGTAGACATGTTTTTGGATTTTTCGAAAATCATTCCCTGAAGTGGTGAAAGTAGGGGTTAAAGTTGATATGGAGAAGTGTAGGTTTTTGCGTCTATTAACTTCAAACTTGGCATAAGTATTCTTCAAAATTCTCCATAAAAAGTCCACTTTTTTTTTTGAGAATTCACTCGGAATTCCTTGAGGAAATTTGTTTGTTATCATGAGCACATGCATTTGGTATCAAGAACTTATTCGAAAATCATAAACCAGAGAGTGTCCTAGGCTCACAATACGTAACAGAATAAGAGCAATTCCTAAAATTAGTTTGTTCTGTATCGACTACTTAATTGATTTCAGCTATTTTTAATATTTGTTAATTTTTTCCGAAAAAAATAATTCGCATAACTGATATTAGGGCTACCTATGGAAACCGTAATATTATCGCTCTTTATTTAAGAAATTTGGTTAGACAAAACTAAAGTTCGAATGCATCACCATTTTTTTATATTAGTATACCTACTAATTGGGGTGTGTGAGGAATTGCGCTTATTCTGTGACGCGTTTTTTATAGTGTGTTTTTAATAACAAAAATATAAATAGCAATTATAGCCCAGTGGCTAAGGACCCCGCTTATCATTCCTGAGGCTCGGGTACGAAGAACAATGGGTTCCAATCCTGGCATGTACAGTCAAGTTTTAGTAAGGATCCCTATTTCTTTTTCATCATAGATATAACCTATGTTCCCTGAGTAACATGTAGCATTCTAATGGTGAAAGAATTTTTGAAATCAGTCCTGTAGTTTTTGAGTTTATTCGTTATTAACATTATACATTATAATATTAGTGTAGATAGATAGATAGTGTAGATTAACCTTCTTGATATATTTATATATTACAAATTCCACGCGGACAAAGTCGCATCAGCTAGTGTATAATGAACCCGCTCCGGCGACGGACTCACCATCTATCCAGAGGTCCAAAGAAAATACTGGTGAAATGTGGGTATTTCCAGAAATGGAATACGCCTGCCTACCCTCTCGGAGATTATTTACCTTATTTTATTTATTTATATTTCCAAACTCTTGGTACTAATGTTGTGAAAAGCAACCGGCGTTGAGCGGGTTTCATCCGTTTTTTTTTTATTTTGCTATTAACACTATATTAGCCGTGGCAGTAAATCATCATCATCATATTAAAATGAAAAAAAATGAAAATGAAAAAATGTTTATTAAACTTAAAATTTGCTTAAAGTATACATTTTTAAGGCATCCTTTTAAGTATTATAATACTTGTGTCAGGATACCTTACTCTTCCATAGCACTACAATACTATTATATAAGCCAATAATGTTGTTAACTACTAACATTTTGTTCTATATATTTATATTACTTAAGAAACACAAACTGATACAGAAATAATTTTGCAACTGACATTTGCAAATTCTGTGTATTACATACATTCCTGCCCTACGAAAGTGTTTTCTTGGGATCAGTATAGAGAACCACAGGATTGTATGTAAGGGTGTGTGGGTGTGGGGTATGTAAGGGTGTGTGTGTGAGGGTGTGTGTGTGAGGGGTATGTAGGTGTATGTGAGGGAGGGCGAGTGTGTGTGTGTGTGTGTGTGTGTTTTGAATCGTTAACTACTGTATTCCAACAACTTTTCTGTGTCAACATAATTAAGCTTCTTCAGCCACTCAGTTAGTTTCTTTTTGCAATCAATGGATAATAAAGGATATATTTCCAGCCTCTTGTTGACAATGTTATATAAATGTGTAGATTGATGAGTAAATTGATATTTAGCAAAATAAGTGTTCGCACTAAGTGTTTTTGCCACAACATCCTTCCTCCTTTTGGTAAGTATATTTGGATCAAACGTAAGTGATTTATGTTTTTTTAAAATAGTATGTAGTATATATAGCTGCCGAATAGTCAAGAGACCAGAAGTAGCATAAAGAGCATCGGTTGAAAATCGATATTTTTTAAAATACATTACTTTTAGCAGTGCTCTTAAAGAAGGCTCAGCTTCTAGCAGTTTAGTTTTAGACGCTCCACCCCATACAGGTAGACAGTATATAAGAAGAGACTGGCCTAAAGCAACGTATATTTTTGTGAGTAAGTCTTTATCGGCAACGTGTCTCAACAGTCTAAATATCCATATTAACTTCCTTAACCTGCCTGAAATTAATTCAATCTGAGCATGCCACGAGAGCCGCTGGTCCACAACGACACCCAGGTACTTAGTAGAAACCACTTTGTTTATTATTGGACAGGCGCAATTGGGATTCATAGGATATATATATATATATATATATATATATATTACATCATCATCTTCGTAGAAGTATAGTGGTCGTAAGATTTTTGTTTCTTCTTTCAGTACTCACCAATATGTGTATAGTGTGTGTGCAAATGAAACCAGCAATCAACGTTCCAATTACTCCACAAGCAAGGCCGGCGTTTTTGAATGCTGCAGGCATGGCCAGGATGCCTGACCCCAAGCATGCTTTGAGGAGATGGAGTATGGATCCAATTGTCCTGGAGAAAGAAAAAACAATATATTTATTTATTGATACTTACAATAACTCTTACTAATTTCTAAGGCCAACATACAGAAGTGCCTAACACTTACATAAGTAGTATCAATTAGCCACTTAAAACTATTATTAATTTTTATTAATTTAGTTTGTATAGATGGATGTATAGATGTGTAGGTATTGATGTTTATTCCTCTTTAACGCAAAAAATACTGAACGCATTTTGATGAAATTTTTGCAGTTATATAGCTTATAGGTACAACAGAATAACACATAGGTTATATTTTATCCCTGTATTCCCACGGGAACGGGAACTATGCGAGTTATAAGTATGCTTAAATGCTATAAGAATAGGCAAGCCACACGTTTTCCGAGAGTACTATCACCGTGGTGATTATTAAATTAAGTATTTGCTGTTACTGATCTCCTACCCTATCCAAATGGCATAGTTCTAGCGAATTGAATGATTTTATCGATTGACAACGTATGGGATTGACAAATAAGCACTTGGGAACGAGCGCTACCGTTAATGAGTGCTTATGCCTGTGCCATATGGGGTTTGATTCTGCTTTACAGACACTAAACTTATTTCAGTTCACTCCTGTTATTTTCTTTATCCTAGAAAAGAAAAGAGATGAGATATACAATGCGTAACAGAAAAAGCGCAATTCCTGATACACCCCAATTAGTACCTATACCTATTAATATAAAAAAAATATGTTGCAATCGAACTTTAGTTATGTCTAACCAATTTTCTTAAATATCGATTAATAGTAGCACGATTTCCATAGAAAGCACTAAATTCAGCTACGATAATTCACTTTTTTGAAAAATTTAACACAATAAAAATAGCTGAAATCCAATAAGTAGTCGATACTGAACAAACTAATTTCAGGAATTGAGCTTATTCTGTTACATGTTGTATTTAGTCCTGTCAAATTAAAATTAGTCGTGTCAACTAAGGCATTTCATAACGTGTTAAGTGTATAAGTAACGAAGTCACGACTAAACAAATACAGCCTCTGACAGGACTAAATTCGGTACCTAGGTTATGTTCTATCCCTTTTCTTTTTTTGAGTTAAGACAAAGACAGGACTAACTTAAAATAAGTTTAGTCGGTGTAAAGCAGAATCGCCCCCATTGTCTATCCTTAAGATCATTCGAATCGTTAGTTCAATATCCCTCTTCACTAAGCCACAGCCCACTGGTGATATGGTTATGTTCTCTCGACGGCCATGGTTGTTAAATTTTAATTGTAAATGAACAAATAAAGTGGGATATAAAATTTATTCAGTAATGAAGATCAAATTGTGTAACGTTTATCAATTGTGTAGATACCTACTTCGTTTACCTATATGGGGAGATTTCTGATGAGTAAACAAGTTCACTAATTTTACCTAATTACCTGAGAATATCTAACATAAGTAGGTAGGTGGGTGTTCTATGGATAAGAGTAGATTTTATTAGGTTCACTTTCGAAGTTGATACCAGATACCACATAATTAAAGCTATATTGTTAAAGGTTTGTTACCCGGTTATCGGTTTTCTGACACTTCTAATTAACTCTTTGTAATCAATATCGCATCTAAAGTTGAGCTAGTGAAATCAAGTTAATGTGCTAAGAGTAAGTATCAAATTATACATCTCAAGTGAATCTCCAGATACAACCAAGCGGTTGGTAGCAGATAAAACACTGAATACGTACGTAGCAAGAGTACTTTTTGAGCAAAGTTTTTACTCCGTAAAATGACATATTATGCCGAAATTACGCAGCCCAAATTCAGCAGACGAATTTAAAACGTTCCATAAAAAAGTAATTCAGTCGAATGTGTCTCGGGTAATTTGAAAAGCATTGCAGGCGTAACTACGCCATGTTTGGGCTGTGTAATGTCCTCTACTAAGAGTGGTTTTCCGGAATTGGAAATATTTTTAATGCAGTATTCTGGGCACTGAACCGCATGGTTCCTCTTTGGGCGTCATTTTTAGTCTGTAAATACATATTGTAAACTTGACTTGAGCGACAAAAACAATTTAGTCCAATTATCCTTTACATACAAGGATTCTAAGAACATTAAGCAATAAGTAATAGACTTTACTAGCATAAAAGTCTAAAAGGGGTGATAGACGTAAGAGTAAGTTTACGAATTTTGAGGCTCGACGACCTTTTTTGCTCGTTAGTCACCCTAAGAGTACGCGTACTTTAAAACCGCCGAGTAAGCTAGTTGGCGATCGGACATGTTTTAAATTTTGCTCGTAGCCCGCCTCCGCTCGCACGTCTGTCACCGCCGCGAGCCGCCATTTTGTTTTTTGAAGCATCTCGTGCTGTTGTTTTTGTTGCGAAAATGACTGATTTTCTGGCTGAAACTGTGCACACCAAATATTAAAGGAATTTAGACATTCTTAAATAATTACGAAAGTCTTCCTTCTCTTCACGTACCTAACTCCTTTACTACCTAAATTTAATATATTTTATTTGAAGCTAATACGCAAGCTTCAACGTGTTTCACGGACGTCAAGCCGAGTAAATTTGGGAACTTAAAAACCGCGTACTGAGCCGTATAGCTGATCGATTTCTTTAAGAAAGTTCCAGTAGCTTGGAAGTAACCTCAGTGCGACTCTGAATTAAATCTTACTTGCTAAACAAAACTTTGAGCATAACCTACTTGTATCTACTACACCGCGGAGACAAACGATAGCGTGTTCTCAAATGACCGTAACAGTTCCATTGAAGTAACTATGTATACAAGGCTCAACTAAACTTTAGAAATAAATGACCAAGCTGTAAAAAAGAATCATTTAAGTGAAGTTTTTTTGTTTTATTATTATTACTGCTGCTGTTCCGCTCAATTGTATAAGCGTAAGTCCGGTTCCCGTGGGAAAATTATAGCCTTTGTTGTACAAAATCAAATCTTTTCTCTTTACAATATTTAGTATACAGGCTAAATACTATTTACGAGCCATCTGATGGTAAATTTCCATCTTTGCCTTTTGACATCTGCAATGTTGCGTCACCGGACTCATTACCTACCTCCTACCTTGATTTACCCTCTATAATTGGTCATTCTATACATAGAGCCACACCACACTACAATAGTGTTAGCCCAAAGGTTAAAGAGTTCGCCTTTCATTCGTGAGGATCGGGTTGGAATCCTGGTACATATTGATATAAATATTTATCACTAGCTCGACGGTGAAGGAAAACATCATGAAGAAACCCGCAGCTCCCAAAACTGATTTTGAGACATATGTAAAAACACCCCGGTCTGACTATGAGCTCACCTCCTATCACGTTTATGGGTCCAAGGAATATATTGTTGAAACTTTGGTATTTCCCGAAATTTAATACTTCTACCTACCCCCTCGGGGATAAAAAACGTTAGATATTTAAAAAAAAATATTAGTCACTTGGATGACAGTTACGAGTAAGTTACCGGTAGCTCAACACCATCTCCCAATCCGCGGTGGGCTCGCATGGGAGATTATAGCCTATACTTCCTCATGTGTGAGGAAAGACCCTTAGCTCAGCAGTGAGCTGTTGTGGGTTGATGACGACTTGGATTACAGACATTTTTTTTCTGGTCCTAACAATATCGTTATTAATATAAAAACAATTAGGTATAAAGTTATAATAGGTACTTCAAATGCCAACTATGTATAAAAAGATAATTATATTCATGAATATATTTATAGTTTATACCGTATATTATATGTATAAGTACGTTATTTTATAAGTACCCTTTGAGACGTTAATACAAAAAACACTAGGTTATTTTTTGCGGCTCTAGAGTACAGAGAGGTGACGACATCGATAGCTGATGTCTCGTCATCTTGCCACACCTATCTGTTTCACCAACATAAGTTATTTGGCATTGTTAAATAAGCATAATAGATAAAACTAGTTACAGTACCAGCCCCCCTACCTAAGTGGCAAACGAATGTTTTATTTCCTTCGTTGTAATCAAAGAGATTAAAATATAATAGGGCATAGAGGGAACAAAGCCAGGAAAATTTGAAGTCAAAAGTTATTCCAAGTGGAATAAGTCTAGTACGATTTCGACCGAAAGACAGCTCGCGTTCATACTAACTGACATGACGCTTGAGCGTCAAACATGCTTCAAAGTTTTGTATGAAAATATTTCCAATGCCCCCTCTATGTCCTATTTTATTATATTTTAATCTCTTTGTTTGTAATACTAACAAACTACCTCGACCACCATATGACTTGCAAATAACTAAAACTATTAGGAGCTACATATCAGTGATTATACTTCTTTAGAGTGTTGCGTCGATTTTACTTGGTCTCTCTATAAAGTTCCGCGCATGGCAACTCGAGCGCTAATGTCCATCGAACTCATTTGTCATTATATTACTTACTTTTACAAAGTCACTTGGCTAGGCCCTCCTTAAACCTTTTTTGAAGAAGGAAATCTACCATTTTTGGTTGCGGTTGGTTTGTGAATATAGTACCGCTTAGTGACATCATTACGTATAATGGTTTCCGTGTTTTGAATAGCGCATTTGTAAGCCCATGCAAATACTTTTGGATGTTATAAACAATTCTGACAAAATGTCAGAATTGTTTATAACGTCCAATTGACAATTATAACAATATTGACAATTCTGATAGGTATAGACGAATAAACCGAAAATCATCTCTCAATCCGCAAAAGGGCTCGAGCGAGATATTATGGATAATATTTTGTCACACCAGTAAAGACTAGAGATGGACATTTCATGTGTAGCATGTTAAAACTCATATGAAATTAATTTTCATACGTTGCACTGCTACTTTCCTTCACCTAGCCTGCTACTCTTGAAATCTGTAGTATCGCTAATCATGTGATTTTTCTCGCACTTTTCATATTTAATTTCCAGTAGCAAGTGTGGAATTTTGTCAAATGTGAAAACAATAAGTAACTTCATCAAATGAAAATTATTTCAAAGTAGCAATCATCTTTCCTTAATAAGGGGCAGAGAACCGAAGACCATAGACTTAGGAAATGTTCAGCGGAGATAGACGCTTTGTCAAGTCTGCCTGTACATAGGTAGAAAACAGTTACAAAAAAAAACAGTTTGTTCGTCCACAAAATTATTGCTCCTATTGAACCATTATTCTGGGTCGGATGTCACGGGTTCGACTCCCGCTCGGGGCAAACATTCGTGTTCATGAACATGTCTGTTCGCTCCATGTCTGAGTGTTTAATATTTTAAGTATGTTTATCAGTTGTACCTACCTGACACACATGTTAATACACGGCCTAATGAATTTTGGGACCAACGGTTTACGATGCCTTTTGCTTATTATACTTATTTTAAAATAACATAGGTAAATAAAATCTCACCAGCTATAAATACCTGGGGAACCGGACAACCCTTTAATTAATATTATAAATATTATGCACGAATAATTATGAACACAAAAAATTTACACGTGTAATGTATAAGCAAATATTATTCTGTATAATTTTCTTGCGTACAAAAAGGTTTTGAAGAATTTTGACGAGTTGATGCGTAGATGTTTTATTTAGCATCTCATTTGTTGTTTTAGGACTACTCCCTTTGATATATAAATACGAAATATGAATACGAAAACGTACTGTTTTAGAAAAGACTTTTTTACACGTCTCCATACAAACTCCAACCCCCTGTTTCACCCCTTTAGGGGTTGAATTTCGTTAAATCCTTTTTTAGAGAGTTTCTACAAAATTATATGTTCAGCGGTTTGAGCTGGAACTTGATTTTTAGATTTAGCTTCTCGAAGTGCTAATTTATAAGTAGGTATTTATAAAGTAAGTAGGTACATACATAAATCATCATTAATTACAGAATATAATCTAAGTTCTTAACAGTTATTCTGCTATACGGGTTGGAGATAAATCCTAGAGTCGGTCCAGCTGTTCTTGAATTATAATTGGTGTAACTAACTCGAATTTTTTTATATGGGTATAAAATCTAAATATAGATTTGTTGTAGTGTCAATACAAAAATACCCAACTTGAATTAAAAATACATAATCATACATAAATGTTTACTCACGTATTTGGATGTTCAACTTGTCTGTGTTCGAAGGGATTGTAGGATTTTTCATCATTGACAACATCCTTAGACGCTATGCTGAGACTAGATTGGAAGCCAAGATTACCAGTCAAGTCAGCTCTGCAACAAAATATAAATAAATTATGAGAAGGTAATTGTATGAATTTCCTTATATTATATTATTTAATTTTCATACTGTTTCTCCTATGATTTTCGAATTTTATAAATATTGTAGAACTTGACCAGTTTTGTACCGTAGTCAAGTGGTGATCTTAGTTCTATTTGCTTAGCTGGTGTTCGCTATTCAAAAGTTTACAGGAATAGAATAGAAACGCGAAGTCCCAAAAAAGGTATAAGAAATATCGAAAATGGCCTGAATTGCTTCGAGAAAAGGATGTTAAGGCCGTGCCGCTTTTTTGTTCGACTTGGCTGCCATGTCCCCAGATTAAATAAAATTCTGTCAGAATCTAAGCCACACAAAAAGTCTCTTGTTTAGCTCAGAACGGATTAGCCTAGTGCTACTTAAAAACCACTAGAGATAATAAATTAGTGGCCGATCATTGAACCGACAATGGTTCGACATAGGTAATAGACGGCGCATTTTTTATTTCTAATGCTGCGACCACATATCTGAGCGAAGATTCATGGTCACATTGTCGAGATTGGGAGAAGGTTCGCGCTGTCAATATAAAACCCATGCATTGATGTACGGAGGTATCCGACCGAAGCCTAAACACCATCGAGTTCGTATACTTAAATAAAAAAAAAATCAAATATAATTTATTAGTACACGGAAGCGTCAATAGTCTATTATCAAGGGACTCTAAACTCGTCCATGAAAATTGGCTAAATGTAAACAGCAGCCCATCTCGACCGACGATTTGAATGAATGATTAGCGATACATCGAACCATGTAGCTAGAATCTCGAACATGTGGCGGCAAACAAGTTTGATCTGATTATGACAAACAAGTTAACCACCGGGTATGTAAGTTATGATCACGAGAAGAAACAAGCAAAGTCAATCCCTTTGTAAATAAGATAAAGCACACCAAGCTTTCTAGTTTTCCCGTAAAAAGTTTCGAGAACTCATGTAGAGCCAAATCTGTCATTCTTATTTCAATATACTCAAAATGCTAAATAGTTCTGCGAATTTTGTATGTATAACTTCGTTTTTTACTCGAATATTCCATCAATAAGTAAATAATATCTTTATTTAATTCTATTACATATTATATGGAGTGAGTTTCTTAACTCTAATAGTTAAGAAACTCACTCCATATAATATGATTTTTATAATTATAGCTATGCTATTTGCTAGGTAAAAATTATCAATATCGGTAAGTGTAAAATGAAATAATGAAATTTTAATATCATATTATATTTTATGAACTCGTATCAAAGACAAATTCTTTAAAGAAATTTATTAAGTAAATTATGTATAAACGCCTTGAGTAGCTTCAAGAAGTGGGTGTATGTTTTACCGTTCCAAATCGACATATGGGTACCGACGTGTAACACGTATCAAATAATAGGGTTTATGATTTGTTAATAACCTGTGCTAGTACCTATAAATAACCGTGTCTGCAAAGCCTTCCCCATAATAAACAAAGAAGGTACAATAATATTATCTTATATGCGAATAAATATTTTTATTGAACCCATTAGGTCCATAGTGTTGTCAACACTTGATAGTTTATAGCATTTAGCAATATTTTCTATAGAGAAATTGTGTTTAATTGTTTCGGAACCCATTTTTTTTAATCAACACTTTATTTGATAAAATAATGTAGTACCGTAAATCGGTGAAGCGTAAAGACAATAGAAACTGAATAGATAATGGATTTCTCATTGACCATTTTCCACAAAACATAGTTCCAAATGATTTAGCGCGGTTACATTACTCAATAGAATTAATCAAGGACAGAAACATGAACAAAGTAAGTACTAACAGCAAAAAATGTAGACTTACAAAGATACGCGAACAGTATCTTCGAAATAAATTTCAGAAATACTTAGATACAACATTTTCTATTCTAATCTCTATTTTAACTGGCTTAAAAAAAGAATAGGTTCTCATTAAAAATTTTCGCCGTCTGTCTATTTGTCCGTATGTTTGTACTTGCATCTCGCAAAAAACTACTGCATCAAAATGTCAGTTTTCGCAGTTGTACTTCTGCCGTTCTAACTTAAAATCTGGTCAAGTTTCATCTTGATACGGTGCCTAGAAGCCGAGTTATCTATACGTACAGAGACTCTCAGTACGGGGACGAATTCGCGGGCCAAAGCTAGTTAGCCATATTATAGCAGATGGCAAATGCCGTGGGACCCTGGGGTGCCCTCACTTGTGGCCAAAAAACTACAAATAAAAAAAGCTACACACCTAATAGCTCAAAGAGAGCGCTGGCCATTCATTCTGTATTATTATGCTTTGGCCAATGCCTTGTGCCAATTCACGACTAACGCAAATTTCTTTTCCACCCTCGAGCGTATAGCTCTTGCAACTCTACGTTCCAGTTAAGGCAAGAGTAGAGTCTGGGGCCCATGTAGGTGTATTAATAATTACACACTAACACAAATGTTAACTTAATATAAAATCACAACTTCAAAATCAATAATACAAAGTACTTAAAATATTAAATGTTTAAAATGATTATGTAGGTACTTTGAAAGGACATCAGAGATTATGATGATGAAAACGACCAAATTATTGAAATGATCGAAAAACACTTCATGGTTAAACTTCTAAATGTAAAAGCTGTCTATTAAAGGATTGAAGCATTTTCTAAACGGACCTTTTTGCAGCTATATAAGAAGTTAAAGTATATATATTTGTTTCTATGAAAAAAGAAAAGTACTTTTAAAATAATAGAAGCTTGAATTATTGATAATCAATGCCGAAACTTATTGTCTAATATTTTATTGTAATAAAGTTGCGTCTAATTTGCATGGGTTTTATTAGATAATATTAATACTCGTATTTAGAGCGAGAGTGTTGTAGCAATTGTTTTATGGTAGTTTAATAAGGTTATTATAGGAAGGCTTTAATTTGGTACGAGTGGTAAAATGTGTCATAATATAGTCAATGGTATATTTCGTGCCTTTTTCTACTTAAACTATGCTGTCTCTACTCTGTGACATCACGTAACGTTTATTGTACTCTGTTTTAAATTCAAATAAAACTAAAAAAATGTAAACAAAATACTATTGTTATTGCATTAATTCATCACCGTCTAATAATAAGTTGACGGGCCTGTTGGCTCAGTAGTGACCCTGCCTTCTGAGTCGGAGGTCGCGGGTTCGATCCCCGCTCGGGGCCAACATTTGTGTGCATGAACATGTCCGTTGGCTTCGTGTCTGTGTGTTTAGTATTTATTTAAGTATGTTTAGTTGTTTAGTACTCATAGTACAGGCTCTGCCTAGTTTGGGACTGAATATCCGTGTGTATAATAATTATGTCCCACAAAAAAAAAATCAAAACGTTTAGTAGGTACTCACGTTGATTTAAAATTATCGATACTGCAGTCAGATTTCTTTTCCGTCATTTTAATTATCTATCTGAAACAAAAGAAAAACATGTAATTAGATTTTGTTTACAATCAGCATAATGATACAACTAGGTATGTGATTATTTAAATGATTTAGTAGCCTTTATTTAAGTTCCATAACCCTTATGAGGATTATCAATTTTATTAATTCAATTAAATAACACTTGACTTCTAAGTAGTTTGATCCGAACCAATTGAACACTTTTCTAGTGGACAATGTAATATCTATAATAATAACGACATAAATACGACCACACTACAGTGTGAGTGAGGGGATAGTTTAAAATATTTACGTATATCCAGTAATGGAATGAATCTGTCTACCCCCTCGGGAATAAAAGGAGATTTTTATTTATTTATTTATTTACGTATAGTTTTGGGAGAATGCTGCAAGCCCTCACCAAGAATTAAACGCCGGCCTCATGAATTAAAGGCGAGATCACTTCCAGCAAGGCTGTTAATGCTCTATAACAATAATACGTACGTATACGTTTAGGGGTCCAATGTATCTCGTGAAATGTGGGTATATCCAGTAATGGAATACCTCTGCCTACCCCCTCGGGGAGGAAAGGCGTGAGATTATATTATATTATTATTTTATTATATTACAATAATAATATAAAAGGTACCAGTTTACATAGAACGAGCACCATATGTCCAGTATCGATGCTACTGTTAAAGATAATATTGAATCAATACTATATTTTATCAATACTATTGATAAATCAGAATTAGTTAGATAATTCAGTTTCAGGGGTTACGATAGCCTATTTTTCGTGCATGATAAATGATGAGTCTGTTCTGCAGCCCCTTATCAGGAACGAGATGACAAGATGTACTTGAACAGATTCCTAGAAACGTACAGAAACAAATATTCATGTTATAAAAAAATGATAAGTATCTGTTACGTGATGCGCTTGCCGATAAATTGGTTGAAATTGTTACACGGATGTTGAGGCGACGCCATTTTCATGTTTTATTGAATATATTCGTAATCTTTGTCATTGTAATGTATATTTAGACTATGATCTTAGAAATAAAAGAAAAAAGATATGAATCCCAGAACATTTATTCAAAATATTTAATTTTTTACATAAAACATTTAAAAAAATTAGAAAATGAAGACTCATTAGAGTTTCATCACCTAACTACACCAAAATACACAATTTTGAGTCATATATGACACTCAAATTATACCCAACTACTATTTGTTTGGAAAAAATAAGAAACAACTTAAATAAACACCAAAAAAGAAAATTCTGTAATAAAATTTCGTATACGAAACATAAGGCGTGAAATTTGTTACGTTAATTGTGAGGATTTGTCATATATGGAGTATGGACGCGTTTAGCTCTCAGTGCGTTCATAGCTGCACATATTTTTTTCGGAAACGTTTAGCAAAATCAAAAATCGTTTATTTTATGTAGGTACAGAAAGTACACTTAGAAATGTCAATAGTCTAACAACAAGGCACTCTAAACTCGTCCCATGAAGTTTGTCTAAATGTAAACAGCAGCCCATCTCCACCGACGCGCTGCTGGTTCCAAATGCAGTACCCCAGTATGTTATCTTTTATATAAAAGTTTCAGCGTATTCTCCTATTCAATATTCCACGGAAGTTCACATTGAAAATCATTCGGAACGAAATCAATGCATGCACATTTTCATCCATGAACATTGAAAATGGGTGAATTTGCAATTTCTACATCTGAAAGTTTCTGCAGATGAGTAACGGAAATTATATAACTAATTATTAGATATGATGAATAATAAATAAATAAAAAAAAAACTCACGACTTATATCCCCGAGGGGGTAGGCAGAGGTATTTCATTTCTGGAAATACCCACTTTTACCAGATATTCTTTGGACCCATAAACGTGATAAGTGGTAAGCCCATCGCCGGTTAATAATATGTAATAAATTGTGGGAAACAATTCACATACGGTTATTCAGTCCCAAACTAGGCGGACCGAAATTAAGACTAAGACCGACTTTAGAGTGGCCCTAATAGATTAAGTAGAATGTTTAAATTTCTAAAACGTAACTATGTTTACAGTACCTAAACTACGTAAGTAGGTATACATTTAGTTTAGCAAATTTAATGATTTCCATGAGAACCTATACAATTGTATACTTACTTGAACCTAGGCAACAAATATTTAAAATAGAAGTAGCTTTTAGGATGTTGACACTGAAAGATATCTTTCGGTGACACCCAAAAATATTTTTTCCAAAAATCCAACAGAAACCGTAAAAACTAGATCCACACCGGCCTCGTGTTGTTATAATCCCCCTTGAAAAGCGGGAGTAACATGGGCTATAACCCATGTTACTCCCGCTTTCCATTGAAGCAAGAATTTTTCGTCACAGTAGTTTCGGAGCCCATTCATTACAAACAAACATACCTACAACAAAATATCTTAGAACTTTATAATATTAGTACAAATAAACCTTCTGAAAGAAATTATTTACATTATAGTGAAAACTGTTGTTATCAAAATCCGTTGCGTAGTCTAGGAGAAATAGGCGCACGAACAGACAGACGCGGATAACGAATTTGTTTAGACATACGAGTAAGCAATTTTTTGTTAAAAAGATCATATAAATGTCATCCACTCTTTCTCCTCCCTCATTGGTCTAACAATTAACCAATCACAACATAGCGCAGTACCTACCCTATGTAGCGTTTTATGGTTTCCGCACTTAGTCCTTATATTGGTCTATTATACATGAGTGGTGCCCGTTTTATAAATAACATATTTTTAACGCTATTTGCACTATTATTTTTGTACAGTGATGTCTATCACGATTCCCGATCTAAAGCAAACACTTGTTTATTTGAATTTAATACCATATAATTATTGTGTTTAAAATTCCATCATCATCAAACCGTCAATGCTGTGGGAACACAGCTCATTCTCTTTATGCCTCATATGAGTAAGTAAATTCCTGACATATTTTTATTATTAGCTACGTATAATAATTAATGATATTAAATTGTGTTTATCTACTAAACCAGAAAGCTAAGCTTTTCTCGGGATCTGAGCACAATCTATATAGTATGTAGATTAAAAACAGCTTGTCAATAGGATCTTTAATAAGAAGATATTTCTAAGAAAAACCATCAACTCCTTCCATCCAATCCTTTTCTCGAGAATTCCTATTACTTTATGTATCTTTAAAATTTTCGATAAGATCTTTTATTGATAATAGAATTATCGATTCGCCGAGAGTCAACATTTTTACGCGTGAACGTGACTATTTCGGGCCTGGATTTTATTTTTATGTGGTTTACCCATAGTAACAAGGCTCTGCGTAGTTTAATACTATTTGTATACCACAGTTTATGTGTACCTACTCTTTACTGTACATTGAAGTGAACACAATTAATTAATACAAAAAATATTATTTATTAAATGGATTGTATTGATAATACAAACATTATCTTTATAACGTGGACAAGAAATTTAATCATCAGATGTTTTAATTTTTAATAATACGAGTATGAGTCAGTTTAAATATCATTTTGGAAAAAATATTCACAACCACACAATTGATCGTAAACATCAGTGAAGGTTGAGCAACCAAATATTATAGTGCTATCAAACAAGAACTTGTGAGATACTCATAAATATACCTAAATTTGCGAGCAAGTATTGAATCACACCTTTCAAAATTTTATATCGCACCACTGTCGGAATAAAATATATGAAAATGATTTAAAGACTGATGTTAAGATATGTGCCACAATAATTTAAACCGGATTCTTACTCGTATTTTAATTAAAAATGAAAGTTAGGATAAGGTGAAAGTGAAAATAAGATTGTATACAAAAAGGCCTCCTACTTCTGCTCCACTTATTTATACTCATATCTAGAATAGATACTAGAAGAACCCTTCAAACTATCGAAATGGAAAATACAAGTAAATTTAAGTTAAAATTCCATCTTAATCCCTAGAATATTCACTGAAATTCCATAAACTATTTTGGAGCCTATTCGTGACAAACTTTCAGATATAGAGACAAAAATTCTAAGAATGATCATTATGCCAACGCCTCGTGATAACAGGTTTCACATTTATTTAAAAATCACAGGCAGACGATTTTTTTTATTTTTAAAATCATTGTAACAAAGTATTCATTCTACACTTGCTCGCAAGTGTAGTGTGTTACGTAATTATGATTATGTTTGTATGATTTTAAGGTAAACATTTGACCTTTTGTATAGATGCAATGCTGCCAAAAAACACAACAATGAAATCGCTTTACAATTTGGTGACCGTTGGTATGGTAATTTACAACCAGTTTTGGGTCAGTAACGCAACTTTTCATCACAAGTCAATGTCGTAATGTCTTGAAATGAGTGTAGTTTAAACTTTGCTTCATGTAAATTGGTTGTAATTAGGGTTTGGAATGCTTAGAAATGGGCAATTGCTTTTAGTTAACAGAAAAATTGGTCAAGATCGCCTTTTGAGAGATACGCAGAATTCACTACATACCTATATAGGTATGTAGTGAATTCATAGTGCTGTCAAATAAGTATATACTTATTTGACAGCAAAACTTTAACGACATCTTTAGAAATATCCTTTATCTACTGTAAGATTGTTAATAGTAATGGCTCTGACATTTTAGAATTGAATACCAGAGTGTGAAATGTGCCCCTATTTTAATTAATTAAAAAAGTATATGCTCACGTCTTTATTCCCGTGGGGTCGGCAGAGGTTTTTATTCTTGGAAATACCTAGTTTTTACCAGTACTTATATATATTTTTATACCTCTAAACGTGACAGATGGGGATAGCCAGCTTACAAGGATACTGGTACTGTCCCGCTAGCTAGAAATATCTCAACTAATAAATAAATAAAAAATCTCACTCACGCTTTTAATCCCTGAGGGGATAGGCAGAGGTATTCCATTTCTGGATTTACCCACTTTTCACGAGATATTCTTTGGACCCCTAAGCGTGATAGGTGGTGAGCCTATCGCCGGACCGGGTCTATTTACACATATCTCAGAATTAATTCTGGACTTGCGGGTTTCCTCAGGATGTTTTCCTTCACCTAGTTCAGCTAGTGATAAATATGTAGGTACGTACGTTTTGAAAAACTCATTGGAACATGCCAGGATTCGAACCCGAGCCTTACTGATTATCATCATGTGAAGCAGGTTCTTTAACCATAACGCTATCACTGCTATCGAAATATAGTCACTGCTAGTTGAAGAACTAGTTTAATAAGTTCCAGTATTACTTTTTGTTTTTAACTTTGTTTGTATAGTACCTACTTATATATAAATATTTCTGTTCACTCTTTGTATTGTTTAATAGTGGAAACTTTACTGGTTCTATTCATTATTATTTATGTTAGATTAATTTGTGGTATTATAACTGTTTGTTTCCCGAATAAACAATAAATAAATAAATAACAAGGAAAGTTTTTTAAGGTTATTATTAAAAATAAAAAAGGCATTTACGATTGATCCATACCATACCTAGATAGATCGATACTTTCGAACACACATCTACGAGCAGATGGCATGCCAAGATAAACCCTAGATATGTTTAACCTCTCAGACATTCAATCACAGACACAATAGACTTTTAATTGTGTCTCGGTTCCAATTGGAATCCGCGGTTCTTAAATGATTAAGGCATGTTGTTATGTTAGTATAATATAATCACTAAGCTACGTAGTATAAAACAAAGTCGCTTCCGGCTGTCTGTCTGTCCCTATGTATGTCTATATCTTTGAAACTACGCAACGGAGTTTGTTGCGATTTTTTTAATAGATAGAAAGATTTAAGAGGAAGTTTTAGTATTAGCATTGCACCCGTGCGAAGCCGGGGCGGGTCGCTAGTTTTCTATAAAAAAAAGTTTTTTGAAAATCTCTGGAACATTTGGCCCTACCAGAATTTAGATCCTAACCTCACACATGAGAGGCGGGTTCGATAACCACAAGGCTATTATTGCTCATTTTATCATAAGCAAATCATATTAAGTCGCTAATGAAGTGAGTTATGAAATTACTGTAATTGAAGTACACGACATGATATCTTGATTGCTATTCTGAAATTACAGAATTTATATTTTTTGGAGAGTCCAGGCTTAGTCCCTACTATATTGAGTACCTACTAAACCCAAAAGGCCATTTCAGAATTCATAAGTAAGTTTAATTCATGAATTTGAAATCGAGTTGAGAAGTTCTAACGAATTTAACGACTTATATGATAAGGCTTTTGACATCTGGGTAGTGGTTTTACATTAAATCAAATCAAATCAAAAAAATGCCCTTGAGATTCTTGCTGGTTCTTCTCTGGGTTCTGAATTTGAAACCAGAAACTCGTCGGTGTAGATAGGCTGCTGTTTACAAGTAGCCAATCTCAATGGACGAGTTTGGAGTGTCTTGTTTATAACTATATTAACTTTTTTAAGTGTACCTAGGTGGCAATTACCTACATCAATAAATAAATTTTGCTACATGTTTTTATTATTATATTTTGAGATTTTAATAATGGAATAGAAAATATTAACTCTTGCCTCATCCCCGAGGATTTATTAGAGGTCTTCCAATTAAAGCAAAATATTTTCACCAGTGTTTTATTTTTACGCACAAACGTGGCAAGAATCTTCAAACCTGTCAGTTATATTTTATTTTTCCGCCGAGCTAGTGATAAATCTTAAGATAAATTGTCATAAACTGTAAGCTAAAATATTAGATTGTTTTCGTGAAACCCTGACGAAAGGTAGACAGAAGTCATAAATTATTACCGTTTAATCTCTCTTTTGTCTACTTGTTTTCAGCATTCATTATTGTTGTGTCTCTCAATAAGAATGACGATGAAAAGAATTTATTTAAAATAGTTTTTTTTTGTATTAAGTTAACGTTATTGTTGAATTGGAATTAAATTTTTAGTTAAATTTAAATATGTACAGGTGTAATATTCATTGTTTGAGTTTTTCAATATATACATTTGTTTTGACGTTCTAATGAGACTACGTGCATAACCATACAAAACTAATTTGGAATCTTGGACAAAGCGGTTTTTGTCTATGTTAATAATTAACATAGACAAAAAACCCCTTTGTCCGAGAATACCTAACTAGGTATCAATTATTGATACATTGTTAGGTTATGGCTACAATTACGAAAGTAGTTTATTATTATTTACAATTTCTCAGAGTTAACAATAGCTATCTTGCACAAAGGGGTTTTTGTCTATGTTAATAATTAACATAGACAAAAACCGCTAAACTTCTCAATTATTGATACCTAGTTAGGTAATGGCTAAAATTACTATGTATCTTAGTAATATTTAACCAATATAAAAATTTCCTCGATTTGACAATGGCTATAGGTTTTCGCCCTAGTAATCGCAAGCTGTAAATTTTACACAATTATATGTCAAATATTATACACAAATATTGCTCTTTTAATAGTAGCATATACTACTATTTTTATTAACGCGAAAGTTTGTAGGTGTGGATGCATGGATGTTTGTTCCTCTTTCACGCAAAAACTACTGAACGGATTTTGATGAAACTTTACAGTTATATAGCTTATACATCCGAATAACATAGGCTATATTTTATCCCCGTATTCCAACGAGAACGGGAACTACGCGGGTGAAACCGCGGGGCGCTGCCAGTTTACTATAGCTAAATATAATTACATAGAATTACACTCCAAAAAGTTAAATAAAAATAATTAATCTCACGCCTTTTATCCCCGAGGGGGTAGGCAGAGATATTCCATTTCTGGAAATACCCACGTTTGACCACAACATTTTTAGGACCCCTAAACGTGATAGGTGGTCAGCCCATCGCCGGACCGGGTCTGTTACACATGCGTCAGGCCTCTTAAAAACTTAGGGCTCTAATTCTCGTACAGAATATTTTATCATCATCATCATCAACCCGTAACAGCCCACACTGCTGAGCTAAGGGTCTTTCCTCACACATGAGGAAGTATGGGCTATAATCTCCCACGCGAGCTCACCGCGGATTGGGGATTGAATATTTATCATAGATCATTAAAACTTACTTGATTAGATACTCATTAGAATTCGACCGATCATCAACCTTCCATGACATCAATTCAATTTAATCAGTACTTTAAAATATTGTTTAATTTAATATTAAACAAAAATGTTTGCTTTGGCAGAGCGTGAAAATGGAGAAGTAAATTTTGTTTAGTTTACGAAACAATTTGAAATAAACAATGCAGAATTTATTACATTATACACAAATGTTTGTTATTTATTCTTGTTAGTTATAAACATAAATTGAAATTATGTTATTTATTTTTATTTTTACTAAACTCTAAAATCCAACATAAATTCACTTGCACGATATTCACACGACAATTAAATAAAACATGTGCGAAATCTGTCACAGTATAAACCCAACTGACCTTACAACAATACTGAACCAGAAAGCTATGCTATGCGCCTGACTCGATCTGAGCACAATCTATCACATTACTCAGTTTTGAGACTTATTCTTATGTACGTAGGCCTCTTTTCCACTAACACTCGGCATTCACATTCAAGGTCCCCCGGTTTTAATAGTAAAATCTGTTGGACAAATGCAGCAGCAAAACTTTTTAATAACATTTTTTTCTTAGGATAATAAATATATATAATATATAATAATAATTAGGATTATAATAAAATTTGCCTAAGTAAATTTACTTGACTCTAAAGGATCTAATTTATGTGAGGGATGTGCGGGATTGCTACTTTTGAATAATTTTCATTTGATGAAATTAGAATTACTTATTTTCTTTACCTGATTTCACCTGCAGAATTTTGAAGGCAATGTTTTTTTTAATTATGATGAAAAAAAAAGAACAAATTACTACTGGAAATGACATATCGAAATTAAAAGTGAAATTAAATTCACATGATTTGCGATTCCATAAGTAGCACGCTAGGTGAAAAAGAGTAACAGGTGTGGTATATGAAAATTCATTTCATAATATGATTTTTCACTTGCTACTCATGAAATGACCCTCATCATCCAACAACCCACCGCTGAGCTAAGGGTCTTTCCTTACACTGAGGAAGTATGGGCTATATTGAAAGAATTAGGCGCAAAATGCCACATTCCCAAAATGCAACATTCTCAAAATGCCACATTCGCAAAATGCCACATTCGCAAAATGCCACATTAGCAAAATGTCACACTAACCAAGTGCCATACTTGTTCAACTCCCTTTCTTGCAGTATGTTCGAGTGTGGCACTATGCGAAATGGCATTTTGAGAATGTGGCGTTTTAAAAATGTGACATTTTGCAAAAATCGAATGTGGCATTTTGCCAATTTGGCATTTTGCGCCTAATTCAATCACTAGATTATATGCTTGTAATTATTGCAATAGATAAGCATGCTTCTGGTACCTTACGAGTATAATCATCGTTTGTTAGTGAAAGTCGCAAGCTATTAAGCATAATAACTCCAACAATGTTATAATGATTCACGAATAAAAATTACAAGCAATTGAGTATTGTATAACCAAATACAAGTTCAACGAATGACACTAAAAATACTTAGTAGTATTTTGCATATTATTCAACATCCATTAGGTACCTACTATTACTAAATCCTAACCGTATGTCTCTGCCTGCCCCTAAAAGGCGTGATCATATGTATGTAAACATATTACGCTGATAGCATGTGATTTGCTGATGTCCTTTGAGGAGTTCAGTTTTCCACCTGAAGTTCTTCTTATATGGGACAAACCTTGACGTATACTCAATCAAACGGAAAGAAAACTTTTTAAATCGGTTCAGATTTGAGGAAGTTATGTTTTTAAGAACGAGGTATCTTTCGCATCGTGTACGTACATCGTGTATTACATATTAAATCCCATCAAAAACATAAATGTGAAATGAGAGCCAAGTTCAATATTATGCCTTGGTTGTTAACTTCAACGACAAAAGAAGTGAGATCTAAATGGGTGCCAAGTTCAATGGTCAGTCCTGAAATTTATTTAAAAATTTTTAAAACGGACACTCACTAAAGATAAGCTATATATAGACGGGCCTCTTGGCTTAGTTGGTAGTGACCATGCCTTCTGTGTCGGAGGTCGCGGGTTCGATCCCCGCTTGGGACCAATTTGTGTGTATGAACATGTCTATCAGTTGTTTATTACCCATAGTACAGGCACTGTCTAGTTTAGGACTAAAAAACCGTGTGAATTATAGTATAATAAATTGTGTCCCACAATTTATTATAATTATATATAGGTAATACTATAGGTAAAAGGTTTTAGCAAATTTTACGGCCGGCTGCTGGCCCAAGCCCAACCCTCATTAGGAATGCTTTGTTTTCTAAATGGTGGGGTTTATCAAAGTTAGCAGCCAGTATTTGGGTAAGAAAGGATTCTTGAAAAAATATCTTCTAGGTGTGTTTAATTAAGGAATGGTTATTATGGAAGTTCGTATTTTTTTTATTTATTATTGTTCAGGTTTCAATATTTTTGTTTCGTAATATTTCCCTTAGTTCTAGTTATAAATTGTTTTCCATGGATTTTCCTACTTTGTTGCTCCTCTTTTTGCCCTCCGGCTTAATATTTTCGAGTTAAATGAATTATAAGTTATTTTATTAGTATCACATTTACAAATCCCATTGGGCACAAGGGCTAGTCACTAAATAAAACGCTAAAGACTTATTAAGTTTTATGGGCCTAGAAATAAAATGGTTACGTATTTAAATGTCTAAAATTATAAAACCTAACGTTAAATAACCTCAGTTCAAAATACCTAAAATCAAAATACCTAATGGTTGTTTGACTTAAAGTTAAATACCGAAAGTTTAAAATGTCAAATGGATATATTACTGAAGTTCAAAAGGATAAAACTTGAAATACCTATTTTTGCCGGTTTAGTAAGAGTAAGACCATCATTAATAAAAAAAAACTGTTGTAAACTAGGCAGAGCATGTCCTGTCAAAAAGTTACTGACTTATTTCAACATACAAAAATATAAGTAAGTAAGTAACAACTCTTTATTGTACACCAATAAAAAATGTGCAACAAATATAATGCAGTATTTTAAAATATGATATAGGTTGTACTCGTGACTTGGTAAGGGCCTACCATTTTTTTTTTATTAATGATCGGCTTACCCTGGACATCAGAGTAGCCCGAGAACAAAGACAGGGCCTACGATGTGACGAGCTTGCCCAGACGCAACTTTGAGAAGATATAGCTAGTTTACATTACATTAACCAGAGAACATAGTGTTAACATAAACCATTTATCTAACCGCAAAGCAGAATCATAATGTGGGGAAAGAGCAGTATTGCCAGAATTGATGATGAATGCTTATGAATGTAGGTACAATAAATAATGCACCGTATTAGTTCCTACGATAGAATATACATTTACTGACTCTTAAATAACAAAACAGTGTAAATATCGGAAAATAATAGGTCAATACGTCACAAGTCAAATCATCAGCTGTTGATTTTTATAAATAATGTGCTACGTAACGTACAGGAAAATAAATCATCAATTAATAGGAGTATCTAACTGTATAAAATACATAAGTAGTTAGGCCAGATAATAATAATATGTATAATGAATACTGGGGGCAAGGCAAACTTGCTACGCAGGTTTGTTTTTTGCATAAATGCCGTTTTAGATGCAACTTAGCCTTGTGCTGATCAGCATTTTTGTTGGAGGGGTAGACTGTGTCAGCATACATGGTTACATCTATACTACACTACTGCCCAGCAGCTGCACCAGTTTACTGCTTTCAGTATATTAACGATTAAGTTTAATCTATTACGGGATTTAAAATGATTTAGGTACATGAATCTGGGTAAAAAGTACCTAATTGATAAAAATACCACATTTTCTAATTCTATACGGCCCGAAAAGTTAGAAAAATAATGGTGCTGGTTTTTGCTTCACAACGACTAAACTTATTTTAGTTTACTCCTGTCGTTTTCTTTGTCCTAAAAAAGAAAAGAGACGACAAATATTTAGTCTTGTCAAATTTAAATTAGTCCTGTCAACTAAGGTATTTCATAACGTGTTTAATGCATAAGTAAAGAATCGATCGCCCCCTATATCTGCCTATAGGAAAGCAGTGGTTTGAGGGGCAGATTTCAAAGTGAGCTCGTTCGTCTATACATTTTTTTTATTACTCCTTAAAATCACGACAAATTTATTCATTATTTTACCTACCTAACCTACACAATAAGTACGTAATGTTGTTCATTTCCTAAAAAAGTTCCACGTAAATAGATACAAGTAAGTGATAAGAACGGTGAAAAGGAAATAGCGGGAAAAAATTAAGTGGCCCACACCATGAAAAGTATATAAATCCGGGTGGTTTGGGTAGACGACGTACAGTATACGTATACCCCTCATTTCCCAGACTAGAAACGCACATCTAATCGGGCAATCTCTAGGTGATTGCTGATCGACCTTCATTCGACGTAGATGGAAATCATCATTGTTTCTTAACTGCCACTGATCGGATTGTAGAGTCAAGGTCACGCTTATAGAAATCTAACGTATCAAGCTTGGGCCATAACTCACTCATCGTCATTGAAATATTACGATTCATAGACATCTAGATCTTTATCGGAATGTTTCACCTGTGTTTAAAAAAATAGAATGAATACCAATAACCTGAACGCCATAGGATTAAATTTAAGTTTAATTCTACGTTTACAGATAAATAATAATATCTTTTTATTTTTATTTGTACATTATAGCTCATCCTTAATACCCTTGGATTCTATTTCACTCCAGCCCCCCTAGCCACATAGCATTGTATAATCTAATCGAATGTTCTTTTAGATTGACACTAAATGTCAATCCCATACAAATCCCTACATGTCAATCTATAAGATCATTCGATTAGATAGTGCAATGTGACTTGGCTAGGGGGGCTGATTTAGAAATCAATCATCATTTATTTATTCAGGATAAACAAACCCATTTTTTAAAGACAAAATTCTTCTGCCAAACTGCAAGAGAGTTTCAAGAAAAAAAAACTAATTTAAGGTTAGGTTACAAGTTTTAGATTCCGCGACTATGATTCGACTTACTCGTAAGTAATTTGTTTCCGTAATGGCGTCACCCACTGTCCTTCTATTGTTTAATAAAATAATATGTTCCAAAAAATAGGTGAACAATTATGACTCGCATTGTGTGGTAAGTATTATAATAAGTCTTATCGTACGCATACATACGATACTTACCTACGCACGTCACGAAATTTTGGTCGTTGTAGAAAAACAGGACAATGATAACAACCGGGTAACAACAAACGTTGAGGAAAAGTTTTATTGTAGCGTACTTTTATAACATTGAGACAGTTAGTCCATTTCCTCAATTTTTTCCTTAAACATGTACACAACGACCTTCTATGCAATCAAGTCAATAAAGGTAAAGTGTCCTCTATTTTAGCAAAGGTAAGGTCGTTTCAAGTGCACTCCGGCATCTTGATTTAGCTACCGTAAGTGGGCATGTGTTTGTTTACTGGGATCGGTAATCTCCAAAAGATTAGGGTGAGTGACTTTTATCTACCTAGTAATAAACACCTGGGTGCAATGTAGGCACTTCAAGTTATCTAAGCAATCGTTTTGAAACCAGATAAGAATAAAACAGAGATACTTGAGTTATCAATGTTATAATAGACAGAAAAATGAACGGTACTGACTTACTGACTATACGGGTTAAAATAAATAATATAATAATAATAAATTGTGGGACACAATTTACGCACGGTTTTTCAGTGCCAAACTAGGCGGAGCCTGTACTATGGGTAATACACAACTAATAAACATACTTAAATAAATATTAAATACCCAGACACGAAGCCAACATACATGTTCATGGACACAAATGTTGACCCCGAACGGGGATCGAACCCGCGACCTCCGACTCAGAAGGCACCCTGCCTCACTACAGCCAGAGCCAACATAGGCCCGTCAACGAATA
This sequence comes from Ethmia dodecea, assembly GCA_963855545.1. NCBI lineage: Eukaryota > Metazoa > Arthropoda > Insecta > Lepidoptera > Depressariidae > Ethmia > Ethmia dodecea. The sequence goes on from OY979442.1 coordinate 12,910,081, forward strand.
CAGCGACGATCTTCAAAATGTAGCTGGGAAAGACTGGATAAATATATAAAATATATAAATATAAAATAATCTCACGCTTTTTATCCCCGAGGGGGTAGGCAGAGGTATTCCATTACTGGACATACCTACATTTCACGAGATATACTGGACTCCTAAACTGGATGAGGAGAGCCGAAAACCGGGCACAATGGTGCGTCATGGGAAAGACATACGTCCAGCAGTGGACTGGCTGTAGCAGGATGATGCTGATTGACTTAAGGTACAAAAACTGTCAAGTTACGACACCGTATTATGTAGGTAGTAAATTTATAACATCGAGGTACAAATTTAATAGAAATATAATATTTGGTCACATTTGGCAGACTGCAAAGTGGTTTAGTATTTTCAGAAATGGAATACATCTGCCAAGTCCTTCGGGTATAAGGCATGTATCATATATATTTATGGAGATATAAGATTTAAATAAATATTATGACTTTTTCACAATATTTGCTCACTTTACTCATATTAGCCACCTATATGCAAAATGGTTTTTTCTTAGTCAATTATTTTGCACTTATAGAACGTTTATCGCAATTTTCTTAAATATACCAATTTTGCGTCATTATTTACATAACAGCATGACAACTTTAAGTACCTACCAATCCATAGATAGCTATCAGAGTGATTTTATCAAATAGGAGCATTGATAAAATGAGCAGTGATAGCCCGGACGGTTAAAGAACCGGCCGAAAATCAGTGAGGCTCGGGTTCGAATCCTGGCTGTACCAATGAGTTTTTAAAAAACTTACGTACATATTTATCACTAGCTCGACGGTGAAGGAAAACATCGTGAGGAAACCCGCAGGTCTCAGAATTAATTCTGAGACATGTGTAAACAGACCCGGTCCGGCGATGGACCTATCACGTTTAGGGGTCCAATATATCTCGTGAAATGTGGGTATATCCAGTAATGGAATACCTCTGCCTACCCCCTCGGGGATAAAAAAAAAGGCGTGAGATTATATTATTATTATTATAAAATGTCATATATTTAAAAATAAAAAGCTCAATCTGATGTAAGTCTTATCTTTTATTTCATAAATTGTGTTATCGCTATATCTACAGATAATCATCTAGATAAAAGATTTGTATACATTTTAGTTTATTTTGAGATTCTGTTGCCAATGACATTTTCAGTATGATACTTTGGATATTCGATACTTTTTACTGTATTATTGTAGATTTTAAAAACATACGCTCACAACTTAAAGTAAACCCAAGAGGTTGAAACAGGTGTTGCAATCCTAGAAATACCCAGTTTTCAGCAATACATTTTTCTGCTTAGATATTCCTATAGCGATTGAACGGTTTTGATACGCTCGAGAATACTCGTTTACCCAAGTTCCAAATACTTTTTTTTATATTGAAGTTATATGTAACATAAGTTTAGAAATATTAGAAACGTTTAATATTATTATGAATTTTGATTAAATTCGACCAGATCCGGCAATGTATTGAAGAATAGCCGGATAAAGAGGTCCGAAACCGACGGGAATGCATGAGTCGTTTGATGAATATGGATGGAGCACGAGAAATTGCCAGGTTCGTAGCAAGTGGTAATCTATTGTCCCTGTCTACCATTGGGAAAAAGGCGTAATATTATGTGTATGTATATTGATTCAACCTGCAAAATTCTCACTCCCAGAAAAGTAAGCTTTCCATGGGTAAAAGAATTTTGAAATCGGTCCATTAATTATGGAGTTTATTCATTACAAACATACCATAATACAAATCTTCCGTCTTTATAATACTAATGTAGATTTCTTTCTCTCTGATGGCAGGACCTTAATATAATATGCCATAGGCTCCGGAAGAATTATAAACATCCGGCACCGGGTTGGGCCAACCTTTTTTGTTCTATGAAGTCGCAGGCAACCGCTGGTTATATGCATATATAAATTTAAAATAACTCCAAGTAAAATGGCTGTGTGTGACATACGGGCATTGTCAGGGTTTAAGTTTTACCATTTGGCTAAAAACGCGCCACGGCATACCATGCGAGAAACCTAAACCATCATTACTATGTTGCATTTGCAACTTGTGCGATTAGCTCGTTAAGAGATCTGGAGTCTCGTCCTCTGGTCACCTGAAGCCTCTAACCCGATCTCTCTCATCCTTAAGATTTTTTACACAAAGTCTACAAAAATCATTTATCTCAACTGCAAAAGGCACAAAAATGAGGTTTCTTCAGACCCGAGGTAACTACGTAGTTAGAAACTATTTATAATTGCAGGGCAAAATAGTTATTATAAATTGCGTAACTCACAAGATATTTATGTTGAGTGCTTGCATTTAAATCGTATAGTATACTGTCTGTCTAAGGATATCATATACATAAAAACGTGGTTCATTCGATCCCTTGGTAATTAAGGTATTGTTAACCCTTGTTTTTTTGCGCCTCATTTGGTAGATGGTGCTTTACTTTTGACATCCTAGCACCTCCAGGAAACCCAGTTGCGACTCCACGTCCTTGAGGGCTTTGGGGAGCCACTTCAGATCTAAGGAAGCCACGCCTTCTCACTCATGAAGTCTAAAAATAGACTGGTTAAAAGTGGATACTTCCAGGAATAAGATATGTTTACCTTCATTATTAATTATTTAGAATTTATTAACACTAATAATTCTTATTAATTTCATTGCCCTGTTTTACCTACCTAACACACCAAATACTCCCACCTGGATTTGCCCTAATTCTAAGAAGATAATGAAGTTGTTTTTTTATTTTAGTCAGAAACCCTCGAACGGATCCATAAGAATTGCTTTGAGGGCAACATAGCAAAACGAAACCTATTGTCGTACTAAATATAACCTAGTGAATTAATTATATATAATACTATTGTATTCACACGTGGGTGTGACGAGCAGGTAGATTACAGAGTAATTGTCAACCATATCACCTGACTCAGACAGACAAGGTATAATAAAATTTTGGACTTCAATCCTCAATGGATATAAATAAATCCCTACTTATCCCTAAAGTTGACGAAATTTACGCCGTATACAGAAAGAAAGCTGAAAGCTAGTCGGCGCCGATAGGCGCCGATCGGTGCCGACCGGCGCCGGTCCATTCTACAGAAAGCAAGCAGATTGAAGCAGAGCGAGCAAAATGTCGTACTCATCGGACGATGATTTGGTTTTATTAGAAAATGTGTATTTTAAAATGCGAAAACAAGCTATACATCCTATTAATAGAGAAAGGAAACGTTTCGGAGAATACCATCAATTATTTGTAACACAATTGAAATTTGATGATCAAAAATTTTATAGATATACAAGAATGACTCAAGAAACATTTTATTACATCTTGGACTTAGTGGAAAACCATTTGATGAAAAATTGGTGTAATTGGCATAAACAACCAATCCTTCCAGAAGAAAGACTTGTTGTCACAATTCGGTAAGTACGAAAAAATAAATTTATTGCTTACTTTTTAATAGATAGTTATTAGATTTATGAAAAGTTTATAGGTACTTAATAAAAAAAAATAAAGAAAAACATGTTTATTTGTCCAATATTCAACTTTTACAAATATTCACCTTAGAACTAAATAAAGTAGTAGTAAAGCTTGTTATTAAATCATTTAATGAAATTGTAGATATCTATCAATTATAGATATATAATAATAAAAAATGTTTAAATGTGGTTTAAATATAGGTACACTTGTACAGTCAACAGCAGATCAAGCGTAACACTTTTGAGATTTGTAACAACTTTATTCTTTTGGAATAAGAGCACTTTTAAAAAGTATCTAAGGGGTACACTTGATATGGCTTCTTCCGTACTACATACTATATAGCACAGATTCAACTTCCAAGCTAAAATATACAATGGACGAGTTTTAGAGTATTGACTTTTCTAACAGCGGGATTTGCCACAGCTGATTGATATTTGACAGCACCCCGCAGCGGGTCTCGCCACACTTGAGGGGGTTATTAATCTTTATTGTTCATAAAATATTCATACAAATAGAGTGAGACTCTAGGTAACTAGACTAAGTACTTAGCGTACTTGTATTCTAGTGCCCAGTTCCCTAACAAAAAGACTCTAGAACAAAGTTAGAACTCTTAGAAAAGAAACATTAAAAATAAAATTTGAACACAATAAAACATTATATATTTTATTTGTAAATAAGTAGGTATGTAATGAGATCTGTAAGAGTGTGTTAGTGTTAAGTGAGATGTGATGTAGGGAATGAGAGAGTAGTGAATGATGTGTGAGTAGTAAGTGAAAGTGTAGTGAGTGTTAGTAGCAAGAGTTATTATAAAATGTAAGAATTTATAGATATTAATTTTAAGAAAGCAGCAGGTTAATTAATATGCAAGAAGTGTAATTGTTAATAGAAATTAAAAAAAAATTCACTAGCTACAATACCTAATCGTTAACGTATTTTAATAACCGTGTCACACGATAACGTATTTGGTATGTAATAATTTTAATGTAATATATTTTTATTTCTGATTGAGATGTTTATAAAAAGGTGTTCTTAATTATAATTAACATCTCATCTAAGTAATCTAACATGCTATCAGGGAAAGATTGAAAATATTTGTTTAGCTCTGATGTTTGACGTGTGATTGGAGTGTGACTGATATCAATTGAGTGGTGTGAGTATCTGGTGATTGGTGGTGATTGCTGCTTGGCTGATATCAATTGAGTTTTGTGTGTATCTGGTATTTGATGTGTAATTGGTGGTGATTGCTGCGTGGCTGTTATCAATTGAGTTTTGTGTGTATCTGGTATTTGATGTGTAATTGGTGGTGATTGCTGCGTGGCTGTTATCAATTGAGTGGTGTGTGTATCTGGTGTTTGATGTGTAATTTGTGGTGATTGCTGCGTGGCTGATATCAATTGAGAGGCATATAGTTGTGGCTTTTCAGGTGTTTGAGGTATGCTCAGCGATTGAATAGATGGTGTATACGGTGAGGACCTAGAGAGAGATGAATGTGAAGAAAACCGCTGTGACTGGTATGCATAGACGTCGACTGTTTTTTGAATGTCATTTCTAAAAGAAAGCAGTCGTTCCTGAGGGATCTTGCGAATATGAGGTAGAAGACTCTTTAAAAATAACAAATTATCATCATCTTCATTTTTTTTCTTTTTTAAATACTCCAGTTTTTGCCTCTCTATTTCTAGCATATTTTCGTTGAATGTGTTGGGTTTTTTTTTGGTGGTACTAAGTAGCTCTTTCTCGGTAATTCTCGGTAATTAATTGTTCTGGCTTGATTTGATTCGTCTTGATTAATTGTTCTGGCTTGATTTGATTCGTCTTGATTAATTGTTCTGGCTTGATTTGATTCGTCTTGATTAATTGTTCTGGCTTGATTTGATTCGTCTTGATTAATTGTTCTGGCTTGATTTGATTCGTCTTGATTATTTGTTCTGGCTTGATTTGATTCGTCTTGATATAAATCATCTTGATTGGGATTGTCATCGAGATTTGAATTACCTATGACATCATTAGCATTATTGGTTTGGGATTCCTCTGATGTCGTCCTAGATAAGGGACGTTTTAATTTCGACAGATTTCCCGAAGATTTTCTAGTCTTAATCATATCTGTTAGAAACAACAGGGATTTGTAAAAAGGCCATGTTGGTTCATTGGAAGTAGAACCATCCCCAGAACGCGAAACGGGAATTTTTGAATGTTCGTTTGCGAATTGATACCTCAAATACTTCCATTTCTTCTTGATTTTGTTTTCTGAAACATATTTTTTTTATTTTTTTTCAGGTATCTTGCAACAGGGGCATCATTTACACATTTGGCATCTGAATTTAGAATGGGGATTTCTACAGTAAAGGCGATAATCGAAGAAACAGTCAACATATTATGGGATGAATTACAACCAATACATATGCCTATACCTACAAAGGAAATGTTCTGCTCTATAGCAAACGACTTCAACATTATTTGGGATTTTCCGAATGTTTTAGGGGCCATCGACGGGAAGCATGTACGCGTAATCTGTCCAGATAGGTCAGGATCTATGTTTTTCAATTACAAAAAATTTTTTTCTTTGGTTTTGCAAGCAGTCGCAGACGCAAATTACAAATTTACAATAATCGAAGTTGGTGGATTTGGTAAACAGAGCGACGGTGGAACATTCAAGGCTTCCGAACTATATCAAAATTTAAATACTGGGGACATGGATATTCCAGAACCAGAATATTTACCAGGAACAAATGTAAAAGCACCGTATGTTTTTATAGGTGACGAAGCATATCCATTGCTAAATTACTTATTAAAACCTTTTGGAGGCAGAGATTTGTCTTCAGAGAAAATGAATTTTAATAAGCGTCTATCGAGAGCTAGAAAATCTGTTGAGTGTGCGTTTGGCATAGCAAACTCTAAATGGCGACTACTTTCCAAATGCATTGAATGTAATGTTGATTTAGCAGAAAAAATTGTTAAGTGCATTTGTGTTTTACAAAACACTATAATCGATAAAGAAGGCATCGACCGAAACTTTACTCCTGTAAATACAGTACATTTAAGGTGGAATAGGCCAAGCTACCCTACAAATGAAGCAATGGGGATCAGAAATGTTTACGTTGACTATTTTTTAAATAATAAATTGACTTACAATAATTAATTCTTAATTAACTGTATCTACCCGCACTAACATTAAGATTTGTGATTCATATAAGTGACCTTATCTACACTAGAAATGTTAATTTAATTAAGACATCATATTTAAATAAAGTACTTTTAAAACGTAACCGATTTAAATTTTCATTAACTTTAACTAAGTCGAAAAACTAAAATAAAATCAATTAGGTAGGTAATACCAAGGTACCTACTTACCGTCTTCATTCATGGCCTCGCTTATTTCTTTCCAACATTTGTCAATCACGTATCTATTAGAATGTCTTTTATCCGTTTTGTCCCACACAGGTGGTTTACTGAAGACTAAGGAAATTAACACGTCAATATCCATTTCTCTATTTAACAAAAAAATAATATTATGCGTGTTGTAGTCGTACGTGTTGTCGTAGTAATTCATGAATTTGTAGGCGGATAGTCAATGGTACGGGAGTTGCATAGCGCGATCTATCGGAGGCAGGGCGCAACATCAACCATATGAACATTGCAACACTACTACTGCGTCGTGATAGGTCAACTGAAATGGAGCATTGTGATTGGTTCGTCGATTATTCGCGCCAATCTATGCACGACACAGTGAACGAGCGCGGGACATGGAACGTGGTCAGGACATTCTACTTGGTTCCTGCGCCGGAGTTGGTCGACACTTAAGACAGATGGTCACTAGCCAGTAAAGTAGTGAAGACGCTGAGAATATGGAGTCATGCCATGGATGGAGCCATCTACGGGCAGCCCAAGGGTTGGGCTGGTGCACTGCTGCATTTGGTATTGTCTGTACAATTTGATAATAGCGAGGTATGAGGACAATTATAATTTGTAGGGAATCAAGACATGCGTGATGTAATGAGTAGAGAGATTACTAAGCGCAACCCGAGCTTAGGTCAGAGCCATAGAGCGGCGAGACCATGGGATGGTGGTGGGTCTGTCCTCAGGAGGGTGGGTGGGCCGCCGGTCCCATCCCACAATCTAGCTTGAGAGTACCTACCCGCTTATGTAATTGGAATAGCTTGTACACTGTTATTCTGTTAGTGTAATTACCGTATTGTCTGTTAATCTACTTTGTGACCTTATTTTAATAAAGTGACTATGTACCTTCTTGTATAACCAGTTTAATTATTACCTACTACCCTGCCCAGAGTAGTATACGCCCACATAGATATCGTATCGGCGATCCTGAATACTTCTGATGCACGGGAGACCCCTGAGTATAATTAACAATGACTGATGTAGTATAGCGAGCAGGGGGCCCTCCTCCGTCATCAGAAGTGGGATTCGGGACACTATTCTGGGCTGAGATTGGAAAACTGGTGGTAAATTATGATAAAGACACAGTGTGCTTTAAATTTCTTTATTTGTGTGTTCTCGGTAAACTCTGCTTCATATTTCGAATCACAATTCACTACGGGCTGAGGTGCAACGAGTCTGGCTACGGGTTCATCTGCAGCAGCGACAGCAGCGCCGTGACACAGCAACTTTGGAGAGGGGCCGCGTGCGCCAGCGCAGCGACGAGCTGGGCTTTGTGTCTCCAGCTGTTGCGATGTAACTTTCACATCGGTGTCCAGCACTACCGTCGAAATCCGGTGAGCCGTGTCCTTTTTGTTTCGATAAGAGCTACTAAAGGCGATAGTTATGTTTTGAAATCACTTACTAGCAATAGAACCATACTATGCGAGTAGATTTTGATGACATTTGAAATTAACTATTGGAATCTTTGCAATGAGACATGCTTTCTGATTTCTTGTTTTATGTCAGGTAGTCAGAGTAATAATAAAGAAAATTGAACAAGTGTCTAGAACGAGCGATTTTGTTGGTAGATGCACAAAAGGTTAACCTTACTTGTTTTAAATTTACAAGTAGGTACCTGCAAAATTGATGATTACGCCAAATAGCGTGACACTGTTATTTCTGTTTTCATACCCGGGTATATCCTGAAATTAGTCGTCTTAGCTATTTAAGACACGTGGTTGCAATTATCTTGGACTTTGATAATGAAATGAAGTAGAAAAACTTATGTAGGTCAAGTGCGAAAACATCGGGTGATTAGCGCGAGCGCAGTGCATAGACTTGAAACCGGTTTAGCAGATGGGTCGCAATAGCCTAAACGTGAAATAACAGGGATGTAATTAGTAAGCCAGGGCCGAATTAAAGAAAAGTTTGTTTGAATTAAATTAAAGTATCATTCAGCATTTTTTTACTCAAAGTTAATTGCTTCTTAGACAGAGTTAATGTTAAAGGTGTGATAATTCATAAAGCGGGGTGCTCATTCGTCATGTGAATAGCAGGTCGTAGGGGCAATGTCGTCCGGTCTAGTCTTTAAGAGTAGTCGAAGGGACGCATTTGCCCGGTCCTGCTTGTGTGTCTGGTCGAAGGGACGGTGTCATCCGAGCCAGTCCTTTTGGATGGTTGAAGGGGTGCACTCGTCCGGTCCAGGACAAGTTACGTGGTACGCTGGTCGAAGGGACGGTGTCATCCGAGCCAGTCCTTTTGGATGGTTGAAGGGGTGCACTCGTCCGGTCCAGGTCACGTTACGTGGTACTCTGGTCGAAGGGACAGTGTCGTCCGGGCCAGTCCTCAGGGATGGTCGAAGGGACGCACTTGTCCGGTCCAGGTCACGCTGTGTTGAACGCTGGTCGAAGGGACGGTGTCGTCCGGTCCAATCCTAGTGGATGGTCGAAGGGACGCACTCGTCCGGTCCAGGTTCAATTGTGCTATGCGCTGGTCGAAGGGACGGTGCCGTCCGGGCCAATCTTAGTGGATGGTCGAAGGGACGCACTCGTCCGGTCCAGGCTGGATTTTGCTAGGACGTGATCGATAGGTGACTGACATCGGAGCTTTACTTGTGCGGGTTAATCAAGGGGGTTTGCTTTGGCGATGTTAGATGTGAATAGATGGGTTGACAATTTTGTTACGCGACATAGATATGGTATAGTTAATAAAAAAAATAGATGTTGCGAGGTCTTATCGTTAGCGAGTTACGATTGCACAGACTTATGATGAATTTGATAGGGTAGGATTGACAGTGAGAGTTGACCTAACGTTAAGTGTCGTTGATGTAATATTGGAAAGAAATATAGCGGTTCTTTATAGTTGGTTATTCAATTAAGCGAATGTTTGCCGAAAGGATAAAACTTTCATGATGATAATTAAAACTGATAATAAGGATAGCTGTCGATGATATGATAACTGTTGGTAATAATGATAGCTTTTGAAAATAATGATAGCTTTTGATGATAATAGTAACTTTTAATGATGGCCACTTTTAATGATGGTAACCTTTGATGATGATGATGATACAATAAAGTTGGTAGTCGGAGTTGACCTAAGGGTCAGGATAGCCGAACGAAGTGATACTGTGCTTGGTTTTCTTGTTCACGGGTACACACACGAGGACGTGTGAATGTCAGAATGGCCGTGTAGGCGGATAGTCAATGGTACGGGAGTTGCATAGCGCGATCTATCGGAGGCAGGGCGCAACATCAACCATATGAACATTGCAACACTACTACTGCATCGTGATAGGTCAACTGAAATGGAGCATTGTGATTGGTTCGTCGATTATTCGCGCCAATCTATGCACGACACAGTGAACGAGCGCGGGACATGGAACGTGGTCAGGACATTCTACTTGGTTCCTGCGCCGGAGTTGGTCGACACTTAAGACAGATGGTCACTAGCCAGTAAAGTAGTGAAGACGCTGAGAATATGGAGTCATGCCATGGATGGAGCCATCTACGGGCAGCCCAAGGGTTGGGCTGGTGCACTGCTGCATTTGGTATTGTCTGTACAATTTGATAATAGCGAGGTATGAGGACAATTATAATTTGTAGGGAATCAAGACATGCGTGATGTAATGAGTAGAGAGATTACTAAGCGCAACCCGAGCTTAGGTCAGAGCCATAGAGCGGCGAGACCATGGGATGGTGGTGGGTCTGTCCTCAGGAGGGTGGGTGGGCCGCCGGTCCCATCCCACAATCTAGCTTGAGAGTACCTACCCGCTTATGTAATTGGAATAGCTTGTACACTGTTATTCTGTTAGTGTAATTACCGTATTGTCTGTTAATCTACTTTGTGACCTTATTTTAATAAAGTGACTATGTACCTTCTTGTATAACCAGTTTAATTATTACCTACTACCCTGCCCAGAGTAGTATACGCCCACATAGATATCGTATCGGCGATCCTGAATACTTCTGATGCACGGGAGACCCCTGAGTATAATTAACAATGACTGATGTAGTATAGCGAGCAGGGGGCCCTCCTCCGTCAAATTATTACAAATGGCGGGTTTTTTTATTATTATTTTTTATTATTGTTTAATGGCCTTTGGATTAGATATGAGCTTTTTTGGGTCGGCGGCGGCCAAGAAGATTATATAGTCGGGAGTAAGTGCTCCATATATAGCTGCCGGTCCTATTGAGAGGCACCTCGATTAGTATTGTGTCACTTTCTAGAATTGACATCATCGTTGTTCCAAATTCCCCCCCACATTTTCTTACTTACTTATCCCAATATAAAATCACAAAGTACAAAAGTACACAAAGTACAAAAGTACAAAGAACAAAAGTACACAAAGTACAAAAGTACAAAAGTACAAAAGTACACAAAGTACAAAAGTACAAAAGTACAAAAGTACAAAAGTACAAAAGTACAAAAGTACAAAAGTACAAAAGTACAAAAGTACAAAAGTACAAAAGTACAAAAGTACAAAAGTACAAAAGTACAAAAGTACAAAAGTACAAAAGTACAAAAGTACAAAAGTACAAAAGTACAAAAGTACAAAAGTACAAAAGTACAAAAGTACAAAAGTACAAAAGTACAAAAGTACAAAAGTACAAAAGTACAAAAGTACAAAAGTACAAAAGTACAAAAGTACAAAAGTACAAAAGTACAAAAGTACAAAAGTACAAAAGTACAAAAGTACAAAAGTACAAAAGTACAAAAGTACAAAAGTACAAAAGTACAAAAGTACAAAAGTACAAAAGTACAAAAGTACAAAAGTACAAAAGTACAAAAGTACAAAAGTACAAAAGTACAAAAGTACAAAAGTACAAAAGTACAAAAGTACAAAAGTACAAAAGTACAAAAGTACAAAAGTACAAAAGTACAAAAGTACAAAAGTACAAAAGTACAAAAGTACAAAAGTACAAAAGTACAAAAGTACAAAAGTACAAAAGTACAAAAGTACAAAAGTACAAAAGTACAAAAGTACAAAAGTACAAAAGTACAAAAGTACAAAAGTACAAAAGTACAAAAGTACAAAAGTACAAAAGTACAAAAGTACAAAAGTACAAAAGTACAAAAGTACAAAAGTACAAAAGTACAAAAGTACAAAAGTACAAAAGTACAAAAGTACAAAAGTACAAAAGTACAAAAGTACAAAAGTACAAAAGTACAAAAGTACAAAAGTACAAAAGTACAAAAGTACAAAAGTACAAAAGTACAAAAGTACAAAAGTACAAAAGTACAAAAGTACAAAAGTACAAAAGTACAAAAGTACAAAAGTACAAAAGTACAAAAGTACAAAAGTACAAAAGTACAAAAGTACAAAAGTACAAAAGTACAAAAGTACAAAAGTACAAAAGTACAAAAGTACAAAAGTACAAAAGTACAAAAGTACAAAAGTACAAAAGTACAAAAGTACAAAAGTACAAAAGTACAAAAGTACAAAAGTACAAAAGTACAAAAGTACAAAAGTACAAAAGTACAAAAGTACAAAAGTACAAAAGTACAAAAGTACAAAAGTACAAAAGTACAAAAGTACAAAAGTACAAAAGTACAAAAGTACAAAAGTACAAAAGTACAAAAGTACAAAAGTACAAAAGTACAAAAGTACAAAAGTACAAAAGTACAAAAGTACAAAAGTACAAAAGTACAAAAGTACAAAAGTACAAAAGTACAAAAGTACAAAAGTACAAAAGTACAAAAGTACAAAAGTACAAAAGTACAAAAGTACAAAAGTACAAAAGTACAAAAGTACAAAAGTACAAAAGTACAAAAGTACAAAAGTACAAAAGTACAAAAGTACAAAAGTACAAAAGTACAAAAGTACAAAAGTACAAAAGTACAAAAGTACAAAAGTACAAAAGTACAAAAGTACAAAAGTACAAAAGTACAAAAGTACAAAAGTACAAAAGTACAAAAGTACAAAAGTACAAAAGTACAAAAGTACAAAAGTACAAAAGTACAAAAGTACAAAAGTACAAAAGTACAAAAGTACAAAAGTACAAAAGTACAAAGAGTCCGAAAATACAAAAATTTTAAAATATTAGTGTAGATGACAAACAAGATATTGAATTTCGGAACATCTTACAGTGTCTCTTCAAGATATTTAAAAAAAAATGTTTTTCTCAGCCAACCAAAACACATTTCATAGTTGTTTATACCTACACTCACAAGGTCACACCTTTTTTTTCTTATTTTAATCGATGTAAAAAGTTTAGCAATGTACGTACTACCTTACCCAATATAGTCATTTTTTTTAAAAATCAATCTTTCTCTAGGGAGGAAAGCAATTACCACGACTCTTTCTCTTTCTCGAGCGGGAATCACATAATCGAAATTCGAAATTCGAAATTCTACTAATACTATAAACGCAAAAGCTTGTGAGTATGGATGTATGGATGTTTGTTGCTCTTTCACACAAAAACGATTGAACGGATTTTGATTAAACTTACAGGTATATAGCTTTTACATTAGAATAACACATACCCATGGGAACGTGAGCTACGCAGGTGAAATGGGGGGATGCTGCTAGTAAATAATAATTTAAAAAATTCTTCATATTATTTAAACAATCTCACAACAAAAATGTAACATGCCAAATTGTCCATGTTTCAAAGAAAATTGTGGTTGCACTATTAGAAAGGGACACAATACTTATCGAGGTGCCTCTAAAGTGGACCGCCTGCCTTCTTAGAAGCACTTCCTCCCGTATGGAATAAGGTAGAAACTCCTTGGTCTTGGCATAACAGAAAAAAAAACGTACTGAAAGTTTCTTTTTTTGATAATTAATATCTATTATTTAAACTATATTATAATATAAACTACTTATTTCCTGAAGTTGATACTTCGCACATATGTTGACGAAATTTAAGCCGTATACAGAAAGAAAGCTGAAAGCTTGTCGGCGCCGACAGGCGCCGATCGGCGCCGATCGGCGCCGGTCCATTCTACAGAAAGCAAGCAGATTGAAGCAGAGCGAGCAAAATGTCGTACGATGATTGGCGGGCGGCACCAGCGCTGACCGGCGCGAGTCGGCGCCGACAAGCGCCGGTCGGCGCTTGTTCATATAAATGCCTGCGCCGGTTACCTGCGCCGATCGGCGTTGATGGGCGCCGATCGGCGCTTATCGGCGCCGATAAGTTTTCGGCTTTCTTTCTGTATACGGGTATAGGTCTATCTGTAAAAAAAATATGAACGCCTAACTCGATGTCAGTCAATCTAAAGTATAGCCGTTCGCAACTTTAAACTTGAGAACACTTCCTTTTTTCAAATCGGTAGGTTCTATACCACTGGACGCCAGCGCTGACCGGCGCGTGTCGGCGCCGATCGGCGCTTATCGGCGCTTGTTCATATAAATGCCTGCGCCGGTTACCTGCGCCGATCGGCGCCGACCGGCGCCGATAAGCTTTCGGCTTTCTTTCTGTATACGGGTTAAATCTGCTAGACTGCTAAACCTTTTCACTGCTAAATCAGTGAACCGATCTCGATGAATGCTTTTTCATCCCCGAGTCTCGAGGGGACGGGGTAACCTAAAATACAAGAACCTGAAGTTAAAGTGTTATTGCCGAGTTTGTTACGCCGCTTGTTCTCCTCAGCTAGAACAAGTGGTAGATAACTGACAGTATTTGATCTTCATTATAATATCAAATCAACACGCCAATGTTGAATAAAAGTTTTAGGTAAGTAGGTACCTACTTTACTAGGTACTACGATCACCAAGTCAACATGTATGTATATGTTATGGGCAATTTGATAAGTCCGGGCACTATTAATAATTGCCGGTCTGTATTCATAATGCCCGACTCAATTGGACAATGTGATTAAAACAGCATGATTAATCACTTTTCCCGGCCATTATGAATAATGATCACCCTATCTTGGGCAAAGTAATAAAATAAGTGAACTGTACTGTTTTTGTTTATTAAATGAAATTAAACTTACAAAATTTGCATGAAAAGTCAACAAAAATAAACTATTGAACATAGTAGTTAAAAAATAAACAGTTAAAAATGTATTAACAGAATAGTTACCTACTTTTATTTTGATAAAAATATTACTTAAGAACAATAGTTTAAAAATTTAAAAATTAGTAAACTGAGAAAACTCAAAAGAAATATCTAATAATGAAGGACTGTGTAAGAAAGTTATTAAGTTTAGAATTATTTCTGATGAGCTTTTATGACATTTGGTATTGCAAAGAATGTTTGATTTCTTGCATTGACAACGTTTTGAATTGCAGTCACCACTACAGTTACAATAATGGAAGCCTTGTCCATAAAAATGAGAGTCTCTTCGAGCACATTCTCGAAGAGTAATATCAACTTTTGGAAATGCGTGCGCCCCCCCCCCCCTCCCCCCACCTCTCGCCAACCGCCGCGGTCATTGCCCGGCTACAAGTAGGGAATTATTCATGCTGCCCGGTCCAAGTGACAAATTCAAGCTATCTCAAACAGACTTATTACATGGACCACGGGCCGTCGGGCATTATTAATAGAGGCCGATCAAAGTGATAAATCAATCACTTTGCACACCACTCTTGGGCATTATTAATAATGGCCGGTCCATATTAATAATGCCCAGTTAATCACGTTGCCCGTAACATATACATTTCTATCTCGTCTACTACGAGTACGAGGTTCTAAATGACCACTTTCTTCGTATGACCACAAATTCATATTAGTGTACGAACGAAGTGTAAAATGTGATATCTGTAAAATGTAGAGATAGACTGTAAAGATAGATATTTTACAAATAATGAAGTCACTAAATAAGTCACAGGAAGTCCTCAATAGTCACCTGTCTCTGTAGTAGGTCGGTATTCTGCGACTTCCTCCAACCTTTACCACTTATACTCGTATGGCTACCTTCTAAGTGAATGTCCGGCACTTGCCTTTACTTAACCTAATTGTACTTCTAAATATAACAGAATATACCTAAGAGATTACCAGAATTGAAATGTTTATTATGTAACACAAACAAAGGACGTGAATGGAATTTAGCAAAATAACCAAGACGAAAATAAAAATAACGGACAAAACGTGGGTAGCAGCAATTACATCGCTCATTTAAGACGAGTGCTTGTTTAACAAAAAAAAACCGGCCAAGTGCGAGTCGGACTCGCGCACCGAGGGTTCCGTACAACCTTGCAAATTTATGGTTTTCGTAATTTTTCCTTTATCTATGCTATAAGACGTTGCTTCGTACCAAATTTCAAGATTCTGAGTTCACGGGAAGCACCCTGTAGGTTTTGATTCCCTTGCAAGTGTCGAAAATTTGCGGCATAAACGGCTGTATCTTTTGATTGCGTTGGCTTAGAAGTTTGAGTTTTTCACAGCTTCAAGGGACAGTAGACCTGAGTAATTGATATAAATTTCAGCTTCATACCTCCACGCGTTCCTGAGAAAAAGGGTCTTGACAGACGGACGGACGGACGGACAGACGGACAACAAAGTGATCCTATAAGGGTTCCGTTTTTTCCTTTTGAGGTACGGAACCCTAATGAAGACCTCTAATACTCTAGCTAGAACATAATATTATGTGACACATACCTAAGCCTTAGGTTCTGCGAACTATGACTGCCTAGGTAGGTACTTCGAAAACAATAATTGCTAAACTAGCTAAGTACATATTATGTTAGGGAGTATTTTCCTGATTTCTTATTTCATCTTGAAGAGAAATACCATTCGTTTATTCCAAAATGCGTCACATTTACTCTGCCTTCCATGTCTAGGGAAAAAAGCGTGAGTATGTACCTATCTGAAACAGCGCATTGCTACACTAAGCCTTTTTACAAAATCAAGAGGAAGGAATATTCCTTGAAAGATGTTAGAAAATAGATCTTTTAACTGTGTTATTTATTACAAACTATTATCAAAACGACTGTTTTTATAAATCTTTATGAACAATTGTATTTAACCTATGTAAAGTGAATGTTTGTTTGTATGTTCTTCATCCATGAAATCTTCTTCCATGTCCGAAAGTTTGTTGAATTGCTGAAACATTAAAACACGCTTGAGATGATAATAGTTTTTATTTATTTTCCCACTGAAACGGAAAAAACTACTTAGATCTGCGCGGGTAACGCCGCTAGTCATGTAGTAGGTACATTTACGTAAATTACCACTGACTCACTCATCATGAAAACTGAAACAACGTAGAAACTTTAAATTGACCAGATTTTTTCCTTATGGTACTAGCATATCCACTAAGAAAATATTTTGAAATTCTTATTGGATCGGGAGAAATCGCTAAAAATGCTAGGCCATAGAATATCATAAAAAAATCCACCACAAATACCTACGTATTATTTTTTAGAAATTTTATTTGTTTTTTTATGTTTCTGTCCGCATGTTTACTGCTCGAACTTGGATGAGGTTTTCAGTGTTGTATTAGTGCAGTTCTAACTTAAAATATATGTTTCGTCTTGATACGCCACCTAGAATCCAACATACAGTGTTTTTAAACTTGTCCATTACAGAAATTCAAAATTCCATAAAATGAGAAAGTGTATAAAATGCTCACAAATAATATTAAATACTTCATACTTGAGATACAGAATGATTCGCAAAGCAAATTAGGTAATTACCTATTTACAAAGTACCTACTTCAGAGTTTGCCATTTACTTAAATTGTTTGGTAGGTACTAAACAACCGTAAATAATGTCTCTTTCTGCGATTCTTAGTAACATTTTGACTCAGAAAATTACCTGTTATATAGAACGTGGGTTTTAACCATTGTTTCACTCCTTGTGACTTTCAAACACTTTTTATGTATTTGATAAGTAGTAAATGTATACAATGGTCATCGTTTTATTGAGAAGGTACAGGCAGTAGAAGGGCACGTGCCGCTATATTTCATTCTGGTTAATTATTTTATTTATATTAGGAATAAAAAAACTACATAATATATAAAAACACGTTCATATAAACTTGAGGTAGGTATTTGAAGTAATCGGTGAAATGTTTTTAATGTTTAACTTTTCGAACAAACACCAAAATCTTTTACCTAAATGCAAATTTAGTTGTGCGGTCCTAAAAAATATTTTATTGAACTTTATTTATCACTACATAGTATAAAACAAAGTCGCTTTCTCTGTCCCTATATCCCTATGTCCCTATTTAAGCTTAAATCTTTAAAACTACGCAACGGGTTTTGATGCGGTTTTTTTTAATAGATATAGTAATTCAAGAGGAAGGTTTTAGTGTTAGCATTATACACGTGCGAAGCCGGGCCGGGTCGCTAGTTATACATATACTACTAACGTACATTTATTTACTTATCACCAGCACAAAAGGAAAACATCCTGAGGAAACCCACATGTCCCAGAATTAATTCTGAGGTATGGGTAACATACAATGGGCTCACCACAAAAAGTCAAAAATATTTTTTTTCTGTTTTTCTAGACAAATAATATATTGTTTGTATTTATTCACTTATCAACGGTTTATTAAGATAAAGACAGAAGGTTAAAAAAGAAAACTGAACTAAATATATAGAAAATACTAAGTAGGTATTGAAAATACACTTAGAAAAGTCAATAGTCTAATAAAAACTTGTCCATGAAGATTGGCTAAATTTAAACAGCAGCCCATCTCCACAGACGTGTTGCTGGTTCCAAATGCAGTACCCCGAGAAGAGCCAGCAAGAGACTCAAGGGCAGCTCTTTTTACCTATCACGTTTAGGGGTCCAAAGAATATCTCGTGAAAAGTGGGTATATCCAGAAATGTAATACGTCTGCCTATCCCCTCGGGGATTAAAGGAGTGAGACTATTTATTTTTTTATTTAATACATAACATATACATTTATTACTACTCGTACCTATTTAATCTATACCAGAGACCAGTTTAAATAAAACTGGTCTCTGTCTATACATATAATAAAACTCTAACGGGGCCGCGTCTGTACACAAAATATTTTTTGAAAATTTTAGCGGTACCAGTGTATACAGTTATCGATGTAGATACCAAAACACATTTTTTTAAAATGTTTGTCAGTATGTCTGTCTGGTTGTGCACGCATCACGCAAAAACTACTGGACGGATTTTGATGAAAATTGGTGTGTAGCCGGGTCAACATTTAGAGTACTTTTTACAGCGGGATAATGTCTCATTCAAACGGGAAAATTAAAAAACTGGCTAAAAAGAGAAGTAAGTTATACTGCGAAGCGCTAGCACCTAGAAAATTGAAATATGGTAGGTATGTGGTGTCTAATATGTTGTAGGCAACCGCTAGCCTACAACATATAAGACGCCACATGAAGGGATTTTCGGAAATTCCGATCAACAGGCGTATTCACAGAGGCTCGATACCATTTTCGTTCGATTCAGATCGAGTGAAAAATTTTCGGAATCCTTATGTCACATATGACATTAGTTTTCGACACCAACATCAGCCCATCTCGAAAGTGTTCGACAGATTTTCCGATTCAGAGTCGAATATCGAATATCGAAGCTCCGTGAATACGCCTACAGAACGGAAATAAACTGGATCCACGCGGGCCACGTCAAAGGGGACTCGCTAGTATAATATAAAAGAAAACCTCGCTATTCTGTGAGGCTTGTGATGAATATGTTAGCTTCTACACTAGCATTTAAAATACAATTTATTTCGGTTTCGGTTGTAGACTGCAAACGTTAATTGAGGTTGCCTACAGAAAAGCTGTGAGCAATAAAGCTAGACACCGTCGTGCTATTTATAATGTTCAGGCTGGGATTGTGATATTCTGCGACTTCGTTATATTTTGCTAGTTGTTATTTTGATGGTTAAGCGAAATTACTGTTAAGATTCATCAAAATTCTAACAGTAATTTTTGCTTGAAAGATTCAACTTCCGCGTTTGAAAAACTAGTATTACCTAAGCCTAGAACCCACTGCCGGAGTGCAGTTTAATAGCGATAAAATCTTTATTACCTACTTACTTAAAATTTATTGATGTAGTTTCTACACTTTTTCTTACGTAAGAAAATTACATTATATTTGTGGACACATCTTCCCCCTGTGAGATTGGGTGAGATTCGGCTCCCTTACGTAATTAATGAACGCCACTAAGCTTATGCAAAATACAAAAAGTGACAAGGCATGGGTGATAGAGGCAAAAAAGGAAGATACGGTACTAGCTTCTCGCACGTGGACCGCTTAGATTAGGTCCAAGGATCGTAATTCGTTGCAGTATAAATCGGTATAGGTACGTGATAGTCGACGAGAATTAAACACATAATTGATTGGTAAGCCGCTATAATACAATGCCATCATGTGCTTTTATGAAGTGTACAAAAAGTACTTAAATAAAAATTTAAAAAGCATGTATTTATTGTATATAGTCCAAATATCAACGATGCTTTCTATGAATGTACCGTATCTTCCTTTTTTGCTTTAATCTGAGCATCCGTGTATACAATGCTAAACCCTAATAAATGAGTGAGTATCACATGGACGAGTGCATTGTGCGAATAGAATAGTATATTACGTGCTAAGGGAAGTAAAATAAAAAATGTCTCAGATCACATGTAATTGTCAACCGAGGAGTATTCTAATATCTGTGACCGAGGCCAAGCTGAGTTTTACAAACATGTGATCTGAGGCTTTCTTATTTACTTCCTGAGGTGTGTATACTTTTTCTCAGCTCGACGGAGGCGAAAAGCGGCAACTTCGCGACGCGACGGACCGAAAGTTGACGCAAACCGCCCGGAGAGATGAAAATGATTTTTCATATCAATAAAAATAATAAGGATCCGACATGGCGTAACAACTTCAATTATTGTTGTGAAAACAACAAAAATATGTACCTATATGTGATAATATATGTACCTATTTACGTTACTTTTTGAAAAACTCATTTTTACATTCACTTGCCAGGAATTAAGCCCGTCACTCAAATGATGACTTCCAACAGGCTTCACTGCTTCTTCAATGCGTAGGTGGGTATTTCTAATAACCCAATACAAAAGCATTTGTTTGTCTTACGTTTATGTTTATTTTATTTATTGGCTTGTATGAACCGTTAAATTAACAGATACCCGCTAACACCCACTACAGGGTTCCATTGAAAAATAATGAATGTAATAAAAATATGTAGTGAAAGTTGTGAAAAGGTTGTGGCTGTTCTACTGCTTTATTTAGTTCTGTAGAGAAATCACAAAAACTATTCAAGTACGGTTCTCGTCACCATAACAAGGTTTTGAAGTATCACAAGTATCATCTTTTATTCATATAATTTTATTTTAATTTTATCTATAATATTTTTGAAAGATAAAATATTTTTTGACTGCATTTGTTCATGAGAACGGGAGACTTGCTTGCACGTCATTATCATGATTATTTCTTCAGAGACTGGTAGTCGAGACTAGAAGATGGCTATTTATTATTGGGAAAATCAACCGACCAAGTAGGAGTCGGGATCGCGCACAAAAGGTTCCGTACCACCGTACTTTAACCACCACCACCTTTTATTCCTAACTTTTTTTATTAAATATTGTTAATTTATAGCGAAAATATCAACTAACGGTTCATGAGATATAGCCCGCTAACAGACGGACGGACAGTAGAGGTTTAGTAATAAGTTCCCGTTGGCTCTCTTTGTATAATTATTGATTACCAAAAAACAAAAAAACTACAGAAGACAAAGAGAACAAGAATTTTATAGAAGCAGGTAGGCACAAAACTAATTGTAAGTATTGGTAACAAAAATATGAATACGCAATGTAGTGCATTGTGTAAGTATCTTATTTGACACCGGTTTATTTAACAATGATGATGATGATTTATGATCAATGATGATCACGTTTAGGGGTCCAATGTATCTCGTGAAATGTGGGTATATCCAGTAATGGAATACCTCTGCCTACCCCCTCGGGGATGAAAGGCGTGAGATTATATTATTATATGATGATAAAGATGATCATGATTAGGTATCGAAGCGCTGACGGCGTCATTTTGTGTCTCAATTCAAATTGAAAACCCCAAAGGCATTTGAGGCTATCGGATACTCAAAAATTCTATTAGATGATATAGCTGGCCAGAGTAAAAATAAAAACCGGCCAAGTGCGAGTCGGACTCGCACACGAAGGGTTTCGTACCATTAGGTACCTATCTATAAAAGCGGCAAAAAAACACGTTTGTTGTATGGAAGCCCCCCTTACATATTTATTATTTTATGTATTTTGTTTTTAGTATTTGTCTAGCTATCGCGGTTCTTGAGATACAGCCTAGTGACAGACAGATGGACGGACAGACAGCGAAGTCTTAGTAATAGGGTCCCGTTTGTACCCTTTGGGTACGGAATCCTAAAAATCATGCCAGTTTCTTTCTTAGTTAATAGATTAGTCGGTTACAACGTTGAAGTCGCTACAAGCCGCTCTATTTTGTCACCATTCATTTAGGTACATTATTTTTTCGTTGCTATTCTGTATACACCCTTGTAGTCCACATTCATATATATATTGGAATCAATATACTTACTTGTACGGCACTGAATAACCGTATATCTTTGAAGATCAGTTATACTACTTCCTATACATTTATACAATGTACATAACTGACACAATTGAATCACTCGATCCAGCTTCTCTGCAATCATACTTTCCTATTATGAAAAAGTATTTTTTCCTTGAAGCTTTATATTCTATCTTCTTTGTCTGAGTAGAGTTAGAGTAAAATGAGTAGAGTTTTTAAGATTTGAATCGACTGTTAAAAGGCTACTTGATTTAAGCGGCAATTTCACTTTATATAAAAGGTAACAAAATAAACACAATTCCTGAAATTAGTTTGTTCAGTATCGACTACTAAATCGATTTTCGCTATTTTTAATAATGTGTTAATTTTTAATTAGTATTACACCTAATAGGTAATTTTTATCTCAGATTTTAAATCTTTTCTGTTAAAATAACTTAAATTGCATGGTGGTTCTGTGGTAAAAGCAAAAAACCGGACAAGTGCAAGTCAGACTCGCCTATCGAGGGTTCCGTACAAATTTTTAGGTACCTACCTACATCCTAACTTAATATACCACTAAAAAGATTTTAAAAATTCTTTCACCAATGCAAAGCTACATTCTTAAGGAGTAATAGTCTATATTTTATCCCCATGTTTTCACGGGAACGGGAACTACGCTGGTTAAACCGCGGAGCGCCGCTTGTATTAACTAAATATACCTCGAGGATTGATTAGTAGATATGTACTTTAAATTAAGACAATGTTTTTTATGATATACATATATGTATACAAATATACATTTGTAATTAAATCAAGAAGTCAGAACAACACAAAAATGATCCTTTTAAACCAATAAAATGAGAAAATTTATTTTTAATTGTTCTTTCGCACATTGGAACCGCACAGTGCGTGACTGATTATGTAGTAGCAAAACTTGGTGAAAGACTAACATAAAACGTGTCATCTGTAATATTTCCAATTGGAACGCCAATAAAAATGACTTCTCGTTAACTTTTACTCTCAAGTCATGTTTCTTTGAAATTTGAACTGACCTTATAAGTCGTACGCGAGCAAACGTGACAGCTAAAATAACGGATCGCTATAACACAAAGGACTCTTTAGAATGTAGAGGACTGAGAATGAAAGTGGGCGTACAAAAGGTTAGGTACAGAGAATGTATGTCATTTGTCTATGCGTGGCCTAAAACAAAATCGTTGAATCAATCTTGTATTGTACAAGGCTTGTATAAACAGATCGGCAAGTTCACATGGAATCAGCTGGGTTATTGTCTATTTACAACTCGATTCGTTATCGGGATCATTTATGCCAACTTCCTCTATTCGTATACATTTAGAACAAGCAGTAGATGGCAGGCAGTGGATAGATGGGATTAAATAAATAAATTTGGGTTAGTTAATTGTTTATCACGTTAAGTTGTTAAACATTAAGAAAAATCCTCCTTCTTATATTTCGGTTATATCCCAAACTTGTTGTAAAATTTTGTATACAGATACAGTTTTGAATTTTAAGTTCAACTGCATAGTTGTATTTCCTGTAAAGACCCAATTTTTATTTCCTGTAAAGACCCAATTTTACACAAAAAATAGTTTTAAAAAAGCAAAAAATCTCACGCCTTTTATTCCTGAGGGGGTAGACAGAGGTATTAAATTTCTAGAAATATATATACGTTATATACACCAGTATATTCTTTGGACCCTTAAACGTGATGAGCGGTGGTGAGCTCATTTCCGCACTGGGTCTGGTACACATATCTCAGAATGTAATCCTGTGACCTGCGGGTTTCCCCATGATAATAATAATAAATAAATAAATAAATTGTAGGACACAATTTACACACGGTGATTTAGTCCCAAACTAGGCAGGGCCTGTACTATGGGTACTAAACAACTGATAAACATACTTAAATAAATATTAAACGACCAGACACGAAGCCAACAGACATGTTCATGCACACAAATGTTGGCCCCGAGCGGGGATCGAACCCGCGACCTCCGACTCAGAAGGCAGGGTCACTACCAACTGAGCCAACAGGCCCGTCAATGTTTTGATGTGATGTTTTCCTTCACCGTCGAGCAAGTGATAGATAATGTACGTAAGCTTTTTGAAAAACTGTTTGATACATGCCAGGATTTGAACCCGATCCTCACGAATGGGAAGCGTAACCTGGGCTATCAGTGGTATTACATGTCCAAAAAATATTGTTAAAATAATATAAACAGTGGCCCCTCGCTGGCAGATGGCGTTAGCGACACTGGTGCTAGAACGAGCAACGCTCGGTTTTCCATGTACCTACATTTTGCTATAGCTGCAACTATTGCTATAAACGTAGCTTGTAACTGGAATGTTGCGGATTTTTCCGATTAACAAAATTTTTAATAAGGTATATTTTGATTGTTAATTAAGCAACACATATATGTATAGACTGGAGAATTGTAATTATGGGCATGTTTTTTTTAATTCTGAGTTTGTATATTGTAACTCATTTTTGTTTATCAGCTGTTTGCTGCACCCTAGGGTAAGCTCTACCTTTTTTTTTTTTTTTATAAGAAAAAGGGGGCAAACGAGCAGACTTACGCTGGTTTTCTGTGAGGCCGTGGTATCACTCCGGTCGAGCCGGCCCAAGCGTGCCGAAGCATGGCTCTCCCACGATTAAAAACCTAGTTAAAACTTTATTTTGTTCATTACACAGGTTTTTACAATTTACTAAACATAACATAAACTTACCTCAAAAAATATTGGTTAAATGGTTGCCAGTTGTTATTTACTAAAAATATATATTTTCTTACATGTTAAGAATTCCGATGTCGTTCAGTGAATATTGACTATTTTACTATTTTATCGTGAGCCTCTATTGACATGTTATTAGGGTTTTAAATATACCGTTTTCAAAGTAGATCACATAATTTATTATATTTACAATTGCCTATATTTATCTTCAGCTAAAGCAAAGAAGAGTATGCTGAAGCGGAATTATTAATTATTCCTAATTTATCAGAGATAGTCCTTTTCTTTTTTAATTTAGGCTTTGATGTTTTCTTTCTAATATTTATTTAGTATTTCTTATTTAGTATTTCTTCTAATATTTTTATGAGTCACTGTGTGCATAATGAAGGTGTGTATACCTACTACTTTAAGTTAATTCACTCAGTTGAAACTTATATAAATGAGGTAAAGAGAGAGTTGCTATATACCTATCCTGCAAAAAAATATAATTAGGCAAATTAAATTAAATAAGTAGAAAGTTAAAAATCCATAACACCGTATTAAACCTTTCAACTGCAGCAGAATGCTATAATTTAGGCATTTTATTGTTTTTGGTTTAATTGAAGTAAGCAAAATAAAAATTACTCCGCATTATCAAAGAAATCAAAACACGTTCTCTGCGCGAACATTCTCCATTTTTGTGTGGATGCCATAGGGCTGGGGAAACTAAAAGGAGTTAGAGCAAATTTTATTCGCTTTGGCTTACATTAGTATCCAAAGATGTAACCTCTTTTCAAGATTAATATCTTCCAACCTGTTAGTCAATTTTATTTGTAACTTTAATAAATGCTAAAGTGAGTTTATTTGGCTGTTTGTTTGTTACGCTTTCAAAACCACTAATCATGTTTAGCAAATTCTTTCACCAATGTAAAGCTACATCATCAGGGAGTCACATAGGTTAAATTTTATCCCCATATTCATACTTATATTACTTTATGCCTATTAATTTACCTTGACGGTGAACGTATACTTGTAAAAAGTGGGTATTTCCGAGACTGGTATACCTCTGCTCACTATTTTTTTCTTAAATCCCAGTATTTATAAATTTTTGTTCTCTAAATTAAATGATCGCTGTAGTCCCATAAGAGTCTAAAACTCTGCCAGTCTCTGCGTAGTGCGTACCAAAAGTATGTCCGGTGACTATATACACTATAATCATTACGTTCACTTTCAATGTATGTCGTAATCGAGACGGTAAATCAGATGACCACAGTTACGAGTGCCGAGCTGAAGTGTATTACATAGGCGTTCCATTTCGAAGGAGGTTTTTTTTCAAAGAGTGAGAGGTGACACACCTGTATATCTATGTATGCGTACTTTTATATTTTTGGTTTGTATACAACGCGTAACATAAAAAGCGCAATTCCTCATACACACCAATTAGTATATTAATATAAAAAAAATATGATGCAATCGAACTTCATTTGTGTCTTACCAATTTTCTTAAATATCGATTAATAATAGCACGATTTCCATAGAAAGCAATAAATTCAGCTACGATAATTAATTTTTTTGAAAAAAATAACACATATTATTATAAATATCTGAAATCGAATAAGTAGTCGATACTGAACAAACTAATTTCAGGAATTGCGCTTATTCTGTTAGATACACGTTGTATGTGTTTTCTAGGGTTTCTTACCCAAAGGGTGCCAACAACGGGGCCATATACTTAACGAAGGCTTCGCTGTCTGTCCGTTCGTCTGTCATTGTCTTTTGAACTGTAAGTAATCGGAAGACACTTGAAATATTCACTGATACATATAGTAATACTGTAACAAGACCTTGTGTGCACTTGAAATGTGTTTTTAATTTTTTTATGTGTCTAAATCTATTAGTTAACAAAACAACATTTTAATTTTTATTTGTCTGTGCACTACCTACGCAAGAACTACTGAACGGAGTTTGATTAAATTCGGTGTGGAACTGAGTCAGCATTTAGTTTACTTTTTACTACAGGAAAATATGTAATTCCCACGGGAATTTCAAAAACTGGTTAAAAACCGAGATACGTACCTACTACTCCGAAACGAAACATCTAGAAACCTAAAAAATTGTATATGTTTGTATCTTATGTGTCATAGGCAACCACTGCGAAGGATTATTGTATTGGTAATTCTCACGGGAACGGAAATTAACTGGATCTGCGCAGGCAACGCCGCTGGGCACTATAGTCATAAAAAATAAACCTTTTTAAATTAAATGAGGCCATACAAGAAACGTGTATTTTACTACAGTGCAAGAGCTACGGAACTTTTTGCGCGCGAATCTTTCTGTTTTTTTTTTGTTACTAAAAGAGTACGTTGGTGATAGGCCTACCGTTACGGTTAGCAGCAACAAATTTAATTATATTATGCAGAATGATTAAACTTTCACTTATATTAAATAAACGCGTTTAAATATATTTATAAATACCGGTTTTTAAAATGCAGTTAACTGTACGATATAAACTTTGTAGATTTTTTAGAACCTGTAATCGAGGGATAATCTTCAATCAGCCTCCCTGCTTCCGGCCTATAACTTTAGTATACTAATTTAATTACTAACAACTTTTACAAATATTCACCTTATTACTAACTTAAGACATAATTTGTTATGGACAGTGGCCATGTTTTGTTATCGTCTTTAAATCTATACGTATAATAAAACTGTAAAGAGACCATCTTTGTACCTAAGATAGGTATTTAAAAAAAAATGCGGTAGTCTGTCAAATAACAAATTTTTGAAATTTTTGTCGGCCTGTCTCTCTGTATGTGCACGCATCACGCAATCTATAGGAAGAATTTTGATGCAACTTGGTGTGGAGATAACTGAGAAACTGGGTAAACATTTAGGTTACTTTTTACATTTACAGAAAAACATATCGATCTACTTATCAATTTAATACTACTCCGAAACGAAAACGCCTATAGAAACTTGAAATATGGTATGTAGGCTTCTTATAATAATACTCGTATGTCGTATGCAACCACTTTGAAGGGATTTTTACGGGATTAAGCTAGGCACTCGCTAGTAAAGAATAAAAGCATTGCTGTCATTTCTTTACCAAAAAGATGTCACCGACCTGAATCCCTCTTGGGACAGCTTGCTGATAAGTATTTGAAATTATGAAATATTTTTCTTATAGGTACTCACTTCAAAATATTATATTTAACATTTGTGATTACCGACATAGGCCGGTATAGGTGAATCCCTACTGTACATTACACAGAAGAAACATTAGGGGCGATTCTGCTTTACACCGATTAAACTTATTTTGGTTTAGTCCTTTCTTTATCTTACCTCAAAAAAATAAAAGGGATAGAAGGTCTACCGAATTGAGTCCTGTCAGAGGCTGTATTGTAGTCGTGACTTCTTTACTTATGCATTAAATACATTATGATTAAATGCCTTAGTTAACAGGACTAGTTTTAATTTGACAGGACTAAATATCTCTAGTCTCTTTTCTTTTATATGAGAAAGAAAATGACAGGAGTAAACTAAAATAAGTTTAGTCGCTGTAAAGCACAATCAGTGCCATTGTTACCTTAAAAATATCTATATTTTCTATAATATGGGGGGCATTCAAACGAGCAGTCATTGTAGAAATAACAATCAGATCCTCGGAAACCAGCTTATTGCATTACAAACAACCTAGTTCCAGTAGTTTCGACGTTTAGATGTTTATACAAAGTCAAAGGAGAAACAAAAACCGGCCAAGTGCGAGTCGGACTCGCGCACCGAGGGTTCCGTACAACCTTGCAAATTTATGGTTTTCGTAATTTTTCTTTTATCTATGCTATAAGACGTTGCTTCGTACCAAATTTCAAGATTCTGAGTTCACGGGAAGCACCCTGTAGGTTTTGATTCCCTTGCAAGTGTCGAAAATTTGCGGCATAAACGGCTGTATCTTTTGATTGCGTTGGCTTAGAAGTTTGATTTTTTCACAGCTTCAAGGGACAGTAGACTTGAGTAATTGATATAAATTTCAGTTTCATACCTCCACGCGTTCCTGAGAAAAAGGGTCTTGACAGACGGACGGACGGACGGACAGACGGACAACAAAGTGATCCTATAAGGGTTCCGTTTTTTCCTTTTGAGGTACGGAACCCTAAAAAGTAAAGAAATCTGGTCATGTGACAGTCGAACTGGCATCCAAAGTGTTCGGTCCCTAATTTTTTAAATAAAATTTTGTTGGCATAGCGGCAACAGAAATTCACTTTATGTGAAAATTTCAACTGTCCTCCTATTACTGGTTATGACATGCATTCCACTGACAGATAAATGGATGGGCGAACGGTCAGCGGTGGCAAATTAGTAGTAGTCATAATAATTAGGAAAATGAAACTGCATTAATAATTTATTTTTGGTTTAAAAAATAATTTTTTTAATTTTTTATATAATAAAACTTAAAAATACAATCCGTTTGATACCTAAATCTTTAAAATCTTTGCAAGCGTTCAGTTTGTATGATATTTTGAAGTATTTTTTATT
This sequence comes from Ethmia dodecea, assembly GCA_963855545.1. Taxonomy (NCBI): domain Eukaryota; kingdom Metazoa; phylum Arthropoda; class Insecta; order Lepidoptera; family Depressariidae; genus Ethmia; species Ethmia dodecea. The sequence goes on from OY979442.1 coordinate 12,939,634, forward strand.
TAAGTGGCGCCCTCTGTGTTCCTAAGGAACGAAAAATTCTCTGCTATGGGTAAGATCGCTTATTTTGATCCCTATTATCACTGTGCAAAACGGCTTGCTTCCATCACAAATTTCCACTTTTCGATAAAAAGTCATCATAGTCACCTATTGTATAGTAGAGTCCCGTTGGCACCCTTTGGTAACAGAACACTAAAAAAATTCTACAAATATTAAGACGTGGTCAGACAATATTCTTACTCTTCATTACTAATCCCAGTAATATAAAAATAAGCAAGCAAGCATGTCTGCTTGTGTGATTGTGAGGGAGAGAGCAATCACTCTTTGTGTGAGGCTTAAGGCTACGTTCGGTACAACTAACAAATGAACCCAACAAATCCCTTTAGGTACTGACATGTCTAATAAGACTAATTGCAAGTATTCCTAATGAAGTTAGGATACGACAACCACAATCTCACAGAGCAACAAGATTGCGCTAGGGAGTTTGTGCTATCTATACCTACGTGTGAGTTTCTTGGAAACATTTTAATTTAGTCAAGTATCTGGTAGGTAATCAAGAACCTTTTTATGTCTCGATCTTGCAATTTGTTAGGCTAATAAAATACTAAACCTTTACGTCATACGCTTACCTACATATAGCTTTTTACCCAACTGTTAAGAAAAGTTATGTGTAGCTTATCTTGTATGCAAGGCTTTCGACCCAATCGCAAATTGTAACCGAACGAAATAAAGAGCAGTGATAGCCTAAGGAGCCTGCTTCAAATCATGATAATCAGTGAGGCTCGGGTTCGAATCCTGGCACGTACCAATGAGTTTTTCAAAACTTATGTACATATTTATTACTAGCTCGACGGTGAAGGAAAACATCGTGAGGAAACCCGCAGGTGTCAGAATTAATTCTGAGATATTATGTGTAAAAGACTCACCAGTCTCACAACCTATCACGTTTAGGGGTCCAAAGAATGCCTATTTATAAGAGGGTCCGTATATCCAGAAATAGAATACTATTTATTATTATTCAAAACAAAGAATATTTATTATTCATTTTACGAAAGTTGATAGGTTCCGCTTGCTACTAAACTTAAACTTAAAGCGGGTATTTAAGTTAGGCTTTCAGCTCATGGTATAGCCTGTTAACCCAAAGTATAGTTTACTTTGTTTATAGTTTATTATTATTTTGATTTCTAATTTCAATCTTGCTTCGCTATGTTTAGTGCAATACTCATAAATTGTCTTTTTTGCAGGAGAGTTTTTGATTTTTCAAATCACTTATGGCTGAAGCTTATTTAGAGTCAATAAACTTCTTCAAAAATGTATTTTTATTATTGTCTGTATACTTCGTACAGAAACTAAAAACAGAATAACTTCCGATGATTACAATTGAATTATAAAAAATTTTCAACTAAAAAAAACTGCTGAAGCGGTTTTCTGAATCCCTAATGGAATAAACGGATCTTTCAGCCGTGAATAAATTAAACTGCGAAATCTAGATTAAGGCTTAATAATAATATTGTTTCATGAAAGATACTAAATACATTTATTATATATTATAAGTTGGGACACCATGGTCTCTCATGCCAGAGGAGTGCAGGTCGACTATCACGTCATGCAAGCCTCAACGACATCCTCCGCAGGGGTCTTGCCACCGCTAATGTGCCATCGGTCTTAGAACCAAATGGAATATTTAGATCGGATGGCAAGAGACCTGATGGTATGACTTTAATACCGTGGAGCCATGGGAAATGCCTGGTGTGGGATGCCACGTGTGTAGACACTTTAGCCCTGTCCCATGTCTCGTCAACTTCCAATGGTGCTGGTGCCGCAGCCGTATCTGCAGAAGCAGTAAAGCGTAGGAGGTACCAGGGTTTAGGGGACACCTATATTTTTGTGCCAGTGGCAGTAGAGACCATGGTCCCATGGAGCCTTGAAGCAAAGACATTTTTAAAAATTCTGTCAGCGCGCCTAATAGAGGCCACTGGCGACCCAAGGGCTGGTGGCTATTTCGCCCAAAGGATTAGCTTGGCTGTCCAGAGGGGAAACGCTGCCAGCATCTTGGGTGCCTTACCTCAACCTGGTGCGCTGGAGGACATTTTTTATCTTTAGTTTAGTTTAGTTTGTAAATATTATGTGTGTTTTATAATTATTATTGCTTATTAAAAAATAAATTAAATTATTGTGAAATATAATAATATAATTTATTATAATAATTAAAAATTACTGAACCCATACTAATGATCTTGCCTTATATTGAAATCACGGTAATTATATCACGGACACGGAAAGAAACGTAGACATAATCAGACCATAATATTATATAAGACGTTCATTGCGTAGTACTACGTCACTAGATTATTACTACCCATTCATGTATAATAATCATAAAATTACTTTCCATAAGTACCCTGGCCAATGGTGGCTGTCGACTGCCGATATTTATTAATGCACATGGGAATGAGAAATAGCTTCCGTTTTGTGATACAAAAAACAACCCTGAATGAAATGTTTTGCTATTAGCACATTTGTGCCGTAATTTAGCGAATAAGATAGGAAGATTCGGAAGGAAAGAGGACAAGAAACGATTTACAGTGTAAACATTTCAATTTATGAACAAAAACAAGCCTCTTTAATTTACATGAACGGGAAGGTAAAAAGAAATAAAAACTTTTAAAGAGAAGTATTTGAATGAAGGAAATGTATTGTAAACTTTTTAATAACCTAAGAACCTACTACAGTATTACTACTCCTCTACAATTAAGTGGGTGCCCTTTAAGGTTAGTTTTTTAACAGGTACACAACTCAGAACGAATTCTATAGCTCTGTATGTGGTTTTTCGAATAACTTTCGATAGTAAAATCAAGTCCGGCGAAATTCGAAGACAATTCACATTCTTGAAAAAAAAAAAACAACACAATTTAACAAGTTTTTTAAAGAAACAGAAACCCCGCGGTTATTTAATAAGACAGTGATTGATTGTTTGATTGTAGGATGTGTGATCGTCAATGGCCCTGGGGGCATGCACACCCTAGGTCAGAGACGCATAGTGTTTGGGGACAACCGGTCCCAGTTTTGCAAGTAACGGAATCGAAAGCAAGTGGTATTCGCCTTTCACTACTTATGCTTGTATTGATTTCGACGTACAAGTAGGGTTTTGTTTGGTGGTTATCTGACTATTGTTGCGTCTCGTTCAGTAAGACGACAGATTCACGTCATTAACATTGTTATCTTCCTTTATTTTCAGCGTGTTTATTTTTTATGTAAACAGAACGGGTCTGGCGACGGGCTCACCACCTATCACACTTTAGGGGTCCAAAGAATTTCTCTTGAAAAGTGGGTATATCCAGAAATGGAATACCCCTGCCTACCCCCTCGGGGACATAAGGCGTGAGATTATTATTTTTACTTTTTTCTTTTTATATGGGTGTTTCACTATCTGAACTGAACTTCATTATTTTGGTTTCGATCTATCTTGGCCGTTTCTAAAATAAAATAAATAATCGCACTCCTTTTATCCCCGAGAGGGTAGGCAGAGATGTTGCATTTCTGCAAATACCCACTGTTTATGAGAATATTCTAGGCTGTTTCTAAGTAAATGCCTAATTTTATTTTTCTATATTAAATTCTGTTTAATAAAAAAAACAAGCACTATTGCGACCTAGCTTCACTCATAAACACTTGCAGATAAGGAGTTTTCTCACAGATGAAAAGTGAATCGATTTTCACCTCCGAAAACTCTGGGTAATGAACATTTTACTAAAATCATTAGAGCTCGTTAGACAAATTCTGTGCATATACAACGCGTAACAGAATAAGCGCAATTTCTCATACACCATCATTAGCATAAATATAAAATAAAAATAAAATAAATAATCTCACGCCTCTTATCCCCGAGGGGGTAGGCAGAGGTATTCCATTACTGGATATACCCACATTTCACGATATATTGGACCCCTAAACGTGATAGGTGGTGAGCCCATCGCGGGACCGGGTCTATTTACACATGTCTCAGAATTAAGTCTGAGACCTGTGGGTTTCCTCACGATGTTTTCCTTCACCGTCGAGCTAGTGATAAATATGTACGTAAGTTTTTTGAAAAACTTATTGGTACATGACAGGATTCGAACCCGAGCCTCACTGATTTTCGGCCGGCTCTTTAACCGTAAGGCTATCACTGCTTAGTATAAATATAAAAATAATATGATGATGATGAGAAAAAAAAATAGTACGATTTCCATAGGTAGCGCTAAATTTCAGCTAAGCTAATTCATTTTTCGGAAATAATTAACACATATTAAAAATAGCTGAAATCGATTAAGTAGTCGATACTGAACAAACTAATTTCAAGAATTGCGCTTATTTCGCCATCATATATTTGACACTTACTTACTCGTTGTTACTGTTGTTACTTCAGCTGCCAGAAAACTTCTCACTGTAAATTATTTAAATAAAAACGTAATTAACACTAATTATTATCGTTAATAGAAACCTAACATAAGTATTATCGGTCATTTATACCAGTTCCCATAGAGGTTGGAATAAAACCAATATTATTTTAAAAGTATTTTGAATGTGAAACTTATTTTTCAGTTCCTATAATATATTTTTCCATGTTTTTTTCTCTAAGTATAGATCAGTTGTCACTGATAGCTACGTAACTACTCAAAAAAAACGTGTCGGTAAAAAGTCGCAATTTCCACAAAATGGAATAATTTAAACCATTTAAAGACCTTAAGAACCCTACATTTATTTGGACATGCTTCAATAATAATATATTCAATGGATATTTTGTAAGTGTGATGTGACGAACAAAAATGTATACGTTGAATTTAATTGCAGTGTTTATTTTATTTAGAATACATTTTAGGCAGAAAATATAATTATATTAAGTATAATAATTTGTTGGTCGTTTTAGTTAAGAAAATCATAATTATTTATTATAAATACCTGTGTCATTATCTAAGCAAATCAAAATAACACATCATAGAAGATTTGAGATTACGATTAAAATATCTGGAATATCTGAAATAAATTTTATTATTTTCGTCAGTGCCCATACACCTTTAAGAGGCTCGCCTCTTAAATTTTCAAGTCAAAATTTTGCGGTCCTCAATCATCTCCCGCGCAGTTATCGGCCGCATCTCGCGAGCGCAGCGCGCATATGGCTGCGCAGGAGTTGACAGATACTTATTATTAAGACCTATGTGTATTCCGAAAAAATCTAAGTGATCGTGTGTTTGGACTTATCTATAAATAGGAGCTAGTGACATTTTTATTTTATTTTAGGTGAGTATTGACTGTTTTCTTATTAAAAATATATATATGCTTACGTCTTTTATCTCCGCGGGGGTAGGCTTCAATTCCTGGAAATATATTTATTTTCTTACACCTAAACGTGACAGGTAGTACCTAAGCTTATCGCCTGACCTGGGTGTTACTACACATGCCTCAGAATTAATTCTGGGACCTGCAGGTTTCCTAACGATGTTTTCGTTCACCGTCGACTTAGTGATAATTATGTAGTGTAGATAAGTTTTTGACAAAGTCAAAGTCAACATGTTTTATTGAGTGATACGTTCATGCGTTCGCCAGGATTCGAACTCGAGCTCCACGCATAATAGAGTGAGAGCCCAGGCTTGTCAGACCTTCGTCATTTTGTAAAACCTCAAAGTTTGTCTGTGTATGTCCCTACTACAGGTGTAAACGATCCCCGAGTATGAAGTTTGGATAACGGTTCCTTTGGAAGTTATCAAGCAGCAAAGGTCCATAAAGTTGCACCTCAAATTCTTTAAAGTTTAAAGCCCAGTTTTTATATATTTTATTCGGATTAATATTAGAAATCACGTCGTCCATTGCCAGACACTTGGTGCGGTGGAAACCCCCTGTCAGACCCTTGAATCATGGTGAATTGAGGGTATACTTTCATGACATGATTTCTGCCCACATATAGCTACTAGGCCAAGTCTGATGTCATTTTCATATAATTCAAGGATGAGGAATTCATTTCTGGAATAAACTTTTTATCAGTCCATAGAAAAAAACGGAGTAACTTACAAAAAAACATTATGTTGAAACTTTTTTTTTAAGAATTCTGTCGCTCAGAAGTACACTATAACGATTAAGACTAAATAAAAAATATTATCTTATAGCTCCTTTATTGCACAATATAAAAAGTATCATTTCAATAGCATCGTCAAAGTATAGAAGTGTAAAAATATATATCAATAAGTATATTAATTCACCATGATTCAAAGGTGTCTGACAGGAGGTTTCCACCGCACCAAGTGTCTGACAATGGACGACGTGATTTCTAATATTAATCCGAATAAAATATATATAAAAACTGGGCTTTACGCTTTAACGAATTCGAGGTGCAATTTTATGGACCTTTGCTGCTTGATAACTTCCAAAGGAACCGTTATCCAAACTTCATATTCGGGGATCGTTTACACCTGTAGTAGGGACATACACAGACAAACTTTGAGGTTTTACAAAATGACGAAGGTCTGACAAGCCTGGGCTCTTGGGATATAAGAAGCGGCTCTGATAGCCGTAGGGCTATCATTGCTTTAAATATTGTTTCTGTTAATAAATGAGTATTTTTAATATGTAATGAAATTATAGGCAATCAATTCTAGTATTTTATTACTGTAAATAATTGTTGTGAGCTGTTTAAAGTCCAATATACACATCATACTTACCTATTAATTTATATTCAATTGCGAGCCTTAATGGCAATTAATTGTGAAGGCGGAGAAACCTAAGCAATGTTCTTTTCCATAACAATGTGTAAATAAATACATTTATGTAAGGTACTCGTATTATATGTATTTATGTATTTGTTTACATATGATGTAAATAAATACATTTATGTAAGGTACTCGTATTATATGTATTTATGTATTTGTTTACATATGATCAGGCAGGCCCGATTTGTCAGCAAAAGTTCAACCATCCAAATTAAATAAACATATTTTAGCTAACGTTTGTTTGGTTTGTTCTTACTTCTTCTCGTACATTAGTAGTGCTGTAATTGTTGTTTAGATAAATGTTGTTATTGTGTAGGGGTTGTTCCACGTTAGTACACACAGTATAAGTTCCGGAGTCCACGGGTTTTCTCACGATGTTTTCTTAGTATATAGAAGAGAGTGGAATGTATTTCTTAGGTAGTTGTTTAGTACCTACTCACAAGCTCTACACGCTCTACTACTCGTATATATACGTATAGTAACCATAAAGAGGAAGTAATGATTCGGTCAAAGATGGAGTACTCTCGATTAAAAGATACATTTTCACTCATTGTATATCAGTTATTTAATTGGATAACCCATTTTTCTGTGAGGTTGACAGGACAATCCATTTAGGATATTCACAGTCGAATAATTCACAAAATTGTTTCCCAAACTCGACGTCTTTAGGTAGATACAGTTTTTTTTTAACTAAATTTTGAAATCATATAAGCAATTTCACAGATGCCAAAAATTTTAACCTCATCGGCTGGAAAACGAAAGAGATGCAATAGACAGTGATATTGAAAGGAGGGTGAATGCAGGGAACATGATTAACGGAGCTTTGCACTCCTTTATGAAGAGCCAGAATGTGACAAATAAAACACGTCTGGCTCTACATGGTGGTGTGTTAGTACCTACGTTGATGTATGGCAGTGAGTGTTGGTTATGGCAGAAGGCATGAAAGTAGAATAAATGTAGTCGAAATGCGTTCATTAAGAAGCATTAGTGGAGTAAGATTGATAGATAGAGTGAAAAATAGTGTGGTTTGGTCACATTGAGCGGATGAATGAGAGTCGTCTAACGAGACAAATATACAAGGGTGTCCTAAATGGGCACGTCGGTAGAGGACGACCTAGGCGTACCTACATCGACCAGATCGGTGATGTGTTGAAGAAAAGCCAGATAAAGAGTACCCGAAACCGACGAGCATGCATGAGTCGTTTGATGGATGTGGAGGAAGCGCGTGAGATCTGCCAGGTTCGTAGCAAGTGGCGGTCTGTTGTCTCTGCCTACCCCAATGGGAAATAGGCGTGAGATTATGTATGTATGTATGCAATAGACAATTAATAACCGCCATTTTGTTTCGCCATCTTCCACATTTTTTCTATATACATAAAAATGTCATTTCTCCAAACCGACTCCTTCTGGGAGAACAATAGTGTCAGTCAGTGAGTGAGTCAGTGAGTGAGTGGTAGTCGAGCTTTATATTATTTATTAAAAATGAGGAAAACAAATGAAAATTGGAACATGCCGAGGCAGATTGAAATTAAAAATTTGCGAACGAAGTGGACAGGCTTATAAAGAGGAGGAGACTAGATGAATGGTCTGAAATTTAGAAAGAAGTATCGCTTCGCACACACACACACTACACATTGAAAATGGAAGGAAAAACATGTTCCATCCCAATGGTAAACTTCAAGTAGAAGGGAGAACTTGACGTAGAAAATATATTGTTTGTACGTATTTATAGGTTTTCTTGGTTATTGAATTTGTTACACGTGTAAAAGAAACTCGACCGTTTATGAAAGGATCTAAATTTGTCTGGAATTTATCGACGACCCATATAAAGCCAGTTGGACGAAACGACATTTCCCGTTCCCATGGCAGTATATCAACAATCTGTTTAGTGTATACCTATGCTATATATACCAAGTTTAAGGTTAGTTTTAGATATATACAGGGTGATTTTTTCAAGTGGGCGTGGATGGCTAAATCAAAAACAATGAGAAATAGTGAAAAAGTACTCTTTAGAAGAAGTTTCGGAACAGATTTTGATGCAAAACTAAAATTATCAGAGAGCATCTTTAGAGTTTTGAAAAATCAATATTCCTAGCCAAGAATCGAACTTCTTGATTTTGTAAAAAAATACCTACACTGTATTACTACACCACCTTCCTTTCTATGCCCAAGTAAAAAATCTAGGACTGCTTATGGATAGGAGACTGTCTTGGGGCCCTCAGCTAGCGGAAGTTAGCAGAAAAATGTTTGCTGCATCAGCATCTCTTAGAAGGCTTCGCAATTTTCTAACCACTGCCACTAAAATTCTGCTTGCACAATCTCTTCTCTTGCCCATACTTGACTACGCCGACGCCTCTTATCCCGATTTAACTGAAGCCCAACTTGATAAGCTTGAACGTCTCCAAAACTTCTGCATAAGGTTCATATTTGGTCTTCGCAAATATGACCACGTCTCCGAATTTCGCAAGCAACTCAAGTGGCTTCCTATTCGCCGCCGCCGGGATCTCCATATTCTCTCCCTTCTTTACTCAGTGCTATTTATTCCATCAACCCCTGCGTACTTGAAAGCGCGTTTTCAGCAGCAGTGCGACTTCAGTCGGTCCTGGCGTCAAAGCAGAGATTTGCTTCTGAGAGTTCCACGCCACACTACTGACTTTTACAGCTACTCATTCACGGTGCAGGCTGTAAGGCTGTGGAATGGTCTGCCCTTGTCCATAAGGAATGCTGAATCACTGCCTATTTTTAAAATCAGATTAAAGATTCATTACCTCGGATTGGAATCATCTTAATAATAAATCATATCTTGTGTGTATATAATGTATATATATATATATATATATATATATATATATATATATATATATATATATATATTCATGTAATTATAATATGCTATGGTATCTATATATTTACTTTATATGTAATCTACGTACTGTGTATTTTATTTTTATATATTTATAAAAAACGGTTTATGTATATAAGTATCTACCTTAATCCATTGGTAACTTTAGTGCACCACCTACCTTCATCTGTTTATCTCAGTTACATCCATCCTAAGGTTGTCTGGAAGAAATCGCTTAAAGTGATAAGACCGCCCATTGTACTTTTTTATCATTGTGTCACTTGTTGCATATTTTTATTGGTGTACAATAAAGAGTTGTTACATACTTACTCACTCACTTACACCATTTGATAGTGTCGCTAATAAGGATCTAATTCTGGTAAGAATTAATGACGTACGGTAAACTTAAGGTAAGAGCTAATTTTTAAAGAAAATACTTTTTTTATATTTCGTACTTTACTTACCTATTAAAGCCCTAGCTGATTAATTGTTCAAAATGATGGCCATTGTTTTCAATACATAGCTGGATTCAACGTCCCAAGGATAAGAATATTAAAAATATTGATCATCATTTCGGACAAGGTATGCAGGTATAAATTAAAACATTACTTTAAAATATGAATCAGTTAAAAATCAAACATTTTCCTTAAGTTTGCTGTATGTGATCTTTCTATAAAAAGCGTTAGCATTTTTTTTTTAGAGTTATGCAATCAGTTTCATAGAAGGAGCATTGAATTGTCCAAAAAAAATATTTAGAGCTTGAACAATAAAATCAGTTAGGTACGTACTTTCGCTAACTAGTTGTGTATCTAACAAAATTAGTTGAAACACACTCATTACTTTATTTTTGTAATTAAAACCGAGAAAGTTTGCGGTCCTGCGCAATTAACATTTGAGAAATAAGAAATATTTTAAGTAAAACTCGTTAGTCAAACATTTTAGACATACAAAATTAGGAAATTCTCTTTTGACTTATGACCTCTATTTACTAGCTAGCGATTTCTTTTTTCTAAAACAACCGTCCGAACGTCTGTTAGCTAACAACACAGAGTAAATGTCAACACCTAATACGGAAACGAGGAACGGTACATGATTCAAGAGCCCTTACTTTCTCTTTCGTACTTGTTGCAATGTGTATTTTTCGTCTCGCTGATTTCACTTTCACTCTACTGAATGACCATTGACAGGGAGTAAATACAGTCTTACAATAGCCGGTCATCTCTGTGTGTCAGTTCTCTTAGTAACTACTTATACTCGTAGATCTCTGCAAACGTACGGCCTAACAAATAGCTAAGTTAATTGCATCGCGATATTCACGGTTCCACAGATATAGTTTCTATATCATTTAATTATTACTCTACAACATAGCGTATGATTTGTTTGTTGATAGTATACCTACAGTTCTACACTAATATTATAAAGAGGAATAGTTTGTATGTTTGTAGCGAATAAATAAAAAACTACTGGACCATTTTTTTTAATTCTTTCACTAGTAGAAAGCTTTAGTATCAGGCTATATTCCAATGGGAATAAGAACTGTACGGGTGAAACCGCGAGGAACAGCTAGAGTTAGTAATACTTAAGATGTTCTTTATAAGATTCAATTCTTTTATTCAGACGATTAATTTACGCCGAAATCATTGAAACGATTTGTTTTGTGAGTACATTATTATTTATGATAAACTTAATAAAATTATCTTTAGGTACTATGTAGTTTCGAGCGATGATGTCGTCTAACTTGATATATGTACAACTTGTAAGAATTGTCTGCGTTTTACGACTGAAAAAAAATAACTGATTTAGAAGTATTGCATATTATTGTTGGTCACTGCCTTAAGTTCAATAAAAGTAAAAAATATATATTGTATATTGAATTTAAATATAACTCAAGTATATGTTTGCGTTGTTCATATCATATATATAAAAATAAAAAGCTGTTCGTTAGTCTCACTAAAACTCGAGAACGGCTGGACCGATTTTGATGAAACTTTTTGTGTGGGTTAGAGTGGGTCCAGGAATGGTTTATACGGTGGCAGAACGACGTCTGCCCGGGCCACTAGTCTGAAATATATTTTCTAATCGTAAGTTCTGAATTGGAACTTAATTAAAATTTGTAGTTAAAGCAGCACAAAGCTGTAGCTTGAATTCCCAATTTTCGGTTACATGGGACCGACACTCGACGTGACTACATTCAGAATAGCGTTATGCTTTTGTGCTTCCGAAATACGGATTTTATAGAGAGCGCCTTTAATAATATTTAATTTTATGTAAATAAAGGGTTTTCCAATAAGAGGTGTTATTTTGATATTCAAAGAAAAATGCTATGTTTTAATATAAAAGATCGGATGTTTATTTCATAATAAAAAGGAAGGTATGCTGTTAATAGTGGAAAATAACATCAAGCAAATGACCACCACGACCACGCTTACAGGACAATATCCTTTTCATGAAATTTTCCATAACCAAATTCCAAAGTGGCTGCCCTATGTCCTCGATAGCCTCACGAATTCCAACTTTGAGGTCTTGAATCGATGCTGGGCTGTTGGCGAAGATCTTCTCTTTCACGTGGCCCCAAAGAAATAAGTCGCAAGGTATTAAATCACAAGATCTCGGTGGCCAATTGCGATCACCTCTTCGAGAGATAAACGGTCCGGAAACTTTTCCCGTAAAAGATCAATGTTTTCGTTGCTTGTGTGGCACGTAAAATTGCATTTTTCTTTGAATATCAAAATTACACCTCTTAATAGAAAACCCTAAACGTATGGTATTTACATAAAATTTAATATTATTAAAAGGTTAAGTCTGTTAATTAAAATACAGGCACTTATAGGTAAAAAATAGTATTTTAATCTTTTTAGGGTTTCGTACCTTAAAAAAATAACCCTTATAGGATCATTTGGTTGTCCGTCTGTCTATCAGTAAGTAAAGTTAAAATTAATATCAAATACTCAAGTCTGTAATACCTTGACAGTGTTACTAAATCGAACTTTTGAGTCACCGGAATCAAAAGACATGGCAGTTTATGCCGAATATTTGGTATCGACCGGAAGGAAACCGAAACCAAAGTGTTATTTGACGATTATAAACTTATTTAGTTTTCAAGTAAACTGACCGCGATCTATGTCAATGTACTGGACAGCAGCATTCGTATGGGAATATCAAGGTGGTCCCTCAATCCAGTTCACTTTTATCTTTTCGTTCCAACGCTAAAACTTTCATAGTTTGTCTAACTTCTCAGTGGTCGGCTCACACACTGGCCGGTTTTTTTTATGAATATATTTATATTATTATAAAAACTTTCTGGTGTTTGTTTGAAACTTAGGAAAATATCTTATTAAGTAGTTAGTTTGTTAGACCGGAGCTCCATACAAAATATACATTTTACGGGTAAAATATGGGCAGTAGCGGCCGTACCGTATCCCATTATGCTTACAAAAGGTATCGATTCCAAATTTCATTTTACAGATGGATATTGGGTAGTCTGAAGAACATTTACAGAACTATAATAAATTTACCAATTTGTTGCCTTGTTTAGGACCGGATTTTGATTGAGAAAGACACTAAATCCACTTGAATTCGCGTTATATCAACATCTTTTTTAGGACAGAAGTACAAAACTAACGTGTAAAGCTGAAAATATTATGTTTTTTTTTTAACATAATTCACACACAAGTCCCAAACTAGGCAGGGGCTATACTATGGGTACTAAACAAGTGATAGACATATTTTGATAAATATTAAACGGACAGACAACAAGCACCAAACAGACAAGTTCATGCGCACAAATTTAATATTGTCCCCGGGCAGGGATCGCAAGGACGACCTCGGGCTCAGAAGGCAGGGTCACTACCAGCTGAGCCGTCAAAAAATAATATTATTAATAATATTTCCTAAAATAAAGTGTTTATAAGTAGTACGACTTACGAATAGTCGGTCGTTGACTAGTAGTTGATTATTCGTAACTTGTAGCCTGTAGTACCTACAAACGTATTATTTATAAGGACTTTTTAAATTTTTGTTACCAGTACGTTTTCTAGTAAACTGAGTATCTCTTACTGCTAAACAGAAACGAAAGTGGTGTAGTCAAAGCCATTAACTATCTAACGCGCACAATTTGTACTTTAGCCCTTATGACATACTGCAAAGCGGTATAAGCGGCCCAAACGCTTACTGTTGTAGAACTGATTATAAATCACGACTCAACGCTCAATCTAAACATATAAAATGGTTCTAGCGGTTCTGCTCAGTTTCACCCGCGTGGTTCTCGTTCCCGTGGGAATACGGATAAAATTTAGCATATGTTACTCGGGGATATTCTCTAGCTTTCCATTGGTGAAAGAAATTTTTAAATTGGTCCAGTAGTTTTTGAGTCTATATAGGCGTAACAAAGATACAAACTTACAAAAATACAAATCTTTTCTCTGTATAAATATTAGTGTAGATGTAGATAGTGTAGATAAGAAACCGATTGACTGGTTAGCTGACTGACTGATCTATCACTCCCGAAAACGCTGGGTGTATTAGCATGAACATTGGCACAAAGGTACCTCAAATGCCGTAAGTGATTTTTGCAAATTCCCACGGCAACAGGAATAAAAAGCCACACAACGCCGTGACTAGTCGCTAGCCGTGAATCGCCTCGACTCAAGACAAGCAAATAGGCGATATGCGTGCCATACTTTTACTTACGAGCAATTTTTGTACCTTTGTACTTATTTATGGAGGTATTTACATTTCGGGTATCTCGGAAACGGCTCTACATAGCGATTGTAATAAAATTTTGTATACAGATAGGTACAGTTTTGCTTTAAATGCAACTGCATAGTTGTATTTCCTTTAAAACGCAATTTTACACAAAATTAAATATTTTTAAATAATACAGCCACGTACCGGTAGATGGCGTTAGAACTTCGATCGAGGATTAGCGACATAGGTGTTAGAACAAGTGAAGCTCTGTCTCCCAGGTACTCACCTTCAACATGTTACCGTGATAGACAGACAAGTGTTCGACACTCGAAGATTTCTCTGATGATTCGGCAAGTTTCATTGTAGCTGTCTGAATAAATAAACGGCCAGTGCTTTCCATTCGGTAGAAACTACATACATTTTCTCTGGTCTGTTAATATAGTGGATCTGGATGCTAGGTTTGTAATGCAAAAGGGGTTATTACATTATCATATATCTATGATCGTATTATATGATCTTATGCTTATCAAAGACGAATTTATATCTATGACCAATAAAACTTATAATCCTATATAACTTATGTACGTTAGTACTAATCGATTTTAATAAACAAAGTGTCATCAGATTCATCTTTATCTCAGAAGTGTCACGGTTTTTTTATATGTGTTAGTTTCTTTTAAGTAATACCATGATAGGTGGTATTTGTTATAGAATCCGATTTCAATTGGACTATAAATAAATACTCAAACTCCTTACAAATAGCTGTACTTCGATTTAATTTAAAATTTATAAATAGTTACATTCTTGAAATTGCCGTTGGTCAGGAATTCTCAAGTAATATTAAACGGTATTAACAGCTTGATACATTGTAGTCAGATCAAATAAGTCTTTTTATATTAATAAGTATAATAAAATTGAATTTAAGGTTTTCTTATTATGTAAGGAGGAAAAAGCTGGTAAGAACGTTTTCAGAATTTAATAAGTATTACTTTTCTTGCGTAAAATGAGACGATCGTCGTTTATTCTCAAATGATTAATTTTTCTTTTTCCCATTGTTATCCTTCTTATTTTTTTTATTTAATAGTGTTGTTATAATAATAATAATTTATTTCAGACATAGTCCATAATGGGTTAGTTGGTTATGTAAGTACTACTTAAGTAAGTGTTAAATAATTATTATTGTAAACCATATTCACTAATAAGACATGAGATTAAAAAGAGCTGCCCTTGAGTTTCTAGCTGACTCTTCTCGGGGTACTGCATTTGGAACCAGCAACTCGGCGGTGGAGATGGGCTGCTTTTTACATTTAGAAAATCTTTATGCCTTATAAAGTGCCTTATTATTAGACTATTGACTTTTCTAAGTATAATTATCAATTACCTACGGAAAAAAAATACATTTTCATATTTTCAGTACAATATTTAACAATGTAAATATTATAATATGTAACTAGCTTTTGCCTGCGGCTTCGTTCGCGCACGTTTATTTTACCCCCTTAAGGGTTGAATTTTGCTAAATCCTTTCTTAGTGGATGCCTACACTGTATAAGCTATCTATGTGCAAAATTTCAAGTCTCTATACCCAGCGGTTTAGGTTGTGCGTTGATATTTATTTATTTATTTAACTTCATATACCTACCAAGAAAATGTACACATGGCAAACTTAATGCCTAAAGGCATTATCTACCAGTTAACCATCAGGGTAAGTAGAAATAATTTGGCGGGATGGGCCGTAAATAATAAAAATTATATTACAACTCTACGGTAAATCCTAATACTTATATTATGTTGATAAAATAAACTAATACATACTATATATCCTAATAAACATAAATACAAAAATACAAAAATACTTACATAAAATAAACTAGAGATACATATATCACCAATCAGTCAGTCAGTTTATCTTTTTATATACCTACCTATATAGATTCAGTCTTTTCTTTTTTGTTAAGTACTGGCATTCTAAGTAATAATTTATATAAAAAAGTTTAAAAAAGGATCTTGGTCATTATGGAAGTTAAAATAATGACCCTTACCTACGAGTATATACCAATTGCTTCAAAAATTTTACAATATACCTAAATGAAATGTTCATTAAAATATGGCTCAACCGTTGCAAAGTCCTAATTTGAGACAAACTTTCAGATAGGTACCTTAACAGACAGAAAAAAATCTAAAAATGGCCATTTTATGATTATTAATTAGCAATCGTATGAATGAGAGTTTTTACTAAAATTTGGCATTTATTTATGAATCACAGGCTATCATCTTGGTCTACATTTTGTAGAAAGACAATGGACTCGATTCTACAGACCAGCTAAAATTCCGATTTTTAAGTTAGCTATATTCTTTTCCACCGCTTTGGAAAGAAAAGGGACAGAAATAAGCGCCATATTGATTTACAATGTCACAAATGTCAAAGTAACAAAATTGAACCTTATGAACGCATTCACATCTTAATCAAATACACGGTTTTAGCAATTTTAGCAACGATGTAACAAGGTCATGGATAAAAGTGACAGATAAGACATCAAATTAGTTGGTTTGTACATGTTTGACATTACTCTATAATTTTTGGTTTATTTCTGTCCTTTTTCTTTCGTATTCTATGGAGAAAGATAGGCTAACATAAAATTAGGAATTTTAGTTGGTCTGCAGAATCGAGTCCACTATTATGCTAACATACAATATTTAGCGGTGTTTTTAATGATTATAGGAATGTGTACCCACGGGTTTATGGAACTGATGATTCTATATCCGTAATATCATAGCATAATATAGCAGATATTATTTCGAGGGCTAAGATTTTTTCATTTAAGACCTACTAAAAATTTTGCTATGATAAACTTTATCGATTTGAGATGAATAGCCATGTAATCTTTCACTCAATCAAATGTACGACCACGAATAGAAGCAAAGTACCAAAATCAATTAATTTCTACTATGTATCATTCATAGGTTTACAGACCGACATGAAATATAAGATATACGAAGATCATTTTAAGCGTGCGTTTGCATTAAATGGACTATGAAACATGACAAACTGAATATTTATGAAGATTTTCTCCGTCAATAAAATATTGAAAAGAATCCTCAATCAAGGCGCTTATTTAACATTCTAAAAAGTAACTGTTAATCATTATTCCTCACTAAAAACAAAATTCATTTGTGCAAACCACGATGAATTATTTGGTTCACGTATGTAGCGTAAGTTTCTACAAAAATATACGAAAAAGCAAGAGTAAATGGAACCGTTATTTTGTTCGGCCGTGATTTTGAGGAGCATTAATATTTACAATTTGGGTCAGTAGATAATCTGAAATTGTATGTTAAATAACAATTTCGGATTAAAATACAAACAGTAGAAAAAAATGCGATGAGGAGACTTTTAAAATTCGTGGCTTCGTAAGTATTTGAGGACAATAATATTAATAAACTAGCGTTACCGTTTCCGTGGGATCACGGGAATAAAATACAACCTATGTTACTCGGGGATATTTTAGCTTTTCATTGGTTAAAGAATTTTTAAAATCGGTCAAGTAGTTTTAGAGCTTTTTCGGAACAAAGATACAAACCTACAAATATTTCCTCTTTATAATATTAGTATAGAAATACACAATAGGTATCTATATAAATATTAGCGTGTTATTCTAATGAATAAGCTATATTTAGTTCTGTAACATTTCATCAAAGTCATTTTAATCCTTTTTGCGTGAAAGAGTAACAAACATTCATCCTTCTTCGCAAACTTACCTATGCACAATAATTCTGGTTCATTAACAATATATTTGCTAGAAATATTATTTCAACCAGTTAGTTTAGTAGGTTACTTCGATGAATAATACAACAAAACACTTGGTAACGAAATTAATACTCATACTTTATTGTTTCAGATTCAATTTCTTCATAGAAAATGGCAACAGTTATAGTAAATTCAACACAAAGTGTTCTAAAGGACACGTATGAGTACTATTTATGGACATTATCACTTTCAGGTACGTCCACATATTAGTAAATTTGCTTGCTAGGTACAGTCAAGAGCACGTGGAGCTTGACACATTGGACTTTGTAACGTTCTTATTACTATCGCCCTAAGTCAGCCTCGCACTACAAGTGTAAAGATTTATGTGCTCTTGACTGTACCAAACTTAAGTAAATGAACCGAGTTATTAGACCATAGTTAGTAATGTAGCCAAAAATGGGACAAAAAATAATAAAATCCTAAATTAATCTTTACAGTCTACAAATTCAACGGATATTATTATTTAGACATTCGATTAACGACAAACAGACTTTAGTCTGTGTCCTGCGTGATCACCGTCACCCTAAGTATTGATAACCTCTTGTTAAGTACTCACGGTACTTTACTGTAGTTAATGTCAGAATTAATCTAAGAATTCACCGAATCTGTAGGAAAAAAGATAAAGTTTTTGAGTTGCATAATAAATCCTCAAGTGATATAAGCTTATCTTTAAACTTTTTATCAAGCATAATTATTGGGAAACCCAACGGCTTCCACTTTGTACTTTTTTACGTGGGAGAGCCATGCTTCGGCACGCTTGGGCCGGCTCGACCGGAGTGATACCACGGCCTCACAGAAAACCAGCGTAAAGCAATGCATTGCATTTCGTTGAGTGAGTGAGGTAACCGGAGGCCCCAATCCACCCCCAATCCCCTCCCCTCCTACCCCCACTACTCCCACCTCAAAGGCCGGCAACACAATTGTGACTCTTGAGTTGCAGGTGTCCATGGGCGACGATAGTCATTTACCATCAGGTGACCCGTCAGCTCGTTTGCCCCCTTCTTTCATAAAAAAAAACTCCAACATAACAGAAAGTTTACTCAATGCATTAAAATTAAGCAACTGAAGCTAGTTTACTGATAGTGTTCTCATTTCTTTGTTTCAGACAATAGGACGAAAGGATGGCTTCTGGTTGACTCCCCTGTACCAACAGTCCTATACACATTATTATATCTATTCATAGTTTGGATTGGTCCAAAAATCATGAAGAACAGACAACCCTTCAAATTAATGTGGCTTCTAGTACCTTATAATTTGGCTATGGCTGCTCTAAATGCGTATATAGCTGTAAGATTACTCACAGCCTCGTTCAGGCTAAGATACAGTTACATTTGTGAGCCATGTCGACAGAAGTATGATCCAGATGAATTGCAAGTATGTAAAGGTTTTTAAAAAAAACTCACGCCTTTTATACCTGAAGGGGTAGGAAGAGGACGTGTACCATTTCTTTAAATATCTACGTTTCACCAGTATATCCTTTAGATCCCTAAACATGATAGGTGGTGAGTCCATCGCCGTAGGACCGGGGAGCTATTTTTGCCCGCTTCATATTAGTTTCACTTCTTGGAAGAAATAAAGAAATCTGCGAATGTAACCTACTTCTAATTGTCGTATAGACTTGAAACTTTGCAAGTGTAGGCAGTTTGGACGACAATACAAAAATTTGGTATCGTCGACCTGATCCGATGATGGAGACAGGAGGTGAATAATGAAACTCAGCAATGGCTAGTTGAAAACTCTCGAGTTTCGACTGATTTTAGTTTTTTCGATAGTGCCATACATACAAAGCGTGTTTTTAAACTATGACCACTTACTACCTTTACGTATTAAACTGTGTTTCAAATAATCCGTTCATAACTTTTCAGATAGCAGACGCAGTTTGGTGGTACTACTTCTCGAAGCTTCTAGAGTTCTGCGATACTTTCTTTTTCATATTGAGAAAGAAAGAGGAACAGTTGACATTCTTGCACGTATATCATCATTCTACCATGTTCAGTTTCTGGTGGATCGGAATCAAATGGGTTCCTAGCGGATCGAGTGAGTATTTCGTTTATTATAATCACTAGCTATAATTTATAAGTACTAGTTTCGGGATAAATAATAGCGTTTTACATTCGACTTTGTAACGTTCTTATTACAATCGCCTTAGAGGTCAGACTCGCCCTACAAGTGTAAAGCTTAATGTGCTCTTGACTTTACCAATGAGTTTAAAGAAAAACTTAAATTCATGTGTATCACTAGCTCAATTGTGAACACGTAGATTTACAATAACCCACTTTGAGATTGCTATAGATAAAAGAAAAATTAGATCTTAAATAATTAGCTAACTATTACAGTAATCTGAGATATCTAGAATAATCAGTTTTACTTTAGGTAATCCAATATAGTCCTAAGTCCCCTCTTAAAAGGTTTTAGGCAATAAATTATGTACCTACTAAATATGTACGTAACCGTAACATACTACTGCCTATTTAAAAAGCAATTGATGAGTTAATCAACTTTGGAAACCACTCCTCAATAAAACAGACAGTGATGAATGAGCGTAGTAGACAGTATTGCTTAAACAACGATCTACGGTAACAGTATCCAAATTAATAGCTGTAGCTCGTCAAGCATCTAGAACGCAGACACAATACGATAATCAATTGCTGTCGTCCGCCCGTAGGCCACTAAGTCCTGAATGCGTAGATTTTACCTCACATGGATAATAAATTTTGCTCATTTATTAAGCATATAAAAAATAACTTTAAGCAGAGTCAGTCCAAAAATGTCAATGTGGACCCTCAATTTGGCGACTGCAGCACATACGACGAAATTACTCACTCTTCATCTTGTGTTTGTGATTGGATAAATTTTTATCCGACTAGTCTAGAAGGGTATATTGCAAATTTTTTTAGTGGCTTGTACTTGCTTGGCATTCAGGTGTTTAGGATTTTTGGAATTATGTTACCTAAATATTTGTTTGGTGTATTCCAGCGTTCCTCCCTGCGATGGTGAACAGCGGTATCCACGTCCTAATGTACACCTACTACGGCCTGTCTGTGTTTGGGCCACGTGTCAGCCAATACCTGTGGTGGAAGAAGTACCTGACTATTCTGCAGCTGGTAATGTTAACACCCATCTTTAAAAATGTTTTTCAAGTACCATGTTGCTTTATCTTGCTTGCTTAATTTGAAAGCTTGATAAGCAGCGCCCCGAGGTCTTACCCTCGTAGTACCCGTTTTCGTGGGAGTACGAGGATATTTTTTTTCTGATGTTTAAGGTATATCTGTAAAGTTTAATTAAAATCCGTTCTGTAGTTCAAGCGTGAAAGAGCAACTAACATACAAACTTTCGCGTTTATAATTTTAGTAGGATGTTTGGATAATGTTGTACAATTTTCTATTAACCATCTTACTGTCATTTAAATTGCCGTGGGGAGTGGAGGCTCGCGCATTTTTTCGCGAAATAGGCCGGCGTTTGCGGGAGAAAGGCGGTGATCCTCGCTCTGGGTCGTACTTGGTTCAACAGGTCTCCATAGCAGTTCAGCGGGGGAACGCTGCAGGCACCTCTGAGCCGGGTGCGATGTAGGGTGGGTTAATCTAGGTTTAGTCTAAGTTAGATTGATTTAAAATAAATTATGTAAGGTTTTTTCTAATTAGGGTTACAAGAGTTGTTGTATTGTTATATGTATTGAATCAGTAGTTTAATTAGTTTTAATTTCTAAAAAAGTAATTACCTGACTTACGACTTATCATAATAATAGCTAGCTAATGCCTGTGACACCGTCGACAATTCTAAATAATTTACTCGTATCGTATCTTCTAGGAACTAGTTTCTTCTGAATAAACAGCAGTTAGCTCTGTAGTATTCTTTCCTAATATTGTTCTCATTTCAAAAAGATCATGGCGTGAAAAGGTGAAAAGATAAACAGTTACTTTAGAATTTTTAATATTTGTAAGGACTTTTTAATGAATTCTTAACACGATGTTGCCATTACTTCTATGTTAATTATTAACCTCTAAGACCAAGCATTACAGACACAATAGATTTTAATTGTATCTCGGTTCCAATTGGAACCGGCGGTTCTTTTCAAATTAAACATTCAAAAGAACCTAATTATTATTCAAGACAGCAACTTCACATCACGCGATTATTGGTGCCCTAACTGTTAGCGACCAGCAGCTAAGGCAATCTTTTTTATAACTGGCTATGTATGGTAGATAATGCCTTTAGGCATTAAGTTCGCTATGTGTACATTTCGTTAGTACATGAAGTTAAATAAATAAAATGGATGTTCTACTCTTTTCACTTTAAAGAAAATAAATGAGTGTGCATTTGTGTAATTTTCAAAACTAGCAGTGTTACTTAACTTATTTAACTTTTGAATTTCCTCAGATCCAGTTCACTTGCGCTCTGATCTTGGGGATCAACGGCATCAGGACCGGCTGTGAATTTCCCTTGTGGATGCACTACGTCCTCATCATGTACATGATCTCCTTCATCGTTCTTTTTGGAAACTTCTACATGAAAGCCTACCTTGCTAAAGTGAGTACAGAATAGTAGATTTTATGACGAGGGAGCAAACTAATATTTTTACGGGCGAGGGATTTAAAGCTGACGGAAAAATTTGCTCTCGAGTCATATACTCTACTTTTCATCACCTTCTATGAGAAAATAAATAAGAGACACTTTTAAGTAATTTATTATATAAGACGACCTTCACCGAGCGAATAATGGATGAAAAGTATTTTAAGTATATCAATAGGTAAAAAAATATATTACGAGGAGGTTGGCTGAAAGATTTCAGGCCAGGATATGATTGATTAAATATTTAAAACATGAGTGTATGGCTGTCCTTTTCTATTTCACGGACAAATAGCATTAAATGGATGGATGGTTCGCTGAGACCTTTCAGTCGTACCTACGTTATACTCACGCAGCAAAATTTTGATTTTTAAAACTCGACAACCGGAATTCAAGACCGTTTTCATATTCCATAGACTTCATACTTTCGATTGGTATTTAATTTGTCTATTAACCAAACCAGCAGGTGTATTCACAAAGATTCGACATTCGATATTCGACTCGGAATCGGAAAATCTATCGAACACTTTCGAGATGGGCTGATGTTGGTGTCGAAAACTAATGGCATACCTATGTGATATAAAATTTTTCGGAAAATTTTTCACTCGATCTGAATCGAAAGGAAACGGTATTGAGTCTCCGTGAATAAGCCCGCAGTTCAATGTTTTAACAAATTTAATTATAAATGTTAAATTAATGTTATCCTGGACTGAAATCTTTCAGTCAAAGCACTCGAGATATGTTTTTAACCGACTTCAAAAAGGAGGAGGTTATCAATTCGTCTTTATTTTTTTTATGTTTTTTTTTTTATGTTTGTTACCTCTGAACTTTCGACTGGGTGAACCGATTTGGATGACTCTTTTTTTATTTGATAACTGGCGCTTCCAGATTGGTCCCATTTTATTTTCGTCCAGTTCTGACGGCATCCCTGAGAAAACCATATACTTAAGGATAAGGTCATCTTATATTCGGATCCTCTACTATAAAGTCCGTACCGATTACAAGAACAGGAAAGTAAGCCGTGCCATTACAGCCAGTAATTTATACAATTAGAGTTCGATTTCAATGAACTATTCATGTTCCAAATTCAAATCTCATTACTGCCAGCTAAAAAGTCTAGTGAAGAAAAGAGCTAGGTACTTTGCTCAAGAGGTACAAAAAGACTCTTTTTGAATGAAGGGATGTAAAACCGATTGTGCCGAAGACATCATACAATCCTACAATTTATTGCGTTCCTTTAAAATAGCTGACTGCTCTGATGACCTGGGGTTAAGAAGAGTAATGTTAGTAATTACTTGTTTTTAAGTACCTTTTCGAGGTAGTCGTGTTTTTTGATGTTTTTTAAATACTAAATCGTATTGTGATTTATGTCATGCTCCAAAGTATGTGTGCAATACGTTCTAATGTATACGTATTTGTATATAGTTAATCGGAATGAGACCCGATTTTTATTATAAATTCGTAAATTTGAAGCCGTTACAATTCGATAAATAGGTTGATCATGTAAGACTGTTCCACAGAAAATTAGATTGAATAGAATTTCAGAATGAGAAATCTTGAAACAGTTTTTCAGTCTTTGGAATTCAATGAATCCCTTACAATTCCATACGTTTTTGATCCTATTCGACTAACGTTCACGTTTTACATAGCCACTTAGCTAGGCGCTGTGGAACATCGGAAAATGGAAACTTCACGAAATCAGTTACGCACTCTGCTCTCATACAGTTTCCATAGACCATGAAAAGCTTTCAAACCACATAATGACAGGTTACGCAATAGATTTAGTCATAGACCTACTTTTAATAGATTTTTGTAAAAACGTCTATTTTGTATTACGGCTGCTTGTTTACGTAACGCAAGTTCCGTTCAGAGAGAAAGTGCGCTGCGGTCAGTTCCGTTATGTCATCATCATTTTACTCTCTTTGCTC
Source organism: Ethmia dodecea (assembly GCA_963855545.1). Classification (NCBI taxonomy): domain Eukaryota; kingdom Metazoa; phylum Arthropoda; class Insecta; order Lepidoptera; family Depressariidae; genus Ethmia; species Ethmia dodecea. Next base: position 12,964,201 of record OY979442.1, read on the forward strand.
TTACAATTCATTTTTTATGATACTTATGACATAAGTAGGTACAATATTTGCTCATTGTATGCCAAAAAATGTTATACATTTATTGCTATTTTTGATTACCTTCCAATTAATTTTAAAAGTTGTTTGAAATTCTTTTGTCATTGTAAGAATTTTATATCACAATTTTCTCTTGCTTGGACAATATTTATCGATATTTAATTTCGGGATCCCTAATATAATAAGCAATTTATAAGATACTAGCAGCGACCCGCGGTTTCACCCGCGTTGCCGTAGGAATACGGGGATAAAATATAGCCTATGTGTTATTCTATATAACTGTTAAGTTTAATCAAAATCCGTTCTGTAGTTTTTGCGTGAAAGAGGAACAAACATCCATAATGCCATACATATACAAACATTCGCATTTACAATATTAGTAGGATTGTTTGTAAAGTAACTATATTGAAGTGATCTTTCGACAAGATATTGTGCTCATAGTAACCGAGGGTTCTGCATGATTGTCGTTTATTTCAGTATTTTACCGTGTTTGAATTTTGTATAATAAAAATAAATCTTTATTTCAGGCAATATTTACACTAGTAGATCTTAAATAACGTAAACAGAGGCCCATATTATTATATACCTTATATCTAACACACATATTTTAGTTAGTTATTTTATACTAGCGACCCGCCCCGACTTCGCACGGGTGCAATGCTTATACTAAAACCTTCCTCTTGAATCACTCTATCTATTAAAAAACCGCATCAAAATCCGTTGCGTAGTTTTAAGGATTTAAGCATACAAAGGGACATAGGGACATAGGGATATAGGGACAGAGAAAGCGACTTTGTTTTATACTATGTAGTGATGTATAGGTCTATTTACGGTACTTACTGCTAAAGTAAAGGCTTCTAAAGATATGAGTTGTTCAATGGCTGGTTTGACTCAAAGAAAATTAGAAACCAACTTTGATAAATAGTCCAGGCAATGAAGCGGATTTTTGTATGAAGACCCCAACATTAATTTCTCAGTCGATGAAACTTTGCAGGATTGTAATATAGTATGAGACAATACTTGCATAAAAAAATCCAAAAAAAAAACCTTACCGAAGTTAGGTATTTTTACTGAAATAGTCATTTATTTGATATCTTTGTTGGGAAAAATGCTCAGTCAAAATTTTCTTCGCTAGCAATATTCATGTGTGTTAAGAAAGCTATATGCGAAATATCCAAAAAAATCTCCTGGTAGAAACAACAAAAATCAGACGTATATGTACCTTGCACGGGAAAATTGCTCAGTCCATTTTTTTAACTGGAATGTCATTTAATAGTCGCTGTGAACTTACAATAGGAAAATCTAAAATAAAAAGCGTCTCGCTACATTATTTTCAGAAAATATCAAATTTTCAAATAAAAAAAAAATTTTTTTTAGTATAAAAACCTAACTTCGGTTAGGTTTTTTTTTTGGATTTTTTTATGCAAGTATTGTTTCATACTATACTACAATCCTGCAAAGTTTCATCGACTGAGGAATTAATGTTGGGGTCCACTACCTTTATTGCCTAGACTAAAAGAAATTAATACTGTTACATTTTTAACCCCTCAGACCATGAATCACAGACACAATAGATTTTTAATTGTGCCTGGCCGTTCTTAACTGATTAAAAGAGTCAGTGAAAATTATTATTTTAAAAACAAAATTAAAAACTTTGTATAAAACTTTTTTCTATGTAAACCTTTTTAAGAAAAAAAACGGTTTTAAGCCTTTACATTATTTTTTATTACAGGGAAGCAAATGCATGGAGGTGCGATACGGTGAATGCTTGGATGATGAGGAAACTATAGCTAAAAGGAAATTAAAAAACAATTAAAATAAATTACTTTATTGTTAAATAACCAAAATATTTTAAGGGTCAACGTATATAGTAAAGAAGCCAATAAACCGTCGTATTGATAAACAGTCTGTAAAGAAGTTTTCAACTTTATACCACTGTAATTAGGAACCATTGTTACAAACCTATGGTACGAGTACTAATGTTATTAAGTGTCAACTAAGTATGTGTATTTCATACTTTTCTTTCATACTTTCAAAATTTTAGTTGCAAACTTTAAAAGCATTGAAATGTGATTTTGTAAATTATTCGTCGAAACAGTTTGTAAGTTAGATATTCGACATATTATTATGGGATTAAAAAAGAAACTGTGAAGCTTAAATTTAAATAGTTTAAAAATATGTTAAAATTAGCATATAAACATTTGTTGAACATGGATAGGTAATTTTGCGTGAATGTTGGTTATTTATTATTATTTTTAATTTATACAAATTATTAGCTCTCTTGTAAGTATTTTTATCTCTATTGAAGTGTTGGGATCTGAGAATGTTGTAACGGAATAAATATTATGTAAAATTATTATGTTTTTTATTCTATCGTCTTAGAATTGATGTATCTATAGATATTAAAAATAAAATTAACTTAATGGAAATAACGCAAAATTTTCTTTCAGTCCAATTGGAAATGAGACATAATTAAAAATGTATTGTGTCTGTGATTCATGGTCTGAGAGGTTAAATAATGGTAACCCAAAATTGTAAGAATGAAGTAGAACATACAATATAAAGCAACAACCGTTATTATTTTCATTTAAAACATCTCATCTTTACCCATTAATTGTTTTCCATAATTTATTTATTACACTTAAAAAAGTCAAAAATAATGAGTACTTAATAAAGGGTACAGGTATTAAAATTAAGTATTTCTTAACAAATAACTAAGACAAACGTGGGACGTAACCTGCGTGGACACCGTAGCGGCCTGTCAAGTGAGAGCCAGCGTCAGCAAGGCTGGGTTCGGCCGCTGCTGAAGCAGAGGCTAGTAGTGGGATACACTTTTATTCCCTTTGGGGAGACCTCTGGTACGCGGGGGCCAGCCGCTCGAAGCCTTTTTAAAGAGCTGAGCACTCGCCTGATCGACGTTACTGTCAATCCGCGTGCAGGCTCATATCTTGGGCAAACGATCAGCCTAGTCATCCAACGCGGAAATGCCGCTAGTATACCAGGAACTCTACAGCTGGATGGCCGAATGGAGGCCGAGATTCAAGTTTTTTTTTATTTATGTTAGTTTGACGAAGGTTGTTTGGATCTAATTATTGCTTTAATTTTGTGTATTGTTATTGAGAGATATTGTAATTTGACAAAGCTCGTAGCGGCTAATTTGTTGTACAGAAATAAAATCAATAAAAAATATGAATAAGGTAAATAATAATACTTAAAAAAACTGAGATAAATAAAAAGCGATACTAAAATCTCGGGGCTCAGGGACTTGGGCGAGTCGACCAACCGTATAATATTTTTCCCACGAAGCAACCCAAGACACTTTTAAATCCGCTTAATTTTTATTACCCATGAGAGGAAAAGGAGCTGGAACACTTCCAAGAAATATAATAAATATAATTATATTGACATTTTGCAAGAATAATAAGGTTCACAAAATATCTGGCGTGAGACATTAGTTAATTCATATTAAATAACAGAATATAAGTAGGATACTAATGTTATGGATTCCCAACAATTGTTTGCATGAACATGTCTGTTGGCTTCGTGTCTGGGTATTGAATGTTTACTTATGCATGTTTATCAGTTGGCTCCTAGTTTGGGACTACATGATCGTGTGTAAAGAAAGAAAGAACGAAAATAAATTTATTAGACACGATGCAAAAAACAAACAAGAACAGAAATAAAGTAAAGTGGTGAAAAATTGTGTAAATTGTGTCGCATAATTTATTATTTTAACTTATCCTCCTTATATTTACTACATCTGTTGACACTGCGCACGGGCCATGTAGGCTACTTTCTGGGCTCTTTGGACCACTTCTGGACATCTCTTACGTCGGACCAGTCTGCAATCCTGAAAGAACCCTTCGTTCCGTGGAAAGCCATTGCTGCCGTCACTGAAAGTCACCAAACCTGAAAAAAAATATTTAGATACTCTCTCATGCCAAAGAGGTCGGAGTCTGCTCAGAGGTACCTACTCGATATCTAAAGGAATCAAACTATACCAGTTTACCTACTTTTCAGGACCCCATATGTTTTCTCAATGCCATATATTATTACGGATATAACCTTTTTTTGTAGAAATAATATTTTTATCTCTAACTAGCAGCGCCCCGCGGTTTCACCCGCGTAGTTCCCGTTCCCGTGGGAATATCGGAATAAAAAGTATCCTATGTCCGTTTCCTGGTTCTAAGCTACCTCCCCACCAACTTTCAGCCAAATCGGTTCAGCCATTAACGCGTGATGCCGTGACCAAGGGAAAAAGGGATTCATTTTTATATATATAGATTAGGTAGATATTCCTTTAAAAATGCCCTTTAATTAGAATAAATATATCATTTCATTTTCTTAGAATTTCACATTATGCCAGTAGCATTCCAGTCCAGCACTGGATTCAACTGGAACTTGAATGCACTAGATCCAGCGAGAGGTCGGTCTAGTGATGTATTCCTGTTAACTGGACTTGTGTAGGTATACCTACTAGGTATTTCTCTATGAAAAACACTTAGATCATGCAAATTTCACGGTGATCGATAAAATGGTGTAGGAGTTAATAAATATATAAAATATATGCTTACGCCTGTTATCTCCGATGGGATAGGAAGAAGTATTACATTCCTGCAAATGCCAACTTCACCAGTATAGTTTTTGGACCCCTAAATGTGACAGGTGGTGGGTCTATCTCCGAACCGGGGTGCTGCTACAAGTGTCTCAGAATCGATTCTGATATCAATCAATCAATTCTTCAATCAATTGTCGATCTAGTGATAAATATGTAGTACATAACTTTTTGAAAATTCATTGGTAAGTACATGCTTTAACCGAAGCGGTGTCATAGAAAATAACTAACCAAGACCCCAAACTCGTCCCCCACGGAACTCCCCTTCGAACTTCATTCCATCAGCACGCCAGAAAACACCATGGCCATGGAACCAGCCCTGCATAAACTCTCCTTCATATCTGAAAATGTACAAGAAGTAGGTACATTAGTTATGTAAACACCTGACAATCTGAATGTGTCTAAAGGTAATGAAAGGTTTTAAAATATTACTCTCGTTCTGGTGCAATCAAAATGAAGCCTTAAAACGCTGCTACTCATTTCTAATTCTATTTATCTGATACAAACGCGGTAGGTCCGATGTGACGCTGTATGCGGCCGAAGAATGCATAATAAGGAATGCGCATTATAGTTGTCTCTCGTACGCCCGATGTGGCGCACGTGCGCGTTACGCGGCGGCCATACGTTGTACAGTCAACAAAGTTGTTAGTGTTAGATGGCCAAAAATTAGGATTCACTTTTCTCTTAAAGTCTTAAATGTATTTATAGTATTTTTTTGGTAAATTATAGGGATCAAAGATACCTTTCGAAATAAACATTAATCAATAAGATTTATTTATGACTTCCCCAGAAAAATGAATTCTTAGTTACTGGCCATGTAACCCTAACAACTTTGTTGACTGTACCTACACCGCGTCCACGGGCAGACGCTAGATGTCGCTTCTAGGATGTCTGGCAGACCACCGCATTAAAAGTTCTAGCGTCCGCAATATTGTTTTTTTAATGTCCATCACTATTAGAAGCACTTTCACAACTATATAGTTGCGGAAGTGCTACATTTATAAAAAAGGAATCTAGCGACATCATTTAATAAAATTTATCATCCTTTTACAGCTTAGCTACAGTCTAAAACGCACTTCGACTGCAAAATCTTAGTCTGTGCACCCTGGCACTTTGTCATCTAGAAATTATGTTTGGTCTCCATTACGTTGACTATGATTTCGCTATTTCCACAGCCTTGAAATCCTCCTATACTATTTCGAGTACATGCTATATACATAGTGTAGCATTAAAATGCTACGTAAAAAGTTTCTATTTGAGCGTTGCTTTATTATACTCTTTACTCTAAAATTCTAATTTTCTTAGGCCGGTATGAATCGTTTATTTTTTTTATTTTTCAAAATTTTAAATAGATTCCTTTTTTTCCTGGGATGACAACACCAGATCTCAAGCGGAGATGATGGAATTGTGTCTTCTGCTATAAAAAGATACGGATTTTTGCATTTAAAAATTGATATTTTTATCTTCGTGCTCAGTCCAAGTACTATATTTCTAATTGGAAGCTGATGTATTAATATTACAAAAAAGGCCGTCGGGATATCCTTGCGGGTAAGTTTTTGGCCGATAGGCTTATCTCTCTCGTCCAATTATCGTGGACGTGGTGTTAAATTCTATTATATTTGTTGTAGTCTTTTTTACGGGTCACGGACCAGACCCTGTGGTTTCCCACTTCTCCCACCACTTCACTGGGATTTGAAGAACTGGGAGTCGACACGGTTTTCGTGTGCTGCGCCGTATTGCTGCTCTAAGTTGAGAGACGCCGCTCAACTGGACTACCTTTTTACACTAAGATTAGTTCCTTTTTGGCCCTAAGCCATCTCTAAATTCAAACCGGCCTGAGAAAATTAGAATTTTAGAGTAAAGAGTATAATAAAGCAACGCTCAAATAGAAACTTTTTACGTAGCATTTTAATGCTACAATAGGTACTATACCCCACTCACACCAAACAGAAATCCAAACATAAGAAAACCATGTAAAGTTCTCAGCTAAACCAGCTGGTTGGTTTGATATCTTTAGGTTTCATTCAGTCATCTTAGTTTAAATTTCCGTGTTAGCGTAGTAATTTTCAGCTCATTACGAACTAATTTCTCAATGTCAAGCACAGTAGCGCACGTGTAACGTCTGAAAGAAATAATATGTTTCCAGATGGAAAACTTACGAAACGTTTGTTGGAGGTGGTACTATTTAAGATGTTTTTATCCCAAGTCGAGAACTTTTAAGTAATGTGGTATAAAAGGGAAAAATAATCTTTTTATAAGTGCAAATGAAGTAACGTGGAGTATTTTATGGACTTTATTAGGTACTTCACTTAACCTGTGACATAACTTAGTAACCCTACTATAATATTTCGACCCAAGGTGGGGACAAACTCATAAGGTCGCACTATTTATACGAAACGGGTCCAAAGTCCGCCTAGCCTAAGGGTTACTTTTACACCATTTTGTTACGTATCCCGAATATATATATGAATTTTTCAAGTCGGCGTTTATGTTTTTTTTTTCCAAAATCAACGTGTTCGATTCCTGGCTAGGAATATTGATTATTGATTTTTTTACAGCCGGCCGAAAATCAGTGGGGCTCGGGTTCGAATCCTGGCATGTACCAATGAGTTTTTCAAAAACTTACGTACATATTTATCACTAGCTCGATGGTCAAGGAAAACATCGTGAGGAAACCCGCAGGTCTCAGAATTAATTCTGAGACATGTGTAAATAGATCCGGTCCGGCGATGGGCTCACCACCAATCACGTTTAGGGGTCCAATGTATCTCATGAAATGTGGGTATATCCAGTAATGAAATACCTCTGCCTACCCCCTCGGGGATGAAAGGCGTGAGATTTTTGATTGATTGATATTGAAAATCCAAAGATGCAGTTTTAGTTATCTTCCAAATCGGGCCCGAGACTCCTTTGAGTACTTTTCGATATTCCTCATAGTTTCTGATTTAGCCATTCACGCCTACTTGAAAGATTCACACTGTATACAACGTCATAGGTTACCCTAAATAATAAATAGTCAGCCACAAAAACTTACTTGGCACCATCAGGGAACGCCATAACCCCAAGTCCAGAGCAAAGACCCCCCATTAAAGAACCGTCGTATCTTGTTCCATCTGGGAGGACCAGATGACCCATTCCGTGCTTCTGGCCCTTTGAGTTCCATTCCCCCACGTAACGAGTCCCATCTTCATACTTGTATGCCCCAGTTTTGACTACTCCGGGATCAGCAACTGAAATAAAAAAATACAATTATTATTATTTAGACGAGCCTGTTGGCTCAGTTGGTAGTGACCCTGCCTTCTGAGTCGGAGGTCGCGGGTTCGGTCCCCGCTCGGGGCCAACATTTGTGGGCATGAACATGTCTGTTGGCTTCGTGTCTGGTCGTTTTATCAGTTGTTTGGTACCCATAATACAGGCCCTGCCTAGTTTGGGACTAAATAACCGTGTGTGAATTTTTTTTATTTATTACCTTTTCTACTAATATTATTAACGCAATAGTTTGGGAGGATGGATGGACGGGTGCCTTCTTCAATTCTTTATTACGGCGTGGCTAAACAGACTGCTGAAAATAATCTGGACTTCTCAAGCACTAGAAAAGAGACAGTATTATGTTAAACTTTCCAGCTTATAATTTTTCAAGATTTTTTTTTTAGAAAAAGCGTGACACGCTGATACTATTAATTAAAATACTGGGCTATTATAAAGTTGTATTATATTTCTCTAAAATGAGTTACCAGTTGGATTTATTAGTCGATATTATGTAACTGTCTTGTATATTATACAAATAATCGAAAAGGCAAAACAGATAGCGTACGGAAATATCGTGTGGAGAGATGATGAATCGGTGGTTAGGTCATAACAAAGTTTACTCATATAAAGGATTATAATTTCGAGAGCATATATTTTTTTAACAAAAAGTAATCATTCAAACCGGAACATAATTGTCAGAAATTTAGGTATGCATAAACAAGAATAAAACTAATTTAGAAAGTTTTTGTAGAAGTCGGAACAACAGCCGAATAATATTAAGGACATAAATAAAAATAAATATAATCTCACGCCTTTTATCCCCGAGGGGGTAGGCAGAGGTATTCCATTACTGGATATACCCACATTTCACGACATATATTGAACCCCTAAACGTGATAGGTGGTGAGCCCATCGCCGGACCGGGTCTGTTTACACATGTCTCAGAATTAATTCTGGGACCTGTGGGTTTCCTTACGATTTTTCCTTGACCGTCGAGCTAGTGATAAATATGTACGCAAGTTTTTGAAAAACTCATGGGTACATGCCAGGATTCGAACCCGAGCCTTACTGATTTTCGGCCGGCTCTTTAACCGTTCGGGCTATCACTGCTCAAGGACAACGACCTATTAACTGACTTCAATAACACAAGATACTTAATTTGACGCATATGTATTTTTTTCAGTCTTATTTTACAGTTTTCTAGACACAGTTTATTGAATTCAGAAGTTAGGGAGTTTGAATTAAATTTTAAATTTGCATGATTTGTTTGATGGATGGGGAATGTGGATGAAGCACGAGAGATCTGGTTCGTAGCAAGTGGCGGTCTATTGTCTCTGCCTATCACAATGTGAAAGAGGCATGATTTATGGCGTGTATAATATGCATTATTAAATTTAAAAACTAACTCACCATCTACCATCGTGTCGGAAACTCTTCTGGCGATCGCTAAGCACTGAAAAGGTTTCTTTAACGCTACAGTAAGTTAATTGAATTAAAATAACTATGTCAGTTAACCTAGTCATCTAAACCAACAACACAAAGAAAGACATTCGATTTTCACCACCTAGTCATTCTCCAATAATGACCTATTTTCTTTAGTCTACGATTTTGGTAATAATCGTATTCGTATACCAAATATCTTAGGGTTATTATACGCCTACTTGCAAGGTAAATCACTTATTATCACGCATGTCAAACATGCGTCACTACGATTTTAATTTAGCATTATTCTAAAGAAGAACTTTTATAGCTTATAGGTCTCGGGTTCGAATCCTGGCATGTACAGTCAAAAATGTTGTTAGGGTTACATGGGAAGAAACTAAGATTAAGTTTTTTCTAAAAGCCTTAAATGTATTTATAGTTTTTTTTTGATAAATTATAGGGTTTCAAGATACCGTTTGAAATAAACATTAATCAATAAGATTTATTTATGACTTCCCCAGAAAAATTAGTTCTTAGTTACTGGCCATGTAACCCTAACAACTTTGTTGACTGTACCAATGAGTTTTTCAGAAACTTTCGTACATATTTATCACTAGCTCGACGGTCAAGGAAAAATCGTGAGGAAACTCACAGGTCCTAGAATTAATTCTGATGCATATGTAACAGACCCGGTCCCGCGTTGGGCTCACCACCTATCACGTTCAGGGGTCCAAAGATTATGCTGGTGTAATGGGGGTAATTTTTTTAACCTTTCCAATAGGTATTCGGAAAATTTCTATCTGTAAAAGTAGAAATATTATACGCTTACAGGTGCTGAAAAAACTTGAAAACATTTAGCCTTACGCTCGCAAAACACTTATAATACTAAACCATACATAAACATCATTATCATCATCAACCCGAAACAACCTACTGCTCAGCTAAGGGTCTTTTCTCACGCATGGGCTGTAATCTCCCACGCGGGCCCACCGCGTATTGGGGAAGTATGGGGTGTAATCTCCCACGCGAGCCCACCGCGTATTGGGAATGGTTTTAAGCTAGTGGCCACCAACAGTCATAATTTTTCAATCCACCTCAGGGTATCTGATATACATAATTTGTAGTAAATAAATATCCAGAACAGCGCCGTAGTCTAGATCATTGGCACCCAGGGCGACATTCTGAATTTGCGCCCTATAGAGGTCGATTGTATTTTATATAGTTTCATAAAAAATGTATGGAAGATAAAGATTAACTCATATTTTATCTCTGCCTAAAAGAGAAAAATATCGCTACGGTTTATATATTATTAGGTTAAAGAGCCGGTCGAAAATCAGTGAGGCTCGGGTTCGAATCCTGGCAGGTACCAATGAGTTTTTCAAAAACTTACGTACATATTTATCACTAGCTCGACGGTGAAGGAAAACATCGTGAGGAAACCCGCAGGTCTCAGAATTAATTCTGAGACATGTGTAAATAGACCCGGTCCGGCGATGGGCTCACCACCTATCACGTTTAGGGGTCCAATGTATCTCGTGAAATGTGGGTATATCCAGTAATGGAATACCTCTGCCTACCCCCTCGGGGATGAAAGGCGTGAGATTATATTATTATTATTATTTATATATTATCCTGAGATTCCAAGGGTGAAATAAACTATCTACATTCTTGATTTTTATTTTATTCGATTCCTTCCAAGACGAAATAAACTAAGTAAGTACAATGTTTAATTGGTTCTACTATATTATACCTGAAAGACCCAACTTAAAGGTTTCGATAATTTACGGCGCGGTGATGGAATCGATTTATTTTTGTAGAAACCCTTTTTGTTTTTCATTGTGCTCATAAATTTTAAACAACATTGTATCTTTAAGTGACCACAGTATTTTACTAAATAAATGAACTGTAGGTCAATAAATGTTTTTTTTCTCAATCTTTACTTACCAAAGTTTTGAATTGTGTTAATAATTAGATCATCGCAAAATAATAATGATTAATTTGTTAGTGTAGACGTTTCTAGAAATAATTTTCTGATGTTATTTTAAGCAACCTAAATTCCTGATTTTCTACGCTTTGTTAGCATTCTCAGTGTTTTGAGAAAGCTTCATGAAATTGTTAGATTTTCTCGCAGAATATTAATTCGTTATTCTAGTCACAACGTTTCCAGAAGTAATTTTCTGCTGTTATTTTAAACTACCGACATTCACGATTTTGTACACTTTATTAGACTTCAAGTGTTCTGTAAAGCGTCATTTGAATTGCAATCTGTAAGTTGCGTATGAAAAGGGGTACTTGATGTAATAATCATATTTTTTGTTGTGGAAAATACACAGAATAGGTACTTAATTATTTTCCTAGCACTGATTCCTACTAACGATGCTGTTACACTAAAAAATACATATGCACATTTCTCAGACTGTTAATTGTCAACTTAATCCCTAAGTTGACAATTAACAGTCTGAGAAATGTGCATATTGATAATTAGAATTAGAATATAGATAACTAGCAGCGCCCCGCGGTTTCACCCGCGTAGTTCCCGTTCCCGTGGGAATACGGGGATAAAATATAGCCTATGTGTTATTCTGACGTATAAGCTACATAACTGTAAAGTTTCATCAAAATCCGTTCAGTAGTTTTTGCGTGAAAGAGGAACAAACATCCATCCAGACATCCATACATCCAGACATCCATCCATACAAACTTTCGCATTTATAATATTAGTAGGATAGTAGGATTTATTGTCTACTCTCAGAGTGGATTAACCAAACTCGGTAACCTTGGTGTTAATTACTTACCCTTTAAGTAAGTCTTTTTTGTTCATCGAAATAGTTGCGAGAGGTTACCTACTACACCCACTGTTTGTCTTAGGCAGGCATTTATTACAAAAATAATGTTTTAGGGCCTACCACAATTTTTAAAAATTATTTGAAGCAAAAATTTTGAATACAAAACCAGTTGGAAAACTTTCATTACATTACATCACATCATAAAACTTCGTAAGGAAACCGATACGTCCCTGAACTGATTCTGAAGCATGTGTAACATCACTACTTTTTAACGAGCGAGGGGATCAACTATTATGTTCAGGGGTTTACAAAATATACTGGTGAAAAGTGGAATACATCTCCTACCTATTTTTTACCTTTAAAATAACAAAGGTAAAATTAATATTTGACAGAAACTTCTGCGTACTTGCATCACAGCCGGCTGTTAATACAAATGTAGATAATTGTTTCCAATACAAACCTAAGCTCGCTTAGGCCTTTATCAACAACGACAACAATTAATACTTGTTTGCAGTGGCAGATTATTGCATTGTTGACGAAACAATGACGACCACAGTGCATGATTGCCGCGCATAACATTGACCTTAATAATAATAATTCCCCTACCCTACCTTCCACGTAACAGTCGTCAATTAACCAGTCCCATAATTGCCAATTAATACCCACAGTACACTCTACGACATATCCTTATTGGAACGGCGCTAGAGTAATTGTCCGGCATACGCCGACTGCGAAACTCGTTGCAAAGATAAAACTGAGAGATGTGCAACTACGCGTCAACAAGAAATACAAGTTTTAATTTAAATGTCTCTCACAGGAATGCTAAGTGTAAAATGTTGAAAGGCGCTTAGGAGTAACTGCAACTCATATAAACTTTCGCTCTTGAAGGGTTTTAAGTTTTAATGCCAAAAACTGCCATGAAAGTTGGCGCACTGAAATTTGCTTTCCTTATTCTTTGTTTACGAGAGAAGATATACATTGAATTATATACAAGTGAGGTCATAAAACCCTTAAAGTTATTTTACGATTATGCGTAAATTATATCAAACATTAACCTGTATTATCCGGTATTGCAATAAAGAACAGAGACATATTTTTCACAGACTAACTTTTGCAAGTGACTTCGTCCCCGTAGTAACCCAGTTGAAAAAACACTATGTTTATAGATAATTCGGCTTCTAGGCGGCTCATCAATATGAAACACCTACCTACTGTACCTATCAGAATATACTACCTGTAATATCTGCCAGATTTTAAGTTAAGCCGGCACCTATAGAACTGTGCAAACCGCATCCAAGCTTGTGCGGCTTCTAAGGACTCTAATGTCTATTGATATAAAGATATCTAATAATATTAAGTTTTGTTATATATCGTCTATAAACAGACATACAATTTTAATAATTTATTTAATTAACTTCATGTATTAAAAAAATTTAGACATGGCTTTTTAATGCCATGGATTGTAGATAAACTAGCGACCCACTCCGACTTCGCACGGGTGCAATGCTTATTCTAAAACCTTCCTCTTGAATCACTCTATGTATTAAAAAAAACACATCAAAATCCGTTGCGTAGTTTTAAAGATTTAAGCATACATAGGGACATAAGGATATAGGGACAGAGAAAGCGACTTTGTTTCATATTATGTATTTAAGATATATACCTAGATAGGCTACGAAATATATAGAACCCTACATCTATTAAGCACTTAATCTATGAGAAAAGATGTATGCTTTGTTAGTGTACCTTTTGAGTAACCGGCAGCAATCTAACGCTTCCCGTCGCCGTCTGGTTGTAATCACAAATTGCACCGAACAAAACTAGCACAGGTTCAGGGTCATCTATGCTTTGTGGAGGAATTGCTGTGCTTATCCAAACAATGTGTGACCGTAGTTTTCATCGATTTATCAGCAGTTAGTAAATTTACAATTTGTACAGATCTCATTACTTCTATATGGTACCCGGCGGCGTTGCCTAAGGAACTTTTATACAAAACTAGCTTTTACTAGCTTCGCTCGAGCACGTTTATTTCACCCCCTGAGGAGTTGAATTTTGCAAAATCCTTTCTTAGTGGATGCTACACTGTATAAGCTATCTATGTGCAAAATTTCAGGTCTCTAGATTCAGCGGTTTAGGTTGTGCGTTGATATACTTATCACCAATCAGTCAGTCGGTTTATCATTTTATAGATATAATTTCATGCTTCAGGACCCAGAGGTTTTGTCAGTGCGGGATCCATCAACTCATTCGATTAAAAAGTCAGTTTCTTCTCGCGAACGGATCTTGTTTATTCCCATTCTCATGATAATTTCCATATAACATCCAATTTCTTGCTTCTAGACCCAGTACTTTTACCTGGAATTGATCGATCGGTCAGTCAGCCAGTCAGTTTGTCCGTATACAGGGCATCCCACGGCCATGCCACACGGAGGGAAAGTACATTAAATATTGAAGATAGGATATTTCACTGAAAGAAGACATCATTTTATTTTTAACTCGCAGCGCCCCGCGGTTCTACCCGCGTAGTTCCTGTTCCCGTTCCCGCGTGTTTTTAGGGTTTTTCCGGCAATTATTTGAATTTTTCTCGACTTCAACGAACATAAAAAAAAAGAATTTTCCAAATTGGTCCAGGCTTTGTTAAGTTAAACGCTTACCAACACATTTTGCGATTCATTTTTATATTATAGATAATCTGCATTCACATATTTTTTTAAAAGCCCTTCCTCAACCGGGAATGAAACCTGCCAAATGTGAAAAATGTATTTTATGATAACCGTCGGAAGGGTTAATAATAGGGGTTAATTTCTTCCTAAATAACACAGCATCTTGAATAACATCATAAAAATTTACAATTTATTAAAAAATTTGTTCAGGAATATTTCGTCTGACTTTACCGTGCTTCCAACAACTAAAATTACTATTTCAAAGTATAACAACTATAGATACTAACAAGTAGATACCTTCCCACTTAAGATTTCCTTATTATAAGTACATACATGATAAAAATAGTAAAGCTATACACAAACTGTAAGAAGTCTTCTTTCAGTAAAATATCCCATCTAAAATATTTAATGTACGTAGGTACTTTCCGGGGCGTTGGAACGCCTTGTATATATCTTAGACGATGGTTTCTTCAAAGGAGTAATTCCATCTACTTACGAGTATGGTGACTATTTGACTTTGGTTTATTGCGAAATAGGTAGTTCGAGAATAAGACAGAATGCGAAATAGGCTGTTTGCTAAGTGGGCCGATAGCGAAGAAGTCACTTATGAGAAGTAGTCAAAATGCGAAATGGGCTATTTGAGAAGTAGACCTCTGGCGCCTGAGCGTTGGTTTAGAGTCAACAACCATGTTTGTTTTTCTTCATTGAGTGTTCATTTTAATTCTAGTTTGTTTGTAGATGGTTGAAGTCACATTACTCTGTCTGATTCAACGAAAGTGCTTCGGCAGCTTCCTAGCACTATAATGCTCGGTGTTCCTAGAACAGAGAATTAATTTAGACATACGGTACTCGTACAGTGGAATAATATTGCCGCTCTGCTGGGCATCTGGAGCGCTCTGGATACCTGAATGCTATTTTTTTACTTGAAGTCTTGTAAATTTTGTTGAATAATTGTAGAATGTTAATGCTGTATCTAAATTAAAAATATATAAAAACATTGGTACAGTCAAGAGCACATTAAGCTTTAGACATGTAGTTCGAGTCTGACCTCGATTGCTGAAGGC
The DNA here is from genome assembly GCA_963855545.1 of Ethmia dodecea. Lineage (NCBI taxonomy): Eukaryota > Metazoa > Arthropoda > Insecta > Lepidoptera > Depressariidae > Ethmia > Ethmia dodecea. Next base: position 12,980,036 of record OY979442.1, read on the forward strand.
GATTGTAATAAAAACGTTACGTGCCCTTGACTGTATGTGTACATGTCTTTGCCGCGATTCGAACCCGAGCCTCACCTCATGAAAAGCAACTCTTTAATCTTTAACCATGGGGCTATAACTGCTCTTCTATATCTAAATAAAAAATATATAAACAAAAGTGCAGGTGTGCCTTCTCTATTATTGCCTACTTTTATCTAATTGGTGAAGCAATTATTTTAACTTTTATAGGATCACGTACTCAACCTAATTTACGGGGCTGCATATTAGAATGGTTGACTCATATTAATGCACTGTTTTGATTATGTTTTAAAATTATGTGGCTCTGAATTGTTATTTGAACTTCATACTCTTTTAATTCCATGCTAGACTGGATTCAAAAGTGTTGAAATTGTTTCTAGAATATAATTATATATTGCACTCGTAAAAGCACCCCGGTCTGGCAATGAACCTATCACGTTAAGGGTCCAAAGAATATTGTAGAAAACCGTGGGTATTTTCAGAGATGGAATACCTCTGCTCTCCCTCTTGGGAATAAAAGGCGTGCGATATTTTTTATACATATTTACCTACCTAATTTACAAAATATGTAAAAGTAACTTTGCTTGTCTGTGATCTTTTACAGTGGATTGATCATGATAAAATTAAGGCGAAAACTCTTTGGTCCTAGGATTTTTTTTAATTATAAAAGATATATAGCCTATGTTCCCGAAAAGTAAGCTTTTCATTGTGGTAAAAAAAATTATAAAGTCTTTCCAGTAGTTTCGGAGCTCGTACACGTCATGTTTTTTATACATGAAACAAATTATGACAAAGACCAAATCCAGTAACGAAAAACAACGGGCTCGTCGTGATTAATCTTATGACTCCTATAAGCTATAAGACGGGCCTGTTAGCTCAGTTGGTAGCGACCCTGCCTTCTGAGTCGGAGGTAGCGGGTTCGATCCCCGCTCTGGGCCAACATTTGTGTGCATGAACATGTCTGTTGACTTCGTGTCTGGTAGCTTAATATTTATCTAAGTATGTCTGTCAGTTGCTTAGTACCCATTGTACAGACTCTGTCCAGTTTGGGATTGAATAAACGTTTGTGAATTGTGTCAAAATATTTATTTGTTATATATTTTCAATACAATGCAACAACTCTTAATTGTAAACTAAAAAGAACATAACATGGATACAACATCAACTAAAGTACAATGGGCGGTCTTATCGCATTTTTATTTATTTATTTATAAGTAGAAGTATCGTAAAATAATTTATAAACCATACATAATTCATTGAATAAAATCAAACCAGGTGGGGTACCTAAGTGAAGTTGGTAGCTGGTGGTACCGATCGATCAACACCAAGGGCGCACTAGTCAAACTGTGGAAATCCATCTGACTGTTTTATAAGGTCAACAATACTATTACGACCGACATTCCGCATACAAAACGATCGATTTTACTACTTATAACTACATTCCGCAAAGTATAATACTTTATTATCAAGGCTATACGGGGAATGTTACTGCTACTCAAAGAGATTAAAATATAATAAGGCATAGAGGGGACAAAGCGAGGAAAATTTGATGACACAAGTTATTACGTATTAAGTGTGGAATAAATCTAGTACGATTTCGACCGAATGATAGCTCGCGTTCATACTAACTAACATGACGCTTGAGTTTCAAAGTTTTGTATGAAAATATTCCCTATGCCCCCTCTATTTCCTATTATATTTTAATCTCTTTGATGTTACCCTTCTCCACCGGAAGGAATTTCTGTTTTTTGGGTCTAGTATGCACGTAAGTAATATAGCTTAAATGGTTTGACAGATTTGTAATGTACTTGCTTTTTAAGTTATCGTATCTACTGACAGCTTTGAAAATATGTAGTTTTAAAATTAAATGAAAGTAAAATGCCAACTGCAATTCTAATGAAAGTATTGATGCAAAAAATAAACCAAACTTTGTCACGTGATTTAACTCTCAGCCCTCTTTTTTTATGATAAAAAAGGGGGCAAACGAGCAGACGGGTCACCTGATGGTAAGTGACGTCCGTCGCCCATGGACACTTGCAACTCAATAGTCACAACTGCGTTGCCTGTGGGAAAAGGGAGTGGAGGGGAGGGGGGGAGGAGGGTTGGGGCCTCCGGTTACCTCACTCACTCAACGAAACGCAATGCATTGCTTTACGCTGGTATTCTGTGAGGCCGTGGTATCACTCCGGTCGAGCCGGATATCTTTTAATCCAGTCTCAATCCTCGCTTACGCTGCTTACTTTATATTACTGGCTTGATTTTATGGTTCCCCAGTATCTGACCATAGCAGTACAAAACAAGCATTTGGAGTGCAGAGTTACAACAATGTTTCGTTTAAAAAGATCTAGATGCTACTGGAACTACCTACTTAGTGTTTAATTTAAGCTTCGTCATGCAGGTGTCATTTAACATCTACTTGAGATGCTACTTTACTTCATATAATCATCATTATTACTAGTTCTCTAGAAGTCGCGTGTATTTTACAGTTGACTATCAGTTGCCTGCGACTCTGTCCGCGTAAACTTTAGGTTGTTTGTTACCGAGATGAAAAGTAGCCTGTCGTTCTCCGAATAAATAAAAATAATCTCACGCCTATATACCCGAGTGGGTAGGCAGAGGTATTGTATTTCTGGATATACCCACATTTAAGGAGATATTCTTTGGACTCCTAAACGTGGTGAGCCCATCGCCAAACCGAGTCTATTAACACATGTCTCAGAATTAATTTTGATACCTACGGGATTCTCCACGATGTTTTCCTTCACCGTCGAGCCAGTGATAAATGTGTACGTAAGTTTTGAAAAACTCATTGGTACATGCCAGGATTCGAACCCGAGCCTCACTGATTTGCATCATGTGAAGCAGGCTCTTTAACCATAAGGCTATCACTGCTCTTATACATACTAACACAACAAGAACCTTCAAAGAGCTTCCTTCTGGTGTAGGTAATAAAAATACACTCATATAAACATTATACCGGGATAGTTGCGGGTTGAATATGGTCCGAGATTACTGTACCCTTCTTTTGAATTCGCCGATAAGCTAAACTGCCATGATTGAGGTCGGAAAAATGTTCATCGTGAATATTGCGTAATGCTTCCAGAACGTCCCGTTCCCGTGTATTCCCGAATACGCGAATAAAACATAGCCTATGTTACTCAGGGATCTTCTAGCTTTCCATGGATAAAAGAATTTTTAAAATCAATTTAAACATAGGAAAACACAAATCTTTCCTCTTAATAATACATATTAGTATAGAAGTATAGATTGGTATAAATATAGATACAGATATATAATATACAATAGGTAACAGAATAAGCTCAATTTCTGAAATTAGTTTGTTCAGTATCGACTACTTAATCGATTTCAGCTATTTTCAATATGTGTTAAATTTTTCCGAAAAACGAGAGTTAGCATAGCTGAATTTAGTGCTTAGTAGGTACTACTATTTAAGAAAAAGAAAGCTCTTTATTTAAGAAATTTGGTTGGACACCACTAAAGTACGAACGCATCATATATTTTTATATTAATATACTAATTGGGGTGTATGAGGAATTGCGCTTATTCTGTTACGCAATGTATACAGATATATAATTATAATAAACAAGAAACTGACGGGCTGACTGACTGATCAATTAACGCACAGCCTAAACCGCTGCACGATGGGTAGAAACACGAATCAACCTCAAATGAAGTAGGTACTCTGGCGCCTGAGCGGAGCAAGCGCTCACACTAAGAATGGATTTTTGAAAATTGCCACGGAAAGGATAAGCAGCGGATGCAAAGCGGGAAACGCAACTGGTCACCCGCAGTTTTTTAACTTCTGAATTCGTATCAGCTCACATAGTAATTTTAGGAAGTGGACTATCCTGTGAAGGTCACCGTCCAGTCCAATGTCGCGTAGTCGTCACGTCACTAGGTCGTCGCTGTCGCGAGTGCCGCAACCGAATGTCATATTACTAACCGCCGGTTGTTCGTTACATATGGGGTCGACAACATTTTTTCCGGCACGTGTATTGATTTAACTTTCTACTTCACGATGAAAATGGAGCCTCCATTACTGTGCGATTTCATTCTTTCAATCTCAACATTGTGAGTTATTTATAGACGAAAGAAAGAAAGCAAGAAAGAAAATAAATTTATTAGACACAAAATAAAATGGTAACAAATTGTGCCTAATGGGACCCCCCTCAGCTTGTGTTGTGCTGCAGCATCAGCCACAGCGCTGGTATTCCGTAGGGCCCCGGGACACATAAACTGAAACAACTTGTAACTATATTAATGAAGATACTTATTAATCTTATGAACCTTATTAATCTTATAAATCTTATTAATCTTATTAATCTTATTAATCTTATTAATCTTATTAATCTTATTAATCTTATTAATCTTATTAATCTTATTAATCTTATTAATCTTATTAATCTTATTAATCTTATTAATCTTATTAATCTTATTAATCTTATTAATCTTATTAATCTTATTAATCTTATTAATCTTATTAATCTTATTAATCTTATTAATCTTATTAATCTTATTAATCTTATTAATTTTATTAATCTTATTAATCTTATTAATCTTATTAATCTTATTAATCTTATTAATCTTATTAATCTTATTAATCTTATTAATCTTATTAATCTTATTAATCTTATTAATCTTATTAATCTTATTAATCTTATTAATCTTATTAATCTTATTAATCTTATTAATCTTATTAATCTTATTAATCTTATTAATCTTATTAATCTTATTATTCTTATTATTCTTATTAATCTTATTATTCTTATTGATCTGATTAATCTTATCAATGTTATTAATAGCTAGCGGCCCACCGTGACTTCGCTTTGGTATACCTATTTATATCTTCTAAACGCTGCAATATACGATTTTTTTTAATTTAAAAGTGATGTTGGAATCCCTGAAATTATCATTTAAATCAGTTTTTACCAAATTATTGAATTTTAGCGTATTTCTAAGTAGGCAGATATCAAAATTACTACGTTCCAAGCTAAGCTAAAGCACTTGAAAGCTACAAATTTCGTCTAAAACTTTTGTAGGTGGGTAGCTTTGGTAACGCTTGTAGCACCTCTACACTCCTGCTGAGTGTACTCTATTGCTGCCAAGTCTGAAGAATCTGTACAGCTAGAGTCGCTTTACGTTCGGTTTATTCCACTCACCGGCGCTCTTTATGTCGGTATTTTAACAAAATAAAATCAGGGATCGGGTTCACAAAGCTGTGGCAACGGAGCTTTCTCGATGAACTCATATTTGTTACATATAGCAACTGCGAGTGCCCAACGGTGATACTGATAACCGACCTTTACTCGTTTACAAAAGAATTAAATTTTTTTGGGTCCTCGAGGGAATTTTGAAAAGAAGAAATCACGTACCTACCCTAATGTCACCAAAGTTGAAATGGATAAATTCACACAACGGGACAAGCAAAAAATATTTGTTTTATACAAACAGAACAAAAACCTAGATCTCAAGCGTCATGTCAGTTAGTATGAACGCGATCTGTCATTTGGTCGAATCAGTGCAAAACTTATGACCTTAGGTAATAATTTTTACTTTAAATTTTCCGCTCTATGTCCTATTATATTTTAATCTCTATGTGTAAAACAAACATTGCTTGGTTTTATAGTATTTGATTATAGATATAATTATAATAATATATTGTGTAATTGTTTGTTATAAATACAGTAGTTACCTAGTAGGCATAGATTAATTATCGAGCTCGCCACTGGAACACTGCATTTGCCCAAGTGTCTCAAGAGTGTAGAGTTGCCATGATCCAAATAAAACGCGTCAAGTGCCAGTTCTATTAACATTTCAAGAGTTTAATGAAAAGAATAAAGCCATTGTCATGGCGACGGTCTCTAACAACAAAACTCGTTGGTTATTGTAATGTCAAAAACAATTTTATACTTTAGTTGATACATTCCGTTATGATTTCTGCTCAGCAGTCCTATCTTTAATCCTGTGTTGAGGTTTACAGACATGCTTCGCCTAGTGAATTGACTACAAGCCAGTCCCAGGTTAGGGATTGAATAACAAAATATTTTGTATTTTCGCCGCTCGGGGACAACATTTGTGTGCATGAACATGTCTGTTGGCTTAGTGTCTGGCTGTTTATATTTGTCGAAGTACAGTCAACTGATAAACCAGTTGTTTAGTGCCCATAGTACGAGAAAGGCTCTGCCTAGTTTAGACATAAACTGTGTGTGAATTGTGTCCTGATTTTTTTTAAATTAGGGCGTTTGACTCAGATAGGGAACGCTTAGTTAATAAACGTGAATGTTGTTTACCTCTGGCAAGGCGGGCGATGTCTACGGTTAGCACGCAACCCGGCTTGCAACGACTTTTCAGTTAAAACCACCGCGAGCGTCAATCCAACCGCGCTTAACGAAAAACTTTATTTTCTGTAACAAAAAGAAACACGACAATAATAAATCCGATCCAAATTAGTGCCTTACATTTTATTGTGAAGTGCAGTGAATTTTTTACTTGGAACTATGGTATTCATATGTTGGTACGTGGACAAAAACTTCCTATCTGAGAAATTTATTAGTTTACCACTTAGTTTCTTATTGTAGCTTTTTATCCTAGGTAGTAGTTTTAAATTTATATTCTCGTATGTTCTGAATAAGTTACTATACTATATTAGTTTTAATTTACTTATACATATAATAATTCCTGTGTACGAGTGTTTGTCACCTAACTTCTCCTAAACGGCTGGACCGATTTGGATGAAATTTTGTGTGCATATTTGAAGGGGTCTCATGATGGTTTGAAAATACAATTGAACCCGACAGATGGCGCTGTTGTGGCAGAACAATGTCTTCCCGGGCCACTTGTTTATTATATAAGTTCATTTACATACCCGTGTCGTATCGCACAAACTTTTGGTAAGAGCTATCTATATATATAAAAGGAGAAGCTAAATCTAAAAATCAAGGCCCAGCCCAAACCGCTGAACATAGAAATATGAAATTTTGTGTGTAGGTTACGTTTATAGTGTAGATGCTCGCTAAGAAAGGATTTTACGAAATTTAACCCCAAAGGAGGTGAAAGAGGGGGTTGAAGTTTGTATGGGATAGTGTGATTTCTGCGTGTATCAACTTTAAACTTTTCACAAATACTCTTCAAAACAAACTATCTATATATATAAAAGGAGAAGCTAAATCTAAAAATCAAGGCCCAGCCCAAACCGCTGAACATAGAAATATGAAATTTTGTGTGTAGGTTACGTTTATAGTGTAGATGCTCGCTAAGAAAGGATTTTACGAAATTTAACCCCAAAGGAGGTGAAAGAGGGGGTTGAAGTTTGTATGGGATAGTGTGATTTCTGCGTGTATCAACTTTAAACTTTTCACAAATACTCTTCAAAACAAACTATGAGATATTAGTTCTAAGATTTTTCGAAAATCATCCTCCAAGGGGGTGAAAGTAGGGGTTGAAGTTTGTATGGAAAACCCTCATTTTTGGGTGTATCAATACGAAACTTTGTAAAAATACTCCTCAAAACAAACAACAAGACACCTATTTCTGGATTTTCCGAAAATCACCCCCTAAGGGGTGTGGAGAAGTGTGGTTTTTTGTGTCTATCAACATAAAAACGCCAAAAAAATAACATTTGTTGTATGGGAGCCCCTTAAATATTTATTTTATTCTGTTTTGTAGTATTTGTTGTCATAGCGGCAACAGAAATACATCATCTGTGAAAATTTCAACTGTCTAACTATCAAGGTTCATGAGATACAGCTTGGTGACATCTGTCATAAATCAAATCATGTGTTGTCCATCTGGACAGACAGACGGACGGACAGGGGAGACTTAGTAATAGGATCCCGTTTTACCATTTGGGTATGGAACCCTAAAAACTGGTTAAAAAGAGAAATACGTACTACTCACAACTGATAATACCTACCTAGAAACTTGAAATATGGTATGTAAGTGTCTTATAATAATATGTCTTTCGAAAATGCTCTATGAAGGGATTTTTAGAAATTCCCACTGGAACAGGAATTCGGCGCGGGCAGCGCCGCTGGGCACAGGCTATTTGAAAAATAATAAGAACCTATCTTATGTTCTGCATAAAGATATATTTACTCTAAGTGCATCCCAAAATGTTTAAAAAACAAATGTCCACCCGTGCGAAGCCGGGGCGGGCCGCTAGTTACATATATTTTTTACCCATGGCTTCGCTCGCGCACGTTTATTTCACCGCCTTAGGGGTTGAATTTTGCAAAATCCTTTCTTAGTGGATGCCTACACTGTATAAGCTATTCTTGTGCAAAATTTCAAGTATCTTGACCCAGCGGTGTAGGCTGTGTGTTGATATATATGATATACATTGGTCGAGTACATAATATCACCAATCAGTCAGTCAGTTTATCATTTTATATATATGGATCGATAAACAATAGGTATTGTAAATAAGAGATGGTACGAAATTAAGTAATTTTGTTTTAAATTTGAAACAAAACTTTACTAAATTGATAGTTTTTTTCAAAAGGTTGTGTTGTGATAGACCCCCAGTTCTGGCGTCTGCTAGTTTTCTCACGATGTTTTTCTTCAGTAGAGCTAGTGTTAATTTTTATACTTAAATCTTAAAGCATTAGAAGCGGGATCGTTGCCAAAAGAGCTATTACTATCACTGCTTATAACAAGAAGAAAATAAATAATAATAATACTAATACGCCTTTGATCCCCGAGGGCGTAGGCAGAGGTATTTAATTTCTGGATATACCCACTTGTCACGAGATATTCTTTGGACCCCTAAACGTGATAGGTGGTGAGCCCATCGCCGGACCGGGTCTTTTACACATGCCTCAGAATTAATTCTGGGACCTGCGAGCTTCTTCACCGTCGAGCTAACTAGTGATGACTATACGTAAGTTTTTGAAAAACTCTTTGGTACATGCCAGGATTCGAACCCGAACCTCACTGATTATCAAAATGTGAAGCAGGCTTAACCGTAACTGCTCTGAAGAAGACAATAAAAGATCAAAAAAAGAATAAAACACAACTTAGGTAAAAAATACTTTAAAACACTCTGACCAAAGTTTAAGTATGTAGGTACTTAGTAGTTCGACTCTTATTTCGTGAATACGACAAAATTAAGGGCTGAGAGTCTACGAGTATATTTATGTAAGTATGTGGGACAGCTTGTTATCTTGTAAAGACTAAACCCCTGTAACGATTTCAATAAATGAGGTGCCATGTTCGATTTATATCAGAATATGACGTCACAGGAAATTGAATATGACTGGCGCAAGACGAAAATACTTATTGAGCATATTTTAATAATTTTATCGGGTTTCAGTTGAAAGGATCTCCTTGTAATAGCTGTTCTTGAGCTCGCTCTACACTCTCACGAAATTCTTGCGAAAACTCGAGAAAGCCGCGAGAAGAGAACCCGAAAATCGGCTCCACACTCTTACTTCTCGCGGATTTCTCGCATTCTCGCAAGAATTTCGTGAAAGTGTAGAGCGCGCTTTAGTGACATTGCTTATTTGTTTTTAATTCTAATATTATATTAAGAAACAAAAAGTTATTAAGTAATTTATTAAAAATCTTAGATTTTACTTTAAAATAAACGATAGCTACACAATCAAGCATCAACGTCCCACGTTCCCTCAATGACAATGGATAATCCTATTGTGTCTGCATTCTGTTACTTGGCAGGCTAGGACATTAACAGGTAAAACATATCCTCTAAGCCGTGTAGAGGTGTACCTACCTAGAATACTTATTATAGTACTGGTGATAGGCTTAGATCTTATGACGCACGTACTGAAAGCTCTAGATAAGCTCCTGGCGCCTCCAGAACCTAAGGTCTGTTCGAGAATGTAAATTATTTTAGTTATTTGTTGTCATAAGAGTATTCTCTTCATCAAATTTTCGCATAACCTAATTTTATCCCGTCACTCAACCTATATTTTCTAACCCAATTTAGTATTAAGTAACAATTGATTAAAACAATATTGTGTTAATGAGTTTCTTACCCCGCTTCTTCTCCTCAACCATACATGCTGAAGCGGTGGAGTTGAAATGACGTTCAAAGTGGACTTGTAAGTTCCTATTTTGAATAAAACATTTTTACTTTGAATTTGACATAATAGAAACATGTATTCCTTGTATGGAAAGAATATTTATTTATTAGTGAATATACACAATTGTATTTTTTATGTTTAAAGAACATTTATACATACATACGAGCAGGTACATATATATCTCACGCTTTGTACCGAATGGGTAAGCAGAGACAATAAACCTGGTAGGATGGTGGCACACCTCTCGCGCTCATCCACATCCATCAATAGTTTCGTACATACTCGTCATACAAAGAACATCACGATTGCAATGCTAAACTAAAAGTTTCCTCCTGAATCACTCTATCTACGAGTATTACGGCTGCAGCTGAAAATCACCGCCTCAGCCCAGGCTGTGGCATTATGCTGAGCTGTGGCCCTTTCGATATAAAATTGTTCTTATGCGTACTACTGGAATTTCTATTTATTTTTGTTTATGCCGAATAAAGTTTATTTCTTTCTTTCTTTCTATTAAAAAAAAACCGCACCAAAATCCGTTGCGTAGTTTTAAACATTTAATCATACATAGGGATATAGGGACAGAGAAAGCGACTTTGTTTTATACTATGTAGTAATAGTAATGTGTGACTGACAAATAAATAAAATAAATCGAAATAACTATGCATATACATATATACCTAGATTGTGTAGTTTCGTCACAATTTCTTCGAAATTGAAGGCCATCACAATATCTTGCTTTTTTTTCTTTTTTTTTTTAATTATATTTTCCCATCTTCTACTCAGTCATTTTCGTCATTGTTCCTGTTAACCCTTTAACGGGCACAGGCAGTGTACATTTTTCATTGGATTTAATTAAGATTATTTCAACTACATACAATATGTAACAGAATAAGCGCAATTCCTGAAATTATTTTGTTAAGTATCGACTACTTATTCGATTTCAGCTATTTGTAATATGTGTTAAATTTTTCAAAAAAATGAATTAGCGTAGCTAAATTTAGTGCTTTCTACGGAAATCGTGCTATTATTAATCGATATTTAAGAAAATTGGTTAGACACAACTAAAGTTCGATTGCATCATATTTTTTTTATATTAATATACTAATTGGGATGTATGCGGAATTACGCTTTTTCTGTTACGCGTTGTAGAGTTCAATTTATAGTTAATTAATTAATACTGAGAAATGCCTTTAGGCGGAGTACGTCATTTTCTTTACCAGTCACTTTCTGGTTAGTTCACGTTCTGAAGACGCCACTTTCTGTGGACGTCACATCCTAAGGAGGCCACTTTCTTAGAGCGTCACGTTCTGAGAATGTCACTTTCTTAGATTGCCACTTTCTGATTTCGTCACTTTTGTGTAAATTAAATAGACCCGATCCGACGATGGGCTCACCATCTATCACGTTTAGGGGTCCAATATATCTCGTGAAGTGTGGGTAATCCATCCAATCCAGTAATGGAATACCTCTGCCTACTCCCTCTAATTTATAGTTGTAACTATTGTCCCTCTGCCTTATAAAGTGTTAAATAACAAACCTTGAGATGGAATTAGGATGGATTACGATTCGTTCTGCAAAGATACATTTCTGATATGCAACATCTTCGCATTATCGTGAAACAACCTGACACCTCAGGGATTCAACTGATAATCCCAGTAAAACTTAACGAATTATTAGTATTGATTTAAATATTTATTTCTGCATCGTTGATAATCTGAAGTTGCTGGGTTCCCATATTTACCTACTCACAGATCATCTAAGGTAAGACTGCATGTCATGCGATCCCGGACATAATTTACTAGCTGACGTCACTAAGTGTCTTTCCTGACTCTAGATTCCAGTCCAATCAAGAAGTTTTTACTACAAAATGCTTACTGCAGATATCATGTTTTTGTGAAATGTACGAGTATGATTTCTTGTTAATTTAATAATCTTCTGGATCCTTTTGGGGTTCCGTTCCTTAAAAAAAACCACTAAAACCTTATAAGAGCACTCTGATGTCGTCAAAAAAATTATTTTGACACAGTTTTGTGTTTTGATGACGCGCATATATCGCTGGTCAACATTTAGAATAAAAATTTTCAGATTTTAATTTAGGTGCTGTCGGTAAAACTTGCTTTTGACCATAGTTCTTGTGGGATGGAGTAGATATGTTTTTTAACATCCGTCATCATAATATTACGAACCATATAATACATATGATTTTACATTCGTCCTTTGTTTGGTCCTCGCACCACGACAAACGTTACTTCTCGGCTCTTCCGTCCCTGGCGTAATTATCAGAATCAGACTACCTATTATTAATTTGATTTTTACATGAAATAAGTAAATACAAGTTTCCCCACAATTTAACTCAAGAATATTCGGTTTCGTGCTAAGTGTAATACGATGTCGTTATGCGTACCAGTCTCATGTGGCCGTGCGTGCGCGATCTAACCTAATTGGCTGGGTACGGTTACATATAATCAACTGAATCTAATATTGTAGTATATATTTTGTATTTACTTCTACGACTTCATAAACATTGTACGATTTGTACAATCGATTGCATCATCATCAACCCGTAACAGCCCACTGCTCCTTATACATGAGTAAGACCATAATATCACACGCGAGCCCACCGCTGATTAAATAAATGAAAACCGGCCAAGTGCGAATCTTTTTTTTTTTTATTAATAATAGGCAAACCATTTGTCTGCTATCTCACCTGATAGAAAGTGATGATGCAGTCGGACTCGCGCACAAAGGGTTCCTTTATCTATAAAACGGCAAAAAGAGCCCCCTCAAATAATTATTTTATTTTGTTTGTAGTATTTTTTGTTTTAGCGGCAACAGAATTACATAATTTAAGAAAATTTTAACTGTCTAGATATCGCGGTTCTTGAGATACAACCTGGTAACAGACAGATGGACGGACAGACAGCGAAGTCTTAGTAATAGGGTCCCGTTTTCACCCTTTGGGTACGGAACCCTAAAAATGGTGTAGAGCAGTGGCCACTTAATTCGTCGAGCACCACGCGGTTCCAATGGGCACCGTAACAATTAAAAATCAATTGTGTTTTATTTTATTGGCTTAAGAAGCTATAGTATTTTTTTAAGACAACCAAGAGTGTCTGACATGGCTTAACGACTACCGTTGTGCGGAAAATACAACAAACATACCAAAACTGGAAGGAACGGTCTAACGTGCCTTGAAACACGGACAAGCTCGTGATATAATGCCACACCATTCACTGACTGGCCGCGCCCAATTTTGCTTAACCAGTAGGTATGATTGTATAAACACTGGCTACGAGCGCCTTAATCAAAATCAGTTTACTTATAATAAACCCCTAAAAATTCACTGACTGACTAACACAGTGCTGGAATTTCGTTGGAAGTTCGAAAAACAAATCTTCAAAGATATTTACATTCCTAATTCCGTTAGGCACCGCAGTTGTGCATTTAAAGAGTCTATAAACACCAAACTAAATTGTTTTGATTTATTCAAATGTAAATTATCTCTGTCCAATCTAAGGGAGGTTCGGCTTAATACTCTATAGACTGTATTACTACAAAAGACGTTTTTTTGTTTTTGTTTGTGAGTTTGTAGGAGGTAATCTCTAAACAGATCCGATTCTGAAAAATAGAAAGCTATTCAAATCCCAAGTGTGGGCTACGTTTTAACGAGGGCTGAAATCACGGGGCATAACTAGTACCTTAATAAGATTATTTACCAGAATGACTATTATTTTGTAGCAATACCCATCCACTTACACACCACCTCCAAAATTTCTGATCATAGTCATCAATGAGTCACGCTATTATTTATTCGTTTTATTTATTTAAATTGGACGAAAAGATAAACGTACCATTAAAACGTTATCGTAACAAAAGAACTGGGGGCCAATTCTACTAAATGACAGCGGTGATAGTTGTATGACAATTACATGATTGTGGTCAATCAATGGTGATATTATGTCAAATTTTGACATAATATCACCATTGAGTGTCAAAATTTGACATAATATCACCATTGAGTGACCACAATCATGTAATTGTCATACAACTATCACCGCTGTCATTTAGTAGAATTGGCCCCCTGACCCTTTGTTTTTAAGGCTATTGCGTTTGAAATTAGAAGTCACGGCGTAAAGCAATGATCAACGTACAATAATGCTTTTAGGCTACCGAAAATCCCTAAGGTAATTTGTTTTTAAATACCTACCTAAACCATTAATGGAATTTTTATTTACGCTCTCTTACAATAAGACACTAAAAGCCTTAACGGTGTTTAAAAGTAAACAATGTCTACAACGAATACTTTTTTAAAAAACATTAACAAGTGACAGTACCTTATGTAGACAGTAACGGCCTTATTACAAAACATTTCAAATCGGGGTTTAAAGTTAACCACTGTTTAAAACAGATGCTATGACTTTCTTGACAATACCTAATGTTAATAAATTAAAGGTATAAACACTTTTTTAAACGATTTAGAGTGACTTTACTTAACTTTTCGAGTTATTATCAGCAAGATAATAACTCGAAAGCAAGATAAAAACTCCATTCATTTGATACGCATATTGTAGGAGAGACTTTGAAGATAATGATTTTGTGGAACATTGTACTTGATTCGATATAAATACGTAAAGGTTTTTAGGATTACTATATATTTATTATTTGGTCTGTTACAAACGCCGTAGGTCGAGTTCAACGTGATACTACGCGGCCAACGAATGCTTAATATGGAAATGCTTTATATTAGTGGTCTCTCTCCCACACTACTCAGCGTACGTGCGCTATACGCAGCGGCCATAAGTCGTACGCCACGTCCAGATGTCGTTTCCAACATCTGGACAGCCCAACGTCTTACATATCACATTGATGGCTAAAAATTCTCACTGTTTCATAGAACTTGCTTTTTATACATTTACTAGAAAAATATTAATAGTACGAATCATACGTTGATTCAAAATGAGGCTAAAAAGGGTTAAAGAAATATTGACTTATACTCGTAATACAAACAAAACCTTGAAAGCTTTACAGTGTAATTTCACAAAACGTAGCATAGATGGTGGCATCAATCGATCTGGTGACATAAAAGCAATTTTGTAATCTAAACAATGCAAACTAAAAACGAATATGGTAAACTTGCGCGGAGGATTCAAAGCAATATTAATAATCTTTATGGGCTTGTTGTACACAATCTTAAATTATTGTTGTTGGAACAGCTCTTTAAGAACCGCAATGAATGTTTCAAACTTATAATTATTATTATCTACTGAGATATAAAATTAACAGCATAATCATATTCATAACCTAACAATTAGGTATTAATAATAATGTGAAAATGAGATCGAGAAGTTTTAGCCAATTTATATCCGACTGGCCTAAATAGTAGGTAACTACTTATATTATTGTTTTTCAAGTATAGGTAATTATATTATTACACGAAAATTAGGAGAGTCTATTTCTTTTCTTCTTAGTCTAGATTCTTAATAATTGATAGCTTATGCACGATGTTCCCTTGTGGAGTGGATATTGAGCTGGTGACGTCAAAATAAAAATGGCGGATGGTTACTGTTTAAAGATTTTTGAATATACATTTATTTTCATCCCCGGAGTGTCATATATTATATTAAAAAAAAAAAAAAAATATTTGTTCATCATAATTATCTACCTGTCACTTTTTCCAAAATTTTTACAAACAATTGAAATTAAATATAGGTACACTCTCCTTGCCTTTTTTCGGCAAACTGATATTATTTATCTGTCTGTATCCGAGGAGATACATATTTTTAATATTGTACAAGAGCCTTTTTACTTGACTGCAGAGGGTAATTTGTGTTTATACTAGGTAGATGATGTATGTTAGTGGCGCTCTAAAGACCTGAAGTGTGATCCAATTCCGATGATTCATACGTCAATCGTTGCATGTGTTATCAGCAATAAAAAATCAACAGGGCCACCACCTTTTATTGTGAAAAAGAAAAATATGATAAGTAGTCGACGAACTATGTTAAGTGGACTATTACGTCATCCGTCATCATAATCAGTCCGGGGCAGTGGTCCAACTGCTAATAATGGAGTATTACGTTAAGGTTGGTCCCATATAAGTTTTATGAAAATCTGATGAAAAACTTCAGGTCAAGAACGGAACTCCTCAACAGACTTTATCAAATCACTGGCTATCAGCGTAATAGGTAGGAAGGTACCTATTAATAATAATAATATTTTATTTATAAAAACCTTTTCTTACAACTAGTTCAGAGTTTAACAATTATTGGACTATTAGATGTTGAATATGAAAATAATATTATTTTTAATGCTATTCGTTGAAGTCGGTTTGTATTTTTGTTAATTTTGATGTAAAAATTGCATAAATAGTTGTATTCTGATGTAACAAAGTTTTTTAAATGCTACTAGGTGTCTGTTGGCTTTATGTCATCTTAAAAATGATCGACATCTAGCTTGGTATAAAATTTACACTGTAAAGCTTTTGTTTGACATTATTAAGCATTGAAATAGAGTTTTGTACAAACAAATTTAAAACTTTTGTTCAACCATTCATTCCGACCTAAAATAACATCAGCAAAATGAACTCTCGTGTATCATTGCGAAAACGTGCACCGTATCGTTGAAAAATAAATATGTCTAGTCTAGAAGTGTTAAAAATACCTACCTATGGGTAGGTAGGTATACAAAAGTTACGTCATTAAGAACAACATGACGGATTCACACAAGAAGGGTTCCGTACCACAGCACTCTACAATATAATATAACATAATAAATTTCATTTTCACTTCTCATGCTCGAAAAGTACTCCAATATAACCCTACGAAGCGGGACTAAAGTGACCGCGTTAGTCCCTAGGGAGTAAAAAGTAATTAGTTTTTTAAATTTTTTTAATGAGATGTAGACAAACTCAAACAGTCAGTAAATATCTGTAGAGTGTAGACCATCTTCATTGCGAAAATGTTGAGAGTTTTAGTTTCATGGTTTTTCCGCTTAGAAGGTGGCGCCATGTGTTTTAAAAGATATTTAAATCTCTTTATTAATCTCTGATAAGTTTAGAATAGTGTATTTGTTCGGTTTTAAATAAATTTGTACTAAATTAACTATTTTTATCGCATACAAAGTGAAAAGTACAGTTTGCACCTCGAGACTAAACGCCAACTTAATATACCCTCGGTTTCATTCAAACCACCTCTGGTATATAATGGCCTCGTTTAGTCCCTAATACAAAATTTACTATTAATTTTTATTATAATATTTTGGTGCTACAGCGGCAATAGAAGTAGGTACACATTCTGAGAAAAGTACTGCCTAATATGCCTGGGATGTACCAATGAGTTTTTCAAAAACTTACGTACATATTTATCACTAGCTCGACGGTGAAGGAAAACATTGCGAGGAAACCCGCAGAGACATGTGTAAACAGACCCGGTCCGGCGATGGGCTCACCACCTATCACGTTTTAGGGGTCCAATATATCTCGTGAAATGTGGGTATATCCAGTAATGGAATACCTCTGCCTTCCCCCTCGGGGATAAAAAAAAAGGCGTGAGATTATATTATTATTATTATTATTATGTTTATCGGATAATTTGGGAATCGAGCCCACCGTGCAGCCGTATAATATTAAATCATTAAAATTGAAGAATTGCACTCATACTGTTTAATATTTCCATAACTTGAGTCGCAGTTTTATTTCTTGAACGGTCAGTGGGTCAGATATGGTCGAAGCTTGACCGATGTATCGATTTGAATAAATCGATTCTAAGTTACTAAATAATTAGCGTCGGGCGCCGATCTGTTCTAGACACACCGATGTAGGTATCTAAGTACATCTGAGGGCCTAGCCAAGAGACTTTGTAATACCTACGTAAAGATTACGTATTGGAATATAATGACAAATGTAGGTACGGGATTGACATTATGGTTTTACGTCATGTTGGCGGACGGGCGGTCTATAGCGCGACCAAGTAAAATTTACGAAACACTTTTAAAGAAATAAGTTACTTACACGTAGTTTGTATTAAAATTTTATTAAGGGAACGCCAACTCACAGAATGAAACCTGGCACTTTGCATTATAATTCTATAAATTCTCACTATGATTAGAAATAATTAAGCATTTTTTGCTTCAGTTATTATTCTTAACAAACAACTCAGAGGTCAATTTGCAAAATATAAACGACATTTTTATGGCATACAATCTCGCTCTATTCCCAAGGACGTTGACAGTGGTATTCCATTGCCTGAAATACCAAAATTGCACCATTGTATTTTTTGGAGCCCTAAACGTGACTGGTGAGCCCAGTGCCGGACATGTTTTCCTTGACCGTCCACTTAGTGGCACTTAGTGATAAAGTATTAGGTACGTATTTTTTATTTATTGATAGGTAGGTACCTACATGTATGCCTACCAGGATACGAACCTGATTCTCTATTGATAAAATGAATGGATACTGTAATTGATATACCCAAAAGCGGTTTAAAGACTTCTTTATTGTTTACGGAAGGCACACAATACTATACAAACACTTTAAAATACATAACAAAACTAAATATCAAGCTAAGACATGTTTAATATTCAGGGGCTGTCAGCAGAGTGAAAACATCTAGAAAAAGCTTTCATACATTTGAATCTATTCAAATGTAGAACTTCAACATAAAATCTTTCTTTGTCGATTGCCATTACTATACATAGATACCGCTCGCAGTCGGCGCATCCTCGCGATAACATGGAGCCACACATGGAGCACTGTGTTGTAAAACCTTGTACAGTCAAGAGCACATGAAGCTTTACACTTGTAGTGGGAGTCTGACCTCTAAGGCGACTGTAATAAGAACGTGACAAAGTCGAATGTGTCAAATTCAGTTCATCGAATACAATGATAAGATCCGCTGCACCGCGTTGCATTGTGCTAAAAGTCTGGACGAATAAAGGCCCTAATATTGTTTTCTTATATTTTTTGTTACAACCTGTAGGTACCTAATTCATAAGATAAATTGGAATAAATCAACGTGAAAAGTTACCAATTTCATCAAATTGAGTGAATTACAAAAAATAGTAGCCACAGTGATAGAATAGAAAACATTCCGAGAAAATGTTACCCTCATTTGTTAAAAGTTTAGGTCCCAACTGGAGCGGTTACTCAACTTACATAGCAATATACTATGTTGATAGCGATGTACGCAATAGATTAAGTAGCCATCAATTACAAAGTTTTTTCCATCGTGGAATATTACATGAATAGGCTTCCTTATTTTTGTATTTCTCTATAGTACATCCGATAAGCGTATTTCCAAAAGGAGATTCAGTTTTCGGATGTTCTTGTAGCAGTGTAAAACAATTATATTATATATTATTATATATAATACGAGGATAACATATAGCCTATGTGTTATTCTGATGTGTAAGCTATATAAATGTAAAGTTTTATCAAAATCCGTTCGTAGTTTTTTCGTGAAAGAGGAACAAAACATCCATATATCCATACATACAAACTTTCGCGTTTATAATATTCGTAGGATTTCACTAGTGGTATTATAATTGCAAGGAACCGTGCCATGCTGAACATTTGACGATGTGACAAAAGTCCGTGTAATTATAATGCCACTAGTGAAGTTATAATATGACACTTTTTACAATAATCCTGGGACATATTCCAAATAAGGTGAAGTTACATTTGCCGTAGTAACACTGGACTAGTAATAGTAATATTAACACTTCAGTTGCTGTGATACAAAATGTGAATATTAGTGGACACATTTCTTTGTAATCTCTCGTAGCCTAAACTAGCCGTATGTCGCTAGATTTCTTTACAGCTTCGGTGTTCATAGACTAGTTATTTTTTACACACATAAACATTCTTTTAATTAATGTATTCGTTAGATTTACAAATCGAAAACTTTTTGTTCATCATCATTGTCATCAACCTGTAACAGCATAATGATATTTATTCACACATGAGAAAGTATGGGTAATAATCTAGCACTCGCGCCAACCGTATAGGGTAACTGTAAGGATTTGCAAGCCATTCATGGAAAATGACATGCTTGACGACTTCCATTGTGTGTAAATACAACGAAAACGAGAACCAAAATCGTTGGTTATTATAAGTTTAATCAAAATGGAAATAGATGGCATGTAAATGGGCGCAGTCAACCATTGAATTGTATTTCCATCAAACACATCCGACAATTTTGACAATGGACATAGAGATAAGATAAACTTTATTTCTAAGGATTATTTGCTGAACACAATCTCATGCCTTTCATCCCCGAGGGGGTAGGCAGAGGTATTCCATTACTGGATATACCCACATTTCACGAGATACATTGGACCCCTAAACGTGATAGGTGGTGAGCCCATCGCCGGACCGGGTCTATTTACACATGTCTCAGTGCGGGTTTCCTCACGATGTTTTCCTTCACCGTCGAGATAGTGATAAATATGTACGTAAGTTTTTGAAAAACTCATTGGTACATGCCAGGATTCGAACCCGAGCCTCACTGATTTTCGGCCGGCTCTTTAACCGTAAAGGCTATCACTGCTCTACCACTGCTGAACACCACAGAATATTATATCTGTGCTTAACACGCTATAGGGGAACAAGTATTTCGGATACGGTGTTCATTCAAACATATCACGTAATTATGATTTTCGTCATCTGACTTTTGTAAACGTTGATTGTAATCACCGATTGTAATCGTCTAGTGTTAGCTTTAAAAGGCAGAGGGACAATAGTTACCACCATAAATTGAACTCTATTATAATTGTCATAAGATTCAAAACCAATAAAAAAATTAAACTGCCTATGCCCGTTGAATTGTTAAACTAGTTTATGATGGGAGGCAGTTTCAATTCCTTTGTAAAGACGAATATTATATTAAACCAAAATTTAAGAACGTATTATTTACAGGCCATATTTAGGTTGAGGTGAAAGCAAAATTACTTTAATTTATTTGAGTACCTAATACTTACCTCGGGATAAGATGTGAGAGCTTTTATAATTTTCCCAGGAGATAACGAAGGTATAACGGGCGTGCGTGACTTAATTTATAAATAAGAGGTTTTGTTTTATTTTCCGTGTAGAGACTCTAGTTACCATATTCTTATTCCGTACTTGGGGATCTGTAAGATTTTCTAGTGATATTAAAGTACAAAAAAATAATAGAAGAAGACCCAAAACATGGAATTGAATAAGTTTTTGTATTTGCCAAAAAGATTCTCTATTATAACTCAATATTTTTTCTACAGTAATAAAATTTGATCAGTATTGTGATGTTTGGAGAGGTTCATTGGAATAACTACAATTTATTTTCGGCAGACAAACAACTGGAGCCAAAGTAGTGTAGCTGATATTTAGATGTTGGGTAATTGACATGGCCAGAATATGCCTAGCACGTGTAATAACTGTTATAGTTACTTAGCGGCAATAGAAACTGTGACCTCAAACTCAGAAGGCGAGTCACTACTAACTGAGCCAATAGGCCGCCATTATGTACCTAATAAAAAAGGAATACAAAACTAATTAATTGCACATTGTTCTTCAGTATATGGGCAACACCCAACATCGACTTCGATCATGTATTTTAAGTCATAGCACACATACCTATCGACTCGGAAATGGATCTTCACCGCCTCGGTATACAACGCGTAACAGAAAAAGCGCAATTCCTCATACACCCCAATTAGTATATTAATATAAAAAAAAGACGTGTGGCACTCGGGGACTGCCGCGGTAAAGCTATTGCATAGCATATTTTATCAACAAGACTGCCGAAAACAAACGACGTTAGACAATGCACGGCCTTCAAGCCACGCCTCCGTGCCCGTCGGAGTGGGGAGCGTGAGGTTTTTTTCGTTACGGAATTTCTGGATTCGGTCCCCGCGCTCAAGGCCCGCGATAGAAGCTATGCAATAGCTCAAAAATATGATGCAATCGAACTTTAGTTGTGTCTAATAAATTTTCTTAAATATCGATTAATAATAGCACTATTTCTATAGAAAGCACTAAATTCAGCTACGATGATTCATTTTTTGAAAAATTTAACACATATTAAAAGTAGCTGAAATCGAATAAGTAGTCGATACTGAACAAAATAATTTTAGAAATTATGCTTATTCTGTTACATGTTTTATATTGCTCAATCTTGTCCCGACATGCTACTGTTACGGTGGTGATCATTGTGCGTAGGGACTTTCATACAAAATACTAAAGGGCTCGAGTTGAGGCGGGTGCTGGTCTGTTTATTGTCTGTATGTTGATATTACGTAGTAGGTACTATGTTTTAGCCAGTCAATCATTAGCAGCCCACAAGAGCTCAAAGACAATAGATAATACTATTGTCTGCTAACCGTAAGTTGACGGGTTAGATACTCATGACCTTTTCTATGGCTTGCAGATAAACCGGCGGCGCTGGGATGAACCCTCACGCTCCCTCCGCTCCCCTCGCCGCTGATCCCCTTGAAAATGATACCTTGCACCTGGCCTACTACACTGTTCTTTCTTATATGGTAAGTGAAGACAACGACCACAATGACGCAGAGTGCCGTAACTGGGGAAGTGCCTGCGATGCCCAGGCACAGGGCTCAGACCCGGCCGGTAAAATAATAAATAAAGATGATTAATTTATTGATGCATAATATTTTTCCTACCCCAATGGGAAATAGGCGTGAGATTATGTATGTAAGTATTTTTCCTACTATTAAAATAAAAAGACTTCAATTTCTTGGAAAAGCAGGAAATATTATAGAAAGGTTTTATATAAAATACTTCAGAGGTATCTCATTTAATCTCCGAGGTTGAACATTATATTTCTAGATATTGATGAGATGAAACAAGATTATATCCAATGAAAACGTAATTCTAAGAAAAAAAATGGATTCTCAGTGCTTCTTTCCTTCAAAGTACCTACTGTGATAAGATTTTAAGTAATGTATACTCTTGGATACCTTGTAATGCGGTAGTCGCCTTCTTTCGAGGGTATTTATCAATTAGGTACGTGAGATGGAATATTTGACTGACTACACTTCCTCATTTATATGGGAAAAAACTTATAACACTGCTGTAGACTGGCTACAGATTGCAATGGATTAATGACGATGTAATTTAAACTGATTTAATATACAAATACAAACTCATTTATATACCTACAGAAATGAAGGTATATAAAATACACTTAGAAAAGTCAATAGTCTAATAACATGGCACTCTAAACTCGCCCATGAAGACTGGCTAAATGTCAACAGCAGCCCATCTCCACCGACGAGTTGCTGGTTCCAAATGCAGTACCCCGAGAACCAGCAATAAACTCAAGGGCAGCTCTTTTTAATCTTACATCTTAATAGTAATTATGGTTTACAATAATAATTATAATTAATAGTCTTACATAACGTCGAGTTGGTTAATACCATGCATGTTGGTCTACTAATTAGTCTGTTTATTATCTATATAATATATAAAATTATAAACTGACTGATTGGTGATATATCAACGCACAGCATAAACCGCGGGGTCCAGAGACTTGAAATTTTGCACATAGATAGCTTATACAGTGAAAGCATCCACTAAGAAAAGATTTTCCAAAATTCAACTCCTAAGGGGGTGAAATAAACGTGCGCGAGCGAAGCCGCGGGTAAAAGCTAGTTAACCTAGGTATAACCCTTCCTGTACCTAACACAAATTTTCGTTCACTGCGTGTTTATGGGCTGATTACTGACTGCTTATGTTTATTTAGCCCAGTAAACTGCCACTTGAATGGCCAAATAAGGCAGATTAGAATCGCGCGCTCTGTTGCCGCCATTTCACCTTGAACTTATTTTGTCCATTTGAGACACTTTTTGGTGTTTGCTGGCTGAAACAAACACCGTCTGACAATCTAGTCAATATTCTTGATTAGTAACTAAACAGTTGAAAACTAATCTTCTATATTATTATTTATTATATATTATATATATATATATATATAAAGAGAGAAGTCCTGACTCACTGACTCATCAACGCCCAGCCTAAACCCTTACACCTAGAAAGCTGATTTTTTTCACATATATTATTTTGAAGACGTAGACTAGGAATAAGAAAGGAATTTTCCAAATTCAACCTTTAAGGGGGTGAAAAAGGGGTTGAGAGTTTGTATGCAAAACCTTCATTTTTGGGTTTATCAATTCGAAACATTGTTAAAATACTCCTCAAAACAAATAACAAGACACGTGATTCTGGATTTTCCAAAAAAACCCCTTTAAGGGGTTGAAACAGGGGGATGAAGTTTGTATGGAGACGTGTTGTTTTTTACGTCTATCAAGTTGAAACTTGACACAAATACTCTTAGAAATAAATAATGAGATACGTGTTTTTGGATTTTTCGAAAATTGACCCTTAAAGGTGTGAAAGTGGGGGTTGAGTTTGGTATGTTTGGAAAACCTTTATTTTTGGGTATATCAATTCGAAACTTTGTAAAAATACTCCTCAAAACAAAAAACACGACACGTATTTCTGGATTTTCCAAAAAAAACCCCTAAGGGGTTGAAACAGCGGGATGGAGTTTGTATAGAGACGTGTTGGTTTTTACGTCTATCAAGTTGAAACTTGACACAAATACTCTTAGACATAAATGACGAGATACGTATTTTTGGATTTTTCTAAAATCGTCCCCTAAAGGTGTAAAAGTAGGGGTTAAGTTTGATGTGTATGGAAACCCTTAATTTTTGGGTGTATCAATTCCAAACTTTGTAAAAATACTCCTCAAAACAAACAACAAGATACGTATTTCTGGATTTTTCAAAAAAAACCCCCTAAGGGGTTGAAACAAGGGGATGGAGTTTGTATGGAGACGTGTTGTTTTTTACGTCTATCAAGTTGAAACTTGACACAAATACTCTTAGAAATAAATAATGAGATACGTGTTTTTGGATTTTTCGAAAATTGACCCTTAAAGGTGTGAAAGTGGGGGTTGAGTTTGGTATGTTTGGAAAACCTTTATTTTTGGGTATATCAATTCGAAACTTTGTAAAAATACTCCTCAAAACAAAAAACACGACACGTATTTCTGGATTTTCCAAAAAAAAACCCCTAAGGGGTTGAAACAGGGGGATGGAGTTTGTATAGAGACGTGTTGGTTTTTACGTCTATCAAGTTGAAACTTGACACAAATACTCTTAGACATAAATGACGAGATACGTATTTTTGGATTTTTCTAAAATCGTCCCCTAAAGGTGTAAAAGTAGGGGTTAAGTTTGATGTGTATGGAAACCCTTAATTTTTGGGTGTATCAATTCCAAACTTTGTAAAAATACTCCTCAAAACAAACAACAAGATACGTATTTCTGGATTTTTCAAAAAAAACCCCCTAAGGGGTTGAAACAAGGGGATGGAGTTTGTATGGAGACGTGTTGTTTTTTACGTCTATCAAGTTGAAACTGGACACAAATACTCTTAGAAATAAATAATGAGATACGTGTGTTTGAACTTTTTGAAAATCGTCCCCTAAAAGGGTGAAAGTAGGGCTTCAGTTGGTATGTATGGAAAACCTTCATTTTTGGGTGTATCAATTCCAAAGTTTGTAAAAATACTCCTCAAAACAAACAACAAGAAACATATTTCCGGATTTTCTAAAAAAAACACCCCGAAGGGGGTGAAACAGGGGATGGAGTTTGTATGGAGACGTGTTGTTTTTTTTATTCTATCAACGTGAAACTTCTCACAAATACTCTTAGAAATAAATGATGAGATACGTGTTTTTGAATTTTTCGAAAATCGTCCCCTAAAAGGGTGAAAGTAGGGGTTGAGTTTGGTATGTATGGAAAAACCTTCATTTTTGGATGTATCAATTCAAAACTTTGTAGAAATACTCCTCAAAACAAACGACAAGATACGTATTTCTGGTTTTTCAAAAAAAAAAACTACTCTTAGAAATAAATGATGAGATACGTATTTTTGGATTTTTCGAAAGTCCTCCCCCAAAAGGGGTGAAAGTAGGGGTTGAGTTTGGTATGTACGGAAAACCTTTATTTTTGGGTGTATCAATTCAAAATATTGTAAAAATACTCCTCAAAACAAACAACAAGATTTCCTTATCTTCAACTTGAAACTTGGCACAAATATTCTTCAATAGTCTCCATACAAAGTCCACTTCTTTTTTTTTGAGAATTCACTATGGGTTCCTTATGGAAATTTATTTGTTATTGTGACCACATGCGTAGCCATTGACATCAAGAACTAATTCAAAAATCATAATCCAGAGAGTGTCCTAGGCTTTACAACACGTAAGAGAATAAGCGCAATTCCTGAAATTAGTATCAACTACTTAATTGATTTCAGCTATTTTCAATATGTGTAAAGTTTTTCCGAAAAATTAATTAGAATAAATAAATTTAGGACTGCCTATTGACACCGTACTGTTATCGCTCTTTATTTAAGCAATTTGGTTAGACAAAACTAAATTACGAATGCATCACCATCTTTTTATGTTAGTATACTAATCGGGGTACGTATCAGGAATTGCGCTTATTCTGTGACGCGTTGTATATAGGGTGTTTTTAATAACAAAAATATTAAATAGCAATGATAGCCCAGTAGCTAAAGAGCCCGCTTCTCATTCGCGAGCCTAGGGTTCCAATCCCGGCATGTACAGACAAGTTTTAGTAAGGATCCCTAATTTTTTTCGTCATAGATATATCCTATATTACTCAGGGATAATGTAACATTCTAATGGTGAAAGAATTTTTAAAATCGGTCCAGTAGTTTTTCAGTTTATTCGTTATTAACATACAAAAATACAAATCCTTAATTCCTCTTTATAATATTATTATAGATAGATAGTGTATAATATCCTTCTTGATATATTTTCTAAACTCAAAGGAATAACAAATTCCACGCGGACGAAGTCGCGGGCATCAGCTAGTTGCTTTATGTAAATGGTTAAGCTACGAGGTATAGTTTCTAAAAAGCACGTGTTTAGTCTGTTTTAAATGATAGTTTCTCTATAAAGGGCATAGGACGCCTAAAAAAGTACGTTTGTAAATTTACCCATTTGTAGTTATAGCGGCAATAGAAATACATCATATTTTGTGAAAATTTCAACTATCTAAGTAGGTACCTATTACGGTTCATGATATAGAGTCCGCTGACTGAGATATGGACAGATGGACAGACGGACGGAAGCGGTTTCCTATTCCATTGGCACCCTGTGGGTTTGAAACCTTAAAAAAACGGAATCTTCGGGAAATCAATTTTTGCTCATTCAACTTTGTCCACACATTAATATATTTAAAAAAATTGTGTACCTAATTTCCAATTTATCGCAACCAAAGCAAGTATTCCCACAGCGCCGTAACTACATCCTTTGTATAATGCAATATCGTGTGGATAGTTATACAACTTCATAAGTTATGCCATATGCAATTTAATCAAACTTCAGTTATTAACATTAATTCGTTTCAAGTAAAGGTTAGTTGCTCATTCTCATTACATAAGGTTTGCCTTGACCGCTACTTCAGTGGCGTATCTACCACAAGGTTGGGTTCAGAAATCTAGGTCTTATCTTAACGACTTGACTGTCGAGACAATTGTAAGAAGGCACGCAAATTGGCTTTTGTCGTAAATCAATCCGTAAAGATTAAGGTACTCGTAATGTTTGTAGTAAACCTTTTTTTACTTACTTTTATGGGGTTTTATCTACGAGCCATAGGTTAAATTTAAATAAAATTAAATCTAGTAGTCACGTTTAGTGATCCGATAAATTCTTCTCGGTAATCTACAATATTGGAATACAATAGTGGAAACTTTACTGGTTCTATTCATTATTATTTATGTTAGATTAATTTTGTGGTATTATAACTGTTTGTTTCCCGAATAAACAATAAATAAATAAATAAATATTGAAATTTGGCTCGAGTCAAGGACTAGACCCAAAAATAACTTGGCAGGTACTTACTTGAAATAA
Organism: Ethmia dodecea; assembly: GCA_963855545.1. Classification (NCBI taxonomy): domain Eukaryota; kingdom Metazoa; phylum Arthropoda; class Insecta; order Lepidoptera; family Depressariidae; genus Ethmia; species Ethmia dodecea. Next base: position 13,008,051 of record OY979442.1, read on the forward strand.
ATGTAAAATAATTAAATACTTCATGGTACGAAACGGCTTTCTCTCAGAACGCGAGTCTTAACACTGGAGCGACATTTTCCCATATATAATATAGGTAAGTACTTTATCGAGGAACAAACACGAAACTTAAACGAAGAAAAAATCTAGGAATTTCCAGAAGTCAAACTTTGCTTTCGATAGCAATAAAAATGCAAATTGTGAACTCGAACAAAGTTGAAGTTAATAATTATACTGAGTAGTTCAAATAGTGATCCAACTATAAGATGGGTGTAAAGTTTTTCGCTAAATAAAAGTTGTAGCTCTGCTCAGCTGATGTTGTTATTAAATTAGCAAAAGTTTATTATAAACAAAAATACTATGTTCTATAAATAATAGCATAAATTTTCTTATGAGTAGGTACCATAATTTATTTTAAGAAATACTTAAACAAATGTTGCCTTTAATATAAATAGTAATATTTTATACGAAGGAGTACAGTTCGCGAGGCTCAAGCTCAGCTAGGCATTTGTGAGTGTGGAAGGAGAAGACAGCCAAAAACAAAAGCCTGCATTATCGTGTGCACTGTGTGCACTACACAAAGGAAAATATTGTGTCTGTATAGGCGCTTTCACATAAATTCAATTAGGCCTCGCGAATAGAGATGCAATCAACTTAATTTTAGATTCGGAAAAAGGTCTTATTCGACCTTACCTTGAGCAAAAATCAAACGGTCTCCAGTGATTTTTGCCTTAGGTAAGTTCGAATTAGATTAGAGATTATTCGATTACGAGAGAATCGCCTCCCTTTACTACATACTTTTTTTAATACTAGCTGTTCCACGCGATTTCGTCCGTGTAAGTCCCGTTCCCTTAATAAACTTATAGCCCATGTTACTCAAAGAAAAGGAAGAATTCCATTGTTGAAACAATTTTTATTAAAAAAAATACAGTTGTTTCGTAACCTATTCAATATAAACAAACAAAAAATGTAATCTTTCTTCTTTATAATATTAATAGATTAGTATAGACTAGCATGTGCCCACTGGCTTTGTCCGCACTGTACCTGCTTTTTTCCATTCATGTGGGAATTCCCCTTTCTTAGTTGGTGCCGACGTTCTAGATGAAAAAAAATTGCTGTCTAAGTGCAACACTTGGCTTCAACAATCATTCAGGATATGTTCTTCCTTTTTTTGTAGAATTATCGGAAATCAGGATAGCCAGCTCCATAAAGTTTAAGATTTAATTCTATACATGCTTACTATTGTCATGACTAGGATTTCAATTTTCGAAAAAGCATCCTTTTACTAATTTGATGCATAGTTCTTTTTATTTAATTTATTGATCTCTATTTCTCGGTGCAAGCTTGATTGGTAAACCACCCTCAATTGCTTGTAATAGGTACATATCACGCCTAATCTGATACTCTTTCTTGGAAGTAGCTCCTGGCTCCACTTTAAATTTATGTAGCAACGCTGCAAGTCCCACTATTGACTGCATCATGCCTAGACGAATACCTGTAATTTCATTATAAAACTTATTAACAATGATGCAGATATAAACTCACAGAATATCCGTTCCATGTTCACTTACATTAATGCAAGTACAATAATTTTGGTGCTGTTGGAAATAATAATAAAGTATTTTTACGTAGCTTATGTATATCATGAAAGTCATAAAAACAAGCATGACACGACTAGGTACTGCAAACTTGTTCTAGTCCTTCGTGAATCTAAAATAGCTTCAAGGCTAAAAATAACTTGCTTACCTATGCATTTCCGCGGGCCTTCACCAAATGCCAGGTACGAATAATGATGGCGTCTCCGCACATTTTCCGACTTAAACCGTTCAGGGCGGAATTCCGTTGGATTATCATAATGCGCCTTATCCATATGAATAACTTGTATTGGAACTATAATCCTGACACCTGGGTCTATGGTCACATTGGTATTAGGTATTGTATACCTTTTTGAACATACTCGTCTGGTTGCTCCGGCTGGAGGGAACATTCTCAGAGATTCGAGGACTGTCATTTCTAAAAGAGACATTTCTTTAACAGCTTCATAACACATTTCGTTATTGTATTTGGATAACACAGTGTCTATTTCATCTTGTACTCTTTGTTGAAGTTCTGGATGATATGCAAGTTGGTGTAACGCAAAACTTGTTGCAGTCGCAGACGTTTCATAACCAGCTGCAAAGAATACAAATAGCTGGGCATTAGCACATTCATCGTCCATTTCTAGTTGTACATCTTGAGGAGACCCATCAGGGTTAGTATTCTCTATGGATTTGCCGGATATAGGTCCTTTTGCTTGCAACTCCAAAAGTAAATCCATGAAATCGTTCCGCCCACTTGGCTTATGATTCCTTTGTCGACGAATCTCATTCATTATACTGTAAATAGCTGCTTGGACTTCTTTTTTTCCCACGTAAAACTTTTGTATGAACTCTATGTCAGGGAACAACTCCCGCAGAGCCATGAGAAACAGTTGAGTTTTCGTTGAGCTGAAAATGATTTCTCCAAGTTTTAAAAAGTTAGAATGCTCGGTGTTCATCGTGTCAGTTTCGATACCGAAGCCGACGGAGGCAATGACTTCGATGGTGAAACGAGCCATGAGATCCCAGGAACCAATGTCTTCACCAGTGGCTGCCTTTGCCCCTGCCACGGCTTGCAACTTACTAGCACAACGTGATATTAAAGGAAACACGCCACGTAATTTGCTCCCAGTAAATCCGGGAGACAACATATGTCGCACGAGCTTCCAATTGTCTCCATCCACAGAAAATAGATTCATCATCAACGGCTCCTGCTTGGGGTCCCTTCCGACTCCTCTTCCGTAAAAACTCAAAAAATCCGTTACAAAAATATGTTTTAATATATCTGGATCTGTGATCACCAGTTCCGGAACAACACCTCTGTAATAGCCAATGATTTTCTCATTGGGGTATTTTTGTGCTAATTCTACAGCGATTTCCGTTTCTGTTCGTTTTCGCATTAAATTTCTGAGGTGGTTCCCGAATAATGGTATAGGTGGGTCATGTTTTACTTTTCTATCAGACCAATACCTATGGTTTCTAGTAATATAAGAGTAAATCAATTTAATAAGAACACAAATTAGTACCACTGTTATCCACATCATTGCTCTCACTTTGGTTACTAAACTAAGAAGAAGTTAAATGCAACCCGAATGCACCGTATATATTGAATTTCCTTCAACTACATTTTACTATAGAGCTCTTGGTTTTGGGTAAGGCTCACTTTACAATGTAATTTATTATAAGGATGATTAAGGAAATTTAATTACACTGGTTCGTCCTGCTTAATTGCTACAATTAATTTAATATTTGGAATAGCATCTGTGTCATAAAAATACGGGAAGAATTACTATTTTATTACCAAAGAAGAGTGCTTACATAATCTACTTATATACTTACTTAATAGTACCGTGACTAACTGACTGATAGACAAAGCACAGCCTAAAGCACTGGACCTCGAGATATGAAATTTGGAAGGAATATTTCTCGAGTAGGTAAATAGATGTTTTTTTTATTTCGTTCTAAGTCGAAACTGGAAGTAAAATATACCTACTACATGTCTTGTATGTCTGCACTACTATGGACGGAGCCTATATAAAGGTTTTCCTTATTCATTACGTCAAAATAATCGTAGTTGCTAACATTGGTATTGAATTATTCACTTTATTTGTCACTCATTGGTCTGGTAAACCCAAGGAAACTACGATGAGCAATCGTCAGGCAATGGAAAAAGAGGAAGATCCTCTTATTCCTTAGAATAATTTGGACGTTTGGCTGTAGGTACTTTATTAGTACTACCAAAATAAAAATAAAAATCATTTCTCTTCCGTAGGTACAAAAAGTACGTACAAAATGTCAATAGTCTATTAACAAGGCACTATAAACTCGTCCATGAAGATTGTCTAAATGTAAACAGTAGCCCAACTGAACCGACGACTTACTGGTTCCAAACGCAGTACCCCGAGAAGAACCAGAAAGAAACTCAAGGGCTGCCATATTGATTAATCTAGAAAATGGAAATATATATTATGTTTTTAAGGTATAATACATTCGATACATCCCCGAGCTAAATTTCATATAGATAGGTAGGTAGGTAAGCGACTGATGTCTCTAGTAAATATTCTTAAAAAATATTGCTCTTCAAATGGCCATCGGTTGTTAAAAAAATGAAATTTTATGTTTGTTTACCTCAACCATTTTTTTAAGAATCCTTGCAAAAGTCCATAGGACAAAGTGAAATGAGAAAGCTGCAAACAAAAACTAGTTCAGCACTGCATTATGAACGAAGCAACATTTACATACCCACTGCGGCGATTAATCAACTGTCACAAGGTCAAGGTCACAAAGGTTGCAAAAGCCCTTGCAATGAATCAAGTTGATAGCGATAACATCGGTACCGCATTCGTTTCCGTGCAGTTGATATGGTAATTCCTTGATAACTGCTATTTGACTAAGCTACATATATGAATCAATAAAGATACAATTATCAGGAATACCCTCAGATTTTATTGTCAATCAATCAATCAATCATTTATTGCATTATCTATGTTTACACTTACAGGTTTTTTAGTTAACATAGACCCGGATAGGGCACAGCAATATAAACTAAAACTAAAAGAGGTACTTATAAACTAGGTAAAAATAAACATATTTTATAATAAAAAGAAAATACCATCTCTTATACAATTATTGAAAACAGTTTTTAATTTGTTACTTTACAACTATTATTTTATATATTTTCACTTAGAAATTCTTATTGTTACAGTGTTAATTTGATGTGTTAATAACAAAATGTTTCACCCGGTTAGTTCCCGTTCCCGTGGGAATACGGGGATTAAATATAGCCTGTGTTACTCAGGGATATTGTAGGTATCTTTCCATTGGTGAAAGAATTTTTAAAATCGGTCCAGTAGTTTTTGAGTTTGTTCGTTAGAAATATAGAAAAATTAAATCTTTCCTCTTTTTAATATTAGTGTAGATATAGATATAGATAGATTATATAAAAATAGATTGTTTGATATTCCCACGAGAACAGGAGAACCCGGAATCCGCGTGTGGGTAACGCTGCAATGTGCGCATGCTATAAAATGAAATACAAAAAATTAATCCCATCGGTTTTCCTGAACAATATTGTGTGTAAAAACAAATTTGTTGACTTAATGCTCATGTTTATTTAGTAGTAATCCTACTAATATTAAGCAAAAGTTTGTATGGATGTTTGTTCCTCTTTCACGGAAAAACTACTGTATAGATTTTGATGAAACTTTGCAGTTATTTAGCTTATACATCAGAATAACACATAGGCTATATTTTTTCCCTGTATTTCCACGGAAACGGGAACTACGCTTGACCGGTATTAAATTTTTTTCAATATGAGGTACTATCTATAAGTATAGATTCTATAGAAGTATAGATTTACAGAAAATTCTGTAAATTGTTTTTTAAGGCTGATGATTTGTCTGATAAATTTAAATTTTACTAAATCTCAGTAAAATTTTAGTAAATTTCTATCTTCTGGCATTTTCTGCAGTATCTGCAGATTTAAATCTTAGTTTTGTAGTCAGAATTTATTTCAGCCATATGTTGATATTATAAAATCTGATGTCTTATTTTTCATTGTGAAGACCTACGTCTTCTAAAATGGATTGAACATCTATTCAATACCTTTTAATAAAGTGTGAGACATTTTATAAAGGAAGACTAAAAACAACAAAAGTAGATGTTACGTTCAGATTATTCTTCTGGGCCCCGTGGCAGTTGAGCAAACATAATATTATAATTTGATTGCCTCTTAACTAATATTAAGGGTTCTCCATATTCAATAACTACGAATACGCAGTACATAAAATTCTAAATATAGTGACATGGCGTGCGGAAGTAATTTCTACAAATCGATGACTCCACCTTGGCCTGGTAGCTTTCATTTCAGTAGCGTCTTTATTAAATTATGTTATGAAATATTCATTTGATTTGCAAATAAATTTACGTTTACTACTTGCAATATTCTGGTGATCTAGTGTTAAGATATTAACTAATGCTGGCTGGCTTTACGCCACGATGTTTTCTTGTAATAGGTAGCTACGCTTACCTAGTTATAAGTACAATAGAAACTTTCATTTTTCACATAATATTTAACCTCAGATGTAAGTTAAAAACACGCCAGCATGTAAAATAGTTCTAAATTTAAATATTAGGAACACGCTAACTTTACATGTACAAGTACCATTGACGTCATCGACTCGACATGTCGGATATTTTTTACAATAAAATATCTCTTATTATTATAGTGTATAAGGTTTATAATTATATGGCTATGTTTTCAATATAGCTTACTTTGGTGTTTTTATTTTACGACTCGTTAGAGAATAACTGACCGTATCAGAACTTTTGGTATTTACGAAAAAATTTACTTACATAACTTATTATTTTTTTAAATTGGACCGGCATCTTTTATCTTTTATTTAGAATATTTTGTACAATGCAAAAAAAAAAATTGAAATAAATAAAGAAACACGCTTACGTTACGCCTTATTCCCCGAAGGGGTAGGTACATCCGCCAAGGAGTTTTTCACAAACATTCGTTCATACGAGTATTTATCACTAGGTAAGTAGACGGTAAAGGAAAACATTGTAAGGAAGCCCGCAGGTCCCAGAATTAATCCTAACACATTTTTAGAGGCTTTCATGTTTAGAGGGTCCATAGAGTATATTGGAGAACCGTAGGTATTTCCAGAAATGGAATACCTCTGCTTACCTCCTCGGCGATATAAAGCATGCAATTTTTTTATTCGTTGTTTCTCTAACTAAACATGCAACACAATTAAAACATCACTTCAAAGTCTGCATTTTGCATCGAGGTCAATACAACAGTATAATGTAATGCTCGCCATCGAGTTCAGACTAGCCAAGTGACTTTGTTAAAACGAAAAGGTTAGTCGAATAAATGACGTAGTAAGGGAGTTACATTAGCGTTCGACTTGTCCTTAAACGATATACTTGCAATGAGTACCCAGCTTCCCGGTATTGGAGAGGGCTACTCCCTCAGTACAATACCTTTACATATAATGATGTCATACCAAGCTACTGAGTACCACCTTCAATTTGACTTCAATATACCAGGCATCTTCTGGGCAAGCTGGGGGCCAATTCTACTAAATGACAGCGGTGATAGTTGGATGACAATGACATGGGAATGGTCACTCGACGTTGTTATTTGGCACTTTCCGTATTCTGATAACTGTCAGTTTTCACAGTCATTCAACTATCATTGTTCACCACTTTTGGTATTCTACTATTCCTACCATGGAATGGCGCTGTCCAGTGATTGCTTTTTTTTCCCTTATTTCAAGGCATTGGCAATTTAGCCACACCTAACATAGTTCATAGTCATTCCATTGTAATGCCACTATGATTTTAGTGGAATACAAATTAGATGTCATAGTGCCAGTTGCAGCATAATGGAATGATAGTTCGATGACAGTGGCTCGCCAATGGCTGACATTTAGTAGAATTGGCCCCCAGGTCTTTGCCCTCGGGCTAGTTTGGTGTCAAGATTAAGTCCATCATTAAAAAAAAGTATTCGGTACCTACTTACTGGTTATTAGAATTATTACCTCCAATAAAGCATAAATATCGATTATGGAAATAAATGTCAAAACTTAGCTTATTCTATAAAGTAGTAATGCTCTTCGAAAGTTTTGCGAAAAACAAAATACTTTTCCAATTACTATTCAGTGTTTCTCGTCTAAGAATTTGTTTATTTAACGATTTTTTTATTTGCTCCCGAATACCTCCTTATTTATTTTGATATTATTACAACTATAAATCTTTCTAGAAACTAAGAACTTTCAGCAATCACTATCACTATCACTACATAGTATAAAACAAAGTCGCTTTCTCTGTCTCACATATGGACATAGGGATATAGATCCCTATGTCCATATGTCCCTATGTATGCTTAAATCTTTAAAACTACGCAACGGATTTGGATGCGGTTTTTTTTAATAGATAGAGTGATTCAAGAGGAAGGTTTTAGTATTAGCATTGCACCCGTGCGAAGCCGGGGCGGGTCGCTAGTATTATATGAAATTCAACCTCACACTGAAAAACCCTCACTAGTATTGAATTTCCATTGCGTACATTTCAGCCAAGTGAATATTTTGTCAATATTGAAAGCAATAAGACTTCTAAAATGTATGGTACGTCATTATAGTGCAATAAAGTTATTAAGTATTAAATTTCAAATTCTAATTGATTTAATATCAATTGAAACTTAGTCGAATTACTTCGAAATAAATTAAACTGAACAGTTATTTGGCAATTAATTATATCTGGGAATTTTATTATTCCTTGCATAAGTCAAATATTCTTCAAATTATTTTCAACGAAGCGCTATCATACAATGATTAAGCTTTTGCTGACAGGTTTCGTAATTCATCGTATCAAAGTCTTACGCTTTAAAATTATTTGAATATTTGTATACATACATATTTAAATTTATGTGTAGCATTTATAATCTTGTGTTTTACAATGAAAACATTATTAACGTTTCTCGGATAAACGTATATAATCTATACATATAATAAAACTCTAACGGGGCCGTGTCTGTACATGAAATATTTGTTGAAAATTTTAACGGTAGTGTATATAGTAATTGATATAGATACCGAAACATCGCTTTTAGAAATTCTGTCTGTCTGTCTGTCTGTCTGGTTGTGCATCACTCAAAAACTACTGGACCGATTTTTATAAACTTTGGTATGGAGATAACTGAGTACCCGGGTCAACATCTCATCATTCCCACGGGAAAATATAAAAACTGATTAAAAAGAGAAATACGTATGTACTAGTCCGAAACGATAACACCTAGAAACTTGAAAAATGGTATGCATGTCTTATATGTCGTAGAAACCCGGTATGAAGGGATTTTCGGAAATTCCCAAGGGAATGGGAATAAACGGAATCCGCGCGGGTAACGCCGCTGCCTATTTTACACAGCGGGTAAAATGTTGTTGTTGTTGTAAAATAAGTATAAACTAACCGGCATGTTTTTGTTTCAGGCTATGCAATGACGTGGTATCAAAGAGGAATCACACATTGAAGCCGAGAGTGGTACTTCCCGAAAACTATGTCAAAGGTAACGTTTTATACTGATTTTAAGGTTTCATACCCAAAGTATACCAACGGGACCCTATTAATCAGCCTATCTTTGCCTCTGTCTGTCTATCAGTTTGTCTGTCTCTCTGTCTGTCAGTGGGCTGTATCTTGAACCGTTATAGGTAATCAGTAGATTTATAATATGTAAGTAAATTTAAAAATGAATTGGTAGGTACATGAAATATAGTGTTTTTCCAAATATGCGTTTAATGTTATATCCCTCGTCGAATAAAAAAAAAGCCTAGTACAATCATTAATTGCTTCTGATCACATGTGGGCCAATTATGACCACCATCCTCTTTAATCCTTTAATCCGTCTAAAGAAATTTATTAAAAATATCAAATTTCTTTAATAGAGAGCAATAATAGTATGGTTTCCATAGGTAGCCCTAAATTCAGTTATGCTAATTTATTTTTCATCACATATATTTTAAATAGCTGAAATCTATTAAGTAGTCGATACTGAACAAACTAATTTCAGGAATTGCGCTTGTTCTGTTACATATTGTATACCTACCTATAATATCAGTTGTCTTTTGAAGTGTCTACATCAGCAACCACTTCATCTATTTTATTTTATTTTATTGGAGATAACAACAGCCGGCTTAAAATTAATTATAATTCTAAGGTACATGTTCGTAACAGTTATCCACTAAGTATTTAATAATGATTAATAAACAAATTACGTGTCATCTCATCAACAAATAAATATATAATAATACTAGCTGATGCCCGCGACTTCGTCCGCGTGGAATTTGTTATTCCTTTGCGTTTAGAAAATATATCAAGAAGGATAATCTACACTATCTATCTATCTACAACAATATTATAAAGAGGAAGGATTTGTATTTTTGTATGTTAACAACGAATAAACCGATTTAAAAAAATTTTTTACTGTTAGAATGTTACATTATCCCTGAGTAATATAGGCTATATCTATGATGAAAAAAAGTTAAGGATCCTTACTAAAACTTGACTGTACATGCCGGGATTGGAACCCGAGCCTCGCGAATGAGAAGCGGGCTCTTTAGCGACTGGGCTATCATTGCTATTTAATATTTTTGTTATTAAAAACACCCTATATACAACGCGTCACAGAATAAGCGCAATTCCTGATACGTACCCCGATTAGTATACTAACATAAAAAGATGGTGATGCATTCGTACTTTAGTTTTGTCTAACCAATTGCTTAAATAAAGAGCGATAACAGTACGGTGTCAATAGGCAGTCCTAAATTTAGTTATGCTAATTATTTTTTCGGAAAAACTTGACACATATTGAAAATAGCTGAAATCAATTAAGAAGTTGATACTAATTTCAGGAATTGCGCTTATTCTCTTACGTGTTGTAAAGCCTAGGACACTCTCTGGATTATGATTTATGAATTAGTTCTTGATATCAATGGCTACGCATATTGTGGTCATAATAACAAATAAATTTCCATAAGGAACCCATAGTGAATTTCATAAAAAAAGAAGTGGTCTTTGTATGGAGACTATTGAAGAATATTTGTGCCAAGTTTCAAGTTGAAGATAAGGAAATCTTGTTGTTTGTTTTGAGGAGTATTTTTATAATATTTCGAATTGATACACCCAAAAATGAAGGTTTTCCGTACATACCAAACTCAACCCCTACTTTCACCCTTTTAGGGGAGGACTTTCGAAAAATCCAAAAATACGTATCTCATCATTTATTTCTAAGAGTAATTGTGAGAAGTTTCACGTTGGTAGAATAAAAAAAACAACACGTCTCCATACAAACTCCATCCCCCTGTTTCAACCCCTTAGGGTTTTTTTTTTGGAAAACCCAGAAATACGTGTCGTGTTTTTTGTTTTGAGGAGTATTTTTACAAAGTTTCAAATTGATATACCCAAAAATGAAGGTTTTCCATACATACCAAACTCAACCCCCACTTTCACACCTTTATGGGACGATTTTCGAAAAATCCAAAAACATGTATGTAATATTTTATTTCTAAGAGTATTTTTGTCAAGTTTCAACTTGATAAACGTAAAAAACAACACGTCTCCATACAAACTCCATCCCCCTGTTTCAACCCCTAAGGGGGGTTTTTTTGGAAAACCCAGAAATATGTGTCGTGTTTTTTGTTTTGAGGAGAATTTTTACAAAGTTTCGAATTGATATACCCAAAAATGAAGGTTTCCCATACATATCAAACTCAACCCCCACTTTCACACCTTTATGGGACGATTTTCGAAAAATCCAAAAACATGTGTCTCATTATTTATTTCTAAGAGTGTTTTTGTCAAGTTTCAACTTGATAAACGTAAAAAACAACTCGTCTCCATACAAAATCCATCCCCCTGTTTCAACCCCTTAGGAGGGGTTTTTTGGAAAATCCCGAATCACGTGTCTTGTTATTTGTTTTGAGGAGTGTTTTAACAATGTTTCGAATTGATACACCCAAAAATGAAGGTTTTGCATACAAACTCTCAACCCCTTTTTCACCCCCTTAAAGGTTGAATTTGGAAAATTCCTTTCTTATTCCTAGTCTACGTCTTCAAAATAATATATGTGACAAAAATCAGCTTTCTAGGTGTAAGGGTTTAGGCTGGGCGTTGATGAGTCAGTGAGTCAGGACTTCTCTCTTTATATATATAGAAGATATAGATAATATAATCTCACGCCTTTGATCCCCGAGGGGGTAGGCAGAGGCATTCCATTACTGGATATACCCACACTTCACAAGATATATTCGACCCCTAAACGTGATAGGTGGTGAGCCCATCGCCGGACCGGGTCTGTTTACACATTTAATCAACAAATAAATTAGAAAATACAGATGCCCTGACCGAGTACATAAAGCATGTTTAATATATAAGTATCTGATAGCTTGTTGACTGAGATATACTACTTATATAAACAAAAAAATAAATATTAAGAGACATACATAATATAAATTATAAATAAATATATATAAAATAAATAAATAAATACATATTATATCAGTAAAATAGATAATTATACTATATTATGCGTACGATGTGAGTTAACCCGATTCCTCCTCTATCGGTGCTAAAGTTAATTTAACTTTGGTTTTAAAATTTTGTTTGGAATGAAGGAACGGGTCAATGTGTGAGAACTTCTTATTATATAAGTCAAATATTCTAGAGAATACTGCATTTTTGCCATAATTTGTTGCGTTAAAAGGTACATGGAAAAGGGAAGTATGTCTCGTTCTACGTCTGGGAGTTTTATAGAAAACGTGTGCTACCATTTCCGGGGCATCAAGACGTCCACTTAATATGTCGTGTAGTCCCATGTCTAGTATAATGCGACGCTCTTCTAAAGTATGAAGACTGTGCGTACGACAATTTTCAACATATGATCCGGGGCTTAAATTGCATTTGTAATTAAGGTGCTTTATGAATATTCTTTGAATGCTCTCCAGGCGGGATCTGTGGATGGCATAGAAAGGGGACCATATTGGACTTGCATACTCCAGAATGCTTCTCACGTAAGCAAAATAGACAAGTTTTAGACTTAAAGGACATTTTAAAGGTTGACATGGGCGTAAGACAAATCCAAGATTACGATATGCTCTATCCACTATGTTATTGTAGTGAGTAGTAAGAAGCATTCCGGAGTCAAACCAAACACCAAGATCACGAACACCTTGGACTCTCTCCACTGGCACATTATTAAAGTTATAAGGATATATTACTGGGTTTTTCTTGCGAGTAAAGCTTATGCATTGACACTTAGCAACACTAATAGTAATTTTGTTTTTTATGTAATAGTTAAATAAATTATTCAGATCATGTTGCAAAAGCTCACAATCAGCAACGGAACGGACTTGCAAGAATACTTTTTTATCATCAGCGTATAGAAGATAAAGCGTAAAGATCTAGCACTTAATATTGAAGAAACGTGTTTGTTTCTTGCGGTTTGTTGCTCGATTTTATTGGTGGCAGCAGGTGGATGTTTAAAATGTTCACCATAAATTAATTAATTGATGTCGCTAAAACCAGTTGAAAATTAAAGGGGGTCAAAAGACGTGTCTTTTGGCACTTTAGGGTCGATTTTTTATGGTATCGTCTTAATTAACCACTTGGTCGGTTTTTGTGATACAAGTTTTTTTTATAATAGCATTACCCCTTAGTCAGTGCAGCACCTGTTGCTTCTTCGGTGTTGGCGTATATCGACCCACCGGAAGCCGGTGGGCTCACAGAATAAGGGTTTAATTTAGGTTAATTTTATTTTTTACAGAAATGCGTCCTCCTGCACGGAAAGGTCAACCGGTCATGGTAGAGTTCAGCATATACGTTGTTGATGTTAACTCTATCAACGTTGAGGATATGGATTTCAGGTAATCAGCTTTTGAAAAATCTAATTAATTAAAACTGGCCAAGTGCGAGTCGGATTCATACACGAAGGATCCCGTTAGTTACCGCCCACTGTTAGCTAAGGGTCTTTCCTCAGATATGAAGAAGCAATTACGATGAAACGTAGATTCTTTAAATTGTTAAACGTCTTTTCGGAAAAACCTCTCTTTCTTTTCTCTCTCTCTCTCTCTCTCTCTATGTAATCTGTCTTTTCTGATTTTTTTTTAATTTCCAAGAAAACTGGTAAATTTCCACGGGAACTCTGAAAAAAAGGTCTTCAAATCGCACGAGTTACTAAGACATAGAACAAAATAATGAATGTCGCAGTCATTATTAATAGCTGCGACATATTTCCAATGTAAATCAATAAAGTCGCTTTTCGTAGCAAATATCGAACGACCATTAGTGCCAATAGACGTAGAAAAGACGTCCTTAGCCTTACTTGTCAAAGATGCATGATGATTTATACCTCTTCCGATTGTTCCTGCGCCTGAGTGTGAACTTCCCGGAAACCACTCGTTTGTGTCACGCTCGGTCATGGTGAAATAAATGCTACACGAATTGGTATCTGGGCAATATCAAGGACGACATTTGCCTTAGGCGTCAAAACGTACCTATACTACCTAACTATTTTCATCCGTGACTCTAGCGGCTAGATCAAAATGTTGGTCTTTATTGAAATATTAGAAGCGCCCGCGGTTCCCGTGGGAATACGGGGATAAAATATAAAGAGGAACAAACATCCATACATACAAACTTTTACGTTTATAATATTAGTAGGATAGGATAGGATACTCAAGGAGTTCTTGGGATAAAAAAATTGAATTTATATAGACATTTTATTATTAAATTACTTCGCATTATAGTACATCTCCTTGCCTATTACAAGAAAACAATATTACCGTACGAGTTAGTCATATCGTTTCGTTCCGTTATAATATTTTAAATAGATACCTATAACGAGAGTAGGTAATACATTTAAATAGATATTTATATCATCTCATCACTTAACGTACTAATACATTTATGGTACTCATACTGTAAGTAGAAATATGTACTTAGCTCCTAATGTAGCAACCCCTTTAAAAGCTATATTTTATTACGTAAATTAGTACCTAATATAGAGTAATATTAATTTCGAGCACTTAAATGAAGTGAATTCACTAACAGTTTATGATTTCTTAAAAAGCTAAATTCATATTTAATATTGTATAACTATAAGTTAAGTTTGTAGGACGTAGGTATGTATTTGCAAGACAAGGTTAAGCAGTGTCATTGGAGGTCTTAAATTTTAAGAACGACAATTTATATTGTGGTACACGCAAATGGTTCTCAGATGGACTTTGATTAAACTTGCATAGTGATTTATTTCTTAGGTCAACAAACGATTCTTATCTCGATGTATACGAGTTCAATCCCACGAGTACCCTTTAACGCATACCGAACTGAAACTGATGAATTTATAGAGGTAGGTACCAATGCTGAATAAATTCAACCCTCTATTTACTAAAAGTTAAGGATTTCAACCGTTAAGCAAAACCGCTAAGTGTGTATGCTCAGTAAATAGAACTATCGATCCATCTATAGTAAATAGAAGTTTAAAGACTTACCCCCGTTTTTTTAAAGTCAAATCTAACTAAAACTAGCTGACCGACTGTTAAATCTCATGTGTTACTGTGTTATGATTGGTTGTCGAAAAGGGTTATGATTTAATTCAAACAATCAGAACAGCTAACGTGAGATCTAACAGTTGGTTAGCTAATTTTAGTTTAATTTACCTTCCGGACACGGAGGGTAAGCAGAGTATCTGACAATAGAAGGAGTAGGTACCTAAACACGGTTTTCCAAAAGCTTATAACTCTAAAACGGAGACTATTCAAAAATAATAAAGGTTCTCCAGCGAAAATCTTCTGAATTTAGGGTATTTCGTTTCGTTTTTGCGTTCCTTTTTATACCTGTTGTATTTATATTTCCCTAACATATACTTCCTGCTCAGGTATTTTCGCCATCCGGTTACATCTTCTGTTACCCTTTTCTATTCACGGCGTGATTCCAACGTGGTTTCTTATTCACCCTGTACTACCGTCTGAATAGAAAAAGTTTTTATATTCGGCATTTGTTTGCGCCCACTACATTTCTAAGAAATCTAAAAAACCAGTTTCAAACGCAAATTAAGTTTTTAAATTCACAGGTCACATCGTTCTAAAAACTTTCAGGTTAACTAAGACCTTGGTTGGAAGTTTCAGCCTGTATAATTTATTACTCTAATTTAATTTTAAAACTTACTTACTGAAGATAAATATTTAAAAAATCCACTAAATTAAATAAACGTTTCAAAGAAACTGAGCCTTTTGAGTTCAGGTACAATTGAAAATGTTCAATTTATACATAAAAATCACGTACCTTTAAATATATTATCAAAAGGGCTGCCTTAAATGACGGACAAAATCAGGGAAGTGTCAGTATTAGCCCATTAAATAAAACACTCTCTAAATACCTACTAAGTTTCATCTCAACTTCCAGAGTGGACATGTTCATCAGACAAACTTGGCGAGAGAGTCGACTGCAGCTGCCAGAGGATATATTCGAAGAGGGGGATGATCACGTTACTCTACCTCCAGAATTCTTTGAAAACCTTTGGCATCCCGACCCTTACTTCTTAAACTCTAAAGTAACAGGTAACAATATATTGTTTTCAATGACTAAGAATTTAAGTAAAAAAGCTTGAATTACAGATTAGATATACAAATACAACATAAAAATATGAATGTAAAAAATGTACGTCTCCCTAATTCTCCTTAATATGTTATACAGGTGTATAGTTATAAAGATTTATTATTATTATAGTATTAGTATACCTGTTGAAAATGAGCATTGATAGCCAAGTGGTTAAAAAGCCCTCATGTCTTTTGTGAGGCTCGGCTTTGAAAAAATCAAAAACTCAAAACCTATTACGTATACGTTTAGGAGTGCAAAGAATATCTCGTGAAAAGTGGGTATATCCAAAAACGGAAAACCTCTGCCTTAGGGATAAAAGGCGTAAGTTTTATTTTATTTAAAAACTCAAAAATCTTTTCATTTGTAGTCTGCGCGGTTGCTACGTGTATACGGTGTTTATGAACAAATTTTTAATTAAGTTTTATTTAATTAGAATAGAACCCAAATTGCAAGAACAAGGGGACAAAAGCGCCGAATCCGCGCGAATAGAAAAGGCGTTCATTGTCGGTAGGCGCTCTATGTGTACCTAATTGATAATAATAATAAGGTACTTTTATTTGTCAGTTTTGTTCATTCACGTTTAGGACTTCAAAGTATATACTGGTCAAATGTGGGTATTACTTGAAATTGAATGCCTCTGCCTACCCCCTCAACGATAGAAATCGTGAGATTATTTATTTATTTAATTTATTTTGGTCATTTATTTACAATTTAAATTATTTTCTAATGAAAGATAGACAAAATTTTAATAAAGCATTTGAATTCCAATTATTAGTATAACTTAATTAATCATGAGCGTAATGTTCATTCAATCTTTTAATTTGATTAGGTTTTATAAAAACAACAAACTAAAGTTCACCCAAGCTTAGCGAGTAAATGCTTAATTCAAAAATATTAGTCAATCTTTTATTCATAGAAGTAACCAAGTAATTCCAATTTTAGGAGGAGCCATACATTATCGTCAGCAATCGGCCGGTAAACCAATTAATTTAAGTACGTAATTACTGATTGAGCAGGTTTTTTCTTAATATTTTGTTTTAAGCACAAAATGTTTATAAAAAGTAAATAAATAAATCTGATATATTTTTTCTGTCCCTCAATATATTTATTATTGAGCCTAATTTAATTTATTAATCACCGTTTACTATCTCTATTTTCTTCACATACTGTTAGTTCGCCACTTTGTTTGATAATAAAAATACACTTAATTATGCTAGTTTACCACTGCGTGTTTTCTATCACGCTTTGAAATTGCATCACATCACTTTATAGCAATTTAATGTTTATTTTGTTACAATTAAAACTAGCTTTTTATAGTTGTTTGCGCTGGTATAATACGAAAACGTAATAATCTTAAAATATAAAAACATAACTACCTATGTAGATACTGGATACGTATGTCGACTCAAGCGATTAATGGTAATATGGCTTACACTTAAACTCGTTCAGCTTTGGTGGACAGTATATCGTTGTAAATATCATAGTATCACTGAAAAATAACTGATTATGTCACCGACACAGTGCTGTAAGCCTCAAAACTTCAATTTAGTTGTACCCTTAGATTTTACCTACAACACACAGCGCTATTACAGGTCACTTGAAATCACCGAAATTATTTTAAGTAAAACTTCAAATTCAAGTCCAATTAATCTTTAGTTTCGGAGTTTACTTCGGTCCTTGGATCTAATGATTCGTAAAAACTTTAGATTTCAGTATTTATTCTTGAATCAACATTGCAAAGTGGAGATTTATTTAATCAGAATTTTACTGTAAGGCACAACATCGATATTAACAAAACAATTATATTTTGTGTTAATCAATAATGCTTCATATTAGTTAGGCGCCATTTAGGTTGAGCCTATAGGAGTCTTCGTAAATTGTAGTACAGCTAAATATTCAAGCTAAAGCGTAAACGTCGAAGAAAAATATCGTGGGAAAGGTTACATGTGCTAGAATTATTTTCTAAGCTGTGTGTAAACGTTAAATGTATGACTCGTCGTCTATCGTTGTTTATTGTTTTTGGACATTGTTTGCTCCTGATTTTTGTACTGCTGTTAAGTAGATAACTGTAATAGTCTAAGACCTGAATAATCAAGTACCTAATGTAACCCAAATAGTCCTGAAAACTATACGTTTTATTTATTTATTTATTCCAAAACCATTTGCAATATTACGGGTCGACCAATCCGTTACAAACACGAGTCTATTATAGAAATTGTTTAGTAATTGTAAATACATATTACAAATTAAAGATATTTAATTTATATGTGAAACCAGTTATTCCAATGTTACACAAAATTAAGTTCTAATAATGACGTCCTAGTCGTAGCTTGCCAGTTAGTACTTTGATACCCTTAATACGGTGTTAGAAAATAATAATGAATTGTTTATCGAAGCAAAACTTTAGAGTAAAAAGACCATTAATCTTTAAAGACTTTCGTAAAACCGAAACCGAGTTCGGTAATTAAATTAAAAGTGTTTTACTAGGAATTTTAAAACTTTTAAGTATTGCACAATATATAGAACGCCAGATAATGAATGAAGACTTCGAGTATCATGACTCAATTTAAATTATTTAATAGCTGAAACAATTTTTTACAGAGATCGCAGAGTTAACACACAAATTTTCTTCGGTGACACTGTACAGAAATCAGACGGTGCGGTACGCAGCAAGAATGCATGCCATAATCGCCTGCCAAATGGAGTTTCAACTTTATCCCATGGACATACAGTCGTGTCCAATCTACATAGAAAGCTGTTAGTATTATATTGACATATTGATAGTTCATAAATATTGAATAGTTTGTAGATAGGTAAGAAAGTCAGAAAAGAACATGGTTTTAGTTTTGGAACTTCTTTTTTGAATTTTTAAATAGAATTATAAGATTAATCTCATTGTTTACCTTCCAAAAATATTTTTACAGTTTCATACAGTAATCAGAAAGTAAGATTTCGTTGGAGCGAAGCGGGAGTTACAATTAATCCTGAGCTGAAACTACTCCAGTACCACATCGGGCAGCCCTTAAGATTGGAAGAAACCAATGGGTACATGATAGACAAGGACGGTGAGTTCGCTATCTCTCTTTTTTTTAAATGGCCCCCAGGCAAGTGATATTTTTTTCGCTTAGCTGGCCTTCTTGTAATTCAGAGACTATACTTTTTTAAGAATGTTGCGTCATCATTTTACTTAGTTGCGTATGACAAGCCGAACGCTTATGTTAATTCCATACATTTGTCTAATCGACAGACGTTTACTTTTTACGAATTCACTTGGCTAGACCCTTTGTTAACGATGAGACCAACGTCAAGTATCCCGAGTCTGTTATAGCCTTTATCAAAGCTATGACCGGGTACGTTGTGTGAGGTTTTTAAAGTGAAGTAAAAAGTTGTGACGAAACTTATAAACCCCAGAATTTGTGACAGTACCCTAGTGACTGAGAGGGCCAGGGCCTAGTTCACTGATGGGCTCATTTCCGTCAAGTTTGGGGATCCAAAAATATAATTGTGTAATGTGGGTAGGTATGCAATGCCTCTGGCGACCCATCGGAGATGCACCCTGATGATACTTTTTCTGAAAAAAAATCTTTCACCCACACATCAGATACTGGTCAGTGCTGTGTGTGACCGGGCTCCGTCCGGATTTCGGAAAAAAACAGGTGGTCTCTTATTGCCCGGTAGGTGGGAAACGATATGCCATTACCATTGTCTCAAGCCCAAATACATAAAAGTATTATATACAATTATGTTGTATTAATTCTTTACACCCTATCTCAAAATAATTGTGGTTAAACAATATGGAATAAATCTTTTTAACATTCGTGTAATCTCCATTCTAGCATTCATGAAAGACCTACATCAGCTGTGACAGCAAAACATATTATGTAACTAAAATAGCAGCCTCGATTTTTGCTATATACAGAAGTAAAAATTTACGACTGGCACGTTATTAAACGAAAATTCCTTTGAAAACAAAGTGTCTTGTGTCTACAATGAAATTTATGTCCATGCAATGCTTTCAGAAGATGCCAAATACTATTTTATGATATAAGTTACTTCGGCTGCAAAATTCTCACTATCTCGAAAAATACAATTTCATATCTTTTTAGAACTGATTGACATCGTTTATAAATTATTCGCAGAAAGAAGTTGGTGTCACCTGAAGCAATAACACTGACTTTCTGTGGACGTAGATATTGAATTTTTGGACGTAAATAAATAAATAAAAATTATTATCCTTATCTAGCGAGTGACCTGCGGCTTTCACGTTCCCGAGGGTATTTCCAACAATCCCTTTCTTAGTGATCTTACGTAATTTATGGAACCTTTGTTGGTACAAAATTTCATGCTTCTACACCCAGCGGTTTCGGCTATGGTCAGTCAGTAAGCCAGTCATTTTCTTCTTGTATGTACCTATATAGATGGATGGATAGAAGATAGATATTATTTTGTCTAACAGTGAGACTATTCAAGCCATCAAGCTATAGCTACTTATATTGTATTATTCTAGTACTAGCGACCCGCCCATCACCCATCACATAACACAAGTGCAACGTGTTTTTCTTCATAGTTCCCAATTCAACCGTCATTAAATTTTATCAAAAACAACTGAAAAACAGCTGTCAACAAATCCGATCACCGAATCGGGCAACACATTGCGTGAACTCTTTTCTAACTTATTTTCAAACAAATTAGTATTACTTTTTATTAAAGTTTAATTTTAAGAATATCTCTAGCTAAGTTTAGAATTAAATAATAATCTTAATCCCTAGCTAGGTTTAGAATTAAATAATAAATAAATTGACAAGAGCACTGCTAGCCTTACGGTTAAGGAGCCTGCTTCACACGATGAAAATCAGTGAGGCTCGGGTTCCAATCCTGTCATGTCTCAATGACTTTTTTAAAAACTTACGTACATATTTATCACTAGCTCGACGGTGAAGGAAAATATCGTGAGGAAGCTCGCAGGTCCGGCGATAGGCTCACCACCACCTATCACGTTTAGGGGTCCAAAGAATATCTGGTGAGAAGTGGGTATATCCAGAAATGGAATACCTCTGCCTACCCCCTCGGGGATATAAGGAGTGAGATTTATTATAAATTGTAAATTTTATAGTTTACTTTGTTTTACACATAAATAAAATATCAATCTATGTGGTTTATTTATTTTGCAGGAAACTACTCGAGACTCGTAGTCTACTTCAGATTTGAAAGGCAAATCGGTCACCACTTAATCCAGACCTTCGCGCCATCCTCTTTGGTGGTCATGTTATCCTGGTTCAGCTTTTGGCTGGACCTGGACGCTATCCCTGGACGGGTAACCTTGCTGGTCACCTGCATGTTGACTCTAGTGACCATGTTCACGGGGTTGAGAGCGGACATTCCTCCTGTGGCGTATGTGAAGGTAGGTTTTAATGTTTACCTAATGAAAAAAATAAGTTCATTTTTTATGGATGACCAGTATTTTACAGAGTGGTCGGATTTTTTTTTTTATTGGATAGGGTATCTCGATGTAGGTTTCAATCCTTTGCTTCTCAGTTTATATTTTCGGTGGTTATTTTTTTATAAAACGTCTCAGTTTAAAGCCATGTATGTATTCACTGGATTACAATACTTACAATTGAGGGGTCTCAATTGAGGGTACAGGTGATGCTTAACACTGTTGGCAACATTGCGAAATAGGGCACCTCAATCGTTGCTTATTAAATACTTGGCTTAACAATAGTTGGGAAATAATAGGATATCGCCACAATACTTCTTATTATCCTTGGACCAACCGTATAACTTTCTCGTGCTCGATATAAAATAAACTGAACAAATTTTAAGTATTTCATAAACAATTTAGTAGGTTACGATAATTTTTGAAAAAAATATAATAATAGTTTCTTAAATAATAATAAATATATTTTAGAATATTTCGTTAAGTTCTATCCACTTAAGATAACTTCATTTGGCAAGAATATTCCCTAAAGGTTAAACTTCGTAAAGATTGTTCGGTTTTAGAATATTAACATTGAATAAATTTCTGTAAATGAGCTATTCATTGAAACCTCAAGCGCCGGGAAGTTTTTTGCTTATTATGGACCCTATAGTATTTCAATTCAACATCATAACTTTCTGGCCCTTTACCTTATTTGCAGTCACCACATAACATGATTATTGTTAGGTAGCTGGAACATAAGGTACTTTCTTACTCCTCGTGCTCTAAAAGTACGCCAATATAGCCCCACGAAGCGGGACTAAAGTGACCACTTTAGTCTCTAGGGAGCAAAAAGTATAAGTTTTTTTATTTCCTTAATGACACATACACAAACTCAAACAGACAGTAAATATCTGTGGAGTTTGGACTATCTTCATTGCGAAAATGTTGGGAGTTTTAGTTCCATGGTTTTTTCCGCAAAGAAGGTGGCGCCATGTGTTTTAAATTGTTAATCTGCAAAGAGATTTAAATCTCTTTGTTAATCTGTTTAGAAGAAAAACTGACCAATTTCAGAATTTTTGTCGAGTGTAAATTTGTTCGGTACTAAATTTGCAGTCACCACATAACATGATTATTGTTAGGTAGCTGGAACATAAGGTACTCTCTTACTCCTCATGCTCTAAAAGTACGCTAATGTAGCCCTACGAAGCGGAACTATGTAATAATGAGACATAGACAAGCTTAAGCAGCCAGTAATTATATACTATTATCGGAGGAGTGTGGACCATCTTTACCTGTTGCGAAAACGTTGAGTTGCATGGGTTTCAGCAAAGAAGGTGGCGCCATGTGTTTTAAATTGTTAATCTGCTTTGTACATTTCAGAATTTCTGTCGAGTGTAAATTTGTTCGGTTTAAAATACATTGGTACTAAATTGACTTCTCGCACTCAAAGTGAAAAGTACAGGTTGCACTTCGAGACTATAAGAGCCAACTTAATATACCCTCGGTTTCATTGACTCCCGAGCGTGCGTGGCTTCGTTTAGTCCAAAGAGGTTAATATAATAGAGAACAGAGGGCATTAGGAATATTTTCATACAAAAACTTTGAAGCTCAAGCGTCATGTCAGTTAGTAGTCATTCGATCGAATCCCGGTCCAATCACACTATATTTTTTCCATCTTGTAATAACTTTTGGCTTCAAATTTTCCTCGCTTTGTCCCCTCTGTACCCTGTTATATTTTAATCTCTTTGGTTTAGTCCCTCGACATAAAATATACTATGATATCTGATCGCGAGGGGAAGGCTTGTAAAATATTTTTTTTTTTTGTTTCAGGCGCTTGATCTTTGGATGGCCGGATGCATGATGTTCGTGTTCGCTGCCCTCGGCGAGTTCGTCGTAGTCAAAGTCTTGGACAAACAGTACCAGTTGAACAAAAATAAGGCGCAGGAGGCCTTGCCGAGAATTATTCCAGTGGTAATTTATTCACTCTCGGTCCTTTATCTCCCCCTTAGTCAGTGCAGCACCTGTTGCTTCTTCGGTGTTGGCGTATATGGACCCACCGGGAGCCGGTGGGCTTACAGTATAAGGGTTAAGTAGAAATTGAGAAATCGAGTTCTACTACTACTATATCTGATAGTTATGATAGACTAGAATAGGTACTTAATTAAAAACCCCCCATTACAATTAATCTGAATTAGGATAGATTCTTATAAATTTCAGTATAATAGTAGATACCTAATACATAGTTTCACCTAAATCTAACTTACGCGTCTCTCCAAGAACATTAAAATAATTAAATTAAATATTGAACACTAGAGCTTTGTTAGGCAACTTAATGTGTTTATGTCTCTTTAAGGGAGGCCTTGGATCTTTATATTAAATAACAGGATATTCGAAACTACTTTTTAGCGACATATGTCAGCCAGCAGCCTCAATACGCGTTTGACGCGTGAACGCTTATCTTGTCATCCCTCTATAACAGTAGGTGGACAGGACAGGGGGAGGTCTGTCCCCACCACTCTACCAATCTGCACTACTGCTAGTGTCGTGCTTATTTTATTTCTTCGGCACTACAGGCCCAGTAGTGTGGCCTATTTGTAAAATACAAATATTATATGAAAAATGCATTATTGCATATGTTCTAACTTCTTTGCGTTTCGTCAACAAAAATAAGACTCTTAAAGTTCTGTGCGTAATGTCGGCAAAGACAGGCCTTGTAAAGCTCTGTGCGTCTCTAATGGTGGATCCAATATAGTTAAGTAGGGGCTCAACACAGCTAAGGGTTATAAAAGTAAACATTGAAAACAAACAAAATCACACAAAATTTTATTTTATTCACTTAACGCATTTATAAAGAGTTTCCTCCTCCTTTTGCAAATTCCTCGAATAGCATCGTACTAATGAAGTAGGAATTGAATTTGACTTGACAGACTTGATAGCAGAGCTGGAATCATATGCCTCTTGAACCCCTTTCAACCACCTAAATTTGCTACTCTACCCCTTAGGCGCATGTCTGTGCGATTCAGGAAATCTATACTACACGTCTTTAAGATTACATCCCCCAAAATTGCGTACGTGAAACACAGTCGTGTCTGAGAGCGTCTTCAGACACGTTCTTGTGAGTCGGTATGATCTACTGACTAACATCGCATGCTCAATGTGTGCGTCTAATTTAGAAGAAAGTAATGTTAAAGTTATATTCACTTGATTGATCTCAAAACTCATTTGTGTGACAAAGGGCTCGCTGTCAAGTGTGCAGTGTCTAAAAAAAGTATAATATTACAACTACATTCTAAGCTCGTTTCGACTTTGCGTAGGCAGCTGCTGATTTGTTTTAGAGTATTGTCTCGAAAAGTCCTTCATAGAACATTGTTTTGTAAGCTATTATTCCAAAGGAACGACAAAATATACAATTAACATATATACAATATATTGATTCGGAGTAAACTTAATGGACTTGTTTCTTTGAAGACACTTTATTATTCAGAAATGTTTACGTTTTATGTACAGAATGGAATTACTTAATACGAATAGGAAAACTTCTGATGACGCAATAGTTTAATAGGTAACTAGTTTTTGGCCGCGGCTTCGCTCGCGCACATTTATTTAACCCCCTTAGGGGTTGAATTTAGCAAAATCCTTTCTTAGTGGATGCCTTCACTGTATAAGCTATCTATGTGCTCAAGTCTCTAGACCCATCGGTTCAGGCTGTGCGTTGATACATCATCAATCGGTCAGTCAGTTTATCATTTTTTATATACAGATCGAGCTTTATCTATCTATATATATTATAAACAGAGAAGTCCTGACTCACTGACTCATCAACGCCCAGCCTAAACCCTCAGACCTAGAAAGCTGTTTTTTTTACAGCTATTGTTTTTAAAACGTAGGCTCGCAATAAGAAAGTATTTTGCGAAATTCAACCCTTAAGGGGGTGAAAAGGGGGTTGAACGTTTGTATGGAAAACCTTCATTTTTGGGTGTATCAATTCGAAACTTTGTAAAAATACTCTATAAAACAAACAACAAGAAACGTATTTCTTAATTTTTCAAAAAACACCCCATAAGGGGGTGAAAGAGGGGGATGGAAGTTGTATGGAGACGTGTTGCATAATAGATAAAATTTATTGAAGCAGTGACCCTCTCATAAATGAGACACGGGTTCGAAACCCGATGAGGGAATGTAACTTATTATATACTTACCTATTTATGTTCATTTAACGGTGAAGGTAAATAATGTGAGGTAGCTCAAAGTTCCCAGAATTTTATTCTGAGGCATGTGTGTTACCACATGTTACGCACTCCTATCTGGGTATAGGCTCACCATTAGTTACGTTTTTGGTAAAAAAAAAATGGCTCATAATGAGTTGAATACTGACAGCTGTCAGGTATTAAATCCATCAGAGGGCCTAGTCAAGTAACATATATACATACATAAACTCACGCCTATTTCCCATTTGAGTAGGCAGAGACAACAGACCGCCACTTGCTACGAACCTAGCAGATCACTCGTGCTTCCTCCGCATCCATCAAACGACTTATGCATGCTCGTCGGTTTCGGGTACTCCTTATCTGCCTAGCCAAGTAATTAGTCGAATAAAAGATCACATGGTATTGACATTAGCGCTCGACTTGACATACGTACTTTATAGTGTGACCATGTAAAATTTACTCAATTTTCTAAAGAAGTATAGATAGTGACACGCGTAGTCCTTGAATGTAAGTATAACCTACAACGCCAACCAAGCGAATCAAACCTTGGTTTTCCACTTGGCTGAAGGTGCTAATTTTTATATACAAAAAATAAATTTACATTAACTTTTGAGGCGGTTGTCAGAGGGGTGTAAACAATGGTTGCGTGAGTCAAACAATAATTTAGTCGGTACATTTCAGTTCAATCATAGTAACTTCAAAACTTGCCCCAACTCCCCAATTCTCCAATGAAACCAAAGGAAATTACTAAAGTTTGTTATGGCTTCGTATTGTTTGCGTTAGTAACTGTTAATTTTACGTCATTCAATGGTATATAAATCCCTAGGGCAGTAACACTATATATAGTCTGGCTGAATAAATAAAAATCAGTCCAGCGTATTTCATTATACTTCAACTTTATTTGTATTTCTATCGGGTAACTAAAGTTTGAACAAGTGAAGATAGACTTAGTCTGAAGTGGAACTGAGATATTCGATAGTTTGACTTAGTTATAAAGAGCAGTAAAAGGTAGGCCACAAACTTTATGTTTTAAACTCTCAAATGGGCCTGTTTTTTTTTAGAAATTAAATAAATATAACCACAGAATGTATGTTTTACTTAATGTTAGCTAGCTTGTGCTTAGATTAAGATAATCCATTTACATTACATATTAATTTACACAGACGACAAAAGCTATAATTTGATAAAAAAAAACTGGTATGTGCGAGTCGGACTCACGCACCGAGGATTCCATACAAACTTAGCTCTAAAGTGAGGGAAAAACTTAACGCGGTGTCGCGGTCAGTTTACCAACTTCAAAAAGATATCAATACTATTGTATATAACTACATATTTTACGGTTTTAGAATATTTCCCTTTACTTGAGCTATAAGACATTGCTTCTTGCCTTTCATGATTGTTGGTCAACGAGACGATACCATAACGGTTTTGATTATACCTTGCTATTGTCAAAGTATCTTCGGCTTCGTGTGTATGTGTTTATAAATATTAATTTCAGTATGTAAAACCTTTTGTAAACTTATGTGATACAGTAAAAAAATATAATAAACACAATCAGCCAGCACATTACCTAAGTGACCAATAACAAAATATGTCATTAGAACCCACTATAAGTATTTTTATTGAGCGGTCCTTGAGATTTATTTATCAACAGCAAAGCCAACCTTGGTAGATTTTTGCTGGATTAATGAACCAATCTGTAATATTAGTACATACATATGTTTCCGAACGTAGCAATTACTATTAATTGCTCAGTTCGGAAACACCTTTGCCACTAAAATACAAACAACATACGAAAAGTCGTCTTAATATTCCCTTAACCTCCATTCGGCTTGTACAAATATTAGTTACAAGCTCAAACGGTTTTCTGGTTACTTCAACACTGTGACTTGAAAATAGTTTCCAGTTACTATTACCGAGTTTCCAGATGCTTTTGATGGCAGTTTCTTTAACTTTCTTTATTAGTTTTCTCCGCAGTTTTCTCAGGGTTATCAAGGAATAAGATAAACTTGGCGATTTGACGTATTCTTTGCATTTTTTTTAAGAGCTAGATCAAAATAAGTTGCGTATAGTTGAATAGTTAGCGCATTACAGACACAAAGCTACTTCATTTTATACTATGTAATATGTAAATAGTTACAGATTAAAAAAAACTTTCAAATTGGAACCACTTCTTCACTACATAGCATAAAACAAAGTTGCTTCCCGCTGTCTGTCTGTCCCTATGAATGCATAGATTTTTAAAACTACGCAACGGATTTTGATTCGTTTTTTTAATAGATAGAGTGATTCAAGAGGAGCCGGTTTGAGTCGCTAGTTCACTGATAAAAAGCTACACTAATTTCTAGTATTTTATAGGGTGTTTTATAGGCTGACACATTGGGCACAGTAAATATTGAAAAATATTATACTCTTCTCAAAAGTAGAAAACTTTTGTTTATTTTTATTTTATATTGTATCCAGTTTTATGGAGCAGTGCAAAAGAGCAGTGATAGCCCGGACGGTTAAAGAGCCGGCCGAAAATCAGTGAGGCTCGGGTTCGAATCCTGGCATGTACCAATGAGTTTTTCAAAAACTTACGTACATATTTATCACTAGCTTGACGGTGAAGGAAAACATCGTGAGGAAACCCGCAGGTCTCAGAATTAATTCTGAGACATGTGTAAACAAACCCGGTCCGGCGATGGGCTCACCACCTATCACGTTTAGGGGTCCAATGTATCTCGTGAAATGTGGGTATATCCAGTAATGGAATACCTCTGCCTACCCCCTCGGGGATAAAAAAGGCGTGAGATTATATTATTATTATTTTATGGAGCAAATATTAAAATTCTAATACACAAATAATAATATGCTGAGACCAATATTAAACTCTTGGCTTATTAGTTTTATATCAAAATATGCCTAACATAAATTCTATCTAGCTAGACTAAGTAATTAAAATATAAATATTATACCTATATCCAACTGTGCTACTATTAATCAAATGTTATGATCTGGTAACTCTAATATTGAAATTGGTCGAATTCTTGAAGCTAAGCTTATTGTTTTAGTTTGCAACGAAACTACAAAACAATTTTAAAAAGTTTATTGTTTTTAAACAGATATGTTTTGATCATTGTTATGCCTTAAAACAACATTAGGTAACAGTATTGAGAAGATTTAATTAATAATAATTGATTTACTACCAACTAATACTACCAACCTTTTTTTATTATACCTATCTACTAACAATACTATAGTACCATAGCGCCTTATTCGCAATACCCATGTATTGTGGGTGTAGGTTAACTTACAGGAGACGTACGGACGTACGAGACGACAAATAATGTCAACACAAACGCTTTTTTGACAAAACCATTAAACACTAGCTTGAACTAGATGCACACAAATACATTCATCAGGTATGAGCATTGGCCGAACTTTTTTGGCAGAGGGGAACGCCTGCCAGTGGCGTCTCCTTTTGGTTTAATACTCAAAGGTTTAAAAAGACCTTATATACCGGTGCACCATAGGTACCTATTTAAAGAAATGGAATACTGCCCTTCGTGGAAAAACGGCGTGAGATTATATACTTAATTTATTTATTATTTATTTGGACGTTTTTCGGCTAATATAATAATGACGATATGTATGAGAAACTCATGTTTCTTTTTAATATCTCGCAACAGCGCCTGAACGGCGAGAAGGGTTCGTGCGGTACAGTGGCAGCGTGGGAAGGCAGTGCAGTACGGTGTAGGAAAGTCGACCTAACTTCGCCAACGTCACCGCCTGCATCAACGCCAGCTGTGCATCCCGCACCGTCCGCTCCGCTCACACCGCATACTCCGCACCTCGTCGGCGTCGAGCGGCGGCAAAGCATACTTCAGGTACCATTAGATTTCGCACAAAAGGGCCATATTACAAAAAAATACCCGAAAAGTGCGAGCCGGACTCGCCCACCGAAGGTCCGTAAAAATTTTTAGGTACATATTATGGGTAGTGCCCTTTTTGCCGACTTTCCTATTTTGCCGACTTTTTTGTCAAGTCATACTTCTATGGCCGATATGCCTTGATGATTGATTACGTACTTTACGTTCTACATTTTTTATTATTTATCTAGATAAATTTGGTTTAATTACAAATGTTTAGTTTTTTTATTTTTTCCTTGTATTTGTAGTATAAGACGATATTACTTGCCAAATTTAATATTTCTCTATCAACGGGAAATACCCTATAAATTTTAAATCCATTGAGTGTTTAAATATACGTTTTCCGTATCGTATTATTTATTCACGTTAGTAAGAACTTAGATTTTTTCACAGCTTATGGAGACTGTAGACTGTGCATATAGTTTCAATTTCAACTCGATAACTCCACGCAGATAAAGGGATCCAGAGATAAAGGGTCTTAAGAGACAGACATACAGAGAGACAGACTGATAACAAAGTGATCCTATAAGGCTTCCGTTTTTTTACTTTTGAGTTACAGAACCCTAAAAAGCAATTTTGTAATCAAAACAACAAACCTACATCAACGAAAAGCGAGCCATCTGCTTGAAGTTGGTTCCTTGTTTTGTATGAATTTCTTTTTTTTTTTCTAAAATACATAATTAACAAGTGACGACTTAACTTAATACAGGCCCTTTTGAGGCTTAGATACTTATCAGGCCAATACATGAATATCGCTAATTACAAAAAAAAAACACTAAGCTATAGCTCAGTGTAAATACCTCGAAATATAGAATATAATTTACTATGCTATAAATATTAGAGTGTGATAAACTTTCAGACAGATCGCTGTCTGAAAGTTTGTCTTGAATATCCTCCGAAACAGGTCAATGAATATCAATGCACATTAAAGGGATGAAAACAGAAGTTTCAACTTAAATTTTCATGATGTTTGTATTTTAAATAAGTCCTTAAACATTTTCAATTTATATTATGGTTTCTGCTGTTTGCTCTGCCTGTTATACCTTCTATTATACATATAAAGTTATATTTAGGGTGCCCATTATAAAATAGGTATAATATTATTTGTGTCACAATTTATTATTATTATATTATACATATTATGAGGAGGTAGGAAGAGGTATTCCATTTCTGGAAATACCCACGTTTCACCTGTATATTCTTGAGGCACAAACGCGATAGGAAACGCGACCTGCGGGTTTCCTCACGATGTTTTCCTTCACCGTCGAGCTAACGGTAAATATGTACACCTACCAAAGACGTTTAAAGAAAGTTTCTTCCAACCTCTATTTGGTACCTAAGTAAGTTTTTGAATAACTTATTGGTGAACATGGACGTCATGCCCTCGCCTGGATCAATAATGAAGCAACATACGAAAATACAAATCTTTCCTCTTTATAATATAATTAGTGTAGATAAAAAATAAGCGAAAAACTATTTTAATCGCTCTAATTATTTAATTTCAGGTCGCCTGGGTAGATGCCGACACAGGACAAGAAAGGGTATTATGGAGAGAGATAGACAAACTATCTCGCGTTGTTTTTCCCGCTCTTTTCCTACTGTTCGTCACCATGTATTGGCCTGTACTACTTTTAAAGACAAAAGCCTCTTCATAACGATAAGAAATAGCATATCGGTAGCCATTGCAGCAGTTGCGAGACGTGAAAGAACGCACAGTGGGATTGGATTACAATTTAAGTAATTAGTCCAGGCAATGAAGCGGATTTTTATGAAGACCCCAACATTAATTCCTCAGTCGATGAAACTTTGCAAGATTGTAGTAGGTATAATATGAGACAATACTTGCATAAAAAATCCAAAAAAAAACCTAACCGAAGTTAGGTATTTTTACTGAAATACTTATTTATTTGATATCTTTGTTGGGAAAAATGCTTCGTCAAAATTTTCTTCGCCAGCAATATTCATGTAAGTATGTTATCAAAGCTATATGCGAAATATCCAAAAAAATCTCCTGGTAGAAACAACAAAACTCAGACGTATATTATGTACCTTGCACGGGAAAATTGCTCAGTACATTTTTTTAACTGGAATGTCATTTATTAGTCGCTGTGGACTTACAATAGGAAAATCCAAAATAAAAACCGTCTTGCATATTATTTTCAGAAATTAGCAAATTATCGACCAAAAAAAAATTTTTTTTTTAGTACCTATAAAAACCTAACTTTGTTTAGGTTTTTTTTGGATTTTTTTATGCAAGTATTGTCTCATACTATATACTATACTACAATCCTGCAAAGTTTCGTCGACTGAGGAATTAATGTTATGGTCCACTACCTTTATTGCCTAGACTAAATTAGGTAACTTAGGTAGGTACCCGATAATGCCGACGCATAAACTTTAAAAAGGAAAGAGTATACTTTAAAAACTAATACACAACCAATATCAAATAGTGGGTAGGTACGCTTAAGATCAATTATGTGCACCAGCCTAAATATAGATATACGAAAAATCCATTCGGTTCTAGAACGTTTCTTTCTTGTTATGCGTATTTTATTTCAATATTTATTTTCTGCTTAAAAAAACTGAACATACATATTTAAGAAAGGGTTACTTCATTCTTTATGCATGACTAAGTTTTGTTTTAAAAGAGAGCAGTGATAGCCTTACGGTTAAGAGCCCGCTTCTCATGATAAAATCAGTGAGGCTCGGGTTTAATTCCTGTCATGTAACATCGAGTTTTTCCAAAACTTGAGTATATTCATCTGCATATTCATCACTAGCTCGACGGTGAAGGAAAACTTCGTGAGGAAACCCGCAGGTCTCAGAATTAATTCTGAGGCATGTGTAACAGACCCAATATTCTCTTGAAAAGTGGGTATTTCCAGAAATCTACTCCTACTCCCACGCCGATAAAAGGCGTGAGATTATTTATTTTATTTTTTATTTTATTTAAGTTTTGTTTAGAGTAAATCCTATCTAAATTATTTAGAAAACTACTCTTTGTATTATTTTGGTACATTGATTTCTTATGTAAGTATATAGAAGTAACGGCTTATACTTAGTTCGAAGCTACGTACAAAGAAACTCAAGAAACACGAAAGTTATTTAGAATTTACATTTTATCGACATCAAATGTCTTTGTTATAAAACCTGTAAGTACCTACATAATAGTGGACAAATCGAAGAAATGTACGGTATATAAGGTTATATTTCAAAATAGGATGAGCTGTAAGCTGTAAGGATTTAATGGTAATACAAAACTAATAGGTTTGAACGCCTGTACAAAATTATTAGCATTGGTCAAAAATAAAAGTTTGCCGACTTTAAAAAAAACAAAAGGCACAACCAATCTGTTTACAAAGGCATCGAAGAATGTTGTCTGTCGTACCCAAATCCATCTGTTTTTTAATAAAACTGAGCATTTTAAAAGTGTGTAATTGTTCTATAATAAAAGTCGGTATTAGATTTTATTTTTATTAATCGATATAAGATGTTACAAACTCGTTGAAATCCAAGTAATGAGAGAAATGTTAGTATGCTACTTCTACAATCGTAAGAAAAGTGATTCTTAAGATTTTTTCTTCCCTATTCTTGGAAGTAAGGTGCTTAACACGACCATCATGCCATTGTACACCGTGACCCGGAAGTATGCAATCAATAATTAACTGGAATATTTTCGGGTCTCCGTGTAGCGACACAATCATCAAGCTTTAATTCATTGTGATAGATATTATTAAAATTATGATGTTGTAAATATTCCAAAGTTTATAAAGAGTAAGTAATTAATTTGTACAAGGTGTAACAAAACCAACAAAACACCCAGAAACTTAAATGTAACTGCATCAACTAGGCAAATATTATGTAATTCTCCCCTATTGTAACTAATCAAAAACTGTTTTCGATATGAATATGTATTTAAATTACATAAGATGTTATTTTCTAATTATTTTCAAATATGTTTATTTTTACCTAGTTTATAAGTAAGTACCTCTTTAGTTTTAGTTTATATTGCTGTGCCCTATCCGGGTCTATGTTAACTATAAAACCTCTGTAAACATAGATAATGCAATAAATGATTGAGTATTGAGTATTGTTGGTGTTACGTTTTGGTGGAAAACCCACTTTCATTAAAACGTTTAGAAACTGAAGCGGCTGGTAAATATTTACGTTTTTTTTTTAAATTGGGTAAAATTGGGACCCTATTACTAAGACTTCGCTGTCTGTCTGTCACCAGGCTGTATTTTTTTTTTATGATAAAAAGGGCAAACGAGCAGACGGGTCACCTGGTGGTAAGTGACGTCCGTCGCCCATGGACACCTGCAATTCAAGAGTCACAACTGCGTTGCCGACCTTTGAGGTGGGAGTAGGGGGAGAGGAGGGGAGGGGAAGGGGGGATTGGGGCCTCCGGTTACCTCACTCACTCAACGAAACGCAATGCATAGCTTTACGCTGGTTTTCTGTGAGGCCGTGGTATCACTCCGGTCGAGCCGGCCCAAGCGTGCCGAAGCATGGCTCTAGACAGTTGACATTTTCACAGATTATGTATTTCTGTTGCCGTTGTACCAACAAATACTAAAAAACAGAATAAATTAAGGAGTGATCCCATACAACCAACGTGATTTTTTTGCCGTTTTTATAGGTAATGATATGGAACCCTTCGTGCGCGAGTCCGACTCGCACTTGGCCGGATTTCTTCCATTTTGGAAAAGTTCTTATCTCTCTTTTTACTTTTAAATTCATCAGTATTGCCACATTTCAGACGTAATCTAAGTGTAAGCTAGGTGTAAGGAATGTATAGTTAGTCCGAGGATACTCCGTGTTTATTAATGACATAAAAAAAACTGAGGTAATACTTGGTTACTCAGGGATTAACTACTTCTAGCGTAACGTCTGATTATCCTAGGAATAGGCCATTTTTATTAATAAGACCATAAGAGTTTAACATAGTTGTAAACTTTATCAAAAACATAAAATTTGTCAAATCTTTACCTTGATGTTATCTTCTTTGACTTGTTTTGAAAGGAAATTCCATAGTGTAAAATAAGAGGATAATGATCTTATTGGAATAATTTGTATTTTGGTAAAGAAACTTCAAAATTATTTAAGTTTGTAGATAACCTGTATATTCTTACAGGTAATAAATATTTTCTTAGAATAAGATAAAAGTTTTGTTGCACCATGTACAAATAACAATATTTTCACACTAGATGTAAGTATAAACTTTTGCTATTTAAAAAATAGGCTTATAGTTTCCAGAATAAATTACCAACAGATGTTTTTATAATACCTAGTGGATCTGTAATGGAAAATACCTACACGTGTATTTTGTTTGATCACTGTTTGAGATAAATAAATTGTTAAAAAAATTATCACAAACAATTGTTGTTTATTTTATTTCAACTAAGCCGAAATCTGTTCTTGACTCTAAATTCAGTTTTTCCTAGAGATTTGAGACCTTCGGGTTTCAATTCAACTTAAATACTACGAATTTGATCAAAGTCGTTAACGACGTTTTCAACAACGTCTGTTAAAATATTATATTGTACCTACTTATAATAAATTTTACATGAGCCACGCGGCTTCGCCCGCTTCATTAAAATATTCAATAAATGTACTTAATTTTAGGAGCTTTCTACAACATGTAACAGAATAAGCGCAATTCCTGAAATTAGTTTGTTCACTATCGACTATCACTATCACTTAATATATTTCAGGTATTTTTTAATATGTGTTAAATTTTCCGAAAAATTAATAAGCATAGCTGAATTCAGTGCTATATATGGAAATCGTGCTATTATTGATCGATATTTAAGAAAATTGGTTAGACACAAATAAAGTTCGATTGCATCATATTTTTTTGATATCAATATACTAATTGGGGTGTATGAGGAATTAAATTAAATTAAATGAGGAATTAAATTGCGCTTTTTCTGTTACACGTTGTATACAATTGGAAGAATTTTCAGAATCCAGTCCTCCTAAAAATAAGTAGGTGCAAAATTCTACAAAAAACTATATAGGTACAATAAATAAAACGTAGATACCAGATATCTATAGATATAGTTTCACAAAATTTTAATATCTTCATATACCTACTATACTAATACTTCTATACTTATACCTACTATACTAATATTATAAAGAGGAAAGAGTTGTATTTTTGTATGTTTGTTACGAATAAACTCAAAAACTACTTCACCGGTTTTAAAAAAACTTTTAACCATGGAAAGCTTAGAAAAACCTTGAACACATAGACTATATTTTATTCCCGTATTCCCACGGGAACGGGAACTACGTGGGTGAAACCGCGCAGAACCGCTAGTGACGAGAATATTGTAGCGATTCCTGAAAAAGTCTCAAGACTAAAAAAGTACGATTAAAGAAGAAACATCAAGACCATTGCATCTGTTCATTAAAAAGGAAGAAGGAAAAAATCAACCAAAGTTTATTTTTAATTAAAAATGCTGCCTCGTGCATTTTATAAGATGTTGAGTTTCAACGGGTTTTATAACCTACTTTTCAGTCAATAAGACTCCACAAGGAATTAGGGAAGCTTTATTTATATAATAAAAACCGGCGCGTGTGTCGGATTCGCACACAGTCGGGTTCAGAACAATATTTTAGAGAAAAAAAACCTTTGTTGTGTGGTATGTCTTCTTGCCTTTAATTATTATCTTCCCATTATACAATAATACTGTGAAAATTTCTGATCTACCTATACGCTTCATGAGATACAGCCCACTTATAGAAAGGTGATGGACGGTCGACAGACAAACGAAAGGACAGCGGAGACTTAGTATATAGCTGTTGGCACTATTTGGATACGGAACCATAAAAACATACTTCGAGAAAGCAGGGCCAGTGGAAAAATAACATTATTGTGGACCCTAGTTAATTTGTTCTTTAATGATCTTACTATTGTCTAAATACACATAATTGGCTAGAAATTGGATGCTGAATATCCGTCACGTAAGTATCTCGTATGTATCTATTTACCAAAAACCGTGTCACGGCCGTGGAAGACAATGAGTCATACTTCACGAGCGGTGAACACTCGGCAGAGCGAAACAAGAATAAATTGTGCTTTCGCTCTCCGACGCACAACCCGGGGTGACTAGTAATCTGGAAAAGGTATTCCCAAACTGCTTTTGAGATTGACTGTATGTATATAGATCTATTTAGAATCATCGAATGTATAAAATAATAACAACGACCTACAAACATTCAAGAAGCGAGCGTACTTCCCACCTCAAAAGCCGGCGACGTAGTTGTGACTCTCGAGTTGCAGGTGTCCATGGGCGACGGTAGTCACTTACCATCAGGTGACCCGTCTATTCATTTGCCTCCTATACTATGAGTACCTACAAAAACCCACTTACTAAGCTTTATCCTTAAAGTGGTCGCCACCTCCAGAGGTATTCCGTTAATGGAAAAACCCACTTTGGACTCGTATTTTGGATCCATAAACGTGTCTCTGGGGCATATGTTATGGCATGTGCCTTAGAAATAATTCTGGGGTTTCCGGGTTTCCTTACAATGTTTTCCTTAACCAGTGATCAGTAAGCGTTAGTAATCAAAATGCACCTACGTAAATATTATGGACAATTATTATTATTGATGACCTAAAATAACTGCAAGTTTTCGTTGCACTAGATAGTCAACTAACTACCTATTTTTCACTAAATCTTTATGTAAGTATATCCTATCTTATACATAATATATAGAATGATAAACTGACTGACTGATTGGTGATGTATCAACGCACAGCCTAAGCCGCTGGGTCTAGAGACTTGAAATTTTGCACATAGATAGCTTATACAGTGTAGGCATCCACTAAGAAAGGATTTTGCAAAATTCAACCCCTAAGGGGGTGAAATAAAAGTGCGCGAGCGAAGCCGCGAGTAAAAGCTAGTATCTTTGTAAACCTGTATACCTACTTATTTTTTAAACGGATGGTGTACGCTTGCACAGCCATTAAAATGAAATTGTAGAGTGTTGAAACAGCATTCATTAAAAACTGGAAAGCTTTATTTAAAATATGTCCGGGCTGGATTTAATTTCAGGCGTACATAATTTAAATTTTAGCACCAAGTAATAAAGCTTTTTACATCACACGTCCTAATGTTTTAGGCGCCTATCACACTGGAAAGCTTCCCGCTCCGGTGTGCGTGCGACGAAGCGACGAACGTGCGTAGAAGTCTCAAGAAATTGCGCCCGCGTAGTGTGTCGTAGCGCGGCACGAGCCTAATGGTGCCATCTAGAATTAAGATTGGTAAAAACTGCACCTTACCCGTATCGTGAGTCGTGGTGAAAGTGCTTATTCTCTTTCTAAACCTAGTATTTAAATGTATGAAAGAGATAGCTTAACGACACACCGCGCGGAAGTAATGTAGTTTTTACCTACTTCAAACTGCACTGTACACCAGTCGGGCTCTGTCAAAAAATTGTGTCTCCTGTTTTGTCTCGCTCTTTTTCGTCGACTTAAACCTTGTCAGTTGTCAAGGCGCTCATAGCTCAGAGAGTGTTGCGGAGCTGCACCTGTGTAGATTGTGTCTTAAAGTTTGTGTGAAAACAAGCACAATATACAATATGTAACAGAACAAGCTTGAGCTTGTTCTGTTACATATTGTATATTGTCGATACAAAACAAACTAATTTCAGGAATTGATTCCTGAAATTAGTTTGTTTTGTATCGACTGCTTCATCGATTTGATCGATTTTTTCCGAAAAATTAATTATCATAACTGAATTTGGCTCCGGCTAGATGGGATGACGATCTGCGAAAGGCTGCAGGTAGATGCTGGATACGTCAAGCTAAGACAGGGCACTATGGCGCTCATTGGGGAGGCCTATGTCCAGCAGTGGAGTCCAGAGTCCAGAAGTGTAAGCTGATGATGATGATGATGATGATAACTGTATTTAAGGCTAACTATGGAAACCGTACTATTATTGATCTTGAAATTTGGTTAGACAAAAATAAGTATGAATGCATCATTTAAAAAAAAAATATATACTAATTGGGGTGTATGAGAAATTGCGCTTATTCTCTGACGCGTTGCACACACACTGACAACTAGAGATGAAACGGATAGTAGTTTGGCCGGATACCAGATACCGGATATTCGGCAAGCTACTAGGCCGGAGCGCCGAATATCCGGCTGCCGGATATCCGGTGTTTTATTGCGTTGACGCGATCAGTTTGATTTGAATATTGGCGCGGTGAACGAGATCGGAAATATTCAGGCGCATTCGGGTCGCACGTAAGCGGAGATCGGGTCGACTCGGGGGCGGTCGAGTGTTATCGCGCTTGTCAGTTTGTTTTTGTTTCTCAGTTCGTTTGTTGTTTATTTCATTGTTTATCACTTGTCGTCTTGATTTTATGTTTGAATTCTGATAGATTTCGAAGCTATCATTAACATAATATAGATTAAAAAAAAATGTCATCATCAATAACACGATCGCCAATATGGCAATATTTTGATTTAAACAGTGACGATAACAAGTACGCGGTATGTTTATTGTGTATGTTTATAACCTATTGGAGTATGATTTGACTTGTGTAAAATAATTAGATTTTTTAAAATTTTACCATCCGGTATCCGGCCGGATACTGTGTTACTATCCGGTATCCGGCCGGATAGTGAAAAAGGATGGTTACCGGATATCCGTTTCATCTCTACTGACAACACACCCTGGAGCGTGATGCGGCACTCTCTTATTGAGATTTCTCTTACAAATAACGCCAGAACCGCAACGCCGCATTACGCTCCGGTGTGCTGTTCTATGTGACATACGCCTTAGTCGTGGTAGTACATATTCTAAAATGAGTCTAAAAGTAGTTACTCGATGGTGGAAATAAAGTTAATATACCAAGGTATGAGTTACCATTTTTATTTTGACAGTAACAATAACAAAGTTGGTTATTTGGTTGTCATTATTTTGACCCGACCATACCGGTACGAAGGTACTTGACAGGCTGTTGGATGCGCAGCTGGAAAATTATCTCATTCTGCACGACGGACAGTTCAAGTTTCGAGCCGGGCTGTCCACAGAAAGTGCCATCCTTGCACTTAAGAATACTGTCCAGTATTACACAGAGCGTCGTACTCCGGTGTATGCGTGTTTTTTGGACTTGTCCAAAGAATTCGACACCGTATCGTACGATGTACTCTGGACCAAGCTGCGACAGAAGGGTGTAACTGAAAACGAAGTGAGATGGGCCGGTGAGCTCTCTGAACCGTACAGATTGGAGTGCGGGGTGAGGCAGGGGGGGGTCACCTCACCCAAGCTCTTCAATCTGTACGTAAACGACCTGATCGAGGGGCTGAGCGACAAGCGTGTCGGCTGTTACGTGGATGATGTGTGTGTTAACAACATCAGCTACGCGGACGACATGGTGCTGCTCAGTCCATCGGTCCGTGCGTTGAGAGAGCTCCTTCGCACATGCGAAGAATATACCTCTGCACATGGCTTGACGTAATTATAATGTTAAAAAGAGCGAGTTCTTGGTCTTTAAGGCCGTCGGAGGCAGGTGTCCGGATACTATACCTCCCATCAAGCTCAGAGCTCCAACGAGTGTATCAATTTAAATATCTTGGGCACTACGTTACTGACGACCTTAAGGACCAAGTAGATATTGAGAGGGAGCGCAGGCCGATGGCGGTTCGCTGTAACATGTTGGCGCGCAGGTTTACCGCTGTAGTATCCAAGTCAAGATAACATTATTTAAAGCTTACTTCCAGGTATTCTACACGTGCAGCCTGTGGTCCAGCGTGACGCAGCGGGCCGTCAGCACGCTGCGCGTTCAGTATAACAATGGCTTCAGGATGCTGACGGGGCTGCCCCGCTTCTGCAGCGCATCTATCATGTTTGCGGAAGCGCACACTGATGACTTTTATGCCATCATGCGCAAGCGCGCCGCCTCGATGCTCTGCAGACTGCGGGCCAGCTCCAACTCCATCCTGAGGGTCATTGCCGGGAGGTACGATGCGCTCATTGTGCGGAACTGTGTGAGGGTACTTACCACACCAGACACATGACCCCCACTGGCCATATTTTTGCCGCTTTATTAGTTTATACTTTTTATTGTTTGATTTATTAATTTATATTATTACTAACATAGGATAAGCACATTGTTACTAACACAATAGGGTCTAAGTTACCTGAATAAAGTCATATTATTATTATTATTATACCAGGAGCTGGAATCATTAAAACTATTTTAAAAACACTAGCTACCCTTCTTCTGGTGAATTCGGGTGAAAAAAAAAATATCTAAGGCCCGTATTACAGAATGATGCTCCAGCAAAGCTCAACTCCGTTTGATGATATTAGAAAGCGATGTCGCTATAAGGGTCGCATAAAGCTGTCCTTTTTTAATTGCGCTCAATCAGAGTTTTATGCATGATGTTAGATAATATGGGCCTTAGATCCTCCGGAGATGTTTACACCTCTCACTTCAAAATAAGTTCAAACGGATTAGTTTTTCTTTTATAACATCACCAACACAGTGTCACTCACACTATACACTGCGCTAAACAAGTAATTTATGAACATGGTTTTAGAATTTATTAGAGGTTGAGTTTGTACCAAACATGTTATTAAGTAAGTCTATATTCTGATCTAAGACAAGGTCCTAATTTAGGTTATTAGGTAAAGGTATTTTATTTTAAGGTGGTTTGGACGAATTATTCACGTACCGGTACAGACCTAATCATATCTACGAAAAAATGTCATACTGTTATGGTACAATAAATAGAAAAACATTACCATCATCTAGTTGCAGTCGAGTGAATGGTAATAAACTATGAAATATCCGTGAAAAATAGGTACCGTAGGTAGACACTTTTTATATAACATAAAAATGAAAGCATTATGAAATTTGCTAATGCCCACAATACTTCGGCATGACGATGACACGGGTCAACCACAGACAACAGTAAAATAGTGTTGTTTTTTATTAGTACTCTGAGTTGAGTCTCTCTAAAGGATAGTATCCCAAACGAGGTTATCTCTCCAAGAACAAAGATGGTTGACATGACATAGCTCAAAGGTTAGCAAGCTGAAGTGGCAGTGGGCCGGTCACATCTGCCGAAGAACCGACAAAAATTTGGGGCAAACGTGTACCTACTAGAGTGGATCAAGAAAGGTACTCTGTAGAGTGGATGCATTTGGGTAACCACAGATCGAGCGACGATCTGCGCAATGTAGCTGGAAAAGACTGGATGAGAAGATTTAGGGAACAGACTCAGTGGCGCATATTGGGAGAGACCTACGTCCACGGACCACCTCATACTGTCAAATAAATATGCAAGTACTTAGATTACTTAGATAAACCCGGCTGTACGCACTGAAGCACTTCCTCCTTATGGAACAGTCGGGCAAATACCGAACTATATAATGAATGAAAATATTTTCTTATAACCTATTCAGAAAATCCTCCAAAATGGAAATGTAAAACTGAAAGGAATTGCCAATCACAATATTAATAAGCAATACTATTTCATAGACATTTTTATATTTCGTACAGTACAGCCTATAGACTACATTTACTTCTTTTAAAGTATTTACCTACCTACATCGTGCTTAAGAATAATGTTACCCTAATCTTGGGTGAAGTCAAGTAATACTGTCGCATTTTTAATAAATATTAGTTATTTAATACTTAGGATTTCATTTCTAGTTTGATTTCGTAGAGCTGCAGAGTTCTATTCTCGTAGATTTTGAAATAGTGGATCCCAAACTCGCAACAATAAATAAATCATCATTATATTTTCGTCATATCGGAAGAAACGGCACTTAGCATAAAAGGCCTATAGCCTCTCTCAGCGCAGATAAGATAGTACCTATTCCAGATAATACTATCACAATATTAAATCACGTTTCCAATTTATTTATTATAGATTTGTCACGTTTTTATCGATAAACATTGATGACACATGTAGATGAATACTTTTTAAGATTAGCGGTGGTCGGTGGACCAAGCATATCACTACATCAACATAGTATAAAACAAAGTCGCTTTCTCTATCCCTATATCCCTATGTATGCTTAAATGTTTGCTACGCAACGGATTTTGACGCGGTTTTTTTAATAGATAGAGTTATTCGAGGGGAAAGGTTTTAGTATTAGCATTGCACCCGTGCGAAGCCGGGACGGGTCGCTAGTACTTAAAAGAATACGTTTTAGGTACTTACATCGAAAGGAAGAAAGGAGAACCCTTCGTTGTCCGTCTGTCCCTCTCTTGGTGTGTCAAGGCCCTTTTTCTCAGGAGCTCCTGGAGGTACCAATTTAAAATTAAGATCAAATACTTGTAACGTTGCACTTACATGTTTTAGTAAGTCAACTTAATTTAACTTAAAACTACAATTAAAACATTAAAAACGACTTAAAATTAACTTC
This sequence comes from Ethmia dodecea, assembly GCA_963855545.1. Taxonomy (NCBI): domain Eukaryota; kingdom Metazoa; phylum Arthropoda; class Insecta; order Lepidoptera; family Depressariidae; genus Ethmia; species Ethmia dodecea. The sequence goes on from OY979442.1 coordinate 13,051,225, forward strand.
TTATACTAACTTACTACTTAATTTAAAACAATAAATTATTAAATACAAAATATAAAAGTTTAATAAAATTAAAAGCAATGATTTAAGTTAACACTTGTGTTGCGCGACAGTACCGGTGGTCGCGTATCGTTCTCCTATTGGTCAAGGTTTGATCTTTTGTTCTCGTGGAAGCTTCGAGATGCGCCTTCGAACGTTCTTTCGAATTTGCCATTTCACGGCTAGAACCTTGTTGGTGCGTTCACGGGCTTCGCTCCGTGTCGTCTTACGCGCTGGCACAGTTATCTACAATACACTTTTCTTTATTTTAAATTCTGGTGTTAGGGCAGTCGTTCCCTAATTTCCAACGTTTATTTTTAATAGTAATTAACAATAAAAGTGATATCTCGCACCCCGATAGGGTAAGTGTTTGAACAAGTGTTGTTAGCATTAAGTTAGTGCTTCTAAAAGGCCTACTAGCCCTAGCTTTCTTAAAATTGTTATTATTTACTTTCTTGGCACAGTAATATGCTTAACATAAAGCGCTTAATAAATTATGGTTATTTCCTAGCGACTTAGTCTCTAAATTTTATAAATTATTATTTTTTTAAAAGTACCTTCGGTGCGCGAAGCGTTCCGATCTGTGATATATTATTATAATGCTTAGCTTTCGCAAATTAATATTGAATGTAGTCTTATTTTTACAAGCTAGTATTTTAACCGCTTATAGTTTTTTCATTTGTACCTCCGTTCTGATAGTGAACACACACCAACTGCTTCCGGTTTCACCCTGACATTAAGGCATATCTACAGGGTTCACTATCAGCGGAGGAGGATAATCTTCATTTTTACTTACTGTGACGTTTTTCACAGGGTGTCACTTTTACCCTGAAATTTGGGAAGAGTTAAAAGGCCGACGAGAGCTAACCCCAATACTACCGTCGTCTCCGTTTCCATCTGAAGATCTCCCCGTTGCCGTTTTGAAGATTAACCGTCCCTTCGCCTTCATCAGGGGAGTACCACCACTGCGACGGCAAAACCAGTTTTCGGCTTCACCCACGACCCTTGTTATATCTGATAATATATTTTTATTTAATTGTTGACTTCAGTTTTATTATTTAACCCACGTCCTGGGGACTGAACGTCACATACTAAGGCCTGCAATCTCTTGGAGAGCCAATATTTTTTGCGATTACAAACTTAAATTTTGCAGTTGTTAAACTGACCGCAACTTAGTGGATGTATGGAAACAAAAGTTTATCGATGTGAAATTTAAGTTTGTTTGTTTGTTCACTCAATCCAGTTTATCTTTTCGTGACAGCAATAATAAAAATAACAAACTAGGTAGGTGGCTAGCATACAGACTGGAATCGATGGGTACATTTCTAAGCCATTGACAGTTCAGTGTGCTGCTGGAAATAGGTCTTATGAGTAGATTTAATATTTTTACGAGTGATTTTTTAGTACGCAAGTCATTAGGTAGATTATTAATCAGGCGAGGAACCAGATACGAAATCTCCGCTCGCTGCGCCGTAGGTATTGTTTGCGCTAGTCGTACGCAACCGGTTTTGAGCGACAGCCCGCGTGTATACAGGATGTTGAATCACTTCTCTTAAGTTATCATTAAAAAAATGTTCTTTAAGTAGCATATATTTTAGTTGTGTAAAGATAAAGGTAAGATTTTGCAGTGGTTGAAGAGTAGAAGTTCGTCACTTTGAAATTGATATTTATTTTTAGTGGATACAATATTTTTAAGAATTTTTACTTGAAGTTTATATATTTGATTTAGATAAGACTTGTATGTACGACCGTAGCTGCTGAGTCCATATTGTATGTATGATTCAGCTACTGAGTGATACAACATTAACTTTACTTTGAACGGTATACGGTTTTTAAGAATGACAATATTAGCCAAAAAATGTCTCAATTTATTGCAAACATGTTCGATATGTTTGCTCCAATTAAATTTGCTATCGATTTCCACTCCTAGATACTTTTGAGAACCTCTAAATGAGGACAAGTACATGTCCCATTATCACATCGAGTAGGCCGCTATGGTTAAGTGCCGCAATATTTTTGATAGGAGAGCGTTTTAGGTATGGAGATTTTATGACTAAGAGTTTGGTTTTATTAGCATTTAGAACCAAGCCAGCGTCATGGCACCATCTCAATAAGGCATTTAGATCCGATTGCAAAAGGTCACAGGTTTTTTGGGGGTGTTTGTCAGCGATTACCAGACAGGTAGATATCGTCCGCAAACTGGTAACATGTGCAGTTTTTGATATAGTAATTCATGACGTTTATGTGCCCTCCGTGACTTTGATTGGTTCACTCAGTGTACCATCAATTTAAACAGTGAACTTCCTGTTTTGAAGGTAGTTTTTGCACCAGCTACACAATGGACCACGTATTCCACTCTGGTCCAATTTATTGATTAATTGCTTGTGATCCAGGGTGTCAAAGGCACGCGAAAAGTCAACAAAAAGGGCGAGTACAACAGTTTTCTGGTTTCATTTATCATTCACTATATCAGTGAATTTTGATAAAAGGTCAGATGCACCTTTTCCCGATTGAAAGCCGAACTGATTTTGGTAGATGACTTCATGTTTTTTGTAAAATCTATGTATCTGTTGGCATACGTATTTTTCTATTATTTTGTCAATAGAAGAGAGTAATGTGATTGGGCGATAATTGGTGTAGTTATCTCTTTTACCTTTTTTATAAACTGGTCTTACACATACAATTTTTAAGTCATTGGGGTATAGACCTGATTTCACACTGCAATTGATGACGTTAGCAATGGTTTTAGAAGAAATTTATACGAAACCCACGGCGATTACCTATATTAAATAGCACCGATCGGCCAAAAATGTTTTATTGCCCAAAAATAAAGGACGTTTATTATGAAGTAAAATTTTTGAGGCATCGAGTAATTAAAGAAAATTGAGAAATAATTTGAAGGTCAGTAACCCCTCTTTAAAGGGATACCATAAAAATGTTGAATGTTAAAATTTATCAAATTTATTTAATTAAGATATTTATTCTCGATATTATGAAAAGGTGGACTAAAGACCAAGGTCGCAAGTAACCGGTGCCAGCAGTAAGTTGCCATTCGTTGTAAGGGGGAGGCCTTTGTTCAACAGTGGACGTCTTCCGGCTGATGATTATATTAAAAATCATTTAGTTAGATTACGAAGATATAGTAGGTATCAATACTCTCATTTTATAAGTGCCGAACAGCCTATTAATAATCTTTACTTGTTTATGGATATAGGAAACTTGGAACTATCATCAGTTAGCTATTTGATTCGAAAACTCAGTAGTGTTTGTAAGGAAATAAACATTTCTTTGATTAATGTACCTACATGATACTAGTTTTTTTTTAAAGATCATTTTCGTATTAACGAAAAACCACAAACCCACTCATGGATGACAAAAAAGTAATTATTTTCCATCTGCGTGGAATTTCCTGTAAACAGATGACTCGTTTTACCTGCACCTATTACGAGTATTAAAACGGTGACACTGTGTGGTTGATAGATTACTATTACATATTATTGTACAAAATAATTTAATAAGAAAGGTAAAATAAAAACCGGACTATAAAAGCGGAGATATTTTTTGCAGACGTATGCTGATGATTAATCTTTTACTCTAATCGTTAGATGTAATAGGTAATCTAGTTCGTCCTGTAGTTTTTGAGTTTATTCGTAACAAACATACAAAACTACAAACATACAAATCTTTCCTCTTTATATTAATATATAGAAGTATAGATGTAGAATCTCACCCTATTTTTATATAGGTAACTAAAAGAATTACCTTTTATATACCCAAGGGGATAAAATATTAGATTATATAGTCCATTTCTGGAAATACCCACCAGTATATTCTTTGGCCCCCTCAACGTTATATTTTATACGAGTACTTTATAAGGATGCCTCTCATACATTTTGCAACATGTCAGACCAGATCCGGGGTCAAGTTAGTGTATTACATCTACATGATAACTCGATTTTAAAGGAAAGCGTCTTGAGGAAACCCACAGGCCACCGAACTGGCTCTGAAGTATGAGTAACAGAAGACTTAGCCCCTTTTCACACGTTCCGGTTTCCGCCGGTCCGGCGGGCGGCGAAGTATATAGCCATGTACGTTCGCTTTCATACGTACCGGCGGGCAACCGGGCAATCGGCCATACATTTCGCCGCCGGACCGGACCGCCGGACCGGCGGAAACCGGTACGTGTGAAAAGGGGCTTACACGGCGATGGGCTAACCCACAGATCTGATTACATTGTCTAAAATGCTGCCGACCTCTTATAGATCAAAGAAGACGTTCCATTTTGGGCCTGCACATTGTACACCAGCGTGAAAGATAGAGAAAAATCTAGTGATTATCAGAAAAATATTTTAACAATCATTTCCATTTATGTAACTTGCCCAAAAATTAATTAAAATTCAATGGATCCGCATGAAATCATATTGAAATAATACTATTTGTAACTTCTTAAACCCAATTTCCATGTTATTGTGAATTATTCCGACAAACATGTGAATTGTTTTTTTTCGGTCGCTGCGATGTTAGTTTAAGTTTATTGTACAACGAAACCAGACAAATATGAGCAAAATCATGAATAAGACTATAATTATTTTATTTAAAAAACTTTCAGTTTCCATACATTTATTCTCGTCTCCTTTGTAGTTTTTTTTTAAATGCTCACTCTTCTTATCCCCAGAGGGGTAGGTAGATGTTGCCATTTCTGCAAATACCTACCTACGTTTTACCAGTACATTCCTTGAATCACTAAACGTGACAGGTGGTGATCCCATCACCGGACCGGGACGCTGTTACACATGTCTCAGAATTCATTTTTCCTCACGATGTTTTCCTTCACTGTCGAGCTAGTGATAAGTAGGCAACCTTTTGAAAAACGCATTGATGCATGACCTAGCCAAGATTCGTACCCGGGTATCACGGTTAAAAAGCGGGCTTTTTGACCACAGGGCTATCTCTGCTTATTTTCCATACAAATTCATGGTCCGTACTTAGTTGAAAGGGCTTCATAAATATCGAATTCAATTTAATACCCTATGTAATAAAAATACAATTTCTGTATCTCGGTAAAATATATTTTTAAAATTAATGGGAGTAAAAAAAAACGAAAAATGCATACAAGTATTCCATTTTTGGGTCCAGTTTTATTTCAAATTGAGGATATTAAGCTATTAACTCCCATCAAATACACAACATTGACTTTGGATATTAACACTTTAGTGACAAAAATACGAAAATGCTAATATTTCACAAAGTATGATCCACCTATTGTTTATATTAATACAACTTGTATTGAACATTAGCAATTAGTACCCGATTTATACTTTTCTTAAGTATTAGCCACTTCAGTTTTACGCTGCCACTATTGGGTAGAAAAATGCAAGTGACTTGTTATAACACTACCCTCATAATCGCGAACGAAGTTGACAGGTATAGCCAAAGCACAGTATAATAAATAGTACTAGCGTCCAAAGTAAGCAAACTTACTCGCTTGCCATCGCGTTCTGAGGCCTCGGACTACACGGCCTATTGAGAAATCGGAGGTGACTATTAATTGTTGTAGAAGTAGTAAAATGTCAAGAAAGGGTCTTTGGTTTCACTTCTAGTTGATACGAGTTACGAGTACGAGTAGATTGAGTCTTCATGTTTCACTGTTTTATAAGTTAATTCTCATTGTAAAAGTAAATGTTATCAGAACAATGTATTAGCATCGAAACTAGTCAATCAATTACGTCAATTGCAACATTACTTCTTTAATTAGTCTGTCATTTTTAGTAATTGTAACTTAACTGCAGCTCTTATTAATCACTAGCAGGCGCCCAGAGGCACTGCCAGAGCGTAAACAGATTTTTTCCGTTTTGGAAATTTCCTTTAATCCTATCTTCTCTATTATTTAGTTTTTTCTTTACTTAGACATTTGATAAAGTCATCAACACCACAGTAAAAAACCATTATCACCTAAAAGAAGAAGAAATTTCGTAATGTGTGAGTTCCGCTCAATGAGCGCTGGGTTCTCGTGGGGGGTTATGGCTCATACTTCCCATGTCTCAAGAAAGACCGCTACAGACTCGTGGTCTCCCTGTAATGTTCCCCCGGGGGGAAAACGAGGCATTCGCATTCGCTTGTGTCCCCCCGATTCACTCTTGACGAGTTGTAAGGAATATGACGAGACCAGTAATTAAATGGGCTCCGTGCGTCAGTACTCCCATCGACGCGTCGGTGAGTTTCAATGCCATTGAAGCTCATGGTAAAACGGTGTAATACTGGCCGTGTTACTCGTATCGATCTTAATATTTAAATTTAGAACTATCATGTTTGTCTTCTTGTTACTCTTCCGAATCTATATGGCTATTTTTCTAACACATAAAATATTCATAGCGTTTACGTGGCGTTTATTTTACCAGCAACTCCCACACTGAATTAGTGATGATGATGAGTCAGTGTTTCGGTTTTATAAGTACATCTGTATAAGTTTATATTTATAAAACAGTACTTTTCGTGTGGCTAGGAAGGTTAAGTAAGTAGATAATAATAATAATTGCAGTCTTGTTCGTATACCTAAGGTATTTCTTTAGGTGCGGTCCCGAGTCGGTTAACTGAACGGCCCTGACCAACATTCATGTGACATTAGTGACTAAATTACTCATTTACGTTCGAAGCTATTGGTTCTATTTTTTACTTCTTTTAATTACGCTGTTTTCAGGTTACCGTCACGTAAATTCATGAGGTGGTTTATTCTCTACTATACTTTACCTATCGTAATGGTACAGTTTCTGCTATTTTGATGAAGTTGTATCATAATTTCCCACAGGCAGGATAAATAATTTCAAATGAATAAGTAAAGTTAAAGTTTTATTTGGTTTTACGGAGGTTTAAATTTCCGAATTCGCATCCAAATATCAAATGATTTCGTGGGTGATATGTCAAAATCTCATCTGAAACCTTCATTCTCCAATTTCGAAATAACGTGAGGTTAATAATTTCTCATATTGTACAAAAAATCTTAAAGTTGGGAAAGCGACGAACGAAACATGCCGAAAATGGACCTGAGTCAATACCAAGTTGACAAGCCATCGCATTTCTTCTTTTTTCAACACAATTTCTCCTGCCACGCCACTTCGAATGTCAGTGAACCCAAAACCAACCTGTAATCGGTCGCCGTCAAGCCTCCGTACAACCAATCACATAAGTAGTTAATAAGCCAATAATAATTACAAGAGCCCTGTAAAAACCCAACCAGATTATTAGGTACTCCCTCCCCCCTTTTCGGCAAGAACTAATGAAGGCAGCAGTGGCGTTGCGAGAATTTTTAGGGGTCTATGAAAAGTGGGTGGTATCGAGGTCCTGCGTCGGCGCCGATTTCGCAAAACCTCGAAGCAGTGTTGGATCGACCGTCAAAAGAGACACGCGACTGATGCGCGAGTGCGGTCGCAGTTAGTTCCCGAACTATACCTCGGTGCGCATTTGCGCAATTCGTTTTGCGTTTGAAAGTGATGTGTTTGTACAAAGGGCTGACTTGCAAGTGAAGGGATCTCTAAAGTAAGTCTGTCATTGCATAATTCTTGACATATTTGTCCGTAACAAAACTTTGTTTGCTGTGTTTTTTGTTAGCTTGTACGAACAGTCCGTAACTTTGTTTCGTAGTTTGAAGCCCAGTTTTTGCCATGAAATTAACAACAGTAATGATTTATTGAATGTCAAACAGTTTATCGGGGATTTTTTTTAAATCGATTTAAAGAGTAAGTGGGTTGTGTATTTCCAATAGTAAAATTATTCGTTTTAAAATTAATAAGATTGTTAAAAAACATTTATTCGCAACGTATATTTTCATAAGTATTTTACGAGACAGATCAACAATCGGTACCTAGCGAAAGCGCATTGCATTTAGGTAATGGTATGGTATGATCGCAGGCTTATTTTCGCAACTCGAAGCATTTTTAATACCTTCCTATTACTTCTCAATGTTTGAGACGTAAACTTTAAAAACTTTGTATATAAAATTTCATGGTATCAAATTTTGCAAACTGTATAAAAAGCAATGTTCTTGAATATTAAAAAACAACGAATTATAAATACAAGCTAGGTACCTATTAGAACGGAAAATATTTTTAAAGTTCTTAAATAATAAGAGTTACCTACCGTATTTACATACCTATAGAATCTACTCGTATTTTATTATAAAAACAAGAGAACGGAAAAACGAGATGGTTACAGAATCTCGATTACGGATTCATCTAACTAAAGAACTGCAATTTAGAATGAACAATGGCTTGAAATATGTATGTAGGTCTGCTAATTTAGGATTTTGCCCTCGATTATAATATCAACAGAACTGAAAATCCGACTAAGTGCGGGTAGGATGCGCGCATGAAGGGTTCCGTACCATTATCTATAAAAACTGCAAAAAATAACGTTTGTTGTATTTTTTTTATTTATTTTTTATTCTGGTTTCTAGTAGGTACCTAGTTCTTATTATAACGGCAACAGAAATACATCATCTCTGAAAATTTCAACTGTCTAACCATAACGGTTCTTGAGATACAGCATGGTGACAGACAGACAGGATGGACGGACAGCGGAGTCTTACTAATAGGGTCCCGTTTTACTATTTGGGTACGGATCCCTAAAAATGGGACCATCATCACAAAATCTCAGAAACCTCCTAAGTTACTACAGTCAAGAGCTTGTGTAAAGCTTCATGTGCCCTTGAATGTACGCCGACGTCGCGGGCGGGACCCGAAATTTATTTAAATAAACGAAGAAATTTACTAGCTGACTGACAAATCGATCAACGCCAAGTGGAAACTGCTGGGTCTAGGACCATGAAATTTTGCATTGACTTTCCTTAAATGACGTAAGTTAGCACTATAAGAACGGATTTTTGGAAATTCCCACCGGAAAGCGAAAAAACCGATTCAAAGTGTACCTATATAAAAAGTTGTGTTAAGTGAAATTACCCATAACTAAAATACTCATAATTAGTAAAGATTGAAACGGTATTTTATTGCAAGATTTTTTATTATAAGGAAACTAATTTATTTTGTAAAATAACCCACGAACCGAATCTAATACTAAAAAAACTCATCAATCATTTCAAAATAAATCTTATTGCGTGTGCGTAAAGCTTTATTTCAATTGTTTCATTATTAAATCATAAATTTATTCTATTCATAAACACCTAAATACACATTATACACCATAAAAATTACATTTTGAATTACCTACATGCAAATGAAGTTCGAACAATAATTACAAATCCAAATTATCAGCAACATGATGTTGACAAATAATGTCGTAAATTAATAAATCCTGGTCAAATGAGTCTGGCCTATTATTATTGACAAGACGATGCCACTCGGCTCCGTGCTGTCTGGCAGCTTCAGTTTGTTTACTATAGGCCGAGAGCCGATGTTGAAATGCTTACTATATTATTTAGATAGGTACTTATTTATAACTAAGTATAACTACTAGTAAAACTAAACATTGAAACTACTCTAAATTAATTTATTACTTTGGCATTTTGTTGTTAACATATTTGAAAATGATGATCATAGATTGTATATTTAAATTGAACAACACTAATAACAAAAAGACAGGGTATCGAAATAATATGCATCAAAACAGGTCTGTTAATTTTTTTAGCAATTATAGCAACATTCAAAATAGTAAAAGAATAAAAAAGAGGACATAGATGTAAATAATGTTGTCGTCACAGTGGTCAATCAGTACATTTTCCAAGTAGTTATACATTTTCATGTTGACAAAATTAAATGATAAAAGTAACAGATTTCACTACGTAGTCAAATGCCCTTTAATTGGTACACATAATGTGAATCAGATGTTAGATTCTTTAAAAAGTAGGTTGATATTAAACAAAGTTTAAGAGAGACACTGCATAAAAACACCGCACACTTTATTTTATATTAACCTCCGATTTCCATAAGGCAAATCAAACTAAAATTTGCTAACAGACTGTTAAATATCATTTTAAATCTTCTGATTGTTTTTTGAACAGATTTATGATTTTACTAAACCAATCAATTAGCGGAAGCGCTCGTTGGCAAGTGCTTATGTCAATCCCATACATGTCAATCTAATAGAACATTCGATTAGATTGTACAATGCCTCTTGGCTAGGGGGGCAGAACAGCTAAACATGATATTTTACAGTCTATCAGCTAATTTTGGTTTTATTTGATTTTCGGAAACCGGATGTAATAATTGTAAGAAAAACAAAAAGATTTAAATATAATAGGACATAGAGGGGACAAAACGAGGAAAATATGAAGCCAAAAATTATTACCTAAGGTCATAAGTCTAGTACGAATACTGATTCGACCGAATGACAGCTCGCGTTTATACTAACTGACATGACGCTTGAGATCAAAGTTTTTGTATTTAAATATTCCCTATGTCCTATTATATTTTAATCTCTTCAAAGAAAAACATCTTGTCTCCCGGTCTAAGGTAAAGTATGTCCGCTTGATTTATAGGGTTGTAGTATGCCAGTATCCAGATGCCTCTGTTGAGTAACTCCGAGAACTCGCATATAAGAAATGGAATCTTTAAGTTAATGTGATTTCATAGTAGAACCATAGTAGAACTGAGATTTCATTTCTTATATACTTCTTATAGTTCTAGTATGGTAGTCATAGCAGGTACTATCGTATATATGGTACCTATCTATATTATATAAAGCTCGACTACCACTCACTGACTCACTCACTGACTGATTGACATAATTGTTCTCCCAGAAGGAGTCGTTTTGGAGAAAAGTCTTGTAGGGAAAAAGTGTTCAAGATGGCGGGGTGACCTAGGGAAAATTCCGACTTTTCAAAAAAACAAAATGGCGGCCAGGCTTGCCTATCGTATCTCTTTTGTTTTCCGGCCGATTCGATTCAAATTTTTAGAATCCATTAAACTTTTTAGATGATTTACGAATATTATTTAAAAAGTTGAAAAAACAAAATGGCGGCTGCGTAATAGTGTTTCAAAGTTGGAGTGGTTTTAGACCCCAGTTGACCCTTATTGATCTCCCAGATGCCAATATGCTACAGGAATGTTTTTAGTGTCATTACGTAGGCCATGTCCCTTAGTTTACCAGAAAAATCCGAAAAACTGAAAATCCAACATGGCCGCCCTGTGATTAGCTCCCAAAGAAAATGATGACTTTTACCAGATTTTGAATGTCGATTTTCGGCAAGATGGCGACACCTGAGCGAGTTGGCTTGTATGGCGGGGTTGGAGGTCTCATTACGTAGAGTTGCCATGTTTAACAATTTTCCCAAAATTTGGGGTATTTTTTTACTTTTAATACAAAAAGTCAAAACTCGAAATTTTACCATTTTGCAAAAACAAGTAACAGTCAACGGAAAATTTGATTTCTCCCTATGACCTTTTGTAGGTTTTTTGATTTTCGCCTGGCAACACTGAAAGTTATGGCCGATTGAATTCTTAGGGTAGACCTCAAAAGACCCGAATTGATCTCCCAGATGCCAATATGCTATAGAGACGTGATTGGTGTCACTGCATAGAGCATATCCTGTAATTTACCAGAAAAATCCGAAAAACTGAAAAAACAAGATGACCGCTCCGGTATTCTCTCTTTACTGAAAAACATGGGTTTTTATAATTTTTATCGGTATTTTTAGGCAAGTTGGCAACACTTTGGAAAGTTGGGTTGTATGGAGCGATTGTGGGTCTCAGTAAGCAGTGTTGCCATGAAAAGAAATATTTTACAAAATTTTATTATTTTTCGACTTATACTAAATAAAGACAAAATTCACATAGAAAATTATCAAAAATGGCTAAAACAAGATGGCCGCCCCAAAATTAGACTTTATTTTTCTGTCAAAATACGACCCCACAGAGACACGCGTGGCCGCTTGCGGCCTCGCGCACCGCGCGACATCTAGTTTATTTATAATATATAAAGCTCGACTACCACTGACTCACTGACTGATTGACATAATTGTTCTCCCAGAAGGAGTCGTTTTGGAGTCAAGTCATGTAGGGGAAAAGTGTGCAAGATGGCGGGGTGACCCCAGGAAAATTCCGACTTTTCAAAAAAACAAAATGGCGGCCAAGCCTGCCCATCGTATCTCTTTTGTTTTCCGGCCGATCTGGTTCAAATTTTTGGCATCTGTAGTATTGCTTAGATGATTTACGAATATTATTTAAAAAGTTGAAAAAACAAAATGGCGGCCGCGTAGTAGTGTTTCAAAGTTGGAGTGGTTTTAGACCCCACTTGACCCGAATTGATCTCCCAGATGCCAATATGCTACAGGGATGTGTTTGGTGTCATCGCATAGGACATATCCTGTAGTTTACCAGAAAATCCCGAAAAACTGAAAAACCAAGATGGCCGACCGGTGATTTGCTCTCAAAGAAAGGACTGGATTTTAACAGATTTTGATTGTCGATTTTCGGCAAGATGGCGACACTTGAGCGAGTTGGCTTGTATGGCGGGGTTCGAGGTCTTATTACGGAGTATTGCCATGTTTAATAATTTTCTCAAAATTTGGGGTATTTTTTTACTTTTAATGCAAAAAGTCAAAAGCCTAAATTTTACCATTTTGCAAAAACAAGTGACAGTCAGTGAAACTTTTTATCCCTCCCTATGACCTTTTGTAGGTTTTTTGATTTTCGCCTGGCAACACTGAAAGTTATGGTTGATTTAATTTTTAGGGTAGACCTCAAAAGACCCGAATTGATCTCCCAGATGCCGATATGCTACAGGGATGTGTTTGGTGTCATCGCATAGGGTGTATCCTGTAGTTTACTAGAAAATCCCGAAAAATTGAAAAAACAAGATGGCCGCCCCGTAATTTTTCTTTTACTGAAAAATTTCAATTTTCTTAATCTTAATCGGCATTTTTTAGCCAGTTGGCAACACTTCGGAAAGTTGACTTGTATGGAGCGATTGTGGGTCTCAGTAAGCAGTGTTGCCATGAAAAAAAATATTTTACAAAATTTTATTATTTTTCGACTTAAAATGCCTAAAACATGATGGCCACCCAAAATTAGACTTTATTTTTCTATCACAATCGAACCGCACAGAGACACGCGTGGCCGCTTGCGGCCTCGCGCACCGCGCGACATCTAGTCTATAATATATTTTTAAATTCAGTTTAGTGGTTTAGGCGTGAAAACTTATAAATAACAAACTTGAAGCTTATAAAAAACAAAGAAACTCACTTTAGCATTCATAATATCAGTGAGGATGTTGTGTATTGCCATTTCGTAAATAAAAAGTAGGTACTTAATCTATTTTATCACGACATATTATTTAAGTGTGGATGTCGATCAGGTTTTTTTGTGTTGATATTAATTAATTTATTCATTTATTTAAATTCATGTACGAAAATTATCACATGGCGAACTTAAAGTCTAAAAGCATTAGATATTTACCAGTCAACTATTAGGCTAGGCAGATATCATTTGGCGTAATTTGATAGTAACTTTTAAGTTCTGACAAGAACCTTTAAAAAAATTCTCAAGCCTTTATCCCGAAGGAGTAGGGAGAGGTATACTCCTGGAAATACCAACTTTTGACCAATATACTTATATTTTATGACCCTCAACGTGACATGACTTCTCGTATAAAAATAATAAAAGAAAGCATGTATGAAGTGTTCACAAAAAATCGTCGGCAATATTTAAGTATCTGTTGCTTGTTTTATTGGTTTTTCGGTTTTTACACATTGGATAAGAGACCGTAAAAACCAACAATTTCTTAACATACATATTATGCTAAACATATGTTTTTGATCCAGTGTAGTATTTTTACTTTCTAAAGTTTATTTCTTTTCAAACCACGATAAAATATATAGTTTTGAGTTTAATTATATGTATGGCGTAAAAATAAACTTTTTTTTTAAGATGGTATCTGTTCTACATGGAGTTAGTATCCCGATATTCAAATACATTTTCAGCGGCTAATGAAATTAGCCGCTGCTTATTAGATCAAAGGCCAAAGAAACTTCTCAAATCTTAAATATCTTAAAATAAATGTCAATGGCCTTTTATAAAGCACTTTGTTCGGCTGTTGACCCGGAAAGTATGAAAATTGGTATAATAACTTAAACGCATTCTTTTTATCTCTATTTAATGTTGATTTTAGATTAGTGACTTCACTCTATAAAGTACAGAATCTAGCTAGACCGTAGGGAAACCATAAAGTTAATTCTTCTAAAAATTGCATTAGCAATAAGTTTTACTCATTTACCATTATAATTAGACTAAGTTTATATAATAAATTTATTATTAATTAGACAATTCAAACATTTCGTCCTCAGCGTGTCACTTTTACCAGTGTGTTACTTAGGCCCGTCTCAGTTTTTTAAAAATATTATAAAAACAACAATATTAAAACAGGATTTTAACCGGATTGCGGTCCCGTTATGTTGATGAAGAAAATTGATGAAGCTGCAACGCATTTTGAAATGCGCATTTTGAGGAGCGGGGTTAAACGAGACCGTATATATTCTCCAAAATTACACCGATACATGCAGACAGAACGTGATTATATGCATTGTATACGTCAGTGTCTACAAGAAAATAAAGCATTCATTTCACTTAAAACACAAAACTGATTAGTTTTAAATACAAGTATAAATATATTTATTGCTGGAAGAGGGACGAGATAAATGTACCTATACGCAGCGGGGCTCTTGGCACTTTAGAGATATGGTTGGTATATCTATAAATAAAAAATGATAAACTGACTGACTGATTGGTGATTTATCAACGCACAGCCTAATTTGCTGGGTCTAGAGACTTGAAATTTTGCACATAGATAGCTTAATATACAGTATAGGCATCCACTAAGAAAGGATTGTGCAAAATTCAATAACTAAGGGGGTGAAATAAACTTGCGCGAGCGCAGACGCTGGTAAAAGGTAGTATCTAGACACGCGGTAGCGTGTCAAGCCGAGTTCAAGTAGCAGAACGGCGAGCTTATATATACCTCACCCAAACTTACTGAACGTATATTAAAATCATTGTGGTACAAATGATTTTAATACACGTTAAGTGATTTTAGAGTAAATAAAACAAATAGAAAGTCTCGATTAAGAGCGGGGTCCTCCATTTACACACATTCAATTGTAAGGATCAAGATAAAAAATTAAGGAGAAAGAAAAGTAGCAAATCCAAAGGAAATTTAGATGAAATTAAGTGTATCTATAAAAGAAAGGAAAATAAAAAAATAAAGGAAAGACGTCGAGACGAAATGAAGATGAAAGCGAAAGAACAAGTCTTAAAAAGTCTAGATGGAAATTAAAATAAGCATCTCTATGTTATGAAGCATTTAATACAAGTTTCTTCCTTTAATTTAATGTAGCAAAGGACATAATATATAATATGAATTAATAATAATCACTGTAGAAATTATATTGTGAAAATGTTACACTGAATTCGTAAATCAGGTAGTTTCTGTATTTGTTTTATTTAAAAATGAAAGTATTTTGCTGTCCACAGAAATTATGAAGTTCGGCTGAGCACTTTCAACGGACACCTTGATTGTAAAATGTTTTGACTCACGCTCTGTAGAAGATCCGATCGAAAAAACAATGGACTATCTCTGTAATGGCTCTCTTTATTATGCTATTTGTATGCACTGCACGCATCAAGGCCTAAAAGTTACCATGACCGGCTTGAAACGTAGCCTTTACGAAATCAATATTGCCAGTATACTGATTAACAACCTAAGTATTGAGGCTAATAATATTGAAAACGACTTGTGTATTACTGACTTACAAAATAAATATCATATCAATATCAACAAACTAGTTTTTACTCAATTGATAATTCAACTCGACGCCGTGGACTCAACAGTCAACACTCATATATACGTTTTCCAGCACAGCAATCCCGGTGTAAATGCTTATGACTTTTATTATTAACTACAATTACGTCTACGTACTGTTAGCCAATAAATATCGATTGGAGCAACTCTATTGGAACTACGTCTCTACGCGTGACGTCACGAGGAACTGTCAACAATCCCGCGCATTCTGACTGACGAGCTAGGCTGTGGCGCGTAGGTATATAAATTGATAGAAATGTTTGCCAGAGTATCTGAAAGTCTGTAACTTAAATAATAAATCATAATAAGAAAGGCTATCGTGTTATTAATTAATTATAGTAATAGTACTTACTTTGGGTATAGGTATATGACATCATCCGCAGCAGTTGCTTTGATATAGAGACCACAATTTTATAATAGTCACACCAATTTTATAATATAAAGGTTGGGTGTTTTAATTTGTGCAAAAAATATAGACTTGCTTGCGATTTCAAGGCTACTTTAAGCTATACCAACCGACAGGAGTGGTTTGGCAAGTTGTATCAAACGAAACCTAGGTACATACAGGACTGCCATAAGTAGGAACTTTATACTTACAGCGCAATATAAATCACTTAGGTAGGTACTAGCCGTATCAAGGCTTTTTGTAAAAGTGCTAATCTGCTCGATATGAGGCTTAAGAGAGGTTTTTTACCTTTAGTTTTTGAAGTGAAAACCTATGTTTATAATTTGTAGTAGGTAAGTACGTTTTTTATTAAAAATAAAGTTATATTTTAGTAAAGAAACAAAAGAAATAATTAATCTTTAATATCAAATAAGAAATATCGTAGAGTTGGTTTCAGAACGTTGTCTGAAACCATGTAATTTTAGTTCATAATTTTATGTTGTTTATAATAGGTTTGAATTTAGCAAGTCTTTTTGCCTTAGACGGATTGATGTTTTGGTGTAATATACTATTTGGGCTGGCGATCGACTCATGCCAACATAATAAAATGTAGGTGTTTCCTAAAAAACACAATATTTGACCCAAAGTCCGCGACTCCGTCACACTACGTAGTATAAAATAAAGTCGATTTCCGCCTCTGTACGCTTATTCTAATCTTTTAAACCATGCAACGGATTTTGTTACGGTTTTCACTAGTAGAAAGAGCAATAAACGAGGAAGGTTTTTGTATCTATACCTAATATTATAAAGAGGAATGATTTGTACTTTTGTATGTTTGTAAAGAATAAACTGAAAAACTACTAGACCACTTTCAAAAATTCTTTTACCAATGGAAAGCTACAATATCTCTGAGTAACATGGGCTATATTTTATTTCCGTATTCCTACGGGAATGGAAACTACGCGGTTGTTATATATATATATATAAAGAAGAATCTGAGTTAGTAGAGCTAACTGGCTGACTCATCAACCCACATCCGAAACCGCTGGGTCTAGAAGCATGAAATTATACACAAAGTCAAAGTCAAAAGTTTTTATTCAATGTAGGGGCTTATAAGTCCTCTTAATGAAAGTCATTGTGACTTCACCGCTTCGGTATTTTATAGTTGAGGAGAAGAAGCGGGGCAAGAAACTCCTCAACACATTATTCTTTTAAACAATCAATATAATACAAAGTACAAATTACATGGTTTAATGATTTGCTGAACTGGAAAGAATTTACACCAAACATCATTGTCATTCAAATATTCATCTAACTTAATAATAATAATAATATAATCTCACGCCTTTTTTATCCCCGAGGGGGTAGGCAGAGGTATTCCATTACTGGATATACCCACATTTCACGAGATACATTGGACCCCTAAACGTGATAGGTGGTGAGCCCATCGCCGGACCGGGTCTATTTACACATGTCTCAGAATTAATTCTGAGACCTGCGGGTTTCCTCACGATGTTTTCCTTCACCGTCGAGCTAGTGATAAATATGTACGTAAGTTTTTGAAAAACTCATTGGTACATGCCAGGATTCGAACCCGAGCCTCACTGATTTTCGGCCGGCTCTTTAACCGTCCGGGCTATCACTGCTCTTATAATATGCCATTATACATAAAACCATTTTAACGTGAGTTTTGAACATTTGTTATGGCAAATCTAGAACAGCTTTAGGTATCTTGTTGTAAAAGCGTACACACAAACCCATAAAGGAATTATTAATTTTTCTTAATATGTAATGTGGTTGCTCTATTTTATTTTTATTTTTTAAGATTACATTAAATATAACTTAAGTGACGTAGGTAAGTGATCACTAAAATGGGATTTTTGGTAATTCCCACAGAAACGGAGTAAACAGTATCGGCGCGGGCATTCCGCTGGTAAAAAAGTGTTTCGATAATTGAGCAAGTGCTTGACGGTGCTTTAAGGTGGCAGCAGACGTGACAGGAGATATAGGCGCGTGGGACTAATCACCTTCTGATCTACGCTACTACCTACCGCAGCTGCCTGAGGCACGATGCAGCTATAGCGGTCAAGTATATTAGGACGTATAATAACGAGTATCCAAATCAAATAATACGAAATTAATTAAACTTCTATAATTTAATTCAACAATATTTCAAGCTTCTCAGCTATAAAAACTACCACCACATCATTAACATTGATAGATAATAAAACAAATTATTGACCTGATATTCCTCCATCTTTCACCAACCCGGCACGAAGCGAATCGCCACCACATATTCTTATCTATGATCGCCACCGAATCGCTACCACAGAATACCTCTCTACAGATACTATCAATCTACGACGTTCGTTCGGAAACTGATGAGTGACTTTTAATCTATAGGTATAATTTATTATTCTAAATTATAATATATATATTTAGATATATGTGTGTACTAAATACAATATAATTTTTTTTTAAATCATTTATTTATTTATTGAAAATACAATATAATTGCTTATAAAATAATTAATTAATCTCTATTTAGCCTAGCATACTTTAAATCTTATTATATTCAAATTTATAAAATAGTAGCTTCTATACACATTCAAATCAACAATAATTATCCTATATTTATATTTACCCAAAGAGATTTAAATATAATAGGGCATAGAGGGGGCATTGGGAATATTTTCATACAAAACTTTGAAGCCTAAGCGTCATGTCCTTGTCATGTCAGTTAGTATGAACGCGAGCTGTCATTCGGTCGAAATTGTACTAGACTTATTCCACTTGGAATAACTTTTGACTTCAAATTTTTCTCGCTTTGTCCCCTCTATGCCCTATTATATTTAAATCTCTTTGTATTTACCCTAACAAGTAACTATCTACTCATCTTTATTTCAATAAGATGTCTTTAATGATAAAAAACCACTCGCAAATGCGGATGCAAAATATTACGAAGAAAAACAGCGCTGGTTTGAGTAAACGATATAAACTGTTATTTGTTCGGTAAACTCTAGAACCGATTACGTTATAGCAGTCGTATGTAAAGGATGTTCGAAAAGCAAATAGTGAATTCATTAATTATTAGGTAATATTTTATTTTTGTCAGTAATAAAATCATGTTCTTCAGATGTTCAGTTGCGAAATAAGGAACAGACAGACAAAAACACTTTTGCTTTACAACTAGGTAAAATGCGCTTTAAATTATTGAAATCAAACTAGTTTTAATAATGGAAAAACGTTAATATTATGTAAGTAGGTAACCACTCTTCAATATATTATGTACATATTATTATGTGATAAGTGACTCAGTGACGGCTAATGGCTTTAGGCGATTTCTTCTAGGCTACCCTAGGATGGATGTAAAACTTCACAGCTAATAACACACAAATAGAGTAGATATATGAATACACACATACTCTAATATATGCATAGGCACATAAATAAATACATAGATACAATAGCATATAACATAACATAATCTCACGCCTTATATCCCCGAGGGGGTCGGCAGAGGTATTCCATTTCTGGATATACCCACTTTTCACCAGATATTCTTTGGAGCCCCAAACGTGATATAGGTGGTGAGCCCATCGCCGGACCGGGTCTGTTACACATGTTTCAGAATTCATTCTGTGATCTGCGGGTTTCCTCACGATGTTTTCCTTCACCGTCGAGTTAGTGATAAATATTATGTACATAAGTTTTGAAAAACTCATTGGTACATGCCAGCTTTTGAACCCGAGCCACACTGATATTCATCATGTGAAGCAGGCCCTTTAACCGTAAGGCTATCACTGCTTATAGCATAATATAAATACATAAAAATGGGTAGCTATATAGGTATATAGCTACCCATTTTTATGTGTGTTCATAATCTAAAGTAGGTACTTTAGATTATGAACACCCGTGTATCACTTAAAATGCATTACTGCATCGTTAACATTTTTATTCAGTTTTCGATCACCTTGTATATACCTATAACTCGCTCAAGATTTAAACATATTGACATTTCGATCAAGGTTTGTTTTCCATGAATCAGTCAAGAGTAATTCGAGTAGGTAGGCGACGTGAATCATTTTTAATACCACGGTAAATGATTACGAAATAATACCGAAAACTGAGTTTTAATTGGTTACGTTTACAAACAAAACCAACTCATATCAGAATAAAAATTTGGTATATGGGTTCCATACCCAAAGGGTGAAAAGTGGACCCTGTGGTAATAATTATTTTTATGGTGTAGGTAATTGAATAAACGGGTTCATTCAGCTACCTTGCTTTTTACAACATGGTGGCAGCGAGCGGTGGAATTATATTACAACTAGTACTATTACTAAGCCTGCGCTGTCGGGCCATCCGTGTGCTTGTTGTTTCTCATGAACCATAATAGGCAGCTACGAGTTGTTGACAACAACAGTATTAATACATATTTGGTAGTCAATGTTGTAAGGTGATACGAAACGAACGACTTCAACCTTCAAGACCTGAGTAAATCTGAGTATATGGTTTCAATTTGAACTCGATATCTCCACGCGTTCTTGAGGTAAAGGGTAGATAGATAGATAGACAGACAGACAGACGGACAACAAAGTGATAAAAGTTCTGTTTTTCCTATTAAGGTAGGGATCCCTAAAAAAATACATAAATATTAGTATAAACAGAAATGACACAAAATATATTAATTATTTTAAGATTAATTAAGTAGGTATTTAAAAAACATATTTACCAACCATTTAGTACAAATTCATCAGGACATCAATACATTAACAAATATGACATATACGAATACATTTATAAAGACATCTTCAACGCGACAAATTTAATGTAAATATTTTACACTTGGTGACGTCAAAAGAGTTCGACTGGAACAAATCTGTTTGTTCAATGAAGGATAAAGAAGCAGGGTCACAGATATTAGAATCCTATTAAAACTGTTGATACTGCAAAAAGTATGGAAATTTCCTAGTAAAATTTTTTATTGAACTTTTTCAGTGTCGCCGACCGATATATATTTATGCAGATACAGGTAGCACACGGGCCAGCGGCGTTACCGGCTCAGATGTTTTTGATCAAAATTTAAAAAGATACTTTTTAAATACGCGGGTGAAACCGCGCAAAACCGCTAGTTTTTTATACATTAATTCTTGGCGCTGGACGCGGCGTACGCAAAATACCACTTTAATCCATTTTACTCGTGATAAAAAACTTCACGTTCAACTTCAATACCAGCGCCCCGCTGTTTCACCCGAGTTTGCGGTTTAGGCTTGAAAGAATAACAAAGAAACAAAAAACAAAAACAGTTTGTAATATTTTCATAAATATTATAAACTGTTTTTGTTTTTTGTTTCTTATAATAATTACAGATAAAAACTATCCTCCAAAAAGGATCATTCCTTTTTGGAGGATAGTTTTTATCTGTGTGTTAAAGACACTGTATTTTTGTGCATAGACTCTGAAGCAGGGCCATATAACTAAGATTAGTGTAAAATAAAGACTTGGTTTAAAGGCCTAGTAGCCAAACCATAAACTCTCTCTATATATATATATATATATATATAGTAGTATTTCATGAAAATATACTAAGAAAGTACCAAAAACGTCACAAGAAGAGAGACATTAAACTATAGTAACAAATAACTTCAGTAAGCTAATGAACTGCATACATATTTATGAGATATTGTGTTTGAAACACATGGCTTTAACAGACACTAGTATGCACAGACGTGACAAATGTATAACAGCGAATTGGAATGAGATGTCTTTACATTATTGCTTTATCTATTCTAACATAATATAATACGTGACTGTCCATAGAATAGGTACATACCTAGCTGTGTACTACATTGATGTAGTTGGTAAAAGGTAAATGCACGATTAGTGACAGTAAGAGCAGTGATAGCCTTACGGTTGAGAGCCGGCCGAAAATCAGTGAGGCTCTGGTTCGAATCTTGGCATGTACCAATGAGTGTTTCAAAAACTTACGTACATATTTATCACTAGCTCAACGGTGAAGGGAAACATCGGAATTAATTCTGAGACTTGTGTAATAGACCCGGTCCGGCGATGGGCTCACCACCTATCACGTTTAGGGGTCCAATATATCTCGTGAAATGTGGGTATATCCAGTAATGGAATACCTCTGCCTACCCCCTCGGGGATAAAAGGCGTGAGATTATTTATTTTATTTTATTTAGTGATAGTGATCAATCCGGTCCTGTAGTACTTAAAGTGGGCTATATCACCAGATGGAAAAATTATATCGTTTGTTTTCTGACACGAGCAGCTAGGACATTACAGAAATTTACACTTTTTTGAAGCATAAAAGATTGAATCTGAGAAAATAAGTTTGAGAATCTCCGGTAAATAGGATTATCATAGGATTATCATGATAAACGTTTGACGTTCTGGTTGACTTTGGCTCGGGGTCAATGCCAATCAGATGAAGAATTTATTGCAGGTTTATTCACTTAATTGAATTTTGCATTCATTGTGAGATCCAAAAATAATACAAAAGCGATACAAAAATAAAATACGATAAAGAACAATAGTTAGTCTTACAGCTTTAAGATCTCTTCCAGTCAAACTTGGGATGAATGACTTAAATGTACTTATGCATCGATCCAATATTTCAAAAATTTTACCAAAATTTACAGATATTTTTAATAAAGTCCTACTTCAAATTAACGAACTTTCGAGTATTCGACTTCTATCTACAGATATACGAATGCAGAAAATATTCCTTTATTATTCCTAGAGGTTCACCAAGGAGGGTTTTTTTTTTAAATTTCCACGAGTAAGGGAAAAACGAGTTCTACATGTTCGCTTGTCGTCTATCTATATAAAAGGAGAAAAAGAAATTGACTAGCTCATTGGCTGACTGACTGATCGATCAACGTACAGCCAAAACCATCTGGGTGTAGAAGCATGAAATTCTGCACAATGTTTCCTTAGATGACATAAATGAGCACTAGGGAGGACTTTTTGGAAATTCCCACGGGAACGGGAATAAACAAAATCTGCCTGGGTAACCGCGGGTTTGCACTCGCTAGCCTATGTCGTAGATATACTAATATTATAAAGCGGAAAGATTTTATTTTTTGTTTGTACCTATTTAATAGTACTGGACAGAATTTAAAGACTGGACAGAAAGCTTACTTTTCTGGGTGGAACACGGGCTATAATTTTATCACGGGAACGGGATTTACGCGGGTGAAATCGCGAGGAACAGCTAGTCTTCAATATAATAAGGATGGTTTGGGTACTTTCATATATACTTAGATCATTCGCAGAATATCACACCTAGTACATCTCATAGATCAAAGAAGCAATCAAAAGAAAAATAGGTGCTATAAATCACGAATGCGAATGGTGTTTGCAATGTGATAGCATCTTTTGTTACACTATGTCCGGGTACGCACGTGTTCGTATCCTACTGTTTACGAGTTTATTGTTCCGGTTTGGTTTGCTGTTGTAGCTAAAAATGACATATTTATGTTACGACATATCCTCTTCCTATGTAAATTAAATGCGATTTAAAACAAAAACAAAAGCAGCACCGCTCGACACTCGCTAGTATGTATGTATCTAATTAGCGAGTGTCGATGAGTGCTACCTGCGCGGCTCCAGTTTATTCCCGTTCCCGTGGGAATTTCCAATAATCCTTTCTTAGTGCTCACTTACGTCATTTAAGGAAACTTGGTATGAAATGATTCTAGACTTAGCGGTTTCAGTTGTGCGTTAATCGATCAGACAGACACCAAGTCAGTTTCTTCTTTAATATTTATAACCTGTAATCAATACAACATGTAATAACCTTAACACCCGCTAGTTTATTTTTAAATCAATGTATAGAAAACGCAAATTCCCATGTGATGACATAGACATAGGTAAACTAACAAAACAATACAATCTTTATTTATATAGGCCTGGAATATTATTTTTTGTACACCAGCAACCTTCAAAGTAATATACCTTCCAGTAATGGAATGCAGACACAATAGGAATTCTCAGGCAGAGAAAACTTATTGTCTTGATTGCCCGTGAGACAATGTTTGACTGGAAACAAAATCCAATTAAACGATTTTATTTACAGTAAATTATTTTTAATATTATAACTTGTCTTTTACCATCAGATTCATGTATTAAATTGGTAATTTTAAGTAAGTAATTGGTAATTAAGTAGATACCTACATAAGTAAATAAGTACCTATATTTATAAGTAGGTACTTACCTAAAGTTACTTATGCATAGCAAAACAAGCAGCGCAATTAGTTCAAATTACAATTAAAATACAGTTTGCTGGGGAACCCGTAACAATAAAGGACGAGTAGATACCTATAATGTGTAACAACAAATCACCGATATCAATCTAGTTAATTGTGATTCAGAATGTGAAGGTCGTTTTGCCTCCACAGAATTGCATTCAAGCAGTTCCGGTATTTAATACTGCGTAAGTATATGTACCTACGTCTTTAAATGCCAAATGTTTTGAATTCCTACATGAATAGCATTAAAATAACTATCAAATTATGACGAGGCATCAAACCAAAATAATACAGATATAGAGTTTCCATTTTAATAAAGAAATAATCTTACACTATTCATACGGAAAGGTATTATTGTGGTTGTAGGTATATGAGAATACAACGGCTCTGCGCGGTTCCACCCGCGTAGTTCCAGTTCCCGTGGGAATACGGGAATAAAATAGCCTATGTTATTCAGGGATCTTCTAGCTTTCCATTGGTGAAAGAATTTTTTAAATCGGTTTAGTAGTTTTTGAGTTTATTCGAAACAAACATACAAATCTTTCATCTTTATAATATTACTGTAGAAAAAAGAAAGCACCTCCCGCACGTAGTAATAATTTCTAATTATTACCTACTTGATACAATACTACCCTAATATACCTATATAACAGAACAAAATGATACAAAAAGAAATTCATATTACAAACGCAAGACCCCTTTAGCATTTCATATAATTTAATGAAAATACTTCAGCACGTCTTTTATTTATTACCAGAAAAGCACCTTATTTAAATTTAGTTGTCAGAGGAAATACACGGTATTTAATTTGGCGGTAAATTAATTGGAATTTCACCTTTTCCAAGCTGGGAAACTACTTAGCAAACAATTGGAAATTTTCGGCGACAGGTTTTTCCAAGTTTATTGAGGTTTTTCTAGCCCTTTTTAGTTATTCTAGCCCAATTTTCTTATTATTGATTATCCACAGCTTCGATGTAAGAAGAAATACTTTTATTTTAATACTAGCGACCCGCCCTTGCTTTGCTACGGTTTATATGAAATACGGCGGGCCTGTTGGTAGTGACCCTGCCTTCTGAGTCGGAGGTCGCGGGTGAACATGTCTGTTGGCTTCATGTCTGGGTGTTTAATATTTATTTAAGTATGGCTATCAGTTGTTTAGTACCCATAGTACAGACTCTGCCTATTTTGGGACTGAATAACCGTGTGTAAATTGTGTCCCACAATTTATTTATTTTTACAAAATCTTTCCTCGTTTGTCGCTCTTTCTAGTAGTGCAAAATTAACCGCATCAGAATCCGTTGCATGATTTAAAAGATATAGCGTAACTACAGACGGCGGGAAGCGACTTTGATTTATACTATGTATAGAGATGTAAGGATAATTCACGATTTAATTAACATCTAGCGCTCGTCGGATCGTGCTCCTAGCACCTATTTATGGCTTAACTACCTAGTCTAACGACTCAAAACACAAGTTGGTGTATCTGATACCTAAAGCCCCTTTTTGCCTTAAGCCGAATCCATAGTAATGCAAAATAGATGGATTTTATCATCTTTTTAAGGCCATAATAGGAGCAGATTTCATTGGCCCATCCTGTATAATTTTTGTACGGGAGTTGTCATCTCCGGAGTGTCATTGGCAAAGAGATTAAAATATAATAGGGCATATGGGAATTAGGAACATTTTCATAAAAAAACTTTGAAGCTCAAGCGTTATGTCAGTAGTATGAACGTGAGCTGTCATTCGGTCGAATCCAACTAGACCTTTTTCCCACTTGTAATAACTTTTGGCTTCAAATTATCATCACCTTGTCCCCTCTATGCCCATTATATTTTAATTTCTTTTTAGTCATTGGCAACATACTCGATTACACCTCGATTCCAATAGGGTTTCCAGTACAAGGGCAGGACGTAGTTTTTTTGGTGTTTTAATTTTATTAATTAATTTACCTACTTATTACAAATAAAACATCCATAGTGTACCTAAGTAATAAAGGGGAAGATTCTAAAAACTTTTAATTCAGAGGGCGCTGTGTGTGTTTGTTCTATTACCTGTCAAAAAGTCAAAATACCTTAGTAATTTTTCATTGCCTTTTTAATTTTCAACTATTGTATTGGTTTTTATTTGGTGTTTAAAAAGATTTATAATTTAGTCTTCTCAGTGCTTTTTCCCACTTTTTCTTTAATTCTTAAACACTTGGGAATTTGTGTAAACCTATTTTTTCACATCCAAAAGCTACACAACAGCCCATATTTAACGTAATACATGAAACAACAAAAAATAAATCAAATTTCTATGAAGATTGACATTTTTTTTGGAACTTGCATTTGGCGCCCTCTAACCGGAACTATTTGACAGGTGTTTCCCAATAATGTCACTATGTTCTAACGTGCATGAAATAAATGAAATTGTTTCTGAATAATGTAGGTAGTAAAACCTTTTTAACGAAATAATAAACGTATGAAAATATTAACTGAAAAACAATCGGATTTTCTAAGTATGTCCTATTGGTTATTACCAAAATAATCGTCAAAATCGATCACTCTGTATAAGGTATGCGTGGTCATCCATAAAAAAATGTACACGTCGACTTGAGAACCTCGTTTTTTTGTCGGTTAAAAAGTTTAGATTTAAAAGGAGAACATTTTGTGATTCATTTCGCAGTGACTTGCTATATAAATATTTTGATCTTGCATATATTGAGTGGCCATACCCACATCTTTGAAGCGCATGTCGCACGGATTGCGAAGTAATGTCTTCTTAATTTACCGTTGAAGTGATTATAGCGTTTTAACGAAAGTTCATTTGAGTTCAGACTGTAGTCGTAAAGAGTTCATATAGACCTATACAATGTCTCAGCGGCATGCGACACCGTAATTTATAACGTTACATTAATTTATATGAACTTCTTCACAGCTTTGCTCACTTAAGTCGTTTACATAATTAATCGACTCGACACGTAGTACAAAAACTATCTTCAGAGGCGTTTTAACATGAAAAGTTACCTTTGTTCATAATTAGTCTCATTTTTAGGGTTCCGTGGAGACCTTGTAGTTTTAAGTTTTTGTCCGTTTTGTATATACATATGTAGTATTTACCTAACCATCGATGGGCAAGTCCGATATGTGTAAAAGACCCGGTCCAGTGACGCGGGACTATGAAAAGTGGTATATCCAGAAATGGAATACCGCTGCCTACCCTCTCGGTGATAAAAGGCGTGAGATTTTTACTATTTTTATTGGAATCGTCTTCAACTCAGAAGTATCTGCTACATTTTTATCTGATTGCATCAGAGATAAGGCAGTGATTTTAAAAAGTTCAATGCATTTTGCGTGCAGTTATGTTCTTTTGTATACAATTAATATAATACCTACTCTACGAATGAAAATGGAACGAGAGCTTGATACATTCAATTATACGTTGTCGCACTTATTCTGAGGTCTGAGGTATATAATTATGAGAACATTTATAATGCCGCTGTAGCACATTAGTTCCGTATGGTGTCCTTCGAGGATTCATAGAATAGCACAGCGCCGAGTAACTGGACGCTATCATTATGCTCATAAAATTTATGTTATTTCCTTATAAGCTATTGCGAGGAATATAACAATAAATCGCTGCTTTGTTTTGAGATATTTACGTCAAGCTAAATTACAATTTAGTTTCACTTCAGCTGTTTTTCAACTGTAAACAGACAAATCACGTAAACACGATACGACGCCACAATGTACAGTGCTTAGAAGCTTTAATCTGTAGTGCGAGTCTGACTTCTAAGACGATTGTAATAAGCTCTCTTGCCTGTACCTACCAGCACAATGTTCCACTATTTCATTCATGATTGAAATATATGGATGGGTCCAGTATCTTCTGTGGATCTGTTTCTTTTTTACAGCAGTAGAGAACGCCTTAGAAGTCCCCGTCATGAGAAGGTATAAATTATATAGACAAACATTGAGTTGATTGCAACTTTTGGATTTTAAATAAAAATTTGTTCAATATTTTTTATTGGAGCATGACCTGTCAATATAAAAGTGACAGACCACAAAGATGACAGCGTTTTAAATCGCAAAAATATAATCCTTCTAATTAAAATTGCGTGTTAGTTTCGTATTACCAGAGTTTATGGATTTGGCTACGTAACTCACTAGAAGTTAGTTTTTACTAAATTTATTCCTTCTGGTGACTGCTTAGTAATTAATTTAATAATCTCACGCCTTTTATCCCGGAGAAGGTAGGCAGAGGTTCCATTTCTGGATATACGCACTTTTCACAAGATATTCTTTGGACCCCTAAACGTGATAGGTGGACCGGGTCTTTTACACATGTCTCAGAATTAATTCCGGGACCTGCGGGTTTTCTCACGATGTTTTCCTTCACCGTCGAGCTAGTGATAAATATGTACATAAGTTTTGAAAAACTCATTGGTACATGCCAGGATTCGAACTCGAGCCTCAATGATTATTATTATGTGAGGCAGGCTCTTTAACCGTAAAGCTAACTAATGGAAAATAATAAATAAACCATAGTGTTACGAATGCTTAGGTGGGTATAGAAGAGTACTTTGTAACTTTTCTTTAAAACATCTATCTCCATTCCTCAATGTGTCTGTC
The DNA here is from genome assembly GCA_963855545.1 of Ethmia dodecea. Lineage (NCBI taxonomy): Eukaryota > Metazoa > Arthropoda > Insecta > Lepidoptera > Depressariidae > Ethmia > Ethmia dodecea. Next base: position 13,080,330 of record OY979442.1, read on the forward strand.
TACTCTAAATCTGGCTTATGTCTGCAGCTGCAGTCGTTAGCCTTCACTTTAAAATAGCGTTCTAACTTGAATTCCTTTTTGAGATTTTTAAAATCTAAAAGATGAATTTTCTAATTTTTTAAGTAATTTTAAAGTTATAAAGCAAGGTTTGAAAGTTATATTTACAACTTTTTTCTGGGGTCTGGGGAATACCTGTGGGGGAATAGTGAAACATCACTAAGTATACCTATACCTTTAATGGAAACCAATTTTTTACCACGTAATATAATATAATAATATTTTTAACAACAAGTAATAAATATGTAATAAAAATTTTTTTTAAATGTTTTTTTTTTCTGGTACGGAACCCTTCACGTGTGAGTCCGACTTGAAATTGGCCGGTTTTATAATCGGTACCATTATAAGGTACCATGGCAAAAAATATTGTGACCGTACTGTCAATGGTACTGTCTAATGCTACACGGCAAAGGAATGTCGGTTCGAACTCCAACCACGACTCGTCAGTCGTGGGGCAGCCATCTGACTTAATATGAGCTAAGCTTCTATATAAAAAAAACAAGTGATTTGTTTAAGCAGCAATTACTATACAACACCTTTCTATAGGTACGCTTGGGGCTGGGAAAACGGAAAAGTTACATTTTATTACTTTGCAAATGAGAATTGGATTTTTTATTGCAGATAAAAAACGTACGTTAGCGTTAGAAAGCCTTTCAAGTCACGTTTTTTTAAATGTCTTTTTAATTAGTTTTGGTTGTCTGTCTTTCAGTAAAGGGGAGTTAGTAATTGAGACTGTAAGGTGAAGGTGAAGTCAGGCGGCGAAATGTATGGCCGATTGCCCGGTTGCCCGCCGGTACGTATGAAATCGAACGTACATGGCCATATAGGTACTTCGCCGCCCGCCCGGTCCGGCGGAAACCGGTACGTGTGAAAAGGGGAATAGTCTTAAATATTTGTTACGGTATTAAAAAAACAAATTAAATTGTAGCACAATAATGCGTAAACTATTTTTAAAGGCACAAATATGATCGAATATTCGGATGCATATTTACCTAAACTTCATTTTTGGTTAGGAAATTATGGAAGGGGCTTCTTAAAACATATTTTTTAAATATAAATCCCGGGATTTCAGAAAATTTGGGAATGCGAAACTATTCTGTAACATGGTGAAGAAACGTCGTCTTTAGCATGTGGTATTTATTTTTAAAAAACAGGGGGATGTTATTTATTATTCCTTTGAGATGAATGTTTTGAAAATTTAAGAAAAATGAAGAGGAAGTTATTATTTCTAGTTTTTTAAAATATAACAGTTAAAATAAGTAAATATACCTACACCCGATTTGATTCTATAATAAAAACAGTACATTTGTTGAATCCGAAATCCCGGGATTTTTTCGATACAAAAGTGCATTCCATAATAATTTCCAACACTTTAAACTAAGTAAATATTCCTACACCCGATTTGATTCTATTGTAAAAAAAAAAATTGTCGCTTCGGAATTCCCGGGATTTTTTCGATACAAAAGTGCATTCCATAATAACCAACACCTACACTTTAGGTAAATATGCATCCGAATATTCGATCACTGGTTATGACCAAGGAATCTTCCGATTGTCTGGCTTCATTTGCAACGATTCGTTAAGCTTAATATCAAGCTTAAATATTGATTACCTGGTTAATTCTTTTTTTGGTAGGTATATTTTGCAAAACTAACTCTTTATTCCAATTGGACACACAGGGATAAAAACAGACAAATGCGTATATGTCTAACTGTTTTATTACTCGTATGTAGGTACTTACATTATAGCGTCTAATCTTGCCTATTAATCTTTTAAGTTTGAATCATACTTGTGTTTAAACTGAATGTTATATTAGTTATTGCTACTTTGTTTTGTAATAGAGTATTCTGTACGTGATTTTTTGGGAAACCCATAAAAGCAATCTGGTGAAAAGATTCTCGATTTTATGGATCGGAATAGAACAACCAATCTTAGGAGACTGTTCCTAAGATTGGTTGTTCTATTCTGATCCGCTAATTTAAGTTTTATTTGCCTTTCGGAAACAGAGGAAAGATTGAAATGTAGCTGCGATACCAAAATTGACAGTACATTTGCCGGAGCTGGCTTCATACTTTTCATAAGGAGGTAGCACAAAAAAGAATTTTGCCGCTCTTGACGCTGCCATCCGTAGGCCTATTGACAAATCCAGGGCTGTACTGTATTACCAGTATAAACTAGTAATATGCGTAATACCACAGTATTACGCATATTGCACTTGTTAACCGTGAATCGAGGATGCTACCAGTCGACAATGAAGTTTGCTGATCTCATAACAAGGTTGTTTCTGCTGTATCAATGTCAACAGCAACATAAATAAAATGTACCTACTGCTAGCTTTTGCCTGCAGGTGTACAATTTGTACATCGCCAACATCGATACAGTATCGTCATTAGGTTGCTCTCAGTTATTATTATTTTACACGACTCGGAGACGATCGTGATGTTATATAAAATGTAATTATCTATTTTATAATGAGGGTAATGTAGTTTTATACTTTTGTAGTATATCTATAGAGCTAATAACTAGACCTCTAAAGAGTAAAAAACCAACTTCAAAAAATAATACTAAAAAATACAATCAAATTAATAACCTCTTCCTTTTTTGAAGTCGATTAAAAAAGAATCATCGAAATCGGTTGGCGTGATATTGAGTTATTCGTCTATTTGTCGCGCACATACTTAATTCAGACTTTAAGCGTTTTCTCATAGATGCCATTGTCAGAACTAGACGAAATTAAAATGGGACCAATCTGGAAGCACCAGCTTTCAAATAAAAAAAAAACATCAAAATCGGTTCACCCAGTTCCGAGATAACAAACATAAAAATACATACAGTCGAATTGATAACCTCCTCCTTTGTTGAAGACGATTAAAAAAGGTAAATATTTTTTGGAATTTAGCATCTATATCTATACTCGTATATAAATCTAGCTAACTGACTGGCCCATTGGATGACTGATCGATCAGCGCACAGTCGAAACCACTTAGTCTAGAAACATGAAATTTAACATAAAGTTTCCTTGAATGACGTAAGTGAACACTAAGGCCCAGCGCACACCGCTGGAAGCGCGGCTTAGCGCATTTGAAGACAACAATTCAATATAAGCCTTAACTACTTAGACATACGGTCAATAATTGCATAAAAAGAACGAAGAACGTGGCGCTCCTATAGTCGCACGCGTATTTATTCTTTTCATGCAATTATTGACCGTATGTCCAAGTCGTTAAGACCAGTGTGCGCTGAGCCTAAGAAGGGGTTTTTGGAAATTTCCAGGGGAACAAGAGAAAACGGATTCAAAATGAAGACTTTTTGTCTTTGAGGAATTTAGATGTAACTAATTAGATAGATAGTTTGGATAAACTACTTTATACTCAACGGCAAATGTACTTCCCACTTCAAAGCCCACTCGAGCGAAGACGAAACGAATTACTCTACCCAAAATTTGCTGAGTTGCAGTACTGTTCTTGTTGTTTCCCGTTACTACAAACATCTCGTAGTGAATACTAATTAGGCATTGGATTTAAGACGTACAAGGTTTTTGGAGCCAAGAGTTAACCTTTAATGTGTTTAACAAGTTTTTTCTAGATTGAGAAATTTAACGAGGACTTACCACATCGGCGCGGCGTTGCTTAATATTAGCTACTTACATTGCAATTTCAGAGCATATAAAAGACAAAAATTCATCTTAAGAGAAACATTTTTTTTTGCTCGAAGTTACGAAGTACCTATTTAAAAAATATTGTGGGTGCGGAACCCTCCGTATGTGAGTTGGACTCCCACTTAAACTGGCTGTTACCCGCGTCTTCATTTGCGTGGAATTTGCATTCAATTTTCATAGAACCTTTGTTGAGCTCTTAAATCAATGTTATAGGTACCTCACACACAAACTTACAAAGAACTTTACATATTTCAAATATTAGTGTAGAAAGTGTAGTTAGCTTTTCGCCTGAGATTGCGTTCGCGAAGAATTAGTATACAAGCAGCGGTTTTTCCCTTTCTATATTTTAAAAGACTGTGAATGAGAGGAGGTGGAATGCTTCTCTATTGTGTAAAGGGAATTAGGGGTGGGTGTGATTGCTACTTTTTTAATTCATTTTCTATTTTTGAAATAACTTTTTTTTTCACATGATTTACGTTTTCATAAGTAGCAGGCTAGGTGAAGAAGAGTAGCAGGTACGATGTATGGAAATTATTTTTATATTATTTTTCACATGCTAGTCATTAAATTACCAAGAAGATTTTCCAACAGGCGAGGTGATTGTGGAAAGTCCATTCCAGATATTGATGTTGGACAGCTGCTTTTATACGAGCTATTGTAAGAACTTTGATAGCGCGGTTTAGAATATGTCGTAAATTTTTTAAGTGTCATGCTGGGATTAACGCGCGAAAAGAGTACGCGTTACAAATTGACAAATTATGGTAATACCTTCTTCTTTACTCACAGTTATAAAATGTTATATTATAATATATACAGTCTGTAGCAGACTGTCACGAAAAACAGTTCGTTTGCATAAATATAATTATTTAAATTTATGTTTATGAAGAAGTTTGGGGCTACCAATAACATGCATGACAGTACGTAATTATAACCAAAAAGCCAAAGAGGTTAAAATATAATAGGACATAGAGGGGACAAAGCGAGGAAAATTTGAAGTCAAAAGTTATTCCAAGTGGAATAAGTCTAGTACAATTTCGATCGAATGACAGCTCGCGTTCATACTAAAAACTGACATGACAAGGACATGACGCTTAGGCTTCAAAGTTTTGTATGAAAATATTCCCAATGCCCCCTCTATATTTAAATCTCTTTGCAAAAAGCTAATACCTACGTATACATGTGCATGTGTAATTTTACCAAAATAGTAAATTTTTGGCAATAAAAATATTTTTATGAATTTATTTTTCATTTTATATGTCAACGCGTATTTGGAGCAAAATAAGATCTAGGTATTATAAATACTTGTTACTCATAATAAGTGACAACAGAACAATTTAATCCATTTACAACATCATCTTGTAAAACTGTGGAAAGTAATGTATTTTCAAGTGGACTCAGACAGACTATTATAAAACCCTCTTGAGTATTTGAAAGTGCAATTAGTCCTAGGCCTAATTACCGTGGTATGCTGAGAACTGACGTACTGATATGTGGCACATATCTCAAATGTTATTGAGTTAAAATATAAGTGGTTTTAATTATACGTACATACAAACATAAGACTAAAACGTTAGTGGTTATATTCTCTTTGCATAAGACCTCACTTCCAATGCATACCAATGAGATTTTCAAAGAATGACGTAAAAGAAAACATCCCCAGAATTGGTTCAGAGGCATAGCACCCGGTCGGGCAATTAGCTCCCCTCGTATACTGGAGGAGAGCTATTTTTTCCATTTCTGGATATACCTACCCACTTTTCACGAGATGTTCTATAGACCCCTAAACGTGATAGGTGGCGAGCCCATCGCCGGACCGGGTCTGTTTCACATGCCTCAGAATAAATTCTGGGACCTGCGGGTTTCCTCACGATGTTTTTCTTCACCGTCGAGCTAGTGATAAATATGTACGTAAGTTTTAAAAAACTCATTGGTACATGCCAGGATTCCAGCCCGAGCCTCACTGATTTTCGGCCGGCTCTTTAACCGTCCGGGCTATCACTGCTCTATAATAAAATAATAAAAAATAATATAAAAAAAATGCCCGAGGGGGTAGGCAGAGGTATTTATTCCATTTCTGGATATACCTACCCACTTTTCACGAGATGTTCTTTAGACCCCTAAACGTGATAGGTGGCGAGCCCATCGCTGGACCGGGTCTGTTACACATGCCTCAGAATAAATTCTGGGACCTGCGGGTTTCCTCACTATGTTTTCCTTCACCGTCGAGCTAGTGATAAATATGTAGGTAAGGTAAGTTTTGAAAAACTCATTGGTACATGCCAAGATTCGAACCCGAGCCATACTGATAACAATAAAAATAAGAATTTGAAGGAATGATATGAAACTGATCGACTTTAATTTTGAAAAAAATATAAATCCCAAGATGTTGAGAATGAAGAAAATAATCATCAATTATATGGAGTCAGTGGATTTCAAAGAATAGAGTGTACATAGCACATGGGCTTAGAATATTTTTGCGACCTGTCTTCAGGAGTACAGTGCTTTTTTAATTATGGGCTTACTTTTGGGATGCTCTTCTAACTAATCTAACAGTTGAACTACATCTATTGGAATAGCACTCAGTTTATCGAACATTTTTTATTAAAGCCAACGTTTATTTTATTGGTTTGTATTTGATAAAAATAAACGGTCTATTTTTCCGAGTTAATATAACCCGAATCTAATCAAATTATGAATGAAAAGGCTTCTTCTGAGTGATATCATCAAACTCATGTGTCCTCAAGAATAGATTAAAACACAGACACACATGATGGCTGAATGGATGAATGCTGGATTCATCCATTCGCATCACCCAACACTCATCCATCGATCATCCATTTTTGTTTGGCTATACAGCCCGCAATTATGGGATCTCCCAGCGATGAAAAAAAAGAGAAATAAAATATAAATAATAAAAATTTGCCAATTAACCTATATCCCCAGGTCATTAAACTCCTCGCAATTACCCTTTATTATAGATGGCAGAGAGTTTTACATCCCAAAGTCGTACAATTGCTATACAATTTAGACATAACGGTATGTTTTATGCCTGTCTATTATCTTTATTACGGCTAGGTATGTTGACTTAGAATTCCACCTCTACTCACTATGTAAAAGTGTAGAAGGAAGCGATTATTACTCTCACTATTTTATAAAGTGCCGTTAACAGCAGTTTAGTAAGAAAAATGCACCATTATAATTAAGCCTAGAACACTCTGCCGAGATTTTATTGTCATGGCTTAAATGACATTTAAGTATAATATATTTTCATTTTATAGGCCCCGCCCACCCTCCGATTGTCAATAGTTTGCGGCAAAAACGAATCGCGGGTTATTGGTCATTTTTGTATGAAACTAGCGACCCGCCCCGGCTTCGCACGGGTGCAATGCTGAATTTTCTTTGCTATAAACCTCACGGAGCCCGAGACCTCTCCAACGAATGCAAAACCGTGAAAATCGGTTCGTCAGTTCTGGAGTTATATCGTCAGGAAGGAAAACCCGACTTATTTTTATATAGTAAATTACGTCAAAAACACGCGAATCGCTAGGGGATCCGAATTCTTTCTACACTGCCGCGATATTCAACGTGCGATTTGGGCGTTGCCAAGGCGTTGACAGAAGTTCGCGATTAATTTCGAGTCGAGGCATTTGAAAGGCATGCGTGGAGCCGAAGCCCTTAGTGCCCTGCCCTTGAGTTTCTTGCTGGTTCTTCTCGGGGTACATTTGGAAGCAGCACCTCATCGGTGGAGATGGGCTGCTGTTTACATTTAGCCAATCTTCATGGACGAGTTTAGTTAGAGTGCCTTGTTATTAGACTTTTGACCGTTTTAAGTGTACTTTTTGTACCTACAGAAAAAATAAAGTATTTTTGTCTTGTTTTGAATATTTTAAACCTGTGAATTATTATTTCTTCTTATTGCACACTTATATTGTCACTTACAATTACCTATTATTACTCGTACTTCGTTGTCGCTGTAGGAGACTAAAAGTTATTTACTAAAATAAACTAATTATTTACACTGTTATTGGTAACTTCGCAGATCCGATTTCCGCCAGGAATCGGCATTTGTGTGCATGAACATGATCATTGCTTTATATAATTATGTACAATAAATGTGAATAGTGTATCATAATATAAAAAAAATCTCACGCCTTTTATCCCCGAGGGGGTAGGCAGAGGTATTCCTTTTCTGGATACATATTATTATATTGATCTAAAGCATTATTTTTTTATCTGTAATTATTGTAAATGAAAGTATATTTTCTTTGTAAATAAACATACGTTCCTAAAAATGCAAAACTAATTATTTAGGTATTTAAGATCACAGTCACTGACTGACATAGAAATAATAATGAAAACAATGCATGAAATGCTAGGTGAGTTCATAATAACCCGTGGAACAAAAAAACAACATTGGTTCAATGACTCACTCATCAACAGGCCTAAGGGCAAAAACATTTTCTAGGTTATTCTATGCTAGCAGTTATTTTGTCATTAACTTTTAAATATCAATTTACCGTTGTCATAAAGTTTCATATGAGTTATAGCTAAACTCCTGTAGCTATCGGAGTGAAGAGCTTATTCATTTTAATATACTAGCAACGCCCAACGGTGTTAATCCTGCTTTATTGTTATTATAGGAATTTTTCAAAATCCTTTCGCAGAGAGAGACATCGTACAAGGAACTCCCTCAAAGAGTTTTGTGATAAGTGTGTCAGTCAGTGGTTTTTATTTCATATTCGTTTATTGCCAGTCATGTATATGTACATAGTATATAATAGATAGGTCTTTTAGGCTAAGAACAATGACACCCTTTTGTTAGCCCTTGTACCCGATGGGATTTGGAAAAATGGCGAACGTCTATACAAACGTTCACTTCCTATTCAGCAACCTTCGGGGTTTAATTTATAAAAAAAACCTTTTCTTTTAGACAGCAGTTCCTATTTTATTTATGCTTCTAGACCCACCGCTGTATGCTTGGTCTTTTTATCAGTGTTAACGGTTTATATAGATAAAATCGAGCATTATATAATATACTAGCGACCCGCCCCGGCTACGCACGGGTGCAATGCTTACACTAAAACCAAAGACGTTTAAAGAAAAAGTTTCAAGAGAACGATTTTCTTCCAACCTCTTTGACTAAAACCTTCCTCTTGAATCACTATATCTATTAAAAAAGCCGCATCAAAATCCGTTGCGTAGTTTTAAAGATTTAAGCATACGGGACATAGAGACATATAGGGATATAGGGACAGAGAAAGCGACATTGTTTTAGACTATGTAGTGATTACTAGCGACCCGCCCCGGCTTCGCACGGGTGCAATGCTAATACTAAAACCTTCCTATTGAATCACTCTATCTATTAAAAAAACGCATCAAAATCCGTTGCGTAGTTTGAAAGATTTAAGCATACATAGGGATATAGGGATAGAGAAAGCGACTTGGTTTTATACTATGTAGTGATTGAATATAGATTCAATAAATCAAGAAACTGTTAAGCAGACGATAGCGATAATATAACTTAACTTTGGACTCGAGTCTGTAAACCACCTAAAATTCCTAATTTTTAGTTAGCTCTATTCTTTTCCATCACCGCTTTGGAAAGGAAAGGGACAGAAATAAGAGCCATATTTATTTACATCGTCGCAAATGTCAAAATAACAAAATTGAACCTTATCGACGCATTCAAATACACGTTTTTAGCAATTTTAGCAACGATGTAAGGAGGTCATGGATAAAAGTGACAGATAAGACATCAAATTAGTCGGTTTTTCCATATTTGACATTACTCTATAATCTATGGTTTGTTTCTGTCCTTTTTCTTTCGTATTCTATAAAGAAGGATAGGCTAACTTAAAATTAGGAATTTTAGGTGGTTTGCAGAATCGAGTCCTTTGTCTCTATAAATCATCAAATGTGGAGGCTAACTGTAGTAATGACGTCACTTAACTAGTCTGTAAAAAGTTATCTCTCATAAAGAGGAGATTGCTATATTACGTAAAAGATAGAAATGTTTAAGACGATGCTGCCCGTCCGGAGATATTTCCTTAGAAAATGGAATATCATTTGCCGCGTATCGCAGTAGCTATCAGAAGAAAAGGAGCGAAAATATTCTCCCTAGAGATGGCTCATTCATCAGGTGGAAAATCAAATAAAAAGAATTTGCGTTGCAACGGCTAGGTACTCTCCTTATTAAAAGCCTGCTACTTATGAAATATGGCGAATTTCAATGCACTTTTCATATTTCATTACTTGTAGTAGATAAGTGTGAAAAATTTAATATTATTAAATAAAAATTATATAAAAGTACCAATCTTACCCATCTCTACTCCCTAAACCAAAGCGGGTAGTTTAACATAATTTACAGCAAAGGGGTTTGAACATTAAGGCATAGTGGTGACCATAATTAAGAAAAGTCTCGTGAAAACGCGCAACATACACGGCGCATCATACAACCAGTGCATATCGATAGAGAATGTATATAGACGAAAAAAAATGGCATATGACATATACAGTGTGAGTCTCCATAAAGTGCACATATGAAAATGGGTGCAACTAGACACATTTTTATCAACGGAAAAAATTATAAAAAAAAACTATATTTTTTTTATTTAATTTAAAAAATATTTTTTCTTTTGATTACGTACTGTTGACTTTATGTCAATAAAACGTTATAACTTTTTAACTAAGAAGTAGGTATATTGTGAACAAAAATCCCATATCTTTATCCATATCTATATTTACTATGTTTGTTTGAACTAAGTCATTCCAGGTGCACCATTCAACTCTTCTTTCTAGATTGTCCCATTTTATTATTTCTTAGTACCGTTTTTTAGGTTTTATTTTTATTTTATTAGTATCTTCTGTTATTTGACATCATTACTGTTTTTATTTTATCACGATATACTTCATAGTTTAAAAGTTATAACGTTTTCTTTACACAAAGTCAACAACAAGTAATCAGAAGAAAAAAATATCTATAAAATAAAAAAATAAAAAATCTTAGATTTTTTTTACATTTTTTCCGTCGATAAAAATGTGTCTAGTATCACGCATTTTCATATGTGCACTTTATTGAGACTCATACTGTAGTCCTAAAGCGTACAGATTTTCGAGACATTCCATCTTAAAGATCATGTAGTTTCATGATACGCCGCGTTTTCAGGAGACTTTTGGTGATCATGGTCACCACTATGCCAGGCTTCCATACAAAGAAGTTCAGACCCCTTTATGTTTCGTATTCGTTTATTTTATTATTGATTCTTTAAAGTAACTTCTGTTCTGATTCGCATTTCACAAATACATAAATCAATCACGAAAGCCGAATAAGTAGATGCAGATATACCTGATTTGAGATCAATGAACTTTAACTGTACCTATATGAATTATTACGGACTGATCAGACAATATTTCATCTTACTGACTATTATGAGTCATGCCATATAGTTACCTACATTCTACAGACAAAAGTTGCGCAGGTATCAAAATTATATAACAAGTCTATGCATGATTCATAGCTATAGATTGCCGTTGCGGGCCGTGTCTGTAATTTAGCACAGAATCCAAAAACGACTTTCTTTTGTTTTTAAAAAAATACGTGCATTTGAAAGCACATCACATCGTTGGTCCCGATTCCACAGTGCTGCATCTAAATATGAAAGTTGTTCTAAACGTCACAATACCAACGGGTGGCTGCAAAATAAACAGATACACCGATCAACGTTGTAAGATTATAGACCAATTCTAAACTAATTTGAGTGTGTTGTAGATTTTCACCACACTTCTTTTTTTTACAAGTTAATATTATATTATAGGTACATATTTACAGTCCTTCATTTTGCTACAAATAATAATAATAATATAATATAATGCCTAATTAATTCGCTCTCAGGAGTTTTTACAAATCGTTTTGAACTCAAAGTTTGATTTTTCTTGTAAATTAGATGTTTCTAAATAAATGTCACATATTTTTTATAAAATACTAAATGTTTAGGTACGTATGTTATTATATGTGTCTATTACCGCCATCTACAATTATTTTTATAACACAAAACTAATATAAAATATAATTAGATAAGCCTGGAAACATTGATGGGAGATGAATGGAAATTGAATTTTAATTGGTACGTTAATAAATTACAACCAATTTAATCAATTCGTTCGTCTTTGTGCAATGATTAAATCTCAGATACATCTAGCCCCGCATGTTTCTTAATAGCCAACTTAGGTTTATACACACAGGTATATATAATCTCACGCCTTTCATCCCCGAGGACGATACTGGATATACCCAGATTTCACGAGATACATTGGACCCCTAAACGTGATAGGTGGTGAGCCCATCGCCGGACCGGGTCTATTTACACATGTCGCAGAATTAATTCTGAGACCTGCGGATTTCCTCACGATGTTTTCCTTCACCGTCGAGCTAGTGATAAATATGTACGTAAGTTTTTGAAAAACTCATTGGTACATGCCAGGATTCGAACCCGAGCCTCACTGATTGTCGGCCGGCTCTTTAACCGTAAGGGCTATCACTGTTTCATAATAGCCAACTTAGGTTTCTACACACAGGCAGAAGTCATTAATTATTCTAAAGTTAATGGTAACTGATGTATCAACTGCTATACAAAGTGGCTACAAATTCTTCTGAAGGTAGTGGATTCTATTCGCTACGTGTCTGGGTGTTTAATATTTATTTAAATATGTTTATTAGCTGTTTAGTACCCAGGTTCTGCCTAGTTTAGGACTAAATAAACGAGTGTGAATTGTGTCACAATTTGTTATTATTATTAGAGACATTCAGTTTAATTCTTTTATTTTGTTTTGCCTCTCTCTTTCTCGTGCGAATATGTAACAAATGCACTCGAAAAGACGAAATTTCGTCACGGCGCTCATGTTAGAATGGCTGGCCAATATCAGTGTTTATGTGAATATTTTTTTATTGATTTAACTGGGTGTGTATATGTCGCAGTAAGATAGATAAAGCCGTAATATAGTTATATCCCTAGGGATATAATTATATACCGTAACATAGTTATACCATAGCGATTCTTTACTATCTCACTAGGAATATAGTTATAAACCGTCGAAGTTTAGTGATATACTTATATCACTAGATTAAGTTCAGTGTTATAAATATATATTAGGGTTTGTCTCAAAAAAGTCATATTGTATCATATTGTATATTGTAGTATATTAAAGCTTATTTATTCTCAAACATTTTTGAAAAATTAAAAAAATTTCAAAAGTCAACTTTATGTACCTACCTATCCTGCAGTTAGTTACAATACTTTGTGACATTAACACGTATTAAAGTAATTATAATTAAAACGATGAACAGGATGAGAATCCACTCCAAAAAGAGCTTTGTATGGTGTTCTTTTTATAGTTTGATGAAAAGAGCAGTTTTTTTGGTACTGTACAAAGCCTATTACAATCGACCAATTAGTAGAATTATTATCTTGTTGCCAAGCCTGTAACATGTTCTTCACATCTTGAAAAATTCAATAATTCCAATGCGACCTTGCACCGGCGCACACTCCGAAAGCTATTTCACTAAACTGAATCTAGTAATATAAGTATGTCACTAAACTTGGACCGTTTTATAACTATATTCCTAGTGAGATAGTAATGAATCGCTATCATATAACTATGTTACGGTATATAATTATATCCCTAGGGATATAACTATATTACGGCTTCATCTATCTTACTGCGACATATATAAAAATTATACGTTGCAAAATGTGTTAATAGTATGGAGGAGCGGAGGTGGAATGCTCCCCTATCGTGAAAAGTGAAGACCTTCCACAAGGCGAGGTGATCGTCCCTGGGGATGGTGATGCGGTCCTGGGGTTGATGTTGGACAGTTCTATTTATACAAACTCATTAGAAAACTTCGATAGCGTGGTTTAGAACTCGAACATCTATTGGCGCGTTCTATGTAGTGACAAGTGTGAGGTTATGTAGTATTTTTGACCAACATTAATCATACCGTTAAGTATCCAAATACAGGGGTCTAGGCTCCGAATACAATTGACAAAATTGTATTCGGAGCCTAGACCCCTGTATTTGGATACTCTGGACCAAGGGACCCTTGGTCCGTGGGGACCTAGCGCTTTAAGCCTTTTTAAGGAAATAACAAAAAGGTTAGTCGACATCACAGGAGACCGAAGAACTGGCAGCTACCTAGGACAAAGAATTAGTCTAGCTATTCAAAGGGGGAACGCTGCCAGTATCTTCGGGACCTTGCCTAAAGGGACTCCTTTTAATAATATATTTTAGTTAGGTATACTATATATATTTAATTTCTTAAGGTATTTAGTTTTAGGTTTATTTATTATTATAACATTATTCTCATATAAATAAATAAACATGTAAATTACCTACTACTTTTGATGACCGGTACTCTTATTTGAAATTTTGGTGGTAGTGTAGATAGATGGTAGATAGTTGTCGATTTGGATAAAATTTGGTGTGGTGATAGGTAAGTAGCTGGGACAACATACAACATAGAAAAGAAAATCATACGGTTTGGTAAAAACATTAAAACAAAGTAGTATTTAACAGCAGTTTGGTTTAGTAACTATTAAAAAGTCGGTTTTGTCGGCGGTAGGTACGCTAATTTGATTACTTGATTTCAGTAAGTAATAAATAGAAAATTATGTTACTGGTTACCAAGCAGAGATTAACTTAACAATTATTGGGCTCACTACAAACAAGTTTGTAAAACAAAACTAGTTCTTCTAATCATTTTTTCAGTGTAGGTCTCGCTACAATAGAGATTACTTAACTTCTCCAAACAGATCTGTGTTTAAAAAAAAACTATTTGTCGTAACTAAGTGTAGCTTACGTTCTACTTGCCTTGATTTATTATGAATCATTAGTAATTGTGAGCAAAAAACTGTACCTTATAAATCTTCAGACTGTTGGTACTACGTATATACGAGTACATAATCTCATTCAAACCATTTGTTACGTAGTCTCACAATTTTTTTGCCGTCGTGATACAATAGACCGCCACTTGCTCCAATTCTCGCAAAAAATAAATCTCATACCTATCTTTATCATCATCTTTTCTGCACGGTCGGATTCTATTCTTTCATCTATTTCAATTTTATTAAGTTTTTATTACGATGACGGTTTCTATCTAGCCATTTAACAAATTCAAAGTGATATTTTTTGCTTTATTGTACGTTGTAAATTATCAAATTAAATTTATTTAATGTCTACATCCATCTAATATGAATCTTTCACAGAATTTTAATATTTTTTTACTTTATTCTGCACGAGTGACTATATAAAGAAGTCGTGAATTCTATTTTTTTATTCATATAGCTAGAAGGTTATGGGATTCGCACAAATTATTGTCTAGCGGACGCCTGCGACTTTGTTTGTATGTTAAAAATCGGTAAAGTAACAAACATCCCACCATACATCCGTTATATTATGTGCGTATACACGAATTCCAACATGGCTCCATATATTATGTTGGTTAAATAAAACACTATGTGTTTATAATATTTGAGTAGGTTTATTTGAAGATTGATTATGATCAATCTTCAAATAAACCTACTCAAATATTATTCAAGTCTCAAGACTCTTAAAGAAGCTAAAATGAAATCAATCGTCTGTAGAGTCGCGAATGTTTTTAGTAAGTACCACTCATAAAAATATATATATAAGTACAATTCGCCATAATTCTTAATTACCTTTTGGCCAGATTATACGAACTCGGTAAGTAGCAGCCCTGGTTTCAGTCTTCTTGCGTTAATTAAGACGAAGCAGCTCTGCCATTAAAAATCTAAAATTCAGAAGACACATTTTCCTTGCGTCGTTATTTCTTGTTGCGAAGCTAACATTCAACTTAATTTACCTTTAAAAACTTTATTGTGCTTAGAACATTTTCTCGTTTTGATCGTAAAAATATAAGTGGATAAGTTAAATCGATGTCACAATTATTCCTAGTAATACTCAATGAAACAATTTTTGTTGACAGAGACCTACGAATGCAAATATTAGCTCAATGTGTGTGTAATGTAATGTTTATTTTGAATTATGAATTAATAATACTTGTCAACTGAAACATGTTCAAGGATGGAGTTAAAATAAATTCTAATATAAAATTTTGTTTCAGTAGCAAGCAAAAATGGGCAGAGAGGACAAAAAAGGGACTATTGTTCTGGAAAACTTCAACTCGACGTGAGTAACATAAAAGCACTAACATTTGCAACATTAACAGCACTCAAACTCAACTAAATTTAATATAAGTTCGTCACAAATGTAACTACGTCTTATTATATTTTCAAGTGCAATCAAAATTCGAGAAAAAATCAATTAAATAATTACGTAGTGCGTAATTTTATTACAAATATAGACTTTTGACTATTTGACGGGCCTGTTAACTCAGTTGGTAACTCAGAAGGCAGGGTCACCCCCGGAGGTCGCGGGTTCGATCCCTGCTCGGGGCCAACATTTGTGTGCATGTCTGTTGGCTTCGTGTCTGGTCGTTTAATATTTATTTAAGTATGTCTATCAGTTGTTTAGTACCCATAGTACAGGCCCTGCCTAGTTTGGGACTAAATAACCGTGTGTGACCGTGTCACAGAATTATTACAGTCAAGAGCACGTGGAACTTGACACATTGGACTTTGTAACGTATACACTACAAGTGTAAAGCTTTATGTGCTCTTGACTGTACAATAAACAATACAGTAAGAAATACATATGGTCACGCATTTTTCCAGCCGGGATAGGCAAATACTTATGTATAATAGTCTGCCCCCTGCTTCCACACCTTTCGCGCTTCATACATCCATCAGTTGGTTCATACATGCTCGTCAGTTTCATTTACTCTTTATCTAGCTTTTCTTCAATACATAGCCGATCTGATTATAATTAAAAAGGCTATATAAACTCAATAGTCAAAAATTAGATTTATAAAACTAATAAAAAAAAAGAAATAATCTCACGCCTTATATCCCCGAGGGGGTAGGCAGAGGTATTCCATTACTGGATATACCCACATTTCACGAGATATATTCGACCCCTAAACGTGATAGGTGGTGAGCCCATCGCAAGACCGGGTCTGTTTACACATGTCTCAGAATTAATTCTGAGACCTGCGGGTTTCCTCACGATGTTTTCCTTCACCGTCGAGCTAGTGATAAATATGTACGTAAGTTTTTGAAAAACTCATTAGTACATGCCAGGATTCAAACCCGAACCTCACTGATTTTCTACCGGTTCTTTAACCGTTCGGGCTATCACTGCTCTTTAGTAGATTTATCATTTTCGCTTTTTCTGTCTAGGCTTGCTATTTAAAATTTCTTATTAAAAAAATATTACCCTTTCCTTGCACAGTCGGGTAATTACTTAAAAGGAATCAGTTCTAGTTGGCTACCTAGAAGATTTAGATCATTCGATATGCCCTTATACTAAAAATCTGTAGCATTAAGGCATGTACCGAGACAAATAATGTCA
The DNA here is from genome assembly GCA_963855545.1 of Ethmia dodecea. Classification (NCBI taxonomy): domain Eukaryota; kingdom Metazoa; phylum Arthropoda; class Insecta; order Lepidoptera; family Depressariidae; genus Ethmia; species Ethmia dodecea. Next base: position 13,097,530 of record OY979442.1, read on the forward strand.
TCTCTTTTACTCCTTCAATAATTCAGATGAGGACTTATCCTACTAACATTATAAAGCGAAAGTTTGTATGGATGTATGAATGTTTGTTCCTCTTTCACGCGAAAACTACCGAACGGATTTTGATGAAACTTTACAGTTATATATCTTATACATCAGAATAACACATAGGCTACACGCGGTTGAAACTGCGGGGCGATGCTAGTTTCAAATAAGTGAGCACACTCTCTTCATGGTAGACAATGGAAACATTTTGGCGTGGTCACAATATTGTAAAATCGTATATCCGGTATCTAGATAAGCCCGTGAGAGAAATCTACCTTAACATAATATATTGGTGAAGGCATATACTAATAATTTTTTTATCACTAGCTCGACGGTGACGGAAAATATCGTGATGAAATCAATGGGCTCACCGCATATCACGTTTAGGGGTCTGTTAAAAATATAGTGGTAAGAGGTATTTCCACCAATGTAATACGTCTTTCTACCCTTCGACTTCTTGTTTTCTACCTCAAGATTAATTACATTGTTACTTAAGCCACTAAATTCGTTTTTCAGGGCTAACCTAGCATCTAATCCGGGTTTCCAATCAACCCTGAGTTTAGGATCGAAAGAAGTCATCAGTGAAAAGCCCTACAATCCCTTCCAGCACAGAACGGTGGAACATCCTAATTCGTAAGTGTATTTCAACTTATATTTATGATACACCAACAACATATACATATACAACGCGTAACGGAATAAGCGCAATTCCTCATACACACCAATTAGTATATTTAAATGTTTTAAAAATATAATGATCTTATTTTATTAGTTTCTAACCAATTTTCTTAAAAAAAATATCAGACGCAGTAATAGTACGATTTCCATAGATAGCACTAAATTCAGCTATGCGCTAAATAATTTTACGGAAAAAATTAACACATATTAAACAGCTGAAATCGATTCAGTAGTCGATAATGAACAAACGTATTTCAGGAATTGCGCTTATTCAGTTACATATTGTATAACTTATTTGAACATATTAATAGAATAAGTTTAATACATCTAAATGTACCTACATAAAGTAGCTTAATGACAAAAAAGTTGTTAATGTAATAATTTACATTCCGAAATATTGAAATTAATAATTTGAGTAAAAGAGCCATCTCTAAGCTTGGGTTTACCAACTGAAACTCCAAAGTTAATTGTTTTTTGATTAATCGTTTAGAAACTTTGAAATAATTTTGAGATTTTCTTCTGACAACAAAGTTAACTGGAATTAATAGCGATATTATTCTAATTAATACCAGCTTATACCTGTAACGCAATCAGCTACTTATATTTATTACAGTGCAACGAAGAAAATTTATGCTAAAACTTTCAGCTCTGTGTCAGCCGAAAAGTCTCGAAGGCATCATAACAAAAACATACATATTTCATCTTGATATGTCAGTTCATCCGTGTGTTTGTCACGTCACATAACTCTAGATCATTTACATTTTAGATTTAATGAAGCAATACCTTAACTTATTAGTTCATAAACTAATATTTAAAAAGGTTTATGGTCAAACGAGATAGGTACTTTTTATAACCTGTCAAAACGACGATTTTCCATGGAAAATGTAGTGAGTACTGCCAGGCGTATTCACGAAGCTTCGATATTCGATATTTGACAAGGAATCGGAAAATCTGTCGAACACTTTCGAGATGGGCTGATGTTGGTGTCGAAAACTAATTTCATATGTGAGACAAGGATTCGACAAATTTTTCACTCGATCTGAATCGAATGGAAACGGTATCATCTGTCGAACACTTTCGAGATGGGCTGATGTTGGTGTCGAAAACTAATGTCATATGTGACATAAGGATTAGAAAAATTTTTCACTCGATCTGAATCGAACGGAAACGGTATCGAGCCTCCGTGAATACGCCTGTGAGCTGCGACATCATAATTTTTAGTAGGTAGGTACTCAATTGCAAAAACACTTTATTGTTTATTTACAAAATTGTAAAATGAAAGAAAAAAATATTTATATTGATGTGTTTTGGATTCATCTTACTCGCAATTTAAGTTCAATACAGTCAAATCTTATTTCAAGTCTCTAGATGTGGGTCCTCATATATTTGATCGTAGAGCTAATAGCCATTTATTATAAGGTTTGTTTAGTTTCAAAATAATACAGTCCTATCCTAAAATATAAATGCGAAAGTAAGTTTGTTTGTATTTTCCGTTGTCACCCCTAAACCGATTACCCAGCCTTGATGAATTTTAGCTACTTTTTCTGGAACAACATCGTTCCTAGGGGACGCAATAACCTAAATTTTACCTTCCTCAAGATGTAAACTATAGCCCTACTAAATTTCATCAAGATCGATCCATTGGTTTAGCCGTGAAAAGTTAAAAAACAAAGACACAGAAATATTCTTTCATAAACTAAGAAATATAAAAATCATACTGTCGATCCAAGGTTTATTTACAAATATTTGAAAATTCACTACTAAGTATCTTTATACCGGATATCAAAAAAGGATTTCTATGTTTGTGTTTATGTTTTTTTGTTATGTTCACCGATAGCTTCGTCGTTGATATTACAGTATTTTTAGTGTTTAATTTTTTGCCGGTCCTCTTGTTAATTTTTTTTTGCTTTGGTTTTTTTCAATGTAGGTATTACTATATAGGTGTCTGGTGACTTCACAATTTTAATTTTGAACTGTATTGCAGCACCCTGGGCTCGTTACTCCACCTTCTGAAATCGTCGCTAGGTTCTGGTATACTGGCTATGCCGGCAGCTTTCAAAAACGCTGGCTTAGCCGCTGGGGCCATTGGGACCATCGTCGTCGGGTTTATTTGTACACACTGCGTTTATGTATTGGTAAGTGATAGTCCTAGCTGAAACAGCTACGGGTTGCAGACCAGAGACCTTACTACTTTTCATTACGAGATATCCAATTTGACAGCAACACTTTTTGTAGCAATGATTGATAATCGTAAAAGCGACGGCCCCATTTTGGGTCCCAATTCAAATAATAAACGTTTTTTTTTTAATATTGTTTTTTTTGTCCCAGCCCCCCTGACAGACTGACGAACGCAAATCAAAGTCAGTCAACTAGTCAGTTTCTTCTTGTTAAAGATTAAGATAGAGTTAGGATATAGAACGTCGTAGAACCTTATGGCGTTACGTATGCGTAGTGAAATCAAAGAGATTAAAATATAATAGGGTATAGAGGGGACAAAGCGAGGAAAATTTGAAGCCAATAATTATTACAAGATGGAAAAAGTCTAGTGTGATTCGACCGAGATTCGACCGAATGACAGCTCGCGGTCACACTAACTGACATGGCGCTTGAGCTTCAAAGTTTTGTAGGAAAATATTCCCAATGCCCCCTCTATGCCCTATTATATTTTAATTTCTTCGAGTGAAATGAATTATGCGTCTTTTTCTACAGGTAAAAACATCACAGGAGGTTTGTGTGGAAGCCAAGAAGCCTTCCATGGGTTTCGCGGAGACATGTGGGGCAGCTTTTGAATTTGGACCTAAGAGATTGAGACCGTGGGCGAATTTTGCCAGGTAATGATTTTATATCACTAGCTCGACGGTGTAGGAAAAGATGGTGAGGAATCTCACGTGCCTCAGAATCATTCAAGTCTGTCAAATGACCGAAAAATAAACTGGGGAAAATTCGATATTTCCATGGAATTAAAACCTCTCCCAGCTCTTTGCTAATGCGGGAGCGTATATGATTATAAATATTTTGTTTTTTTGATGTTGACGTGACAACGTCTTATAAATTGATGGAGCCGGCGGCATTCCCGAAAAAGTGTGACGTATGCGTCGTTCCAGTGCAAGCGAGAGCGCGCAACGAGCGACAAAGAGGCACAATCCATTCCATCAGTATTTTCTTATGACGTTGTCACGTTCAAATATCGTCGACTTTACAGACAACCGATTTTTTTAGAGAAAATTGGATTTTTGTTAAATAATAAGCACGATAACTGTTAAATCTACAATACATGTTTATGTACCTACCTACAGTTTTGTTAATAATATGTGACTAATTTATTGTTCGGAAGTGACTCACCCGACAAAACTATTTAAGTAGCCTATTTAAAAACGTGTTTTTGACAAAACAAGTTTTAAAATTAGTAGTTTTAATATGCTTTGTTTTATTTAAACCTACAATTTTGACATTCCTGTTGGCTCGGCTGATAGTGGCCCTTTTCTTCCCTTTCTAAGTCACACGGACGCGGAGTCGATTCCCGTCCGAGGGCAACATATTATGTTCATGTACTTGTACCTTTCAGTTATTTAGTATAAGTATATAGGCTCTGTCTAGTTTGGGACTAAGTAATCGTTTGTGAAATGAGTCCCACAAAATAACTAACTTCAATTTCAAAATACACTTACGTAATGTAATTTTTTTTTTATTTTCCACAGGACTTTCGTAGACTACGCGATGACATGTACATACTTGGCAGCTCTTTGTGTTTACGTCGTGTTTATTGCTGAAAATTTTAAAGAGGTAAGAGCAATATGATAATATCTTACCTTCAGTGTTAACGTAGCAATGATATTTAATATCTTGGGTTAAATAACATATAAGAATTTACACGTAATACCTGTCATATTATTTCAATAGTATACAGTCAACAAAGTTGTTAGGGTTACATGGCCAGTAACTAAGAATTCATTTTTCTGGGGAAGTCATAAATAAATCTTATTGATTAATGTTTATTTCGAAAGGTATCTTTGATCCCTATAATTTACCAAAAAAATACTATAAATACATTTAAGGCTTTAAGAGAAAAGTGAATCTTAATTTTTGGCCATGTAACACTAACAACTTCGTTGACTGTACGATCTTTGCAAGTATTTTCTAAAACATCAATCCATACATGCATTAATTCTCCTCACAAAGTTTCGCATTTATTAGTGACTAGCGACCAGCCCCGGCTTCGCACGGGTGCAATGCTACTAAAACCTTCCTCTTGAATCACTCTATCTATTAAAAAAAACCGCATCAAAATCCGTTGCGTAGTTTTAAAGATTTAAGCATACGGACATAGGGATATAGGGACAGAGAAAGCGACTTTGTTTTATAGGTACTATGTAGTGAGTGATTATTGCAATAGTGGTTTCATTCCTGGTGAAGCAAAATTCGTCCGTAGTGTTTATGAGAAACTGTAACAAGCATCTATGCATCCTTACAAACTTTCGAGTTTAAAATATTAGTACGTGGTAGGATTAATAGGATATAGAATGATGGGGTGGGTCAAATATCTATATAGGTACACCCCATACGACAACCGAAGGAATGTCTCCTTCGATTTGACATCTCTTTATCTATTACTTAAAATTTTGATAGACGGATAATAAAGTTGTCCATATATTTTTGATATATTAGATTGAACAAAGAGCAAAAAGTTTGTTTACTTGTTTAAGAATTTACTGCAAGGCTGTTGAAAAACTTAAACGTTCTTTCGGCGAACCGAGTTGTCGACATAACAAAATATCGGCATAAGATTTTTTCTGTGTGCCGATGGACTGCGAACAGTGATTTCTATGTACAATTATATCGTTTAAGGCTAATTCTGTATACTGTTGCGAGCTCAACAAATACTACAAAATATGAGAATATAATTATATTGACTTTACTTATCCATCTTTTTATACGACGACGTGTAACTTGACCTTTTAGGTGACCTTATGATGAATAAAAAAAAACAGTTGTTAGGTGTTGCGCAAACGTTTTGCTGACACAGGACGCCATCACAGGGGACCGTCCGTTGTTTCTGGACCGGACACAGTCTGGTTGCTACTTCTGGACACTGGTAACGGTTGGACGCTGGTCACAGTTGGACTGTGACCAGCGTCCAACCGTTCCAACCGTCCGGTGGTTACACTGGTACTGTTCGGTGCTTGTTTTGTGTGTGTAATTCTCACAATTTTTTGTAAAACTAGCTTTTACCCGCGGCTTCGCACGCGCACGTTTATTTCTGCCCTATATGATGCCTACACTGTATAAGCTATCTATGTGCAAAACTTCAAGTCTCTAGACTCAGCGGTTTAGGCCGGGCGTTGATACGTCACCAATGAGTCAGTCAGTTTATCATTTTATATATGTATATATATTATTGTTAATGGGGAGTCGCTTGTGTCTTCAACTGACAACATTTTGTTTCTATGCTTACACCGAACACTTTTTGATCGGCAATCCATTTGTGTCAAGTGTAAGAAACTGAACACATTATAGTGTGCACATACAGTGTGAATGTATAAAAAAAAATACTCACTTGTAGCTTTTATCCGACACAGTATCTACATTTGCGCAGCGCCTTAAAGTATTACGTAAACAAGTATAAATTTTATTGCTCTTTCTTTATACTGGATGATTTTTTTTACCGCCGGGAAAAAAATATGACGTATATAGATATCAAGAGCCGAAGTTATACCTACGTGAGATTAATTGTTAAATATATTAAAGTTAAATTCAATTTACAAAGTCTAGAAAAGTACGCACACTGCTATGTAGCAGCTGACGGTCGTAGTGTAGATTGCGCATGAATAGAAGCTACGAGGCCGTTTCTTTTTCAAATATTTCAGGGTGTAATATTCACTATAATTGAGTAACGTATATTAGTATAATGATATTATAAGAAATTAGTAAAAAAAATATGTTAAGTCACAATGCCAAATAAATTTATTACAATTACCTATCACATCATATTTTTTTCCAGGCGGTAAAAAAATCATCCAGTATATACTATTCAAGTTTATGAATATGCAAAACTGTCTTAGATAAGTGGATGCATATTGCAGTCATTCTTCAGCCCACATAGTGATTTGCGTAACTGGTAACATTATATTATTATATTATGCAGCATTAAATAATATATGCCTGATTTACATATTAGAATAAATTTAGATTTTGCATTGGCATTTTGGTTAAAATAATTGACTTACAAAGCTCATTATAATTACCAAGCATAAAGAAAATCAATAAGGTACTTTTGAAATCAAATCAAATGTTTTTATTCAATGTAGGGGCTTATAAGTCCTATTATTGATATAGTCATTGCGACTCCACCGCCTCGGTATTTAAGTATAGTTAAGAAGAAGAAGCGGGACAAGAAACTCCTCAACACATTATTCTTTTAACCAATCAATACGATAGTACAAATTACGAGTTACACGGTTTTAGTGCTTTGCTGAGCTGGAGAAAATTTACACCAAATTACATTTCTATGCCTAGTTACATGTCAAATGTCAATCACACACTAGAGTCCTACGCTCAATTGACTTGGATAATGTATGCTCACGCCGTATCCCCGAGAGGGCTGCAGAGGTACCTATTCCATTTTTGAAAATACCTCTTTTCACCCTTGAATTTTCCAGACCTCTGAAGGTAACAGGTAATGAGCCTCTCGCCAAACCGGATACTCTTATACACGCCTCAGAACCAGGGAGGCAATTCGACTGTTTTTTTGGCCGGCAGCCATATATACTCGTATAATCACGCTCTATCTGCATGTATCGGTGTAATTTGGGAGAATGTATGCGGTCTCGTTTCCCCGCTCCTTTCAAAATGCGCGCATTTCGAAATGCGTTAAAACTTTATCAATTTCGCTTTCGCGTGACATCATAACAACGGGTCCGCCATCCGGTTAAAATTATGTTTCAAATTATTTTACTTAAATATTGATGTTTTCTATCAATGTTTAAAAAAACTTAGACGGAGTCTAGTAACATACCTACCTACTGGTTATTCAAAGTCTCACGCTTGGGACGCAATCTAAGTATTTTTGATTAAATTAATCAGCACTTTCTGGTCTCACTAATCTGGACTCAAATGTATACAAACCTCTCAAAGTAAAAGTCATAAGTTGTGCCAGCATTTGTGTGCATGAACATGTCTGGTTTCTGGATGTTTAATATTTATTTAAGTATCTTTAGGTATCAGTTGTACCAATATTACAGGCTCTGCCTAGTTTGGGACTAGGTAAATATTAATCAAACGTCAGCTCGGCGACTAAAACTTTCTTTTGCTACTTGGCTAGGGGAGCTCCCCTAGCCAAGTAGCACTCTGTAGCAGTATCACTCTGGTACCTGCCAGATTTGAACCCGAAACCTGAAAATAAGATTCAATTTATTATTAAACTAGCTAGTTTAGGTACCAGATTTGCAGGTACCAGAGTTTGTCAAAAAAATACGTAACATCTTCATCACTAGCTCGACGATGAAGGAAAACATCGTGAGAAAACCCGCAGCTCCCAGAATTATTTCTGAGGCATGTGTAACTGACCCGGTCAGGCAATGGGCTCACCACCTATCACGTTTATGGGTCGAAATATATTTTTAGAAATTTAATAACTCTGCCTACCCCCTCGGCGATAAAAGCCATGAGATTATTCTTTCTTTTTCAGGTGCTAGACGTGTACATGCCTAACTACAAGCTGTCCGTGGAGGCCTACTGTGCCCTCACTCTCGTACCCCTGGTGCTGATATGCCAGATTCGAAATTTAAAATGGCTGGTGCCATTTTCAGCCGTAGCCAACGTATTTTTAGTTATATGCTTCGCTATCACCATGTACTACATCTTCAGTGACATGCCCAACCCGGCTGAGAGGGAAATGGTGGCTAGCGTTACTCAATGGCCATTATTTATAAGGTAAGTTGATCAAATTACAATCGAATTTTACAAAAAACACAGTTGAATTAAATAAACTAGAACATACAGGCCCTAGTATAAATAAGTACAGAACCCAGTGTGTAAGTCTGACTCACAATTCCCTGCGTTCTATGATCTGTCAGAACATAGTATGGAAAATGTGCTAAATAAAAACGAAATACATTTTTAGAGATGATTTGAGGTGTTTAATAAATTATTACCTATATACCTACACACAATTTATATACATATTACGATTCATACCCTACTGAACCAACAAGTCATAAAGCCTAGTATACAAATATTATCTATACATGCATACACACATCATATGCATAATATTATAATAGATATATTTTGAATAGACACAAGATACCTATATTTTCTTTGGTAATATATTTTTAGACTATATAAATTTACCCAAGAGGAGAGTAGGCGAAGTAAAATAACATTCTTCATCGTGATATATTAGATAATAATGAAACGTTTAGGTACAGTCAAGAGCACATGAAGCTTTACACTTGTAGTGCAAGTCTGACCTCTAAAGCGATTGTAATAAGAACGTTACAAAGTCCAATGTGTCAAGCTCCACGTGCTCTTGACTATACATAATAAATTTATTTAATTTATGTTAAGTTGAGACCGCAGTGATATCCTTACGGTTAAAGAGCCTGCTTCACATGATGATAATCAGTGAGGCTCGGGTTCGAATCCTGGCATGTACCAATGAGTTTTTCAAAACTTACGTATATATTTATCACTGGGTGAAGGAAAACATCGTGAGGAAACCTGCAGGTCCCAGAATTAATTCTGAAACATGTGTAAAAGACCCGCTCCGGTGATGGGCTCACCCCTATCACGTTTGGGGATCCAAAGAACATCTCGTGAAAAATGGGTATCCAGAAATGGAATACCTCTGCCTACCCCCTCATGGATAAAACGCGTGAGATTATTATTATTATTAGTTAGATACTAGCGTTTAACTGCGACAGCAATAAGTTCATAATATGCAATGCCGTTATAGTCGGATTTATTTTGCCAACTGCACTAAAAAGAGGATAATGGTTTACGGCTATATTAAATACGGGTCTATTGCAAGTTGTTTGACACTAACAAAACATTTTTTTTTTAGTACGGTGATATTCGTACGGGTACTACCAAAACACTTGTATTTTGTTTTTTTTTAGTACGGTGATATTCGCAATGGAAGGCATCGGTGTAGTGATGCCGGTGGAGAACGAAATGGCCAAGCCTGACCAGTTCCTCGGCTGTCCGGGGGTTCTGAATGTGGCGATGAGCATCGTCATCTCCTTGTACGGTCTTGTCGGCTTCTTCGGATACATCAAGTACGGTGATGACGTCAGAGGGAGCGTCACATTGAATTTGCCACAGAATGAGCTGTAAGTTTATGTTTTACTAGAATCTATACGTTAGTCTTGGGTAGTTCGCGAACGACCTAGTTCGATAGAGCGCTCTTTTGTACTATAATTGCGAAAAATTTAACTATAGATTTAATAAGAAACTTGCGTAACAGTGGCAGAGGGTAAAAATAAATTAGTAATAAAAATACATGTCTAAAAGAACTAAGAGTAAGACTGTGAACTAGCTTGCATGGTTCACCTATAGGTGAACTATGCAAGCTAGTTCACAGTCTTCAGTGAAAAATACATGTCTAAAAGAACTAAGAGTAAGACTGTGAACTAGCTTGCATAGTTCACCTATAGGTGAACCATGTATTTTTATTACTAATTTATTTTTACCCTTGCCACTGTTACGCAAGTTTCTTATTAAATCTATAGTTAAATTTTTCGCAATTATAGTACGAATAACATTTCCTTATTGAACTATCCATATTAAAAAAAAATATAAAAAACGCGGTAGGACCGCGAACTAGTTCGTTCATTTAGTTCGTTTTTCGAGCGCTCCCAAGGGCGAACGACTGTGCCCAAGACTACTTACTATACGTAGGTATATATTCTAGTAGGCGCCCAGCGGCGTTACGTCCCGTTCAGATTTTTTTCCGTTCTCGAAGGAATTTTACCAAAATACCTTCTTATCCACCGCCTAGGTCATAAAAAGAATTTACTGTCCAAATTTCAAGTCTCTTGCTCTCCGCTAGGAGTAAAAGTGTTCTGTGCTCTCGCTTCAGTAGTTTAGACTCACAGTCAGTCAATCAGGTTCTCTTTCTTTTAATAATAAACGGTTTAAAGCAGGTAGACATAATAATTGTAACTGGCCAATGTGTGTACAGTCACAAGTACATGAAGCTTTACACTTCTAGCGCTATTCTGACCTTTAAGGCGATTGTAATAAAAACGTTATAAAGTCCAATTTGTCCTCCTTTTACTTTTATTCCTCCACGGGCTCTTTATACTAGGTACTTTATACCTACTAACAAAAACTGTTTATGTAAATGAAAAATATTTAATAAAGGTGCAAGATTACAAGAGGCTCTGACTGAAGTCCGTTCATTGTTTTAATGAAAAAAGTTTTTATTCAATTTCTCTGTAAACGAACATGGCTACCACAGACCATTAATCTAGCTACAGTAGCGGATCCGGAGTAGAACTAAGTAAGGTTCACAGGCCCAGGAAAAAAAAAGCAGACTTTTTACGCCGTTACAGAACGTAACTCAAGTAAGGAATTCCGCTTGAGTATACTTAGAAGGGGCAGCTTTATGCGACACATATAGCGGATTCTCTTTCTATCTGGCCAAAATTCTGGTAAAAAGTGGAAGGCGGAATGAGCTCGTGCAGCTCTTAGGCACACTCCCCGAAGTGCAATCTGTAGAATACTGACAGACTGGCAACTTGACGCCGAGATTTATGTTTCCCAGTTTTCTAAGGGTCGAGTATTTGATTCAATTTCGAATAAATAGTAATAAAACACTAGGGAATAGGTGGAGCTTACTTATTTACATTACGTAGTCAACACTTTCAAAGTAACAAGTACCTAAACCTTTCAGACTTTTCTTACAAGGACTTAGCGCAGAAACAGTGAACGGGTGTAAACGAAGAAAACCTATTAAACTAAGTATTTAAAAGGTTGTAGGTACCTACTTACTGTCGCATTAAGCTTTTGTTAAGTCTTTTCCTAAAGACTTTGGTATTAGGTACCTACTAAAGAGTTATCGTTGAGTTTGTTGCCCTTTCCGCAAGTATTCTACCTACTACACTAGCTTTTGCACGCGACTTTATCGCCGTAGATAGGACCAGATAAAAAGAAAATCTGTATTTAATAGATTAGAATAGGTACATTTAGTTAGACATTGAGTTAGACTACCTGCAACAATACAACTGTGAAAACCGCATTCAGGGCAGGCAGAATAGGGTAGTGTCCTGCCTAGTCAAATCAGTTACTTTGTATGATCTGTCAAAACAAAATTTTATGGAAGATGTACTGAAAAAGCAAGGTGTGACGTCATAGTTTCAATTGCGGCACTTTTTTTGATTGTTTTATTTTTTTTAATTTGCTAAAATTGTAAAGTGAAAACCGAAATAATTACATGTTCAAAGGTATTTTTGGATGATCTTTTTAATGAATGACTACTCGCAATTTAATTTCGATGCGGTCAACTACCCAATTCTAAAAATAATTTTGGCTTCTATTGCTCTAACATGACGGACTGTTGGCTCTGTTGGTAGTGACCCTGCCTTCTGAGTCGGAGGTCGCGGGTTTGATCTACGCTCGGGGCCAACATTTGTGTGCATGAACATTGAACATGTCTGTTGGCTGCGTGTCTGGTCGTTTAATATTTATATATGTATGTTTATCAGTTGTTTAGTACCCATAGTACAGGCCCTGCCTAGTTTGGGACTAAATAACCGTGTGTGAGTTGTGTCCCCCAATTATTACTATTATATAAAGATTCCTCATATGAGATTTTCTTTATTATCTCCTATATCTGCATACATCCCCGTAACAAATTTAAATTTGCATTTAAATTAAGTGTACGTATTTGAATATTTACCTTCTAAGCTTATAATAGCAATGCTGTATTGGGTTGCAGCAATAATTAAAGGTGATCGTATTAATTTTTTTCTCCAGCCTGTCACAAAGTGCCAAGATTCTTATGGCTCTAGCCATCCTCTTCACGTACAGCCTCCAATTCTACGTGCCAATGGAAATGATCTGGAGACAAATCCACACGAAGATCTCAGTGCGATACCACAATTTTACTCAGATCTCTATAAGAACAGTGATCGTGGTTGGCTCAGGTAAATATAAATAGCTTGTCCACAAAACATTTTACATATATCAAAACCGCACCACACCGCCAGACCAGACATTATTCGGTTTGATTCATTGTTTGAGTAGGACATTAACGAGATAACGTTAAAAAGAGTTGCCCTTGAGTTTCTTGCTGCTTCTTCTCACGGTACTGCATTTGGAACCAGCAAGTCATCGTTGGAGATAGGCTGCCTCTTTACATTCAGTCAGCCTCCATGGCATGGAGGAGTTTAGAGACCCTTGTTATTAGACTTCGATATGTGTCCAAGTCTATTATTTTACCTTACTTAGTCAAATTACTTAGTGAGTAAACTTGAGTGTTTTTTTTCGCAGTTGCTATCGCCGCTGCCTTCCCAGACTTAGAGCTCTTCATCAGCCTATGTGGAGCCATCTTCTTGTCAACGCTGGGTCTGCTCACGCCGGCTATCATCGATACAGTTCACAAATGGGACAGAGGTCTTGGCTTCTGCTACTGGGTTTTGTGGAAAAATATTTTTATCGCAATTATCTCCCTAATAGCTCTGTTTGCTGGCTCATATGTTTCCATACATGGAATAGTGGATAAATTCGGGCGTCCATCAGTTCTAGAAATTGTTAAAAATGAAACTATGAGTGCAATTGTTAATTCCACACTACCAGTTTGAATAGTTTTAAGTACTTTTGTTAAAGTTTCAATTTAACAATGCTGTAGCAATACCAGTATTGGTTTTCTATTCAAGAGCTCCTAACAAACCAGATTTCATAGTTTAAGTATACTTAAAAAGATATTAAGTGCCTACTCTTTATCTCGTTTGCATTATGAGAACTGAAAGAGGGTTGTGATTTTGATTACTGACATTGAAAGAGAATAAATGTAGACTTAGTAATATAATAAGACTTTTACCAACATATTGCATAATTTTATACATTATCTTCTAAGACATTATGATGATTATAATTCGTAACTACAATTATTAATAATTATTAACAATCCTATTTTTCTTTATTGACAGACAGCACACATTTTAACAGGCAACTTTAATTATTAGCTCTTACGGTAACATTATATACTAAGGGACCTTATTAATAAGGCTCTATGTTTAATTTAAGGACATGAAAATAAATATTTATACGTTTTATTATAATAATTTAAGGCTGTTTATAGAAATCCGTCTTTGATGTAAGTATATTTTTTGTTAACATTCCATTGTTGACTGCTGGGAATTTTATTGATCAGTCTTGGAGACTATAAAATCTGTTAGTTTAAGGTCCTTGTAGATATCCTAATGGTCTAACAAACTTTATTTTAAATTTAAACGGCTTTTTAATGAAATGGTAGGTTTAAAAAAAAGCTCAGTCCTACCTACTTAAATTTTAAAGTAATTTCGTCCATTTAGGTATAGTTTTATTTAAGACTTAGGTAATTATCTACTTATTTTGAAATTATTATTTCAGCAGATTACTTTTACATTTTAAAGTAGGTATAGTGCAAGTATTTTTTTATATTTTCAAGTATACCTACTGGTATTGGTACCTAGATGAATTATTTGGCTAAACGCAAAATTAAGGGGTAAATTCTTCGTTAAATTCTTCCAGCGATGTTTTTAAACATTTAGACTTTTTTTTTGTACCAAGTAGCAAATTCTTCACCATTGATCATGCAAGTACCTACGGCGAAAATATAAGTTGCGGCAGACGGTGGGAGAGTTAGCACTATTCTTAAAAAATACATCACTTAATTCGTCTTCAGACTCAACCAGAATCCTGTTTCTACGATGTTTAAAAATGTTAAAATTTATACAATATGTAACAGAAAAGGCGCAATTCCTGAAATTAGTTTGTTCAGTATCGACTACTTATTCGATTTCAGCTATTTTTGATATGTGTTAAATTTTTCCCAAAAATTAATTAGCGTAGTTATCTGAATTTAGTGCTTTCTAAGGAAATCGTGCCATTATTAATCGATATTTAAGAACATTGGTTAGACACAACTAAAGTTCGATTGCATCATATTTTTTTATATTAAAATACTAATTGTGGTGTCTGAGGAATTGCGCTTTTTCTATTGCGTTGTATGTACTGTCTTATTTGAGTTTTACCTTAAATCATTTACCGACATAAGTGTAATTAAGTCTTGTTGACCGGTTTCGCCAACGTAGAGTTAGCCCTCCCCATATAGGCAACTACCTACTCAATTACCGTACCTACTGACTACGGAACCCTGCATTCTGCGCGACTAGATATGCCTTAGCCGTGTTTGTATTATAACTGTAACTGCCATATTCTAATAATTAAAATAACAATGGTTTCCTGTATTAATAAATGATGATATTTTGATCCAATTTTGTAGTACAATTAAGCTTATTATGCGTTCTACGTAAACAATGAAGTTGTGATATGTAATAATAAAATATTACCTAAGTTATGATTTTTTAAATAAAACATTTTGGAAACTATGTACTTTTTTGTTTATTGATGATCCCTATTAAATCCTCATTATTATATTGTAGCTAGCACCCTGCAACAGAAAGTATAGATACAACTCCCAAACTAAATTGTCCATGTTATATACCTACTTCCCCTACGAGCCTCACGGATAAGAATAATATTGTGGGTATTATTTATTATTATTACTATTACATAAGTAAATGTAAAAGTAATAATAATAAATAATATAATCTCACGCCTTTTTATCCCCGAGGGGGTAGGCAGAGGTATTCCATTTCTGGATAAGTATACCCAATTTTCACGAGATATTCTTTTTACCCCTAAACGTGATAGGCGGTGAGCCTATCGCCGTAAAGTAAATGTAGGTGGATCTATATAACAATTGACAAGTCTGGTTTACAATCGGGGAACCTCTCACCGCACCGGAGCGCCTTTCAGATAAGCCCCCCTAGCCAAATTGCATTGTATAATCTAATCGAATCTTCTTTTAGATTGACATGTGTGGGATTGACATTAGCGTTAGCGCTCGTTGACAAGTGCTTATGTCAATCCCATACATGTCAATCTAAAAGAACATTCGATTAGATTATACAATGCCACTTGGCCAGGGGGGGGGTCAGACTATCATATCCAATGAGTGCGAGCCGTTAGGGCAGACAAGCTTTCCTGTTTTTCCCTCAACAGTCGTTTCCCTATTGTTACACATCATGCCGACCTACGACATATTCCTTACTAGCGACCCGCCCCGGCTTCGCACGGGTGCAATGCCAATATTAAAACCTTAGTCTTGAATCACTCTATCTATTAAAAAAAAACCGCATCAAAATCCGTTGCGTAGTTTTGAAGATTTAAGCATACATAGGGACATAGGGATATAGGGATATAGGGACAGAGAAAGCGACTTTGTTTTATACTATGTAGTGATTCGTAGATGCCGACCAACTTCTATGTGAAGAAGAACAATGTAGAGTACCTAGCAGTTTTTTTAATTACTAGCTACTGTAATTTCTTGGAAACCAGTTAAAAATAAAAAAACAGATTCAATACCACAAATGATTCCTTTATTGAATTATTTTAACAACCAATGAATAATTTTGATAAATGTACATAAAGTAGTGTTACAATGTATAGAAACAGTCACGCATAACTGTTTATATATTTTATAGTTTCCATTTATAAATTATACTTACCTAATTTGGAAATGGTCTTACTGGTAGTGATACATATATTACCTATATATAAGAAAAAGATATACTTACAGACATATTTTCTTCACCGATAGCCATGTAACTTTCTAAAATCACCGTAGAATAGATGTCCTCATTATATTCTCTCTTATTTTTTTGGGGTTGGTAACAATGGTCCCATCTATACCACAATCTTATAATACCACATCAGCTCAAACGAATGCCATGAATGCTTTTAACTTACTATTAAATTCAAGTAATGTTTACACGCGTAGCATTTAAATGGTATGACAGCCACCAAAAGTGATGTACTATTTTAGTACTGCTATGCGTCAAAATACAATGTGTAACAGAATAAGCGCAATTCCTCATAATGTTATAATGCATCATGGTTTTTTATACATAATTAATATAAAAAAAACATGATGCATACGTATTTTAGTTGTTTCTAACCAATTTTATTAAATAACTAGCGACCCGCCCCGACTTCGCACGGGTGCAATGCTTATACTAAAACCTTCCTCTTGAATCATTTTATCTATTAAAAAAACCGCATCAAAATCCGTTGCATAGTTTTAAAGATTTAAGCATACAAAGAGACATAAGGACATAGAGATATAGGGACAGAGAAAGCGACTTTGTGTTATACTATGTAGTGAAGAGCAATAATACTACGATTTCCATACGTAGCACCACAGAGTACAGGACAGTGTATCACTAAATTAAGCTATGCTAATTAAATTTTCGGAAAAAATTAGACATAATATTAAAAATAGCTAAAATCGATTAAGTAGTCGACACTGAACAAACTAATTCCAAAAATTGCGCTTATTCTCGAGGCCAACATGTGAATTGTGTCCCACAATTTCTTTATTTATTTTATTTATTCTGTTACATATTGTACTACATGCGTTTGAAATTTCACAATGATATTTACATGGTATCTTAAAAAAAACTGCTAGCCTACTGTCTATTTACATGCTTAATTATCAATCGGCTTCATTTTGACGTACATATATTGCTTATATTGCTTCTGACCGATGTACAGTCAAGAGCACGCTAAGCTTGACACTTTGGACTTTGAACCGGCCCTGTGTTTCATCAGAGCTCAGCTGAAACTGGTAGTGTAAAGCACACAAATGTTGGCCCCGAGCGGGGATCGAACCCGCGACCTCCGACATATTAGGCAGGGTCACTACCAACTGAGCCAACAGGCCCGTCAATACAAATCATTCCTCTTTATAATATTAATGTAGATATTGCCACGGCACACCACGCGGGCACAATATAGTTCTAGCTTAAATCACTGGGATAGGGAACTACAATTTAGCGCTTTACTATTAGGAATGATTATTGTCAAAACATATTTTTTCTCTCAAACTTCCATGTGTGCAAGCATTATGCAGATCAGTGCAACTCCAGAAAAACTACATAATATTTAAAAAGGCTCTTAAAATAAAGTACTTGCTAACAATTTGGTAGGAATATTTGGCATATAGATTTGTAACTTAGTGACTTGTACGTACATTTGAGATCAACTTTTAAAGTTAATTTATGCTAGGAATATTATTACAGTAAGTCAGTAAATTAAAACTAGTACCTACCACTTAATATTTCTATATTTTTGTTTAATATCTTGTGATTCCGAGACAAGGCCTCGTGAGCCGAGTCAGCTTCGTCACAGTACTTAAATACTTTAGAATCATCGAAATGAAGCAACAAAATTAATCAGTTCATGAGATGATATTAAAAACTGTGACCATAATTCCAAAATTTAATTGGATACGTACAGCAAAACTCGAAAAACTGATTAATTTAAACGTATTTATAGGTGGATTTTGTTTTTCTTTTTTCCACCTAAGGCGCGATACAGCGCTAGTTGCGTAGGGTTGTTAAATTTCAACATCACCCTGTAAATGTATACATTTTGATATTATCTAAAACTAAACTTTACAGTTACATTAAGTACATTTTGATATGCAGTTATTAATATAGACATAAACTTAAGTATAATTTGGTAATATATCTTTGGAAAGCAATACTTACTAGAGTTATACTTACAAAAAATAAAATAATATTATTGATGAATAATATTTTTAGACATATTTTTATTAGGGTGTCGAATAATTTTGAAAGTTTAGTAGCCACTGGTCGAATTTGCCGTGCAAAAAGTTTTCCTTTAAATAACTTTGATACCATTTTTCTATGTGTGGAAAGAGTCTTATAGCAGGAATAATAGATATTATTTGACTATAATTTATATACATCTGACGTACATTTTGCATGTATAGTAATATCTCTCCCGTTATTATTTACATCATAAATATTTATCAAGGGGATAGATAAACAAAGGTCTGATTCATTATCTTACAGATAGCTCATCAGAACGTAGTTCAGAAAGTTGCCCAAAAGATCAAAACTCTGGCCCACTTTTGATATACATTAGCTTCATACATAACATAGCTAAGTATTAAAAATGTCCTTCTGGAAAGCGTGAATATAACCATGACAATGATATTGTTCATAATCTTCCTATGAGGAGGAAATTAAGAAATCACGAAGACAAATGCGTTGTCCTATTTAAAGTAGAATAGTAACTATTTATATAGGTACCTGTTTCTTTTGGTGATTCCAGAGTTGTTCCCTATATCAGAAGAACTTTCTAATAGTTATGATAATTATATTATATTTTATAACTATCAATACCTTCGCGACACAAAAAAAGATCATAAAACTCATCCACGAGTTTGAAATTAAATTCATTTATATATACAGTCTTATTAACTTATTAAGTAATTATTAATATCACGCTTTAGCTGCCACGATATTATGAAAATATTAATCTATACCTACAATACAGTACTGACTAAACAGTATCGCGTTGTTTGTTGTGGAAGCCTTGTCTATATACTAACTGTAGACAATGGAGCTATTACTATGAGATATACTTGCGTACCCATCATCCGATGCTTTGCAGATGTTTGAACTGCAGCAACTTGCTCAGGTTATTATAGACCAGGTCTGGAGGGTTGGAGATGATGAAGTAGACCAGCCCTAGGATCGAGAGAACCGCACGCCATATTGAAAAATGCGTCCATGTGTGGTAGAAAGTTGGTATTGTCGGCTGGAAAGTAAACAAATTTGAGGTGTAAGAAATTTACTATAAAGTAAAAATTATAATTAAAAAATATTTATTATGGAGTATCTATCAGTTATCAAACAAAGTTTTTGGTGAAGAAAAACAGTGTGAGTAAGCGCAGGTCTAGAATTGAATCGGAAATGGGCTTACCGCCCGTCACGTTTATAAAAGTTCCCTGGTAAAAGTCGGTTACTTCTAGGAATACAAATCCTCAGCCAACCCCCTCGTGTATTAAGCGTGAGCGTATTCACTAGACCTCATTTGAAAATAAGACTATTAAAAAAGTACCGAATCAAAGTGTGCTGTTATGGCAGTACCCGTATTGAGAAAGTCATGATAGATCATCCACCAGATCATATTCTATTAGGTATATTGTGTTGAGGAGTTTCTTGCCTCGCTTCTTCTCCTCAACCATACAGCATGTGGCGGTGGAGTTGAAATGACGTTCAATAAGTGGACTTGTAAGTTCCTATTTTGAATAAAACATTTTGACTTCGACTTTGACTTATAAAATTTTCATAGGCGATATCTATTATATTGCTATTGATTTATTTATAGATTTAATTTATGAGACAGCACCGATTTTCGACTGAGAACTCCAATCGAGTTTAAGAGAATTAGAAAGAACCTAAAAGTGACTGGAAAATCGTTTGTTACTTCCCATTGGTATATTTTAGAATAATTCTTAGATTTACAAGTATAATCTCAATTTGTTTTCATTAACGGATAACCCTTGGTGCACTAGAATAACTAATATTCAAGAAAGTTAATATAGTAATATAACTTACCATAGTAACATTCCCTGTAAGATTGCCGACCATAGGAGCGTATTGGTACACCATTAATTCATCGTACATCCGGGCGGCAGTACAGACGAGCAAACATGCAGTATACAGTATGACCAGTACTATGGGCTGGAAGTACGGCTGTAGACCTTGAGTTACGTCAACACTTGTCACATCTAGCCTGGAATGAGAAACAGTTGTATGTATTTATTTATGTTATGTTTAATTTATAAGCTGAACAAATACAAATACATGCAATGTAACTGTGTATGATTTTTTCACTCTTAGTTTATAAATGATAATAAATAAGTTGACGGCTCGAATTTCATTCCTGGGAATACCCACTTTTTAGTCGATTCCAAAAAAGAAAGAGGGTTCTCAATTTGTCACGTGTTTTTTTCAATATACTTTATAACGACATGTCGTAAGCCCATCCACCAAGCGGGACTGTGGTGCTTTTTTTAACAATAAATATATTATTATTGTAATGTGGAAAACCTAGTCATTTTACCTAAGAATTTCAGTGACAATAACTATGTTCTTGAATAAATAAGTAAATCACTAACCTATCCAGAACAGACAGCAAACACAGTACACACAAAAAGTAGTACGTAGCCACATAAGGCATGGTAACTACAGCATGGAAAGACAGGTGGCCAGCATCCAAGCCATCAGAATAGCTTATCAGGAGGAGATGCATCAAGGCAAGACCTCCTAGGACCCCATGACATGCTGGGGCACAGCTTCGCCAGGCTCTTTGGACTGCTATGGCTACATCGAGCGGTGTCAGCTCACCGAGTCTGTAAATCGATAATGAATATTGAATCTAATGCAACTTGTGGGTCTATTCTAACTTCAGTGTAAGGCAAACCTGTAACGAAAATTTTAAAAAAATCTTAATGATAAAAAGTTATCCTTGGTGTTTAAAAAAATGGCTATGGCCCTTGTGGGGGACCGCTTAGTAATAACACTGCCTAGTTTATGGCTAATTAACAGTGTGTGAATTGTGTCCTATAATTTATTATTATTCATTATCAACCTGTAACAGCCAACTTCTGAGCTCCCTCCCTCATACATGAGAAAGTATTATAAGTGTAGTAGAGGCCATAATCTCCCACGCAAAATTTTAAACTATTGTCTAAAATTTAGATATGCCTATCGATTGGCTAAAACTATCTTCCATTTACCTTAAGTATTTGTCTCCATCTCTAGAGGGTTGTGATTCCAAAATACGGTCTCTGGACACAGCTCTAAATGTTCCACCTCCTTGCAAGTATATTTTTTCCGGTCTCCTAGACCCAAATGGGTCCAATCTCTCATCATTCGGAGATGTTAAAGGGGAAGGAGAAGAAAATGGGTTGTCGATGTACTGTTCTTGATATGGCATATTAGATTCAAGACTTTCAAGCATTGTTGATAAGTCTGTAGGCCGAACTGAAAATGGAAGATTTAAAATTAAAAAAAATAAAAATATGCTCACGCCTTTCAACCCCATCCTTTATTTATATTTCTACTTTTTGGAAGCTTAACAGTTTTAATAATAAATTAATTAATCTGGTTTTAATAACAATATGCCAATTGCTAATCAAGTTTACGTTTCAACAGTATATTCTTTAGAGCCCTAAATGTGATAGGTGGTGAGCTCAGTGCTGAATGGGGTCAATTAAGTCAATCAGTAATATGATTAATTGCTCTTCACTGACTACAAATTAGGATTCTGAAACTACCTATAATCTACAATTATAATCATATGGATATAGATACATTTTTATTTTATTTAAAATAATCAACAGTAAAAAAACAATAATAAAATGTAGCGTATATCTGGATTTTCAGAGCTGATAATTATAGTAGGTAAGTCATAAATTCATAATATTCATTCTGACAAGCCAAGCAGATACAAGCATTTTACCCGCAGCTTTAAAAAAAAAAAACAATTAAACTCAGTATCATCAACATCATCATCAACAACCCGTAACAGCCCACTGCTGAGCTAACGGTCTTTCCTCACACATGAGGAAGTATGGGCTATAATCTCCCACGCGAGCCCACCGCGGATTGGGAGATGGTGTAAGCTAGTGGCCACTTAACAGTCAGAATTTTTCAAGCCACCCAAGGGTATCTGACATGGCTTAACGACTTTCATTGTGCGTAAACACAACGAAAACCGGGACCAACAATTTAACGTGCCTTCCGAAACACGAAAGCGCTCGTAATATAAATGCCACTAGGCGGTCACCCATCCACTGACTGCCCGCGCCCAACTTTGCTTAACCAGTATGATCGTTACAAACACACTGGTACCGCAGGGCTACGAGCGCTTCACTCACTATAATAACTCTAAACGCTAAACTCAGTATAATATTGAATAAATTCGTATAAATACCTGGCTTAGCTGTTTTACTTTTGGTGCCTGTTTTAAACACCTTAGGGCTAACATCTCGACCATTAGAATTACTGTCTTGTCTCTCCTCTCTGATTTTCCGTCTTGTCTTCCTGGGCTTGTGACGGAGGTCTTTGGAGTTCCCGTTGTTGTTTTCCAAGTCATTTGCTTCGATTTCTAACTCCCCACTCAGTGTTACCACTTCATCTTTGTTGTATTCTTTAAGGTAATCATCGACCTGTCACAAAAAAATACTTTGAATTTCTACTCAGATAGTTGGGTTTCTGTTATTTACAGAATACTGATACTTTTGATTTAATATTATATTTCAATTGTAGTTTTAATATTTAACTTAACACTATCATCACATCAGATAAAAGATAATTAATAATTATGATTTCAACAAAACCACTCACCCTCTCCAATGCGCTAAGACTCGAACCAGGAATCTCAAAATCATGTAAATCTCTATCTCTATGCTTAGAAGAGTGTCTTTTTTTCTTCCTATAAGACGGACTCCGTTTCTCCTTATGTCCACTTGACGGACGAGACAAATTCTTCATAAACTTCTCATCCAAACCATTGGGATCGTGAGAGTAGAAAACAAATGACGGGTTTTTGTCAGACTTTTTTATTTCTTTCTCAACAAACCCCAGAATACCTTGTTTTATTTGGTCGTGTATTGGTAGCTCCGTATCTAATGATTCGTGCTCGGATTTTATCCAGTTATCTCTGGATTTTGCCTTATCTGAAGACTGTTCATCAGGTGGTGGTGGATTTTCGACAGGCTCTGCATCATTTGTATGGCCATTTGACAATCTCCGAGACCTCGATCTGCTTCTCGAACGAGTCTTCTTACTCTCACTTTTATGCTTCGGAGAAGGTGTACGAGCACTCGTATGCACTTCTGCTATCTCTTCTTTGACATCTACACTCTTTCCTGGCTTCATTTTTTATTATTATTTATTACCAAGCCAATTTCATGCAAAACATATAGGGGAAAGTAATTCACTTTTTATTGCACTAAATAGCACTGAAACTATGTGGTTATGCTGAACTAAACTAACAAAAAATATCACTAGCATTTGAATCACATAAGATTCATTTTTAGACTAGATTTTGTTCTTTAATAAATATTTGCACTGCAGCCGAAAACAAAGGGCATTGAAATGTCAAAAGTCGCGTAATGTGCAATGACGTCACAGTCTATGACGTCATTCAAATGTGCTGCCAAGTGATAAACGACAAGTCCACATAACTATGTATTAAAAAAATATGTCCTATGCCTGTCTTGCATGTTTTAACCGACATTTGTTTGTAACTATTATTATCACTAAAATCACTCTGTTAGTTTGTAAAACCGACCGCATACTTACTTACCTACTTTGTGTTTTATATTTTATAGAAAACAAGTCTTATAACTGTTAATGCTCGCTTCAACTTTTATTTTATTAGAGTAGCCAGAGTGCCGACATAAATTAGGATTTTACCTCCAATCTACAACCCACTCTACGGCGAGAAAGCAGATTGCATTATATGAGTAAGCGTGTTTTATTGTGCTTTGTAAGTACAGCAAATTACAACAGTAGATTAAATACCGAGCCGTCTAGTGTAGTAGATGCTTTTACTTGCACTTTTATAATATTATCGACAATAAGTATTAGGTACAGGAACAGTAGTTAAGGGACGGGGTTTACCAGATTTATGGTAAAAGTTTTAACTTGGCCACACTACGCAACGTCAATAATATAATGAATGGGTAACGTTCCGTTCAACGCATTTTTACCAAAAAGAAAATGTATGCGTTCTAAAATAAATAAATGAATTCTCATCAGAAATAGGATATTATTATGAAATAATTTCAAAGAATTCACAAATAAATGTGTTTCTGTCGTTCCATTTAGTAGGTACATCATATTAGTAGGTATTACAATGTTTTAACAAGTCTACTCTCTCATAGTCCAAGAAAGTTACCAAACGACATGGATCCTATAGTTATCTAATTATTAGAGTTTGAAAGTCCGCCACCCAGGCGTAGAGTGGGTGTCAGCCGCCCAGGGCAGAAGATTTAATAATTTAGCCGCCCTATTATTTAGGTAGGTAAGTATTTCAATTTATTATGTCCTACCAGTCTTACTATACATTTACATACTTAGGTACATACATGAATTCTAGAGTAGGTACTTTTTCGGCAAGACAGGTCATCATTATTTTTTGCATATAGTTACAATTTAGATTTTAAATAAAAAAATATATCTATCTAAGTTTTACAATCACGTTTAATAATACAAAAAAAAATTGTTAGGTAGGTACTTCAACTAATTTGAAAGAGCTAACCTCTTACTTCGTTGGCTATGATAAATCAGGAGGGAGTCCACCACTCTCACTTAAGGGCTTTAAACCCCCCTCGCCTCCACCCGCTTGGTGCTAATTGAAAGCGAAGAATGTTTTTGTAGGTAGGTACCTAGGTATCATATTATTGTCATCACTACATATCACTACATAGTACCTATATTTAAATCTCTCTGGATTCAAGAGGAAGGTTTTAGTGTTAGCATTGGACCCGTGCGAAGCCGGGGCGGGTCGCTAGTAACATAATAAATGTAGGTAAGTAGGTACTTACTTACAAAATGAAATAGCTTCATGACTAGTGGTTGAGATCTTTGTATTATACGTACTCGTACGTATCTAAGACCGGCGCTAGCGCCGCCCAGACCCGTACCAGTTGGTGACTGGAGTCGCGAACTGGACTCCTTTGGAATGCCACCGACCTTCAGACGACGCCTTTGCATTTGGTACATTCTTTGAATGTAGTACAAGGTATAGGCGACGAGCGAGTACCCTAATAGGTAGGTACCGAATGTATTTTGCTTAATATATGACGTCCAATCGTTCGTCCGTTCGTTGTATAGGCAATCGAGTCGATAATAAAGTACCTACCTACATAAAAATATATTTCTGTTTACGAAATGTACTTATTAAGTACCTACCAACAATAATCGATGAAAAATTAAAATCTATTTATTTCTGTAGGAAGTCAATAGTCAAGGCACTCTAAGCTCGTCCAAGAAGATTGGCTAAATGTAGGTAAACAGCCAGCAGCCCATCTCAACCGACGAGTTGCTGGTTCCAAGTGCAGTACCCCATTTTTCAAATGTAGCTGACGTCTTTGTCAATATTCCTATACTTTATACCACACGGTAAGGAGGTAGGAAACTACCTATCCTAGCACGGCCACAAATTTTATCATACGTATTGATTTAGCTGCGAAATAATATATTTACATATGTTATTTTGTTTCATAGTAGTTGACCTATGGCAGACAAGTACTAATTTAAAGTGAACATCTGTGAAACCTACCTTCTTATATAATAAATAATACCTACCTATATGCCTATATACTATGTAATTCTATATAAATAAAGAGCAGTGGATAGTGGTTATTGAGACCGCCTCTCGTATAGGTACGTGTGAGGAGCGGATTCGAATCCTGGTGTGGGCATGTACCTACCTACCAAAGAGCTTTTCAAAAAACTTCGTAGACATTTATCATTAGCGCGACGGTGAAAGAAGACACGTTTTGGGTCAAAAAATGTAGTCTACTGGTAAAAAGTGGATATTTTCGAGAAAGGCTATGACGACCCTCAGGTATAAAGGCGAAAGCATGTTTATTTCATAAATGTTTTTAAAGATAAACTGCAATGACAATATAAATGATCGTGCAAGTAGGTATAGTCTCTCAAAAAAAAACTCACGGCTTTAATCCCCGAGAGGGTAGGCAGAGGTATTCCAAATCTGGATATACCCATAACATTTCACGAGATATATTCTATCCCTAAACGTGATATATGGTGAGCCCATCGCCGGACCGGGTCTATTTACACATGTCTCAGAATTAATTCTGAGACCTGCGGGTTTCCTCACGATGTTTTCTTTCACCGTCGAGCTAGTGATAAATAGTCTCTCATCCTGGCAAAATTTTACATAAACAAAAGTTAAGTAATACCTATAGTCGCCATTTATTTAGTGCAATGTGTACCTACCTATAGTCTATCTATAGTCTATACAATATAATGGCAATTAATGTGATGTCTTGGCAACTAAATAACTCGGTCACAGGTTTAGCCATTTGTTAACATAGATGAATTTTTAAAATATTAGTTTTTGTCTGTAGTTTGTTCTATGGGTAGGTGGATTCACATTACAAGAACAAGAGGACTAATCTATTTCCTCGAACACCCTGTATTATGAATGCTCTTAGAAGTCGGGCATCAAGTGCCTTTGCTTACACAACTTCACCCCTCCCCCCTCGAGGTCGTCCTCCCCTCTCTTGCTGGCGAAAGGCACTTTCACTATTGGAATTCGGCGAAGCTGGGCAGTGACGTCAATTTTGCGTAATGTGATGCAACGTTGGCCGATTTTATGTATTTCCTTTATTTATTCAAATGTTGGCAGTTTTCCTTAAGTTTTGTAGTGACAATTTCAAACGAAGATATTTCAAAATTGAATAAAGGTTGGGCTAAGTTTTTGTATATAGAAATATTTTTAATCAGGTAATTGCTACAACTGAATTCTTAAGCTTGGGTCCCACGGTCCGTAAAATCGCGGATGCACCCAGACCAGCTCGCACGACGCACCGTGGGACCGGCCTCGTCCGTGATAGCACAGAACGTCTGTGGCGGTGCGCCCGTATCCATCGTGAGTCGGTAACTTCAAAGGTGCGCTCTTCTCTCTCTTTCTTTCGCTTTGCATTATGACAACATAAAAACATCTACACACACCGACACGCACCGTTGGACCGGCCCTGCCTGCGGTGCGTCGCCGTCCGTGCTCGTCGGCTGAGTGTGGCTGATCCGTAGAATAGCGGACCGTGGGACCCCAGCTTCAGACTGCGATAAGTGCTAGAAAGTTGTTAAGCCTGAGTATTTTCGATCTGTATAAACTTAAAACAAAATGGTATTGAAGCTTATTAAAGACACTGATTGCTGCATTGATTGCTTCTGGT
This sequence comes from Ethmia dodecea, assembly GCA_963855545.1. NCBI lineage: Eukaryota > Metazoa > Arthropoda > Insecta > Lepidoptera > Depressariidae > Ethmia > Ethmia dodecea. The sequence goes on from OY979442.1 coordinate 13,125,335, forward strand.
TTTGAATTTGATTGTTATTGACAAGATTTTGTTTATTTATAAAATCACACAAAATGTTAGTAAGTAGTTCGACGTTTATAGAATACTTACTAACCATATGCCCGATTCCCTTCGATACAAATTTTCATAAAAAATTTCAATCTTGAACCAGCCCTTTAGAAGTTGGAAGTGTTGGAACACACAGTGCTTTTTAATAGTCTACTCAGGACATAAAAAAATCCTATCTATATAAAACATAAAAATATTTCAAAAGGAAATGAAACGAAGCTTAAATGGCCATTTAATTTTTATTTCAATAAAATAATGATTCATAAAATCTACATTAGTTTGGTCCTGTAATAATAATTATTAAGTTTCGCAAAACGCTAACTGCGTCGTCTTATAAAAAATATCAAACTTATTCTACCCACACCATTATTTTTATTTTTTATACAAATATTTTTTCGTACATCGGCGGGTTCTTAATTCATCACAATTTTTACAAATTTTGTCCCGAATAAATTCGTAAGTATGTCTATTTGGCACAAAATTATTATGTTGAGACCCAATTTACGTTTAATCGATACCGCCTTTATAAATAATAATAATATTTATATTTAACATTTATGACATCACTCGTCATCGTTTACAAAATTATAAATCTCTTTTATGTACATAACCTACTTAATTTATAATTTTTAATGTTTATTAGAAATCTATCTCTTAATATTATTGAGTTTGACGAGTTACATATCTTAACAGGAGTAGGCAACTTATATTTAAATTATACTTTAATATGCTTTATAGCTTTTATAAAATTATTTACAAGTCACTTAATTCATAAAAGTTCATAGAACGTACTAGAAATATATCATAGATATATGGGATAAACATTACCAGCTTTCGACGATCACGATCGCATTTCGAATTATTCGATTAAATAAAGCAGTAATCGTATTCGTCTAGTCGCCGGTAAAAAAAACTTACGTCTAGCGCAAACAGCGAATTTCCCGTCCATTAGAATTCTGGAGAAAATTACCTTTCTCGAATTTTATGGAGGGAGTCGACGGTGCCGAGTCATTCAAATTCGAACATCAACTCGCACGAAATTTGAAAATTCGGCTGTCACAGACTCTACAACTGCTTTACGTTTTGCGACTGAAACGCAAAACGTAACCAGTTGGCCCATTGTCCGCATTACCGCGGCTCTCACACACCATTTATTTACAATAATTTACAACTAAACCTATTTTTCTGGAGTATTCTACAGGCAGTAAGGGTGGCAGAACTGGTAGACTAGTCGTTGACTCCGCTCTGTTTTCTTCATGATGCCCTTCTTGTAGTATTGCCTGATACTTCTGGAGAGTTTGTCGTAATTCATTGCTGGTCGGTTCTTTCTTTTGCCCCAGAGCCTGGCGACACGCACGGAATCTTCAATTTTGAACACCCCGTTACCTGTGGAAACACGAGTTGAATTAATCATCGGAAATTCAAATGCACGTATTTAAACAACCTTTTTACATTTGTCAATGTGGGCAGTATAACTTAGAATGGCAAGACATTGGTGTATTTATATCACACAAAACACAAAAACGAGAATTTAAATTCCTTGCACGAAAAAACATTATTACGCCAAAAAATAACGCAATTGCAAACTGGTTTCACCTGACTTCGAGATATGGCGGGAAATTCCAAGTCAGTTAAGGACAGAGCTTAACATGTTCCATATATATCTCCTCACTGTACTATATATCTCTAAAGTACCTTTACAACGCATACATATCTATGAAAGTTTGTATGTTTTTCAAAGATTTTCCTAGCACTTGATGAATTTAGGCACCTATATTAAATAACAGATAAGAGTTGAATACAATAAAAACACCGATAAAATAATAGCAATGTTTAAGAGGTAGAACAAAAAACAAATGCATTGAAATCGTAGGCGTCATTTAGTAGGCTATAAATCCCCAATGTATAGTATCAATCGTCTTATAGGCCAGTCACGATCTGAGCTAACCTTTAGTACAGGCAAAGTAAATGGCCTGCTCACCTTGGAGTGGGAATGTCGCTGCTCCAATCAATTTCCCACAAAGATTTCAATAAGCTTTAAATCTCTAGCATTGTTTTTAGAGTCCTCAACCAAGGAGATTGAATATTTGTGTAACTGGTATTGAAACTTTTTAGATAATTTTCGATTTTCTTTGAAAAAGGTGTTCCGAAAAATTTACTGCTCACTAACCAGTCACTCGTGTATTTTTATTTTACAATACATTTTTTTAGATTCTTTCTAGGTACCATCAAAATGGGTACACATTGGTCATGTTTTTTTGGGACCAGTAAGTACCAAGAAAACACACGACGCATTTAACGATGAGAGGCATTATCTACCATTCAATAAATAATAATGATTAGTTAAGTAAGTAATTAAGCTAAAGTATGTAAATATTGCGGAATAATTTTTAATCACACTTTAGTGATATGACTATCATAATAGCTAATTACTCCGCAGTTCATCTTTTTCATGCTGAATGGACCGATTCCGTGAACTTGGCAATTAAAACACTATACATTATTTGCTGACGTGACAGAGCAAGTGAACAAAGAAACGTGTTCGTATCGGGTTAGAAGCAAAGATTATGTGTTACAGATCGCCAAGTTAGTAAAGAACCCGTTTTTTGTTTTTTTTTCGACTTAAAAGTAGGTTCATAACCAGTATCTTTTCTGTTTCCGGGTGTATCTTCAAAAGTAATAAAGTTTCCTTGCACTTTGCAATAGTGTGTATTGTTATATTCTACATAAAATACCCAGATACTATTTTGTAAGACCTGCTGATCTCTTCTTCTGCTTATGGTTTCAGAGAGTCATTTGTTTGGCTGTATTTGAAAGCATAATCTCTCGCGCCTAATCGCATGTACGACATGGTGTCACGTTTGCCGAGCCAGATGATGATTTTCTGTATTGATAAGACAGTGATATTTGAAATATTTGATATTATTTATTTTTTAAGTAATGTCAATAAATATATGTGTAACCCATAGATTGTAGGAGATCTATACATAGAGGTATAATGAAATTATTACCAGTAAATGCCTGTACATAGAAGATATTTATAAAACTTAATATGAGGGGTTTTAATAACAATAATAGAAGCCAAAACAATTGTTTTTACATTTTTTTATATAACTACTAACTATTGCACCAAATTGAATGCCGTTTTTTCAGATGTTTGGTTGCCTAACCTAGAATCTGGTACTTAATTCATCTGAAGCCTCGAAGCCAAGTTATCTATAAGTAGGTACATACAAAGTGTTCTTTAACTGAGTCCGTACAGGGACGAAGTCATCGGCAAAAGCTAGCGTACAATAAATCAGAAGATATTAATACAAAACGGAATAACCTTGTATAAACTTATGTACCTATTTGGTTTCCAAGTTCTAGCTAGCCAGCAAATAACAAATTCAAATGCCGTTGATTTATTATAAGAAACTGGAAATCGTGGAATCGTTAATTAGTTGCGATAATTTAAACTCGATTAATTCAAAATCCAGTTATGCATTAAATGATTTTACGAGTATTCAGCATGTATAATGATAAAGGTGACTTTACGAGATCTATTTTTAGGGAATTATACGTTCTATTACAAGTGTCATAATGTGTGTGGAAAGAAAGGTGTCGCTTCACTATCGCTTAATGAAGTAGGTAAGGTAGTAATCAAAAATTGATTGTAAAGATTAAAAATACTATCTTTCGTGATGGATCACAACACTCACATCGATAGCTGCTATGCAAAATGTTAAAAGTGTAAATCTTTAAACCAGATTCTTTATGACACTGATAAATTAATAGTTGCTATCCGCGTTTTTGAATAATTTTATTATCGATGTATTTATAGGTATTTACCTATCTATTAGAGTCATAAGTATAATTTATCTATATAGCTCTGTATTATCAAAGAATTCGGCGAAGAAGTGGTTCAAAAATTTATGTTTCCGCTTTCCCAAAGTTCTGCCTCATTTGGTGGACATTGTGAGAAGTACTTCTTGAGATTATCAAGTACCTACATAGTAAATTTGCACAAAGGTCTACTGGTACATACACTTACTTTTATCGATACTAGTATAGAATACAATCAACAAAAAAAACATGCACCTTTCTGCGGGGCAAAACGTATCTAAATGTACCTACTAGGACTACATAAACTCAAGAAGCCCTGAGAAGAAGAAATACTCACTTCGGTCAAGCCATCGTATCGCGGAGCCGTGTATTTGAGGGGAGGCTAGAAGCTCTTTCAAGAACTGCCATAGGTGTATGTGTGTGCTGCCAGTCTTTGCCTTCCCACCTGCCGGTGCTGTGCTGGTGCCTGCCGACTCCGAGTCGTCATCTGTTGAAAAAGGACATTCATTACTATCTGATTACTATTTGACTGACACTGATTAAGTAGCTACATTGAACATCAAAAAAGAAACTGACTGATTGATTGATTTACTGACTGACTGGTGTATCAAAGCACAACCGAAACCGCTAGGTCTAGAAGCACGTAATATTGCAGAAAGGTTCCTTAAATGTTGTAAGTGAGCTTGATTGATTTTTCGAAATTCTTACGGGCAATTTAGTATATTTTCTGATCATCGAACTAGAATGGGATATATTTAGATAGAAGGGTTTCGGCCCCGACTATCGAAATTAGTCACTTACGGTACTGCCTTTAGAATTATCTGTGCGCTTCCTCAAACATCAATAAACGATCATAATATTAAATATTTACTTCGAAACGCCCAAATGAGTTACTTTTACCGCCATCGGCTAATTCTTCTCAAAATCAATAATGAATTAACATATTAGAATACTGTATGCGCATAGAAAACAGTATCTGGAAAGAAAACTTCGCGTTGCAGTATGTGGCCTATATCCATACTAAATAGTCATTAACATTGCAGCTAAGTATCATCTTTGAACAATTTAGGATCATTAAGGGGTGGATAATGATGGTGAAGGTAAGGGGGACAATGTAGTAGCTATGGTGTGGACGTGTTCCATCGCTTCTTGGAAAGGTATCGTTACTAGTAATGGTTCTCTAGAAGCTGTTAAGGCAGACATGTCTGGAGTAAAGAATGTTGTGTCGGAATGTTAACGGATTGAGTGACAGGAGATTTAATAGGTGTAGAAACTCAATGCTGTGTCAGAGTTAGCTTTATAGGGAATACGGTATTGTTTTACCTATTATAATGTGTCATAACAGTAGTTTTATAAAGTTAAAATTCAACTTAAAATTAAATTTAAGTTTGACTGAAATATGGTTAAGAAAATTTTTAGCTATTGCCCAAAAAATAAGCCCATTCATTCATAAAGTTTGCTAGATACCTACTTGCAATGTAAGCGGAATAGTTTTCTAAGTCTCAGTGAGGTAAATCTTTAAAAATTACTAATTTTATATTCAATAAAATTTCATAGACTACCTTTGGAACCACTGTATGTAATCGACTTTGATAATCAGAAATAAAGCAAAATCAACCTCGCTTACTTCAACTAAACAGCAAATCGTGTGCGTTTACCTATTTTATAAAGCTGAGTCTAAGGAATTATAATATCACCACGAATAGAAGAAAATCACCTTTAATAGAACTAAAGTGCTACCTGGCTTAGAAGTACCGTCCTTAGATGTATCACTTTTTTACTGTCAAACAACAAATCTATCTTGGTTGACAGACGACCTTGTGGGTCCGGTGGCACAAGTCAGTGAACTGGGTCGTCGGAAAACGTCACAAAAACTGGGCTTGACGTATATGGGTTCCATGTTACTCATGTATGGGGCAGAATGGCGGTGGGCAGCCTGATGTATGGGGTAACTGTAACGGGCGTGGTATTTCAAAATCCCCTTAATCCAATTAAGATTTTTAGTTTGAATGGGGGATTGAAAGTCCCATTAAGATTTAAAACCCGTGAAAGCAACCTCTAACAACACATACTCGTATGGAACATAAGATGCTAAGTTTATGTCAGTGGACGCTAATTGCTATAAATATTGAAATATAGCACCATCAGTTGCTTTGATGAAAGCTATTAATGATCAATTAGATGTCTAATATGAAAGCAAAGTGCAGGGAATTAATCACTAAAGATAAAATTGAAAACATATTGCAAATACAATTCGATGAAAATTATTATCATCACAATATTTACGTCGATGACCTAAGGTTTCTGATAAAGGCAGAAAATTAAATGCTTGCTTGCGCAAGCAAACCGGTATATGAATCTGATATGATAAACTTGTGACTATCAAAGTCTGTATAGTCTTTATGTAAGTACCTATTTCTCGAAATAATATTATTATTACTTCACTTAGAAATGTGAGTGGGTAAAGAACGTAAATTGAATTCGTCGAACGACCCAGTCCCCTCGTTCGAGTCTTGTCTCCTCAAGCCCTTTCTGATATAAATCTCTCCGTCAACGCATGCGCCGTGACAACTGCGCAAGAGATAATTGTCGAGAGCTATTTCCTGTGCCACTATCTGCTTTTTTTTTCTAAGCTAGCGGTCTTGGTTCTATAAACGATTTTATTTTATGGGTAACGATACTTTAAATCGAACGATCATGGTAAGACAACAGATCAAGATATTGTTGGTCTATCTCGATTTGTTATGAGTATAAAAGAAAGACAGAATAAAAGAAATAATTTCACGCTTGTTTCTATTTGATAGAACTCTAATGATACAATAAGATACTGTTTTAATACCAGTTACATAATTACAACTGGATAATGTTTTATGCCGATACAGATAAGACAATTTAAATTAATTTCTGAAGTTTGACAAATGGAGACCTAAATTTTAGTTAACTGAAAACAGGTTACATTTTAATTTCCTTGGGTGTTTATTTCCTCATTCATAAATACCATAGTATTCAATAATGAAATCCAAAGGTAGTTAAGTTCGCTGTCAGCGGTTAACGTTTCATATAAGTCATCGATTAACAATCGAACACAACTGTCGCGTTCTTGTCAAAGTTGCGTTTTCAACTCGCTCATAAAGCAGCTTTACAACTGCTGTACGACAGTCGTTCATATATCATTAGCTCGTTTGTCTCTTTCCGTATGTGGGCCGAAGCTAACGGTTGATCACAATGCATGCGCTTGCGTCGTTGATGCATCGCCGTGCCACATCGGGATGCGACAGAGCGTTCGTTACTTTTCTATTTTCTAAAAGTTGATTAAAATCGTGCTATAGTTTAAATGTCTGATAAATGATATCATACTTAATATGATGGATGACTTAATACGTCCCGGTGTACCTATAGGTACAAATAACGAATTCTGCACATTCTTAAGTTCAACGGTGGACAATTGTGGAGTTGTAGACTGCTAATCATGATCATGAGTCAAAAAAAGAAAAAAATTAGGAACCCTTTCTTTTTTTAAATACGCAAAGTGTTATAACTACAAAGTACCCATATTTAATACAAAATAGATTTAATTTAATTTCACGTAACGCTAAAATCAATGTATTATTCGAAGCTGTATTGACAAGTCTGTAATACGATTGGCTTGATAATATTATGCACCGTATTTATCGATTCAATTAATTAATCATTATATATTCACATACCCTAAATTCACATAGTACCTACCATAGATTGACTTTGAACAAATTTCTGACGAAATATGTATCTATTTTACCTAATAACTTTACACTAACTCAAATGTTATCTTAATATGATAAATATTATTGAAATGTCGTAAAACTCATCATAAATTATAGTTACTTTTGACGTACAATTTAAACTGATTATGTATTGATATTTGATTTAAATCCATTTAAGCCTATTCACAAAATTATAAGTACAACTCGAACCAAATTATTAAAAATAATACAATAAAAAGATCAAAGATAAGAAAAATTAAACCCAAGGGCTTATTACAAAATATTTATTACTCCAATATTCGATTAAGGAATATGATACGCAGTTAATAATATGAACTGTGACGAATGAAGTGAAATTTTAAATTCTCACTTTGTAAACTCTCGTTTCACCGTGACCACATCTATCTATGGTTATGACAAGTATATCACGTCAAACTATGATGGAATCAATATAGTTTGAAGTTATATTTTTTGCTTTTCTATTTCTTCCAAAGCCCATTATTATTATGTTGTATAACTTTGTAGAATAGTTTTCTAAATATGTATTTGGTGATCACAAATCGTACCCTTAAATGCAAAACCAACTAACTGCAGTGAACAGTTTCGAGTAAATTAGTTTTTAATATTTGATGAGAAGATTAAATACCCAAATAGTGCATTTTGTCTTTGTGAGTTGTTTTTTATATTACGCAATCTAATCAGCTATGTTATAGTGTAATAAAAAATGATAAAAAATATAAAGATCCCAAAAAAAATGGGAAATCTATCGCGAGGGGGTCACTTAGTTGGTTTTACCTGAATTATGTAAAATTGAACTTATTTCTGAAAGGAAGACCTGTACGCTTCTGAGTTGAATATTAACGTATTAATTAAAAACAATTTGATCATTTACAAAAACAGCAATACAGATATAGCAAAGGAAGCAGCCAAAATAAAAATAAAATATTTTTTATAGTTGGTTTTACCTGGATAAAATTAAGACTAGTGTGCGGTTATCTACAGGTGCAGAATCTATTAGGGCTTCATTTTCTTTATTTTTGTATGTAGAGCTAGATTTTGCGTACCTCTGCATATCCCTATCTTCGTATATATATAAAATCTGTAAAAATCTAATGTTTCTAGTAAAATTATCAAATTTTTACAAAAAAAGATAGACAAAACAGTCCTCTAGAACGTAATAATGAAAGTATTAAAAGGGGGTTGTGAATGGAGTGCCGGTAGTGGCTGACCTAGGCCTGCATGATCTTCAGAACTTCGATATACTGAAGACAGCTAGATACTAGCTTGAATGAGTCACTTGGTGGAGTACATCTTTTGGATGAAGCCCAAAACTCGTACAGGTTCATAGCAGGCAACGTTCTATTATTTCTCCCTACCCTGTAACCTGAAGAAGGTTTTATCTCAATTAAAATATAAGAGGATCACATTATAAACGTTTATTATCAAATCAATTAAAAGTACTTAATTATAAAAATCAACATGTCATAAAGTTTTCTTGTTTTTTGACCTATTCACGATGATGTGTTCTGCCAGACTCTTCCAATCTTTAAATTAGTCATATTTTAATTGTTTAACATGGTCATTGTTTCCGGTGAATTTCTTGGAGCCTGTTTTGTTAACTCAATTTTATTATATTCAGGACTCCTGCCTATCTCGGTAGCAAAAAAGAAAGACCTAGTGAATCTTTGCAAGAAAGGAGTATAATACCTGATGAATACCACGGTTGGTTTGAGACTTTGCCAACTGATACAAATAGCTGATTACGTGCCTTATGTAACAGCTTCTGAAACCGATTTTTCAGACTTTGTAGATGTGGAGTCCGGCGAAGAATCTTTAATTGGATTTTTATAATTAAGTACTTAGTTTTAATTGATTTGATAATAAACGTTTATAATGTGATCCTCTTAAATTTTAATTGAGATAAAACCTTCTTCAGGTTACAGGGTAGGTAGAGATAATAGAACTTTGCCTGCTATGAACCTGTACGAGCTTTGCGCTTCACCCAAAAGATGTACTCCACCAAGTGACTCATTCAAGCTAGTATCTAGCTGTCTTCAGTATATCGAAGTTCTGAAGATCATGTAGGCCTAGGTCAGCCACTACCAATACTCCTTTCACAACCCCCTTTCAATGCTTTCATTGTTACGCTCTAGAGGACTGTTTTGTTTATCTTTTTTTTTGTAAAAATGTGGGAATTTTACTTAAAACATTAGATTTTTACAGATTTTATATGTATAGGAAGATAGGGGTATGCAGAGGTACGCAAAATCTAGCTCTACATACAAAAATAAAGAAAATGAAGCCCTAATAGATTCCGCATCTGTAGATAACCACACACTAGTCTTAATTTTATTCAGGTAAAACCAACTATAAAAGTTTTTTATTTTTATTTTGGCTGCTTCCTTTGCTATATCTGTATTGCTGTTTTTGTAAATTATCAATTTTTTTTTATTAATACGTTAATATTCAACTCAGAAGCGTACAGGTCTTCCTTTCAGAAATAAGTTCTATTTTATATAATTCAGGTAAAACCAACTAAGTGACCCCCCCCGCGATAGATTTCCCAATTTTTTTTTTGGGATCTTTATATTTTTTATCATTTTTTATTACACTATACCATAGCTGATTAGATTGCGTAATATAAAAACAACTCACAAAATGAAAAGTGCGCGATGCACGCACGGCGTGCGAATGAGAGAAACTATTAAACGCGGATAGTTGGTTTTAGCTGCAGCAATTATCAAAACTGCTAAACTAATACCTACAGTAAAAAACAACTAAGGTGAGGATAAATTGTTTTACCAGTATAAAAATTCAAGACGTACATGTTATGTCATCAGTTAAAAACAAATCAAGTTATTTAGCCTGTATTGCATCTATAGATAAAGTCTCTTTACTGGTAAACGTTTGGGGAAACAATAGGTTAAAGTAATGTTAGTTGCTTTTTCTTGTAGAAATTCTGAATATGTTTGCATTTAGCTGGTTTTTCGCCTTGCTAACTTTGAAACTAAGCGGGATAGCAGATAACCGGTTTTACTAGTAGATAGAGCTCAAAAAGACGAATCGATTGGTATATTTAACTCATTTTTGAAAAAAGTGTCGGTTAGTTGGTTTTGCCTTTAAGGGTACGAAATCGTATATTATACAATCGAAGGATCTTAACTGGCTTTTCAAGCAACAGATTCTAGACACAATAGACTCTCAATTGTCCTTGACGCGCAAAGAGATTAAAATATAATAGGGCATAGAGGGGACAAAGCGAGGAAAATTTGAAGGTAAAAGTTATTCCAAGTGGAATAAGACCAGTAAAATTTCGACCGAATGACAGCTTGGGTTCATACGCTTGATCTTTCAAACATGTTTCAAAGTTGATATGAAAATATTCCATATGCCCCCTCTATGTCCTATTATATTTTAATCTCTTTGTTGACGCGTATCCCACTGAGGTAAGAAAGGCTCTTGAAACAAACTGACAGTTTATATCACACCTAAACAGTACTTGAAATGACTTACCGTCACTCATGTCGTCAGCTGACGGCAGAACAGCAGGCGTCGGGTTCGGGGAAGGTTGATGTTGTGTCTGCGGCCTCCAGGGTTCATATCTTGCAGCCTTCCATATTTCCAGCTGGGCGTATAGTGTGCTGCCAGCCTGCAACAACAGAGTTTATTACTATTATTCTCTTTACATCTCCATTTTAACATGTAAGGTAATATTGAGAAATTGATTTGTCTTCCACTCATTGCAATAGAAAGAGGATAGTAATTTTCGAGCCTTAGCCTGTAGCGTAAATGGTTTGAAGTGCTTCTGATTTCATAATTATCTCTGGAAACTATGAAGGGTTACAATAATTACCCAACTGCACAAAAAAGCATTTGGTTCCCTAAATAATGTTCAAGTATAAAACTTTAAGTGAAATAACAATATTGATGGTTTCCACCATATTTCTATAACTTGTTTATTAACTTATTGACCAGTCTTGAGCCAATTAAATTCAATTCAATTCAATTGGTGGCAATTCTTGTAAAAAGTTTTTTATGCCGATTACCTGACTTTATAATCACTTTGACTTTTGCATCAGATTTCGAGGGTGATTCTCACCACACCAATGTTTGAGTGCATGACCCTATTTGTTGGGTAATTTTATAGTTAGTGTAGCTCCCTAGTATTAACTTTGTCTAATTTGTGAATTGTTACGAGTGTGTTGGTCCCTGCACTATGATAGTAGCTAACTGATAAAGTATATTTATTTAGAAGTAATTATGTCATGCACATTATTGTAATAAGGTAATAATCCGCAACAGGCTTCGTCAAAATCTTAGAATTATAACAGTCAATTAACCACCCCAGGCTTCGTCAAATACATCAGTGAATCCGCACACGCTTCGTCAAAAATCTGTAAAAATAAATATAACATTATTTTTTTTTACTTGTGCTAGGTATAACTAAAAAAAACCATTCCGGATAACCTCCGACCCAAAGGTCCCCATAACACTGGCAGCATTACCACGCTGTACAGCGAGGGAGATCCTTTGCATTAGAAATGATCCGGAACGGCGGTCAAAGCCACGGTCCCTCAAACGACGCCCTAACTCTTTAATAAAAATCTTTCCCTGTGCATCCCAAACTCCAGTCGTCTCCAAAGCTACTGGTATAAATATATAATTTGTCATTAACTGACTATATTTTTGACATTTAAGCCTAGCTGCAGCGCCTGCTGCAGCACCGGAAGTGTTAGTCGTTGATACCAAATGCGAGGGCGCAAAAGTACATACACAAGTAGCTAACTATTTTAGACAATACATTTTCATTCTAGAAACACGAAAACAAATGAAGCACCAAATTCCTATCACCTCTCCCCTTTTAAGGCGTTTACGGTTATTCAACAAACCAGACAGATTTGTATGCAGAGTCTGAGCACCATAGTACGTGCCGGTGACTTTCATCGGCCTTGGAGAAAGTCCGTGGGTACCCGCGCGTACGATAACAACAATTACCCCCCCCCCCCCCGCTCCTCCCACCTGTCGACTCAGGCGCAAGCGATTAGACACCTCTTTAGCCACAATCGACTCAATTTGGTGTTGCATAATTGGAGAGTTAGTTAACAGGTGTCATTGGTTTAAGTTTGGCTAGTACAAGAAGAGATTTTGAGATCTATTTGAAATAGTTTAGCGATTGTTCGGTTTAGGTAGGTTAGGAAAGTGTAGTTTACTAAAAGATTAGGTATATCAAAATACATCGAAAAAAGTATCTCGATTTTCAAAATGATAAAACTGTTAAAAATTATGCATTAAACAAATAAAAATGTGACGTCATAGTGGAACATTATCTACATTTTCCTTAATAAAGTTGCCGTTGTACAAATGATAAAAGTAAGCTGGTCAAAATATATAGAATAATAATGCAAGCAGGTAGCGAGATTTGGTTCTCATTTCTGAACTCGTTTAACAGTAAATAAATTAGATAAATTAAATTCTTTCTTTTACAATCGGTTTTAAATCGTAACGAGTGTAGTTCCGATGTGTTTCTGTTATGAATGTACTTGTACACCTATCTACAATTTGGAAATTGTCAAACGACTGTTATATTTTGCAACTGTCGGTAGATTACCAATACAGGTTGACAGCACTTTACTATTGGCATTGGTAGAGTAATTTCTTTTAAAAATAAAATAAATATAGTAAAGCCGGCGGGGTTGGTAGAAGTATTCCATTCGCGGAAATAACTCACTATTTCAGCATATTTTTGGAACCTCTAAAAGTGTAAGGTAATCCTATCAACGCACCGGGTTCTGCTAGCGGTCTCAGAATCAATTCTGGGGTGCGGGTTTCCTAACAATGTTTTCCTTCACCGTCGAGCTAGTAAGAAATGTGAGCTTACGTAAGTTCCTGAAAATATCATTGGTATATCCGAGCCTCACTCATGAGAAATGGGTTCTCTACCAAAAGGGCTATCACTGCTTTTTTTCTGCTTTGTTGAAGTCCTAACTGCTTCCATATCTTTATTATTACTCAACAGAATAAGTTCATGGTTACTGATCTACCAATGGCATAATTATTGCAATATGTTGCGTCCATTGTAAACAAGTTACATAAAGTTTGTAACCTGGTTCCCTTAACCAAACGGATTTCCTCAACGGCTCAACCGTTAAGGATCGACGTAATACTTCAGGAGCTGCAGCTATCGAAACCGATTACGTTAACTTTTATGCAATAATACATTTATAATGGTCTACATTTTAGGTAATGATTTGTTTCTGAGATAGAAATAGAAATATTTGCGAGAATACAGTCGTTAGTAGTAGTTATTCATATATTATATGTACCTACAACGTATTCAGCTTACATGTAGGCATGCAAATTAATGTAATTCATAAAAGTTATGTGTTCAAGATGTTTCAAATCCTTTAGTTATAAAAGATAAGTGTGTGCAACTACAGAGTGCATGCACATTTTTTTTATTTTCATGATGTGCTCTTTCAAAATTCCATTGCTAAATAAAAATTCTTACTGTAACTAAAATGAATAATACTTGAGGTAAATATAACAATCTTTTATTGAATTTTCTATTTATTGTACATTTCACCGAGAGTGTTACTGAACAGTGTTATGCACTAATAAATGTACAAAAATCATGACGGATTATTGCACAAGACCATAAACTTTTAGAAAAACACTTCCTTAAACTAATTTTGGTTTTTACTACTTACAAATAAAATCATAAAAAACATTTACACAAAAGTGCATCATACCTACTTCATCATCATCATCAGCCGTAAGACGTCCACTGTTGAACAAAGGCCTCCCCCATAGAAATCCACAACGAACAGCATTCTATACCTACTACTTATATAATCAAAATATACTTTTACGGATTATTTTATTTCCCGATTTCAGAGTTATGAACCTTGTTTACAATAAAATACTTTTTGTAAGGTAAAATTTTGAAGATAATAAGAATCAGTACACCAAGCAAAATATTTTAAAAGTAAACACAACAAAAAAAGTTGACTAAACAAGACAACTTTTTTTTGTTCTGTTGAGAACAGATCGTATAGGTAGGTACCTACTTTTATGGCATACAACAATTGTGTGTGTAATTTAGCTTATCTTAAAACTGAGTAAGTAATAAAAACAATTAATTTCAAAAGTTTCCGATAACTTTGTGTTATGTTGATAAAACAATATAATCATAATTGCTCAAAGTCAATTTGAGACGTAAAAGAAATAGTCTTTATTATTAAAGTAATACCTACGTAGTTACTGATACAGCAAACGTAAGGCATTTTTTACAGTAACAAGCGTACATCTGAACGATTTAATCAAGATCATATTGTGGGTATAAAAGTTAGACAAGGACTGGAGACCATTTTATAACAGTGGGTTAAAACATCTATATCATTGTAAAGTCAATGTGATAATCGTCTAAAAGTAAAAGATACGAAACTGTAACTAAGAAATCATAAGCTTACCCGTCATTACTAATAAGTATACTAAATGCAACATAAACACAGTCACTGTCAGTTGATTTATAACCTTTTTATGAAAAACCAGTGAAGTCTTTATGAAAAGAACGATAGTGTACATCATGAAAGGACATATATACTTTTCATCCTAGAAATACAATTAGTTCCTAGAAGACGCAATAACCTAAAGTTTCATTGGACGAAGTCGCGGGCAACAACTAGTGAATAATAAAAAGAAAGAGATTTCATTAAAACGCTGTAAAGTAGAGCAATGCAGTGTTACAAGAGACTAGTCTTTTAGATTATAGACTTAATATGGAAGTGGAATGGAAACTAATTACCGCAATGAAATGCGTTGGCAGATAAAATATTCGTTGAGAGCGGTTTTTAGAATAATATGTTTAGGTGTGTGAAAAAGATAGCGAATTAGTTACATTTTGAGGTAATTATGTAGATAAAATTTTGTAGACATAGGTATAATATATCAGAATTTAATGTTTCTAAACGATGTTTATTTTGACACTAATGTTATTAATTTGCACAGGAATTTTGATTCATTGATCACGGAACAGGAAAAATATCTAAAATAATAACAACTATCTTATGATTCCAGAATCAAGATGCCACTGGATCGCTCAGGCGCCAGAGGTCTACTTCTCAAATAGCCCATTTCGCATTTTGACTACTTCTCATAAGTGACTACTTCGCTATCGGCCCACTTAGCAAACAGTCTATGTATTATGGTTACTAAAATACAGACAAGATAAACGAAGTTATTTAATGCCATTGAGAAGTCCAAACATATGGGAATGATGTAATCTAGGCAAAAACTTAGGAAGTAATTATCTCAAAAAACCTAACAAATCTATAGACTTTGCTAGCCTTTGTCAGTGGGCCTACAGTTTCCTGGAGGGTCAATAATATGCGCTACTATTAACATGCAACAGGTGCTGCACTGATTTCGATTTAAGAATATATTAAAATCAATCGATGGACCATCACAATAATTTAGACCATGTTATGAATAAGTTCGAAAAATATTAGGATTCGAAGAAAAATATTTTTTAATAATTTAATGTTACTTAAGACATAATTGCAGAAAAAAAATGGAGGTACACTACATACCTATTGAGTCAAGATTGCACTAACTTACTTACTACGTCCCGGTAGCAGCTTCAAAAAAATATCACTCGGAAATATAGCAGCTTTCTTTCAAGAGTATTCAGAAACAAATAGGTAGTTTCAGAGAATACCACCTACAAACATTTGTAGAACTTTACCTGTTATAATTAGTATACAGACTAAAAATAGAGATGACAAGTCATGATACGGGACATAATAATCTTATCGAAACCCATTTCATTGGAAATTTACGAGTGAAACCATTGACATTGTATGATTTTCATAATATTACTATTTTCACTATGTACTTAGATTTATCACGGTTTTGAAAAATCTTTGTCACTAGCATTGCTTCGTAATATTGAGTCTACATTAATTATATCTCTATTATCTCATAGACAATGCATTCGACTTATTTATTTAGGTAAAAATAATAAGCACTTATTAAAATTCTGAACATTTGTGTTTGGATATGTTTGCGATCAATGCTTTTTAATTTTCTGATCTTGTTTTATTGAAGTGTAGATACGAAAATAACATGTAATCATACATACTCTTTTGTTTATTTTTACTGACAAAAGGTCATTCCGTGGTATTTGGTTAATCGTAATAAACAGTCAAGCTATCAGCTTTGGACTTTGCTCGTCACACGCCCTCAATAGCTCTCAGGGTCAACAGATTATCAAGAAAAAATTCCACGTCATAATAATCCATCACTTACGCACCCATGTTTTGTGAAATATGTGTTTTCGTTTTTATTATTATAATTTTTAATATTATTTAAAAATAAAATTATACCTAGGAAAATTAGGACCAACCATATCATTTAAAAACTGTCTGTGCTATACTAGTTGTTTACTTCGTGCATGAAGCCCACGCGTCATACAGCTATCAAACATTCCTTTTAAAGACCTTTACTAATACTATAAAACACTGACATTTAATTTTTTAATGGAAATTACTAAAAAAGCCTAGTAAATATGAGTTATCATCACCCGTCCCTTATTCGAGCTCGAGTGATGTTTGGTCGATTAACATACCTGTGGCGCCCTCTGGTTAAACTCGTCCTCATTGAGCGCGATGAGAGCTGCTCCGTCCATCGCGAAGTACTCTGCTGGAACCATTGGGAGGTTAAAGTGCTGCAGTGTGAACATCACCCACGCCTTCACATCTCCTGTACTCCATAGCATTGGATCTAGAACAATGAAACCAAGTTAGACAAAGATAAAAATCATTTCAATGAGGAACCTATAGCCAAGTATGCTACACATACACTCTAATTTACTTATATGTGGTTACCTTAATTATACTATGAATTAATTGTGACATGTTTCATCTTAAACTATAAT
This sequence comes from Ethmia dodecea, assembly GCA_963855545.1. Lineage (NCBI taxonomy): Eukaryota > Metazoa > Arthropoda > Insecta > Lepidoptera > Depressariidae > Ethmia > Ethmia dodecea. The sequence goes on from OY979442.1 coordinate 13,142,885, forward strand.
TACTTAAGTACTCAAAGGGGCACCCAAAAGAGGTAATAACAAAAAACATCGGTAGCAGATAGCATAAAGTTATGAACGATTACGCAATCATCCATTTAAACAAGCTTCTCGGAATCTATTTGTATTAGTATCTCAGCCAGCCGTCATAAACTACGAGGAAACTTGATTTTTTTGCCTTCTTCAGTTTATAGTGACGTCACTAATAATCGCTTAGCTTATACGAGGACGTCCGATAACATTCCCATGAGTTGTCATCACATAATAAAAATCAAGAATCTAATAGAGCACATTCCCATGTCTTGTCATCATTTAATGAATACTTTGGTGGTTACATTTTATTATGATACATTTTAAAATGTCGGCTCGACTGACTCATACATACATACATACATACATAATCTCACGCCTATTTCCCATTGGGGTAGGCAGAGACAACAGACCGCCACTTGCTACGAACCTGGCAGATCTCACGCGCTTCCTCCACATCCATCAAACGACTCATGCATGCTCGTCGGTTTCGGGTACTCTTTATCTGGCTTTTCTTCAACACATCGCCGATCTGGTCGATGTAGGTACGCCTAGGTCGTCCTCTACCGACTCGCCCATTCACAACACCCTTGTATATTTGTCTCGTTAGACGACTTTCATTCATCCGCTCAATGTGACCAAACCACCTGAGCATTCCTCTTTCAATCCTAGTTACTATATCATCTTTCAAGCCGCAACGCTCTCGGATCACACTATTTTTCACTCTATCTATCAATCTTACTCCACTAATGCTTCTTAATGAACGCATTTCGACTGCATTTATTCTACTTTCATGCTTCTTCTGCCATACCCAACACTCACTGCCATACATCAACGTAGGTACTAACACACCATCATGAACAGCCAGACGTGCTTTATTTGTCACATTCTGGCTCTTCATAAAGGAGTGCAAAGCTCCGTTAATCATGTTCCCTGCATTCACCCTTCTTTCAATATCACTGTCACACTTTCCGTCTCTTGTAAACTTACTTCCCAAATAAACAAACTCTGGCACTTGTTCTACTTTCTCGCCTTCAATCATAATATCACATTCAGACATGTCCCTATCTTTCTCCAGAACCATTACCTTCGTCTTGCTTACATTCACTTTCATGCCTTTCTTCTTAAATGCCTCATTTACAAGAGTTACAGTGTCCTGCAACTTACACGCCGATGGTTCAAGTATTACTTGATCATCGGCGTATAACAGGCATTTGACACGTACCTCACCCATTCGTACTCCACAATCTCGCTCTTTCAAATCTGTCAAACAGCTATCCATGAAAAGGTTGAAAAGCCATGGCGATGCTACACAACCTTGTCTAACACCCACAGAGATGTCAAACCAGTCCGTGTAGGCGCCATTAATTCTGACACAGGCTCTAGAATCCCTATAGAGGGATTTCAGACCCTGTACCAAAATAGGGTTCAACCCATGCATGGCCAGTGTTGACCATAGCTCATTCCTTCTCACTCTATCGTAAGCCTTTTCCAGGTCTATAAAGGCGCAGAATATTTTTTGGTCTTTTGCCAAAAATTTCTCAGTGACGCACCGTAAGGAAAAGACTTGATCCATGCATCCCATCCCCCTTCTAAAGCCTGCCTGAACATCCCATATCCTCTCATTCGTTTCACTCACGACCCTATCAATCAATATCCTCGCATATAGTTTGCCGACCACACTTAAGAGACTAATGCCACGATAGTTCTTACAGTCCTGTTGCGACCCCTTTCCTTTATATAGTGGTACAATTACCGCCTTAGTCCAGTCATCTGGTACTCGGCCATGTTCCAAACACAGGTTAAAGAGTCTTTGCAGCAGGCCTGTTACCAACGTGTCACCAGCCCGTAACATTTCTACCGTCACGCTATCATATCCTGCAGCTTTACCTAGTTTCATACTTTTTAGCGCTTCCACAATCTCTTTCATCCTTATTTCGAAATCTTCCGGTGGAATTGAAATCTCACAAATTTCACTCTCATGCTCATCCTCTTGCTTTTCAAACAGACTTTCAAAGTATCTTTTCCACCGCTCTAGTACATGCCGTTCTTCAATCATAGGTTCACCACTTTCATCACGTATTACACTCAGAGAAGATTTTGTGGATTGCCCCTGCGCTTTCCTTACAAGTTTCCAAAATAACTTTATGTTATTTCGAAAACTAGAGCAGAATTTTTGATCCAACTTATTATTCTTCTCTTCTTTCTTTCTCGCCACGCACTCTTTAACTTTCTTTTTAAACTCTGCATACCGCTCTTTTGTTCTTTTTACATTCTCCCTATTTTGTTCACAATCATACACTCTGCAGTCGGCTTTCACCGCCAACAAGTCCAGCCATGCTTTCTTCTTATCATCTACTACACTTTTCGTCTCCCTATCCCACCAGTCAGCCATCATGTTCTTTGCATTCCTCCTTTTACTTACACCACACACCTCCTTCGCAATATTTACCGCATTCTTCTTCAAAACATTCCAGATCAAATCAATATCATTTCCACAGTCATCCTTCAATTCTTTTTCAAAATTTTCTCTCATTTTATTTTTATACTGCTCTTTCACGTCAGGGTCACTCAATCTCTCTACTTTTATACGTTCTGGCGCAGTCACATTTACTCGTGCACGGTTCTTCCAACGTGAAAACAGACCGCTAATTCGACACACTACCAAGTAATGATCTGTGCCCACGTTGACCCCCCTATATGCTCTGGTATCTGTGACTTTGCTTTTCAGTCTTTCATCTACAATCACAAAATCAATCAAGCTTCTCTCATTACCTCTCTGCCACGTGTACAGATGGACCTGTCGGTGCTCAAACATAGTGTTTGTCACATTCAGATTCATCTCTGCACACACATCTAACAGTCTTATCCCACTCTCATTAACTCTTACATCACCGAAAGCCCCCAGTACCTTTTCATATCCATTCCTTTTCATGCCAACCCAAGCATTAAAATCCCCTAACATTACCAATCGTTCATTGGGCTTTCGCTTCAGACATACTTCTCTTAGACCTTCCCAAAAAGATTCTCTTTCTTCTTGAGGTTTTGACATGTCGGGAGCATATACACCAATTATAAAAATGGATGTTATGCCCACTTTCAGTCTAGCCCAAAGAAGACGAGAATCTACACACTCATACTCTCTCATGCCTATCATCATTCGCTCAGAAAGGACAAGTCCGACACCTCTACTGCCATATTCATCATCAGCGACCCCTGACCAGATGGCTGTGAATTGGCCATGCGTCGACAAGTCCTTCCCCTTTCTCTTCGTCTCATTCACACACAGGATATCAATATTCCTATCACACATCATCTCACATACTTCATCTAGTTTACGCTCCATTCCTCCGCAAACATTCAAAGTAGCAAACCGGCACTCTGCCGTCCGCTTTTCGCCCCTCCGGGAAATGTTTCGGCGTGACGAGTGGCGAGCTGCGTCGCCGCCTACAGAAAACGGAACTTTGTCCCCCCCAGATACGTCGGGACTGCCCTCACCGAAGACGTCGAGTGAGGGAAAGGATTCTCCGACCAAGTCGGTACCTTTCTGGGGCAATGCGTCTTTTAAAGCCGTTTTCATTTTCCCGTACTAAAATTTTATTGAGGGCATCTATGATAGATATATGTTTTTGTGCCCTATTCCCTGTGGTCGCCTCTTACGACCCCCCGGGAAGAAAAGGGGGTGGGTCTATTCTACTCTGCCGGATCCCACACGGCCAACTCGACTGACTCACCTGGTGAGATTCCAAGAACTGTGCAAGTGTTATCGACATCTCTTTTGGACTGCTCGATGGCCATTGATAGAACTCTGTCGATATCATCAGGTCCTACTAAGGCGTCATCTGTGCCCGCGCCTCCACTGCTCTCCTCCATTTTAACACTCCCTAATTCTAAAGGGACAGGTCTCAGGTTTAATCGTTTCTGGAACGTTGTATCTTCCAACGCTGACCTCAGTAGGATGTGATCTCGAGGCTCTTCCACCTCAATTTTAGGTGTGATGTATGTGTGCTGGGTCTGGCTTTGTTGTACGCTTTCTTGGAGTATCTGATTCTCTTTTAACAGCTCCTCAATGTCAATGTATTCGTCGTGTTGTGGTACAGGTGACGAGTACTGATTGTGGCTATCGTATGAGACGCAGGAGCCAGAAGGGGATAAGGGGTAGGGTGACGCAAATCCTGGAACCGCCAGCCTGTTGGGTTCCTCTTTGATGTACACTGGAGAGTATTGTATAGAGTTGTAGGGGGAGGGAGGTTGGAAAGCGACTGTAGGGATGGATCCCTCGTCTGACGAAGGTGACGGGGTTGGGTAGGATTCGAAGTCGTATAAGCGTTCGAGGAAAGCGTTGTCTTCTGGGTAGGGGGGAGGTGGTTTGAGGTGTGTCTGGGGGGAGTGAAGCATGGGTTCGGGGGGAGAGGCTGCGCCCAGGAGGCGAAGCAAGTGGTGCAGATCGGCGGGGGAGGCGGGGACCGCACGCTCGTCCTGTGACGCCGACGGCGGGGTGCACCCGGACCGGGGCACTGTTTGTGGCATCTGTGGACAAACGAATCATTATTTAGAATTGTGCACTTTTTTGAAAGAAAACTTATAATAACGGCAACGGTTACTTGGAACCAAGTTTCAATTTGCATCTTGCGCAAGGATTCGTGCCCTTGATTATTTTTGACCATTGATCATTGAGCTATTGTGGCTTCATTGTAAGAGGGTAAAAAGAAAGATCGGGCTTATTAGCCATACAAGGGCGCATTAGATTCAGTGTAAGACACTGAGTCGACAGAAGTTTTCATAGTCTAAATCGGCCGGATAATCATCGTCATCACTTTTTTATTTCATATTCAAGCAAATTAAATTTTATATTATATATTTTTAAAACAGAAATGCAGTGGAACGCTTATCACAAAGTCTAGCCGACCTTTGTGTGACTGATAACTACGATAGAACAAAATAAAACAAAGCGAAATCCAACATTATATTATTATTATTATTTATCAGGAAATAGAAAATCATATATTTTGTTCTCGATATTTCAATACACGTGTGGATTTTGACACGTGATTTCTTCTGATATGATATGACTAACAACATGTTATTTCCAGTCTTACGAGAGATTTATTAGAAACCTTTTTATTAAAAATCGCCCTCTTGGACGTCAATTACTTTCTTAAATTTAACTTAAAAAAATTAAACTTTCTGCCTAATTATAATTTTTTCGGTGTTATACTTCGCAAATTTTGTTGTGAATGAATCAATTCTATTCATATTTGAATAAATCTGAGATTCCTTGAGAATAACGTTTAAGTATTTTTTTAATCCAAAAGCATTTATCGAAATTTATACTTTTTTTTATAGATTTATTATGCTCCCTTCCCTCACTAAAAAGTTTAAACATGTTTCGACACATTTGGACGTCTTCTTTGTTAGATCGTTTATCGAATACGTCATTAGCTTGTATACTGACGTAGGGCCATGTGCCAAACGAGATCTTTACAACATCGTTTGTTTATCTAGCGCCAAAGGATTCTAATTTTAGTTGTGACTTGCTGAGCGTCGAACGATTATCTGATATGCGTTCATTTATAAAAGAAAAAATATTATTGAATTCTTGAACATTTTATTATTTACTTAAAGTAGACAAATAGAGTCGTTTCTGACAAATTGCAAGTTGATAGTAATTGAATTATATTTACACTTTACGTATTCAGTCACGAGAGTTATTCAAAGTGACATAAGAGCCATAAATATACTAGAATCCTACATCGGTTATTGACCTTTTTGTTGATGGAACCCTTTTCAACACTAAATATTTTTCGTAGCCTTAAAATAAGCAAAACCTGGTTTTGTTTATTCTTTAATTACAGTCATTATGTACTAATCAATTTACCATTGATTTATAAATTAATAATTTAGTTTCCATTACAAAAAAAACCAAGGTGGCCAGTCTGACATTCTTCCTTCTTTTAAAATTTTGGACTCTAGATGAAACCCTGCAGAGGCCTACGGCTGCGTGGAGAACACTTTTAGTAAGGTGACTAATCAATAATTAGGTGACTTCTAACTTAATATGTAAGATTTGAAATATGAATGGATTTCTTAAATTAAACAGTCATTATGAAAATATAAATTTAGGAAAACAAAATGACACTCACTCTCAGAATGCTCAGAAGTGACAATCCCATCTTCGATCGTGAAACCTACTGAGGCAACTATACATTTCCCTTTGTGAAAATCTTCCAAGTTTAACCGGTTAGCCAAGTATTCAAGTATGGCAAGTGTTTTCTTAGATTCTTATTATGTTTTTATTCACAATGGTCGTTCTTTTCTTGCGTGTTTAATTGGCACCGGTTTTAATATTGATTGTTCTTTCTTGTAGCCTCGTGGGAATACGCAAATGGATCTAGTTATGTGCCTTGCAACGGGTATGGAGAATTGCTTATAAGATTGTAAGGGTATTTGTTTATAATAGGGTACTTGGCAGTGTGAAAAATAAAGCATTAATTGTGGATGACAACAATTATTACTTTATTTGAATATCGGCAGCTTTGGTACCCACTGAAATAGACACCCACGGGGTATCACACTATGCTTGTTATATTGACTCATAACAAGTCGAAATTTTCCATATTTTTAAATTAATCTAGCAGTTGAAAATATTGAGTCAAATAAAACAGAAATATCATAGAAACACGAATCGATCGATTGGGAAATCTATTAATACCAAAGAGATTAAAATATAATATAAGGCATGAAGGGGACAAAGCGAGGATTATTTGAAGCCAAAAGTTATTCCAAGTGGAATAAGTCTAGTACAGTTTCGACCGAATGACAGCTCGCGTTCATACTAACTGACATGACAAGGACATGACGCTTGAGCTTCAAAGTTTTATATGAAAATATTCCCAATGCCCCCTCTATGCTATTATATTTTAATGTCTTTGATTAATACAAAAACTTTTTTGTTGTTTGGGTATTTGACTGTATCGAAAATAAATTGCGAGTGATCATTTACTAATAAGATTATCCCATAAGACTTCTAAAAATATATTTCGAGTTTCATTTTGCAATTATAGCAATTTATAAAATAATAAAACAACCAAAAAAGTGTCGCAATTGAGTACTGAAAATGATGACGTCACAACTCAGTATTCAGTACATTCTTCATAGTAAATTTTCGTTTTGACAGATTATAAAAAGTACCTCATTTGACTAGGCAGTCAAATACCCAATTGAACGTCGTGTCATCACGTCAACCATGTCATTCACTACGGATGGCCAAGTGAAAAAATAAATTGATATTTATCGTATCGACATTTCTAAATACTATAGATAAAAATCGAGTGAAAAATATCGATATATCGTCAGTTTTACATTATTATTACTACATATACATATTCCCAAATTCGTAAAAAGGACGATGAAAATAGTATATTTTTATAAATGCTTGAGTCGGCAAGTATCTAGTACCTAACATGAAATGAAACACGAAACCAGAATTGCGTTAAAAATATATTAAAATTGATACGAATTCGATACTGTAAAATAAATGTCGATATATCGCCATTAAAAATATCGACGATATATATAATATGCTAATTTAGTATTTGGTAAAATATCGATATTTTAATATAGGTATCGATATTTTTTGCCCAAGCCATCATTCACTGGCATAGAGTAACTTATATGGCATGTGGTAGGCAGTGCTATTTTCTAACAAAGAGGTTGTAAGAAAATCATTTTCTTTCCTAGAGAAACTTTTTCTTTACACGTCTTTGGTACCTAAAATCTCATAATAACCTACAAAATTCACTAGGTAACGAATAACTTTTAAACCTCAACTTATAAAAATGTGGTATGATTACATATTATCTTAGTCTGTCCAAGAACTATCGATTTTACACGGTTTCGTCTTCCGTGGGCAGGTGTAAGTGGGGTACCCAGAACACATGGACTTTTGCCATTGTTCTTTCTTAATTTTTTTTTCGCATTACCATCATTTAAATTATCAAACTTAAGATAAGGATATTATAGGTCAAACAGAGAGATAAAGATTTGGTGTTTTATAATATTCAAAGAATTAAATTTTTATGGAGAAATATTTAAATAAATCCTAATATTAATATCGACATCAGATAGCTATTTTTAATAAAAACTTTGTAGGCCATAGAGTCAAGATAAACGCGTTAGCGTAAATTTTCTTTCTTGTCAACAACGTTTTTTGGGTTAGTCGATACATGATGTTGTCACATTATACAATTTACTACAAGCACATAACAGCAAAACATATTGATACCTTTAACTTCGGATACAATACTATAGGATACGACACACCTTATAGCCTTTCAAGGCAATGATACAAATACGCAAGTCCAGCCTCCCAAAGGCCAATGAAACTACAAGGAAGCTTTTTTAATTACTGCAAAAAATATCAGTTACGTCATTTCATTGTCGACGCGGGCGCACGGTAGTAGACTAGACGCTCATGCGTGATCATTCAACCTGCAGTCTCCTGTTACATTTTCGAGTGGACCTTGGGGTTTTCACGAGTTCGTTTAACTATTTGTATTCCTAAAGAGTGAGAGAACAAAACTTTTTGTAACAATAACTCTAGGATAGTTATCGACGTTTGTGTATTTGTGGACGCAAGGTCTAATACGAGTAATGTATATATTGCTAATTCTATATATTCTAATATTTAACGAAAAAACCTTTATTTAGACTATCACCATTATATTGAATGTATTGAAATTGAAATTTTCTATATGAATTTTGACGGATAACCTTACCGATTGATTTGAAGGTACCAACCAGAAAAACTATTTTTTGATTAGGTAGCTAGCCCTTGCAGAGAAGGAAAATTCTGCAAAACCGCATCGGTGATAAGTTGACGACCACAGAACACTTTTGTTGAAGACTGTATTTACATTAGGGTTGTGTCCTACCTAGTCAAATCAGTTACTTTTTACGATCTGTCAAAACGAAATTTTACTATGGAAATGTACTGAAATAGCAAACCGTGACGTCATAGTTTGTAGTACTCAATTGCAGCACTTTTTTGATTGATTTATTACTTTTAAATTTGCTATAATTGTAAATTGAAAATCGAAATACATATTTTGAGGTGTTTTGGGATAATCTTTTTAATGTATGACTACTCGCTATTTAATTTCGATGCTGTCAACTACCCATTTCTTCAAAAACAAAATCTTACTAAAACGCTTAAAACAGACATTCATAAAACACATTGAAGTCTCGACGTGTCACGAACTACCAAAACTCACATTAAAGGCTGAGCAAAGAAACTTTTGCATAATCCAACAATAAAGAGCACAGGTCTCGTTACGCGATGTCTCAGACAGATAAAGCAAATGGCCCATTAGTTTGAATTACAATTTCGTTCTATTTATGGGACTGAGGATCATGAAGCAGTCACTAGAGTCTAAACCGTAAAAAAAATTTAGAATCTTTTAAACTGATATTTTCTAACTGCTGAAGATATTTATGAAAAAAATAAGCAAAAAACATCTAGATGGTTCTTTACATGTTGAGGACGCATAATAAAACCTTATCAAAAAGATATAAGCTACAAATTTGGACTCAAAATAAGATTCGTATTGCGAATATACGACTGTGGTCGTGTTATTTATTGTAATTAAGATTGAGGAACAGAATTGTATCCGTGTGAAACAACCTTAATTTTAAAATCAATTTAAACAAGGTTATAGAAAACGCGGTCATTATTTGTTCATTCTTCTATAATAACCGTTCACAAACCTGATATTTTCGGGCTTCCCGCAACTTAATCAGTCAATTAAGAGACTGTGATGATAAAAAAATACTGCCGCAAAAGTATTCTTGTTAGTTCAAAGGTATGTTTGTTAGTTTGCGTGTCGTCTATATATATCATAATGTATCACTAATTTCATCTCCAGTGCTTAGAATACGCAAGCATGCTCCAAAACATTTGATTGATCAATTATGATAAACTCAAAAGTTGACAATTACAGACCTCTCAGGACAAAACCCGGGCACTCTTGAGTAAAACGTCACTGGCCAGATTCAGCGTGTCTTACCTAACTTAGTCCGGGTTCGACCAACAAAGCTTACTCTACGTTGATCGAATCCACACGTAACTCAACTCACTTGATACTGCCACCGTCCACCCTCCATAATAAGTCAATCACAAAAACAAAAGCCGCACTCACACAATCAACTGGAAATGTCAAAGCCGAAAGCTGCGGCGGGGTGGATGCACCTTTGACGTAGCGCCCATGATGGTTGGAGGTTATGTTTCGCCGGTAAACTCCCTCAGTTTGAAGTTCGAGCGCTCTATTTTTGAATGTTTCCTTGTTTAGTTTTTTTGGGCATGATAGCGTGCGTGTGCGCGGCGGGTAGAGCACGCGGGCACTGAGCTCTCGGCCCGCGCACGAAGGCTTTGCCTCAATGAATATACGTCATTACGGGAAGTACGCTCCTAAACTAATATCGAACTTAATAGAACCTACATCGGAACTAGAATTGTTACGCATGCGTCAATATGCACCTAATTATATTTTATGACGTCCGTTTATTTTAATATTGTACTGTACCGATTATTTCCATTTGGTTTGGCACTTAATAAAAATTTAATTAAATATCCTTAAATTTTGGAGGTTTCCATTCTAATTGACATTGGAAATATTTAAGGTTGATGTCTACACAATTTAATTTAGCCCGTAAAAAACTAATTAAATTTTAAAATCAAATAATACTTAAATGGCGGTGACTTGTGATTGGTCGATCAAATGACGTCATTCACTGGTTGCGGGTCCGTCTTCACATACTTCATTCATGCTCTAATAATAGAAATCTTACTACAATCACAGCCGAGTATATGAACACATATGTGCAATTATGAATGTAGTATGCTTAATATACAGTAAGCTTATGACGCGAGTCTCATAATATCTCATGCACGTGGGAAAATGTAAAGGCCAGCAATAATTTTGTAAATAAGTATATATACGAGTAAGTAAATACATAATGTAATATCAGCACTTGTGATTTTCCTTGCCCCTAAGGCATAATTTATGTTAACTTGATGTTGTCATACAAACGACATCAACGAGTTACACATGTTAATACCACTGTTTATTTGAAATTGTACTAAGTAAGTAGATACATTAAAAAACGGTATTAAAAAATCTTATGACGTACTATATAGGCTTTCTATATATTAAATTATTTAAATACCCTGTAATATTCATATATGAAGAAAGTGCCAAAGAAACTGACGAGCCATGAGATTTTCATCGTCGCCCATGGACATCTTCAGCATTCTTTATTAATTATTGATTACTAGCGCGCGCAGACTTTGCACGGGTGCAATGCTTATACTAAAACCTTCCTCTTGAATCACTCTATCTATTAAAAACACCGCATCAAAATCCGTTGCGTAGTTTTAAAGATTTAAGCATACATAGGGACATAGGGATATAGGGACAGAGAAAGCGACTTTGTTTTATACTATGTAGTGATTCAACTGTCTTATTATGAATAAAAAACATTTATTATACACAAATTAAAGTTTTAAGAGATTTATTCACAAGGGTGACCAAAAGTGTGCTCTTTGAAAGTTTGGTCAAGTGTGTGTATTAAAAGTAAATGTGCCCAAAAGGGTTTCCCCGAATAGTAAATTTGGTCCGCCTAATGAGTCCATCAGGAACAAATGTGGCCAATAGTGTACGCCGTAGGAATAAGCTTGGTCAGAAGTGAGCCCTATAAAGTAAGTCTGGTCAAAAGTGTGCCCAAGTAGTAAGCTTGGTCAGAAATGTGCGCATAAAAAGAAGTGTGACCAAAAATGTGCTCCTTACTACTAAGTTTGGTCAAAAGTGCTGTATGGGAGTAAATTTAGTCTGCTCATCCGATGTGAGTGACGTCAAAAATGGACCTATCAGACCCGAGACATTCATATACTCCATCATAAACAGCAACTTAGGAAAATCTTAATGGTATTTCTATTAACAAATTGTCACAGGTTATGTAAGTGGAATTGCCGACTGAGTAACGTATTATCTTATGTCATGACGAAAACCCATTCAAGCTTTGGCCCACGCTACAACGACGCATGCGCTCAATGCCGAACAAAAAAAATGTGATTGTAAATTCGTCTTACTTCATAATCCTTTGTCAATTTCAGCTACAGTGACTGCTACTTAATCCACATTATCGGGGCAGCGTTGATTAGCCCTATCATGTGCCTTAAGGTGGCTGCAATAGCCAATCTTATTTGAAAACGTGCGCGAATACTGGCGACACGTGAGGACACCGTCAATATAATTGTAAGTTAAGGCCGCTGGAGGTCTGGCCTTAAGAGCATCGCTTTTTGCATCCAGGTTTTACTACAAAAGGTTGATCACACGTCTATAAAATGAAGCTCGGGATCGGTTTCGGACAGAGCATGTACCATTAAGTTTTTCAAAAACTTAGTTACATACATATATGTACATCACTATAACTCGACGATACAGAATTACAAGAGAAAACCCCAGCTACGTACGAGAGGACTCTGGTCTTTCGATGACCTATGACGTCAAACGGGCACAAAATATTACTTGAAAAAATGTACTTCCAAGATTGGACTACCTCTGCCAGCACCTATCGAGATAAGGCATCAATCAAGAATCAAGAGAACACCTTAAAAACAAATAAAAAGATAGCAGAATAAGAACAAAGGCAACAACCTTATTGAGCATATGATAAGGAAAATTGTTGAACAATGGTATGTTGAGTGAATTAATATGGTAATCATATTTTAGTTCAACTTTAATGATCAAATCTGTATTTAAATGACGTTTGTGGACGCAAATGCAAAGTATTTTAAGTTGGGAATGTAGTAATAAATTATTAATATAAATAATGAGAAATTGATGTATTGGGGAACAATTTTTATTTTCTTTGTTGTGATTATGAAAACATTACGAAAAAAAAGAATTAGGAGATTACCTAATAATGCGGTTATGTATTATCTCTTTTTTGCCTTTATTATTAGGATCAGTATCAATTTCATTCGTATAACTAGATTTTTGAATATCGAATAGTATCGAATTAGTCGCTTTACCGCCACTAAACGGGTCTGCGCAGACCCTTAAAACCACACCTGATATTTAGAAAAATAATAATCAACTGTAATAAGACATAGCTAAATAAATTAAATTTTACTTTAAAAAACTCAACTTTTAATGATTAAATACCTCATGATAATCGTAATAAAAATTCTCTTCACTAACGTTATTGTTCCATACTGACACCATTTTAATTTATCACCAACCAATATTGACAAATTTTTTGTAACCAAACCCTGGTAATGCTCACAAACTAATACGCATTTTTTTGGCATACCGTAATATATTAAGATTATGCGACATTCTTATCAGGGCGGAGTTATCTTGGGGACCAAGGTTCGCGAGTGTTTCGATAAGGTTTCGATAAAAAGTCGATAAGCTAGCTGTAGCGCTCCTTATAAGGCAAATACATTTTACAAGTGGCCGGTTACCGGTAATTATGATGCACTTTGCAAAAAACAAAAATTGACTAATATGTCATCTTCAACGAGTTCTTTATTTTTCGACAATATTCTTTTTGCCATCAACTTTACGTATAATGATTAACACAAATTGTACCAATATATAAATGTCTCTTCAAATTTTGATACGTGACTTACCTGCCTAATAGGTATACTGGACCCTTTTTTGATTCAGATTTATATTTTTATTTCAGAGAAGCTTTAAAACATTATCAATGATCTTTTAAATATATGGGCCCATTTCATCATCTCCTAATGCTCGGCTCACATTATCTGTCAAAAGTTGAGATTGGATTTTTAAAATGATAGCAATAAAACTAATAATTTAGATCCAATGGCCATATCCACTAAAATAAGTATTGTATCAAAGAACTGTTTGAAATATGTGCATCTATACACTCACGCATTATCTCCTAGGGAGTTGGCAAAGATATTCCATTCCTAGAATAGAAAATGCAACAGGACCCGAGTGTACCTACATACCTACCAATTTCAGAACCAATTCTGTTGCCTGCAGTTTTTCTCAAGATGTTTTATTTACCGAGCTATATTTAAGCTAATATTTAAGTAAGTATTACGTTAATTATGCTAAATCAGATTCTTGATAACCAATAATAGATCGTAGGCAAAGATATCAAAAGGTGTTGTATCACGATGAGTTTACAGAAATAAATAGGATTGTAATTTGATAATAGAATTGTAGCGTACAGTTTGGGACTGTAACTAACGTTTGAAAGATCTAATATTAGACCTAAAAATCGCACTAAACGAAGTAATCCGTGAATAATCGTGTCTTTATTAAGAGGCTCTACGCAACGCAACGTCGTGATTGCTGCGCGTGCAAACCGGTTGTCAAGGCTCTTGGTTTTCCCGCGTCGAACCAACATGGCCGCCATAATGTATTGTTAAGAACGTTGCTATGTTCAAGTAATTTAGTCGTTATAATATTTTATTGTCTATTTGTGTTTATTGTGCAGGTGGCTATACCAGATTAGTGTATTTTTTGCAACATGAATTAGTTACGAACTCTCGTCAAACTAGTTACAAAATCTCGAGTTATACGTTACACTCTATACACCTGGCTACGTACTATGAATTTTATTTGATAAGCCGTTTTTGGAACAGGTTGCTTAAAATGTAAAGTATTTTTTCGAACACTATCTGTCGACTCCATACTAAGTACGACAGTTAATATATAATGAATTAATGACTCTTTTGCATTTATATTAAGCTTATTATTTGTGTCTTTCTTGTCTCTATAAAACAATCGATGGATACCAGATAAACCGGTTATATATACCAAAATTACAATAAACATTATTTAAAATTATAGCTGTAATAATTTAAATGGTCTTGATTGGCTACGCGTCGCTTTGTGTCGGAGATTTACATGGCTTAATTTTATAGCCAATTTATTCGTATTACAATAAATGCATGTTTCATTCAATCAGCATAATGACTACTATTGCGTGCCTTAACGAATAAAAATAAGTTATGAGCACTTCTAAATTGGAAGATGCTTTAATGCCACGTTACAGATGCTATGGATCGACGTAAGTAACGTAAACGACAGTATTAAGAGAATTGTAATAATTATAACGCACAACCGTTACAGTATTATTATATGAATTTCTCGTAACTTTTTAGGAAACAGGTTTCTAAAAACCTTTTACCTACTCACATTTGTTAACTTTTTTTACTATAGGAATGATAAGCGTGTTTTTGTGCGTAGTTATATTATTGGGAAGACCAAAATTTTAACCACATGATTTCTATTACTGGTTGACTTGTATTTTTAAATACGAATGTGTATTAATTATAAAAAAGTGGCTTATCAACAATTAATTTATGAGCAAGCATAACGTTTTACAATTTTTTCGAATAAAAGCCTTGAAACAACTTACGTTCAGGACGTACGATTATCACAACCACACTAAGTCCTCTTACTTTTAATTTTGTAAAACCTATATCATATTAACCAGGAGATTATAGGTATATCTTTAAAGTAATCTCATATTTAATATTAACCTACAACATAATAAAACCAGAGCAGTAATTATCCTTTATCCTCAATAAAATACAATACGTACATCGAAGGTCGTTACGGCAAGCGCCAGCGCAACCTGTGACGCAAACGAGTTTCCCTTTCACCGCGCCGATTGGGTCCTGCGCGTGAGTCGATTTATTTGCATCGATATTAATAATAGTACTTATGTATCTCAGCCGTATTATAGTGTTCATGGAGAGAAAAGTGAAGGGAAAATATAGTTTCTTGTTTGATTTTTAAACGTTTAGAACTCTCGTAAGTAAGCGGAGTAAACAGTCTGTTTCAGATTCTACCAGTCGTATTGGTAAAACTAGTGACAGTGATATAAAACAATTTTTGTTACAGCTTTTTATGTGGAAATTGTCGAAAAACAGTAACTTCATAAATTTTACCGAGAAGACCTAACGTTTTTGAAACCGAGAATAAAGACGTAGGTGCTTATTTCTCAAAAAACTTTAAATTGTAAATATTAAGAAATGCATAATGTTATCGAAGCATCTAGGAGTGGTCTCTTAAAAAAGTGTTTCTTTCAACGACTCTGGAATCAAGACATCGTTGTTTACGGTTTATAAACTTTTATTTAAATGACTCTTCTGCTGGTTCTGTTCTGAAAAATTCAGTATTCTCACTACAGTTTTAAGACTCTATATTTATATTTAGTTATCAATAAAAATAATAGTTTCACTACCTTTACTAAAGCCTTTAGAAAGAGCATAGTACGGATGAATATCGCTGCAGTTTGTCACGGACACTTGCTACATAATACATTATCCCTAATAAGAATATAATGCAAAAATATAAAGAAAAATGTAAATTTTACAAAAACATGACGCTTCTAGCCAAAATTTAAAAAATGTGGAAGTTGCAAAATTTGCTATCTAAGAAAAACTCCTACACTTGTAGTTTTTTAATACGGATGTGTGTAGGTTTTTACTTGCGCACACGCGTAACTACATATAGGTATGAGTACGTAAGGACAGACTGGGTTTTATTTAGCTTCACTCGTAAAATACGTGATATGACCATCCGGTTGTTTCCTACGTCCTCGATGCCGTCACACAACTTTGTAACGCAATGGATTAGTAGAGTGTCTTATTTATATGTTACTAGCAGCGCCCCGAGGTTTCACTTGCGTAGTTTCCGTTCTCGCGGGAATACGGGGATAAAATATAGCCTATGTGTTATTATCTACTATATAAAAATAAGTCGGGTTTTCCTTCCTGACGATTTAACTCGAGAACGACCAGACCGATTTTGATGAAACTTTTTGTGTGGGTTCGAGTGGGTCCAGGGATGGTTTATAGCAAAGAAAATTCAGCATTGCACCCGTGCGAAGCCGGGGCGGGTCGCTAGTCTACTATATAAAAATAAGTCGGGTTTTCCTTCCTGACGATTTAACTCCAGAACTGACGAACCGATTTCCATGGTTTTGCATACGTTGGAAAGGTCTCGGGCTCCGCAAGGTTTATAGCAAAGAAAATTCAGCATTGCACCCGTGCGAAGCTGGGGCGGGTCGCTAGTGATGTATAAGCAGTTATATGCTATAAATTTTCATTAAAATCCGTTTAGTAGTGTTTGCGTGAAAGAGGAACAAACACCCATACGTCTACACATCCATACATACAAACTTTCGCGTTTATAATTTTAGTAGGATTTCAGTTTTGAGTAAATGGGTATTTTATAGATTGTCATGATCATTGGAGCGTACAATGACTCTACATGTTTTGATTAAAACTCAATCAAATCAATGTTGGAGTCAACATATTTTTCACTGAATCACAAACTCAGATTGAAAAGGCAAATACCATTTGCGTGACGAAAAAAGAATGGAACGATCGAATTCTCAGAAATGTGATATCATTTATTAGTACAAATATTGGTAGGGAAAATACCTTAGAAATTTAACAAAAACAGATCAAGAGTTAGGTAAAATTCCTTAATTATAAAGAATTAGCAGGACAGTGCAATATTTTCAAATTCAAGCGATAATTGGACAAACAGTTTCGTTGGACATTTTGTTAGCGTTAAAATTTAACGTGGCAGCTAAAGTAAGAAATGTGACGTGAATGTAAGCCACTGTGTTTGTGTAATATTTACTTGCTCGTGAAGTGTCCTTGTGTGCAAATACAGATGATCACTATCATTATTCTGTCCATTTCTATTTATTTGGGGCAATATTTACGACCAGGCACATGTCTGACGCCAACTATCTTGAGGTTTTTATTATTTTATTTTTATTTATTTTATATTTAGAACCAAAGCAGCATTGGAGTATACTACACTGACCCAAAATAGTTGATAAAGAACAAGAATAGAATAAAGTTTATTAAATAATACTGTGACAAAAGCAAAGACTACATTACAATAATTACAGATAAAAAATTGAGTACCTACATAAGTTTATAATAAAACTTCCTGAAACTAGATTATCCTGTATTAGGATGATGAAAATTAAATAAAAGCCTACGGCCCTCCCCTTTAGGTAACAATTATTGCCAAATTATGCGTGGTCAATACCATTACCAGTTAAGTGACCTAAATACATCTATTGAAAAACACACAGCTTCATTGTATGAAGTAACTCAGTAGTCATAACCAAAATAATATACAGTACAACATTGCAAAAAGTTACAACCTAATTGCTTTTCAGCTACTCTGAGTC
Source organism: Ethmia dodecea (assembly GCA_963855545.1). NCBI lineage: Eukaryota > Metazoa > Arthropoda > Insecta > Lepidoptera > Depressariidae > Ethmia > Ethmia dodecea. Next base: position 13,161,176 of record OY979442.1, read on the forward strand.
ATCAAATTCTTAACTGGGCTGCCCAAAAGAAAAATGTAGTGGGTAGGTATTCTTTCTCATTTTCCTGTTTCGCCGTGCCCAGGCTTTCGCAAAACTATGAATCACAATAGCGCTATGTGAATTCAAAGATCGGCCGCGAAACTTGAAGACGTGCTTTGCTTTGGATGCGGCATTTGAAATGTTAGATAATTAGGCAAGTATAATATTTTATGTGTTAACAAACGATTATGAATCTTTAGTATATGGTGCAAAAAAGTATTTTTAATATTTTGACACAATTCCTACATGGTCGGACTAGATAACCATAAAATAAGGAATGTAAGTACATATAAACATCCAGATACCAAATTAACAAAAAATATTAATACCTACAGATGTAGGTTCTGAGCTGCGATTAAACCCACGAACTCTGATTTTGATATCATGAACACTAAAAACTGAGCCAACAGGACACCGCCGCGCATGACCAGCTTGCCCAATTATTTGTTTGTGGTAATTATAACATAAGTAAATTATACTCATTACATATTTGTATAATACGATTAAAATCAAAATCTATAAAATATATGATTGCGACAATGTATCAACAATTATCCAATCCGTTAGTCATGCCGCATGTGCCACCTCCACAGTCATTCACTAATCGCGTGTGACGAGAGTTGAATCACGTAACGCAGAAGTTGTCCATTCGTTCGTCCTCGACCTCAATAGACAAAAGTGAAAATCGGACTGCAAACACCAATAATTATATTCCTTGACTGTTCTTGAAAAACATTATGAAATTAGTCAAATAATGTATTTGTAGCAGTTGGAAAGTGAATTCATAGAGAAATAATGTGTAAACATTACGTTACATACTGCAAAAATAATTGTATGTGTGTAAGCTTGTTTCTTGTTTGTTTACCTATTATTGTGCGAATGTCTGGGATGATGATTGAGATGCGTTGTCATAGCAAAAGATGCATTATTTTTGAGATGCGATATCACTTCGTCATCTCAATATGTTTGCTTTGTCACATGCCAAACACGGCTCTTTTTAAATGAAATATAAAAATATGTATATCTACGGAATATCTTCGGGATCTTTTTCTATTAATACTTGAAAAAAAAGTAGTATGTATAAACCCTTTTCTAGTTCAGAAGAAAGCGTAGTAGATCTGCGAAGTTTACATCCCAAGAAAATATTTAGAACTTTGCAACTATGTCGACTCCATGTCACAATTTGCTTGGCATTTAAACAAGGCTGCTCTGCTTTCTTTCTTTAAATAACATAGAATTTAGATAAATATAAAAAGTACAAATATACACCTATCACGTTTAGGGGTCGAATATTCTGGTGAGAGGTGGGAATCTCCAGAATATTAATTCCTCTGCCTATATTTTTTTTTAACTGTCAAAATGAAAATTTACTATGAAAAATATACAGAATACTGAGTTGTGACGTCATAACTTATAGTACTCAATTGCATCACTTTTTTGATTGTTCTAAAATTTAAGTTTTCTATAATTTTAAAATGAAAACCGGAATGCATTGTTTAAGGTGTTTTGGGATAAGTTTTTAAATTAATTTCGATGTTTTCCTTTACTGTCGACATAGTGATAAATATGAAGTTCTTTTATATATTTTTAAAAGACTTCAAAAAAAGGATGAGGTTCACAATCTTTTGTTTTTTAACATTTTTGAAACGATTTAAACTTGTTTTTTCGATTGATCGGGTATTCTTCAAGGTTGGTCCCTATATCTCATGAAGAACTGAAGATGGAGAACCAATCTCCTCAACGGACATCAGCAAAGCACTCGCTATCACCGTAATAAGTTTAGTTGGATGCTGAATATGCAAATAATAGTCTTTTCAGTGCTATTTTCTGAAGTCGGTTTGTATTTTTGTTTCAAATTTGGATTATTAAAAGTACTCACATTTAGGAACCACGAATATGGATATTATCAAATGGTGTCAGTAGCACAACCCTGACTGGCACCTTTCACAGACTGACCGTTCGACCGTCCCGTTAAAGCTTTTATTCTCACCTAAATGAATAAACAAGATATAACGGGTCGGACATCCTCTTTCACTTTAACTTATGCGGTGTTACGCAATTCAAGGAAAATATATAGGTAAAAATATAAAAGCTAAGTGGCTCAACGAGTTATGTTGATGGTGCCTGTTTTGAATAGAAGAACACATTATTTCTTGATCAAAATATATTTTTTTATAATGTTTTGTCAAAATACTACGGGCCTGTTGGCTCATTTGGTAGTGACCCTACCTTCTGAGTCGGAGGTCGCGAGTTCGATCCCCGCTCGGGGACAGCATTTGTGTGCATGAACGAACATGTATATTTTCTTCGTGTCTGGTCGTTTAATATTTATTTAATGGAAATTGTTAGTAACGCCTGAATGCTATTTATTTACATTAGTAATATAGATTTACACTAATAATATAGAGAAAGTAGTAGTCTGTTTTTTTAACAATTCTAGTAGTACAAGTGGAACTGAACTTACTGATAAATATAGAGTGTACTATTTACTATTTTATTTATGATATATTTAAATACCTATAGCAAATAAACGGTTCAAAATAAACGCTGTTTACAAAAATGTTTACGTCCAGTGAAGCGCTATTTGCTTGCGTTTTAAAAAATCTATTTTCATTGTTCTATTTTTAATTTGTTTAATTTTGTTGTATCTTGTTCTCAGTCGAATACGTACTTTATTATTTCTTTTTCAATTATTAAACAGTGCTAAAATAAACTCTCTGAGACATACCCATAATAAGTCCTCAAGAAATTACTCTTTGAACCTTTCTATGTACAATGATGAAAATGTACACATGGCGAACATAATGCCTAAAGGCATTATTTACCAGTCAACCATTATAACCATTATATGTACATAAAAATAATATCGTAAATACTCATACGAGTATTTACGATACGATAGTCACTACTACGCAAAAAAAATACAATAATAATTTCGTAAGCTTTATAGCTTCTATTTATAAATGCGTGTAACTTTTTTCACTGTTTATGGCTACACAAAGGATTCCAATTTTCATAAATTAAAATCTTTTGTGTATCAGTAAATGGTGAAAAAACTTACATGCGTTTAAAAATAGACCATTTTAATAAACGTCAACAAAATGTTAATGGTACTTGTCATGTTTATATTAAAGATCGTTTTAAGCTGGCAAGTACGTGTTTTGTTCTTTAATAATGGACTCACGACCGACCTTCGAGTTATTACTTCCGAGATTCCAAGTAGCAAAGCTTTAAGAAGTGGGTTTTATAAGCTGACCAATTGGAATTGATAATTGCGCATTAAATATCTTGACAATAACCTACTTTTTGTCAACTTGTACTCTGATGGAAGACATTTTCTCGGTAGGTAGAGAATATTTTGAACAAAGGCTTATATAGTAAATAGATTTTTAAATTGAAACAAACAACTAGAAATAATTATGATTTTAAATAAAATTGTTTTGTTTGAAATAAATACAATGTTTTTTTTATAATGTTACCTAACTGATGATATTTAAATATACACATTAAGCACATACATACCGTACATACGCACACGCCTTTTTCTTGACGATGGGGAAGGCAGAGGCAATACTCCGAACCTGGCATACCTCTTTCGCTTCTTCCACATCCGGCAAACGACATACACGATCATGGGTTTTAAGTTCGAGTACGGTACTCTATATCAGGCTTCTTTTTTGTACACCAATTACCTAAGATTTAATGCCGTAGGCATGCCACGTATTTATTTATGACTAGTTGTTCCACGGGATTTCACCGGCGTAAGTCCCGTTCCCGTAAGAAAATTATAGAAAAGAAAGTTTCCGAGACAACAAACAAACAGAAAAAATCATCAACAAAAAACTATCAGTAAGTTTATAAAGATGAAAGATTTACTTTCGGCTTTTAACCATAACTTGTTCATAAAAGTTACGGTCTATTGTTTTCATGACTTTGGACCAGTCGAACTGTCGGAAGTATCAAAAGATTTTATCTTAAAGAGCTACGTTGTATTTATTGTCGTACAAGCTAACAGTGGCATTTTGTCTATATTAATTACCTTGTTATATCATAGATCGATTACGAGTACATTAATCGATTAGGTAAAAAGTTTTTGTAGATTGTTTTTTTCTTTTGAGACACTTCGTTATGTTTTTGCTTGGCGAATGTATGTACTTTTGTATCTTTTTTAAGAAAGAAGGTAAATAATTTTTTTTTTTTTTGTTTTAACATGTAGCCTAAACGGTTGAACTGATTTACAAGTGCAAGGTGTCGTTAGACTCTACTTCATCTCAGAACAGGTGTTGTCAGACTCTTCTTCATCTGTCATAGGCTATATTTTTTACCCGACTGTGTCAGAAAGAGTGTAATGTTTAAATTTTTTTTTGTTGATTCATGTAGGTATGTAAAAACTTGATATATGTACTTATACACATATCTTAAATATTGACATTTTCAAAACAACATTTTCAATGTACCATCTATAGCAGGCAGCACCCCGGAGTTTTCGTGGGAATACGGGGATAAAATATAGCTTGCCATTGGTTAAAGATTTTTTACAATCGGTTTAGGCGTGAAAGCGTATCAAACAAACGAACAAATAAAGTCACTTTGGCATTTATACAATGCGCAACAGAAAAAGCGTAATTCCTCATACACGCCAAGAACAAGCGGCCAATTAGTATATTAATATAAAAAAAATATAATGCAATCGAACTTTAGTTATGTCTAACCAATTTTCTTAAATATCGATATATCGAATGATAGCACGATTTCCATAGAAAATACTAAATTCAGCTACGATATTTCATTTTTTTTTATTAAAACATATTAATAATAGCTGAAATCGAATAAGTAGTCGATACTGAACAAACTAATTTTAGGAATTGCGCTTATTCTGTTACATGTTGTAATATTTCAGGATAGATACGTATTTTTGTAACGAACAAGGTTTATCCAATTAATCTTTGGATCAACGGAAACAACTATCCATGCTCTCTCTTGCCGTGTGGTCAGCAATCAGGGTGTCTAATGACTAAACACAACTCCTACGCCGTTTCCGATAGAAATGGTCGGGTAATTGCCTACGTAATCGCGCTCATCCATGCATGGTAAGAACAAATTATGACTTTGATTGGTTAAATCTGTCGTTAATGACCTTACTAGAATTTTCTCTTAATTTGAAAATAGGCCTAACAGTTTTAGGCAGGGGTAAGGCATTTTTAATAGCACTCGATCTGGCCAGTGGCTGATGGTTACGTTTAGATGTCCGAAAAACAAACAGTATGTTTACGTCCGTGGATAAAATTTTGACAGATAGTTCCGTTCAGTTTTCACTGGAGTAGTTTTCAGTAATAGTCATGTTTATCCCTGGCCCAATATAGACCAGAAGCGAAGCAATAGACTACGACTAGAATGTAATAATAGTAATAATGCCATATAGAAGTATTGGTGCACGCTGCTATAATTATTGTGTATTGGACCTACAAAATTGAAATTCAATTATGTAAGGTTAGTTTTGGATTCCTCGGGAACCAGCTGAGAAAGTATTTTGCGAAATTCCCTCGGGCACGGGAAAAATGCTGCTGGGCCTCTAAGTTTGGTTTATTCGCAACTGAATCGTTTGTCGACTGTGTATGAATGAATTTAAATTTTCTATCTACATGTGGGTGCATGTACGTCATACAAAAACAAGCGAATTAGTTTTGGGTGAACGCCAAAGAATATTTTCATTCTGCAAACGCACAGACTTCATTCAAATATTCCACGCTAATGTTTTCGATATAAATAATCACGAACCGGGTTCCATCGAATTTCAATTTTAACGTAAACAAAGCACATAAACGACTCGTGTGACTGTTTTAAACAGTGTTGCAAGGATTACAACTTAATACCAAAATTAGAGAAGAAACTTGAGCTCTTAAACTTCTAAATTTAAATTAAGAATTTTTTAATACAGTTTATACATGTTTGATTTAAACATACAGAAGATATACTCCCAAGCTTTATGTCCGAGAAGATTGGTAGTTGGAATTCCTTTCCTCAAAGTTTCCACAAACTTCTTAGTGACGTTTACTATTTAATCGGCCAAACAATTGGAGTATATATTATCCTTGAACACGCGTGAGACGCTAATGCTTGAAATTTTTTTTGTGCTTAAAATAGAATACTAAAAAAAATACTTCTTGCCAATACCTTACGTTCCTCTAACGTTGAATGTGGTATATAATTAATAGCAGCGAGATTTTTTTTAATTTATTCGATACCATTTTCAACTATGTCCAACTCTGCCAAATGCAAATGCATTCTGCAGGTATAATAAATGCTACAGTTCTAATATTTTATACATAGAAACTCAAATAAATGTTATAATGTAATTCTAATAGGAAGAATAAATTTGACTTTCTATTTAAAAATATACTGCTAAATTGGTTTTATTATCTAAAGATAAGAAGAGGGCATTTTTGCATAAAGAATAGGATATTGATTAGATCTTTTGAGATAACGAAACTCAAAAGTAACACAGCATCTGAAAGTCGACTACTTTTTTATCTAACTGCCCCAGAAAGAGGGTAATGTTTTCGGTTTTTTTAATTTATGTTACTTTGGCGCCGCCCGCCGCCTCATGTAACCTAAACGGGTTGATGGATTTTAATAAATGAGGTATCGAGAATTAAATTTGCCTTTAGAGTGTTTCAGGGTACATAATTAAAAACTTCTTTTAGTTCGCAAAACAGATTACATTAATTATAAAAACAAAAATACACAGCTGCATATAATAGGCACTGATAAGTTTTATATTTGTACCATACAGGTACCCTATGATACTCTATAGTAGTTCAAATCTGTGACCTTTAGATATTTACTCAATGTTTACGTTTTACCCTATACGTACCCAATAATACCCTATAGGTATTTTCTTATGTAGGTACTACACTCTAGGTACAGATTTCAAACATCTTAAGATCTTTTAAATGTGAAAATGTATTCTGGAAAATAAATATTACTTCCTTACTAAAAACTTTTAGTGCTTTTTATATGCAGTCGTGTTATGTGGTTTTTCTTGATATTTAGCTAAATAATTAAATTCATTTGCGTACTGAAGGAAGATTGTGATTGCACGCAAAAGTTGTATTATTGCTACAATACAAAGAGATATGGATGATAAATGTATTATACTTTTGTAAATATGTCAGTAATTTTCAGCATAATGTAAGTTGTAATTCTTTAAATATATAAGGTTGTTTGTATAATGGTGTCAATAAGTTGTTTTCATTTTCAAGTTTTGTGATTTATTTTTTAGTAGTATTGTGTAGTAAGGTATTCGGTATAAGTTTGTAGTTTGTTGTAAGTATGTGTGATGTGATGTATGATGAGATAAAATAATGTGGAGTGTACATACAATAATTTAACAAAGTAATACGCGATCTACATTGGAAAAAAATATGAAAACCCTACCCTACTTGTTGGTTTTTTCTCCACGCTAGAATACGAATACGATATTCTATCCCGCTCCTCTCCTATAGTGCTGTCCTTTACATCAATCATTCATATTATGCTACGATAAGGCTATCTGTTAACTTGTTTGTTCAAATAAAATCGTTTTATGATAAAAAGTTTATAGGTTTACATCATCGTTTTTTCATTTTATCGCTTGATGAATCATTTTTAATTAGACAAAATGAATTTGTTGAGTATATACCTACTTAATTAATTATAATTATTAATATTAAATTAACAAATATAATTGACCTTTTAATAAAATCGCCCCTACACAGAATCCTGATAACTTACAGTAGGTACCTAGGTAATAGCATTGTCTTAAAATGACCAAAACAATCATTGTTATGCGTAGTTAAGTAATTTTATTGCTGTGCTCATTAATATGAATCGATTAACAATAACTACATACTCCGATCTACAGGTGATAGCCGCTAGTCCATATCATCTATCTAAGCATTTCTTGGAGCTCGGCTCGTTGTCACCTATGATTAAAATGCCGATAAAATACGAATCGTCAACTTTTACAGCGCCATTTTAAGCATGCGAGGTCGTTGTAACATTTATTTACATCTTATAAAGCAATTCCCAATTCCTGCACATTGATGGAGGCGTGTAAGGAATATTTACATTTTAAAATACCCTTTAAATGCTTCCATGTGTTTTATATTATGAAAAACCATTCACGTTTTATGCAAATACTGCGAGCGTCGAGCGAAGACTAGAAAGTTACACACACATGCGCACGCACATACAAACATAACGAAATAGTGTGCGTGCAACTGGCTAGGTTTCATAATTTAAAAGCATTCAAAGAAACAGGTGATGATTATTGTTTTTTTATAAAAAAAAATATTTTTAACTCACCGTATCAGACTCCTCAAGAAAACCAGACTCCCACAACATGTTTTAGTTAAAACAGTTCTGCACAAATCACTTGGTTTAACGTTAAAAAATTCGATTTCAAATTGTGTGCGAGATGTAAACAAATCAGTCCATGTCGACGCGAGTGTTTACAAAGGAAATTCGCATCCCGTGACGTTTGCTGGGAAATACAGCGAGTGGCGAGCGCGACTGCAGTCAGGGCGGAGTCTCGAAGCCGTGTGCGCCGGCGCACGGAGCCGAGAACGCGCGACGCCATCCGACCACCTCCGAAGCTGCCCGACCGCGGCGACCTACTTCGTTCCACTCAAGTCCAAGCGTTTTTTCTTACATTTTCCGATGAAATCCCACCTACCTATAGATTACAAGCAAAAAAAATCTTTAATGAGTTTCCTATTTGGTTTTTTTATCTCAAAAATGTTGTGAAATTTTTTAAAGGTTTTTTAACCAGTTCTTTATTTGTAGTTATGTGCCAACCAATTGCATTCAATTTTGTACATTGTGCGCCGAGAAAAGGTTGAAAAATAAGGTCGCCTACAAAAGACTTCAACGAGCTTATACTTAAGTAATTGTAATTTTAAATTAACCTTAAACATGTTTTTATTTGTCTTTTAACAGTTCAGGAACAATACCCCCTTATGATATAAAATTGTCTACTGACATTTAGATATGAGTTTTAATACTGAAGCCCATTAAGTAACTATCTGTTGATGCAGATAAATCGATCACCAGAGATATGGAAATTCTTCTAATATCTTGTATGCCTTCGTTTGTTTATGCGTTTATACCCTGTAGGGATTTTCACCTGTCATAGCGAACGTAATGATGAAATAGGTATAAGAAGAACATAGGCTGGATCGGTGATCCACCTGACAATTGTGGTGAGCATTGCAATAATAATCTATACTAAGTAATATTAAAGAGGAAAAATTAGTATTTTTGTATGTTTGTTACGTATAAACTCAAAAACTACTGGACCGATCTTCCAAATTCTTTCACTTATGGAAAGCTAAAATGTCCCTGAGTAATATATGCTATATTTTATTCCCGTATTCCCACGGGAACGGGAACTACGCGGGTGAAACCGTGCAGAACCGCTCTGATATATGCGAGATGCTTTTTCCACCTATGCCAAAACCGAATGATAACTACATTTGCAAATCAAACCAGATATTATTACGTAAGTCTCATTGCTTGTAACTGCATAATAATATTACAATCATACCCCGAATTTCTAATACACGGAACCAAAACTATATTTATAATTTATTTCCAAGAAGTGACCTACACAAAGAATTACAGAACGAACAGTTGTTCGCGTCAAAAACAGATCGATCGATAACACAGCGAGATGACATGACCCCTACTACGATAACCACAAAGTTTATCATACAGCTACGTATTTTGTGATAATAATAACGAAAATAAACTCTTGTGCACATTAGAAAATATGTACTAACGTTTTAAAAGTAAATCATCCAGTAACCTCAATTATTACTAAAATACACTCCTGAACGTAGATCCCAAGCTATTGTCTATTTACAACCTTACACTTACATACATACACAATCTCACCCCTAATTTCCATTGGGGTAAGCAGAGACAATAGACCGCCACTTGCTACGAACCTGGCAGATCTCTCGTACTTCCTCCACATCCATCAAACGACTCATGCATGCTCGTCGGTTTCGGGTACTCTTTATCTGGCTTTTCTTTAACACATCGCCGATCTGGTCGATGTACGTACGCCTAGGTCGTCCTCTACCGACTCGCCCATTCACAACACCCTTGTATATTCGTCTCGTTAGACGACTTTCATTCATCCACTCAATGTGACCAAACCACCTCAGCATTCCTCTTTCAATCCTAGTCACTATATCATCTTTCAATCCGCAATGTTCTCGAATTACACTATTCTTACACTTCACTCTATCTGTCAATCGTACTCCACTGATGCTTCTTATCAAGCGCATTTTAACTGCATTTATTCTACTTTCATACTTCTTCTGCCTTTACCTTTACAACTTTCTACATTTTAACCGCAATCAGCTGCATTTTGACGTTCATTTCGAAATGCATTTGTCAATAATGATTGTGTATGTAGAACTACACTTGTTTTTATTTTACGTAAATGTAAAATAAAAACAATTCAGGTTCCAATTTAAACAGACACTAAATTAATTTATAAGTGAGATTAATCTGTTGTAATTTTTACGAGTTACTAAACCATACACTTTGATGAGTTGTTGTGGGCATGTGAGAGAAGATTACTAAAAAAAATCCACAGGGAACAGAAATAAACTGGATCCACGCGGGCAGCGTCACTGCCGCCGGGTCAGTAAGAAACGGATAACAAAGGGTGAATGTACTCAAGTTAAACAACTTTCATAGTAGAAACTAACAATCTTGTTTTTTTCATGGTTTGTTAGAGTCACTCTCCTAATGAAAGCTTTTCAGTTTCACAATTAAATATAATTTACTCTCAATTGAAATACCATTACATGAGTATCTGTACCTTTGGTTAAAGTTACATCACCTTATTTCAGGACGGCCACTGCTGTACATAGAACTTCCCATTGTTTTCCAAAGTAAAAGATCTAAAGCAGACCTCCAGCAGTTTACTGTAAACTCTTGTTTACTGTTTTGTCTCGCTCATTTTATGCACCCTTTTCAAATGCATGAGATAACCGTCGACAAAATTTTTGTCACGACGCCGACGCTCAGGACTAACAGGCCGTTTGTCTACCTTGCGTTTGCCCGTGCGACAGTAAATATACTTACAAATTTACCGTGCGTAGTCTCTAAACTCTCTCTGCCTCATCAACCATCACTTCTGGACCTATGTGACCTGCTGCCACTACTTCACACTAAGGTATGTATGGTGACTTGTTCAATTGCAAATCTTCACATTTGTGACTCGGTCTCGAGAGTTTCAATAGTAAGAGTAGAAACAGATAAACCTAAACTCATGCATCCGCAACTTGATCCTTGTAAAAACGCGTTCGAGGAAAAGCCCAATTATGAATATTAATATTCAATCAATACTAACAACGGGAACGAAGGTATGACTATACTAACATTTCCAATCAATTACCTTGTAGTTGATATAACGGATCTTTGTGGTATTGGTATATATTATAATTATTATATTGTACCTAATTAAAAGTCGGTGTAATAAATATGTCATAACATCTAAACTATTGCCGTGAATGCATTTATATAATTAATTAAACGTACAAGCAACCAATGACTTCATGATGATTTAATATTGTAAACTGAATTAATTCGTATTTCATATGCACCTCATAGATTTATTTTATAACCGCAGTATCTTCTTTATGTGTAACAGTGTGATGGATGATGGAAAAAATCAATTGCTCATAATATCACTACTGTTTTATTTTGACCACAGACCCCATAGTTAGTATGGCGATGGACTCACCAGTCACCATCACCTGTATTGTATAAGAGTCCAAAAAATTTCATGCTAAATGGTAAAAAGTAGGTATGTTCACAAATAAAATACCTCTGCCAGCCCCTCGGGCATATAGTGTGAGTTCAATGACTAGGTATATTTGAAAAAATCGTATATCTTTATCAATTTCACACAATTTCCAAGTTAAATAAGACTGTTGACCTGCGAATCTGACGTTCACAATTTGCTCTACATACAGAGTATAAATATCTGACGGGCATATTGCAATTGTAAGTATGTAACAGAGATTCAGGTCTGTGTATGTACCTAAGCATATATCGTTGTGATCTCCTGAACATTAGCCTTAATAGTTTGCCGTTCTTATTCATCTCCAGATGTTTTAATGGTTGTTTTGCAAAATTATATATGTAATAATGATAGATAACACATATATATTGATACGAATAGTTTTTTCGTAAATTTTACCAGAAAAATATGTACAAGTTGCGGTATAGTGGAGGGCTCGCTTTGCTTGCCCTATTATTTATGTACATTTTTATAGATCACCGCCGACTGACTCGTATCGTGAAAAAGTGGCTATGGTCGCGTCGGCCTTGCGCTAGTCGCCCAATGTGTCTCGACCGATTATTGCGTTTTTTGCCTTAAAACTGGGGTAGTTTAAATTCACAGATAGAGCATATTATACGCTGTTGTCAAATAGCCTTTCCCACGTTTCCCCTCAACCCCAACCTAGCATTCGTACTAGAATATTACCCTCAATGAGACGACATTCGCACTGATTCATGGTTACACATTAGCTGCCCCCGCTCGCAGTATTTATCGAACGTACTTTGCAACGACATTAGTCGAAATGGGGACAAAAATTACGCTTTAAGATGATGACCTGTAATTGGTGGTAGATGCTCTAGGTCTCTTTTAGAGTTAGATTTTCTGGTGCTATCTATATCTATAATAGCATTATAGAGAGGTTTTGTATGGTTGTACGATGTTAGAAGTAGGTATATTAAAAATCCTTTCATTAACAGGAAGGTAGTAGTAGTAAGGGGTATAGTGCCTTCTTGTTAAATAAATGTATGTATATGTATGTAACAGGAAGTTTACCCCATACTAATTTAAACCATATTTTATTTTAATATTTTTTCTATTAGAGCAGTGATAGTCCAGTGGTAGGAGAGCCCGCTTCTGATTCGTCAGGCACGGAATCGAATCGTGGCATGTACCAATGAGTTTTTCAAAAGGCTTACGTACAATCTATCAATATCTCGAAGCTGAACCTGCAGGGCCCAGAATTAATTTCGAAACATGTGTAACAGCACCCCTGTATGTGGTCACCATTTATAATTTTTAAGTGTCCAAAAAACATATTGGTGAAACGTGGGTATTTCAAGAAAAGGAATTTTGGATTATTTAATTTTATGTTTTTTTCTCCAAATGTCCACGCTAGCATAGCCGCAGGCAAAAACCTAGTACCTTATATGTTAATACGCTCTCCTGAGTCTGTCCGCACGAGTAATCAGAATTATACACAGCCCCGAGCGACGACGCATTGCTTCCGACTTTGAAACCAGCGTTCTAGTTGCGTCATGATTCATGATTCCAATCTTCTCTCAGTACTGAACAACCTTCAATAGCTACTTTGCTCACGAAAGTATCGACAAAGTCATCTTTGGACTTCAGTGCGGAAATGCCAAAGCGATGGTTCATGTTGCAACTTATTCGAGGTTTCTAAACATTAAAGCCAGACATTTTTTGCGGTGTAATTTTTTTGTTTCAAGAATTGCTTCATATTCATTGATTTTTTATGTACCTGTCTGAAGATATAAATGAAGGATGTGTTTATCTATCTAATTCTAGTTTAAAAGTATGGCTGAAACCACCTTCCACTAGGAAGGTAGTTTTTCATACCACTAGTTTGTTTTTGTAACATTTACCCGTTTGACATAGTGTCGTATGTCACAGCTACTTAAAAGTACGATAGCGATATAGGTATTTTGACATGTACATTTTACAAAGATAAATACTACAGTGGTACATTGAACCCTACGAATAAGGAAATTGAACCTCATTCTTATAACAAACTATCTGTTCCCGCGTAAATCCTATTCCCGTTGGAAAATTGTAGCCCATGATGTTATGTACTCCCAGAAAAGTAATATTTCCATTCTTGAAATAATTTTTAAAATCGTTCCAGACCTTTTTCTCTGTAACGTAGAGCCAAGCGTGACTAGATGGAACTTTAAAAAGCTAATAGCAATATTTTGTTTGTGAATGATTAGTCCGTACTAAGTAAAAGGAGTTTTACTGGGAGCCATTGATTTTTTAAAGATTCTGATGAAAAAAGAAGAAACCTAAATTTTCAAAATCAAATAAATTATCTCAAGCCTTCTATCCCCAAGGGGCGGACAGAGGTATTAGATTTCTGGAAATATCCACGTTTTACCAGTATGTTCTTTGGACCCCTATACTTGATCTGCGGGTTCCTCACGATGGTTTTCCTTCACCGTCAAGCTAGTGATAAATATACGTGAGCTTTTTCAAAAACTCATTGAGACATGCCAGGATTCGAACACAAGCCACATGGATCAGAAGCGAGTTCATTAACCTAGGCTATTGCTGAAGCAGCAGCAATAGCCTAGGTTAATGAACTTTACGTTACGTTTACGTTACTTTACGTTTTTTTACGTTAGCCTAGGTAAAACTAAGTCGAAAAGTAGAGTCGTGAATGTAAAAACTATAGTTGATGTTGAGACAAAATTGCATCTTGTTGACAAGATAATTCCATTGTCAACCCCATCTTTACTCTAGATTGTATTCAAGAACAGGTTTCATTAACATCGTTAAATGAAATATTGAGATATCGCTTTATATATTTTCATTATGAAAAAGAACCTAGTACCTATTTCTGATTGTAATAGAACTAAAAAAACAAGTAAACTTAGTTTATAAATAAATTTATTTCACATTATCATCTAAATGTAGTAAGGAGTTCGTAACAGTCGTAATGAAGGCGCAAGATTCACAGCTAGCATCGCTTAAAAAAAATCGATTTATTCCAACTGGTACCAATAAGTACCTACTAATTGCAGTACAAATTAGAATAAACCTAAAACTACATCTCTACTCTAGCACAGATAAGATTTAAACAAAGATTTTTATTAAGGAATTTGATAATACATAATTTGCTGATACTCAAACTATTTACAAGATCGTGATTACAATAAGAAATATATTTAATGAATTCACATGATTTTCTTGGCAGAGTGCTGACGTAGCGTGTCCTTACCTTCCGCCTTTCCAACATTGGGATTCCTCGCGATGTTTTTCGTCACCGTCGACTAAATTACAGATGTTTAAATACGAATATAGTCCTTTCCTCGTATATTTAAATGGTATACGCTACCATTAAATTACGGAGGAGAACAGAGAAGTTATCCAGTTAATTCTACATTTACTTCCGTTTCACGATCCTTAATTGTAAAATTAATAACAGGTCTCCGTTTGTATGCACATTATGATTACAAAACAAACTTTACTGCAGTGTAAATAAATAACAAATTAATGTGTGTTTAGAAACAAGAAATACCATTCGAAAAAATTACATGGTAATGATTATAAGTTATTATTATTCTACCAACCCATGCTGACTTAAAACCTATGTTACACTAGAGGCCGTGAGCTATTATAATTATTAAGCTATTATACCCACAACGTAGTCAGTTCCATTGGCATTCAAATCTATAGATTGTAGAAATCATGAAAAAATACTTAAGTAGGTTACACGGGCCAACCTATACAAAAAAATACTATACATTTTTCTTATATTAGTTAGATACACTGTTTTAGATTTCTATAGGCGCACCTTCAAAGACTAAAATGTTAGTCACGCGTATAAGTAACCGTTATATAGATAAATACCTAGTAGTACTTTTGACAAACATTCAAGTATTCGACCGCTAACGATGTAATGAAACTGACTACATTAATAAAAATTGAAGCGAATATTTTCTCCAATTCAATGTTTTATATTCATAAATATAGCTATTTTAGTCAATAAATAAAAGTAGATAAGAGAAGCGAGTACATCAAGCACGTGCTTAAATGGCACATGTTTAGACTTAAGATTACAGAAACTTAAACTAATCACTTTGTCCACAAAACATACTTCTTACACTGCTGATGTTAATAATAAGTGTAAAATATGAAACACCTAGAAACATGTTTAAAAAAATGTTGTTGATTTGAAAACGAAACCATTTTTCAACCCAAAGAATACAAAACAATAAAAAAACGTCTAGTTTGTTCAAAAAACCTAATTTTCCAACTGGTTTTGTGCTTTTCAAGCAATACCATGTATGTAGTTATCATCTTTTTATTTTAACCATAAAAATATAATAAGTACATACCAAGTGTCGTTATGTAAGTATGTGATAAGTGATTGATTCGTATTATTAAAATAAATTCGTAGCTCAGTAACCGAACTAAATTCAGTCATTTTACATAAAAATAATAAACATTATCATTATTGTGTAGTTAATAGTAAGGGCAAGCTTTAAGCTCGCACAAGAAGCCTTAATTATTTTACATTTAATTGTTAAATAATACATCTAAAATAGTGCTAACATCACATTCTTTGCCTATTTCCTACACAATCAGACAATTTTCAAATGATTCTATAGTCACTTTTTGTATTTATAAATGATAGTACAAATTCATCAGAATACTTTCTGCATTTCTGAGAACTTTTATTAAGCGAAAAACGATTGGTAACCTTTGTTCTACGGTTAGGAATCCCACGTACCTATAAATAGTAAAACGTATCTCACTTTTTTTACAAGTTGAATAAAAAAGAAAAACTAATTAATCAAAGTTTGACAACCAAGGAAATAATATACAGTCTAGATTATTATCATCTCTATGCCAATGACTGTTATATTCTGTGTAAGTATTTATTTTTTGTTTTTGGAATTATATTAAATTTAATAACTTGTTAATCGCTCTAGTAGTTATTGAATTGAGACTTAATTTAAACACTATTAATGAATGTATGAATTATTTTTAAAATGTAAGAAAAACTGACATTTTCATGAATGTTAAAGATTTTTCTTATTTTTTTAAATTTGATGTATTTATGTATGTATAGTAACTATCTAATCGCATCACTTTCCCATAAGACTGCTAAATCCAACTAGCTATGTACATTTGAGCACTCCCGACACATAGTGCATACTAAGTCACTTTCGCAAAAGTATCCAGTCCATTTACTATAAACTATAAAGTTCTTTATCCAGAGCCCGTTGAGTAGGCGTCCGTGGCGGCTCGCTGGCCAGCTCGAATCACACTCTGCACTGTCTGGGCAGCTCCCTGGGAATTAAGACAAAAATATATATTACAAAAGTACTATAAGTAATAGGTAAACTATGGGAATACTAGACAAGATCCTAGTATTATATACAGTCGAGGTTGGTTGGCCCATACAATCTCTCAGCTTTAAGGAATGTGAAATTAAACTTGCGTCGTATAAACATACAGACAAAAAACGATGTTATGTTGATTACGTTAATTTATTTGATACCTAGTATACTCGTTTATTAGTTGTAACGTTCTACGTTTTCTTCTGAAAATATAAAGAAAGTGATAAATATTATTATTAATGTAAAAAAAATGAAAACTTGTTATCGGAATGGAGAATATTAATGCTGATTGTTACGATGGTGATAAAAATGTATTGCTGACGTTGATGACGCTGACTTACTTAATTTCTCCATCTTACAATAACTTATTTGCGATCATTTATCTGAAAATCAATCAATTTGTAAATTATTTCACATATTTATAAAATATACTTTAGCCTATTGACAAGGCCCTCATTTATATTTAATAATGTTTTCTTGCGGTCGGCAATTCTTTTTCATCCGAATATTCCGAATAAAGTTTTCGGCCGACAACAGCTGAATAAAATTCATCTCGTAAAAATAAGTATGATATCAGTATTATTGCACTACGTACTGAAACGTACCATCGAATTAACTAGAAATCAACCCGCATTGTCAGTCTAAATACAGTGACCAGGAACTACTAGAACCACTGGTAACGTTCAAAGAGAGGATCTCCAATTGCTACCCCTTCAAGTGTTGCAACCCACTATTTTTATAGTAACAGTACATACCGGTTGGTAGGTATATGGCGCAAAAATGTCGATGAGCTCAAACTAACAAATACAGTTGCCCTAATATAATAGTGGGAAATTGTAGTGTTGCAGGGACACATGTAGCAGTACCTTTATTTGTAATTAGCAGAATCCGCAATTTGTCGCTAGACACGCCAGTCACCTACAAACGCCATAATGTGGTGTACACTCCCAAACATTGACGTAATATTCAATAAAGGACTTCTGCATCGTGTATGTATTTCTGATAAATAGGGACAGCCAATAATTACCCTAAAGTGTCAATGACTACACACCTGTATAGCGGCGCCTAGGAACTGGGAGAAAGCTCTAGTGACGTTGATGGCTGCGGACACAAGCTGCCCTCTTCCCGGCGCCTGCTCTGCCACGACGGCCCGTGGTGGCTCCAGAGGGATCTGATCAGGTTAGTGGAATTAGTGAGTTGTCGTTTATAGTAGGTAGGTATGTCTAGACCACAGATTAAAATATAATAGGGCATAGAGGGGGCATTGGGAATATTTTCATACAAAAACTTTGTAGCTCAAGCGTCAGTTAGTATGAACGAGAGCTGTCATTCGGTCGAATGCCGGTCGAATCACACTAGACTTTTTCCCAGCTTTTCTTCGCTTTGTCACCTCTATGCCCTATTATATTTTAATCTCTTTGATCTAACCATTTAGTGCAGCGCTGAAGCTTGGTTGCAATTTTGTAAGATTTTTTGAGTGTTGACGCTGACAGCTGCGACACTAGCGCCATTTTAGAAAATATATTTACAAGTAAACGCCACGTTAAAATGACCAAACATATGTTTTTTTACTCAAGTGTTGTAGTATTTCTACATACAAACAGTGTTATGTCGCAGTAAATATATAAGCTTATGTATTTACTGTGGTTATGTTCTGATCATCCACACAGGTTTAAGAGCGTGTTGCATTATTAGGTACTAATGCGGCCGTTTTTTACTTTAATTCATATAGGTACTTACCTAAACTTGTGCAGATGATCAGTCTTATGTTTTGTATTCTAGAAATATTACAACAGCTTACAACAGATAACACATTTTGTTGTTTCTAAATTTTAATATTTTTGAAATGACGCTAGATTTGCAGCTGTTAGCGCCTAAGACGCGCACTATTTCGGAAAGTGAATCACTGGATGTTTTTAGAATAGGTATATGAAACTTACAAGATCACAAGCAGCAAAATAGAATTGCTCATTACTAATAAGTTTTAATAATGATTTTTTTCTATGAAACTTCTGTAAAAGAAATGTTAGGTATTTCAATGAATATTTTATATAATATAACGTTTGTTAACACTATAGTTAAATAAGGAAATAAGATTTATTTACATTTATATTTTTCTAATATTTTTTTGGTAAGTAATATTTTCGTATAACCTTGATTGATCGTTTCGAATGTACAGAATATAATCATTTACAAAAAAGGCAAGACAAATCTAAAGTTAGTTATATATATTCACTTATGCTATAGTGCATATTTACATTTGAAGTGTATATTCATTAGAAAATAATACAGTGACTTTAAGTTGTTGAAATAAAAAATAAATAAACATATAATTTGTAGTTGTGGTTTAATTAGTAGTTAATTTGTGAATATAAGGCAAGCGGTTTAGTGCCAATTGCGAATTTAGAAATTGTTACTATGATTAAGCCAATTTTTAATTTTTACTCACCATTTTTTAAGTACACTACCATATTCATATTTATTATCACACACAAAACAACACCATTTATACGATGGGTTTTTACACCGTTTTTAGATTAATGTTACCATTATTATTATTATACTACCTGTATAACATCATAATATACCTACACTCGTCCAAATCTCACAATGTTAACCTAGATCTAATATACAACATCTAGACAAATGTTACCATTATTACTACCTGTATTAACATCATTTACAAGGTCACGTCTAAATGTCACAATGGTAACATATATCTAATTACGACTTATTTTACACAATGTAGCAAAGCAAAGCAGTGATAGCCCGGACGGTTAAAGAGCCGGCCGAAAATCAGTGAGGCTCGGGTTCGAATCCTGGCATGTACCAATGAGTTTTTCAAAAACTTACGTACATATTTATCACTAGCTCGACGGTGAAGGAAAACATCGTGAGGAAACCCGCAGGTCTCAGAATTAATTCTGAGATATGTGTAAACAGACCCGGTCCGGCGATGGGCTCACCACCTATCACGTTTAGGGGTCCAATATATCTCGTGAAATGTGGGTATATCCAGTAATGGAATACCTCTGCCTACCCCCTCGGGGATAAAAAAAGGCGTGAGATTATATTATTATTATATTTACACAATGTACATTTAGGCTCTTTTTACACGCGTTATCAAGTAGTCCAACCGCAGTCGATCGTGTAGTAGACAACCTAAAATTTAGTTACCACATATTTCCAATCCAATCCACTTATTTAGTTATTTACCAATGGGGAAACCAGCCAAGGGTGTTATTTGGATAACATTTAAATTAAATTTTACTTCTCTTACTACTTGATAAGTAATTGCAATAGTATAAGAAAAAGTAAAATTTCTTCTGTAATTAAAAAGGCGAGTTTATGTACAAATATTACACAAAATACAGGGTTCTATTAATAATTGCTAACTATACAATAATAATGATAAAACAACAATTCAATTAATAGTTTTATTTAAAAAATACGCATTGCAGTACGGCACATTTTTTTTATATACAAGCCATTGAAGCCAATTTATAATAAATTAAAAGAAAAGTTTAAGAAATAAAATCATTAAAACAAAATACTTTCTATATTTCACAAGTAGTTAAAACTTAAATAAAACACCTATGTACATAATAGACAATCTCCACCCCATATCTCCCATTAATTTACAATTTCGAGTCAGACTTAGATTAAATAGGAACAAGTCTTTAACATCACTTGAAAATCAAAGTATACTTATTTAATCTAAGCTCTGATGCCGTCACCTCAACCCCAGTCACACAGTTTAAGCAAAAGTGATGCGAAACCCACTCTGTTTGATGATGACTGGTCATCAGCGTTGCCAACGAACGGTCCTGAACCGAACCAGTTGACTCTGTTGCTCGTTGACGATGCTACTGATGGACTCGGGGCCGCTGCTGGTCGTCTGCTCGGCCGAGGGGCTCCTGTCTCTCTCCACTGCTGCCACAGCCAAGCCAACCCATCCAGGACTGGCCTCCTTTGAGGAGGTGGCGGCGGTGGAGGTGGAGTGGTCGTCCTTCTAGCCTTCGGCGTCACTACCACTTGGTTGAGCAATGCCTACGAGGTTACAGTTAGTCCTTAAGATTATCCTACTCATGTAGTCATTGTTTTTAAATCTATGAAGGGCTACTAGTACATATGAGAGATCAGTAAGGTAGTTAGAATTAAACGTAATGCAAGTCATGCGAGTTACTCTAATTATGAAAAATTGAATTATTTGTTGGTTAGATGTTACCTTCGATCGCAGCTTCGGGAGAATTAGTACAAATCCTCTCATTCAAATCCGAGTCAAGGACTACTTGAGAAGCAATTTCAAAAATACTTTCACATGATTTCCATTAATAGTTGATTGCCAATTCAATTTGGCAGGAATAGCAAGTACAGACCAATTCAAAGATGACCCATTGTGCAAGAGTCAAGTGAGCTTTATTTTGAGGATAATGAACCAATATCAGGGTCATTGTTAGATAATATTAGAAAAGAAAAGAAAAGTTAGAAACTAACAGCAAGTCGTAGTTGCTCATCCAAAGAACTTGCCGTGGTGGGCCCAAAGCCCTGCTCCTTGAGAAGTGCGGCTAGCAATGCATCGTTGCTTTTCCCGTACTCAGTGCTGATTGAGACAGGCGCTTTAGTAGCCTCGGATACCATGTTGACAGGTTTTGTCTGCTGGATCAACTTTTGCAGTGCCTCGTCGGGAGATTGTCCTAGAATTTTTCATAAATTATTATATTTACACTATTTACTTTAACCTATACTAGCTTTGAAAAGTAAATATCATTACAAACAAGCAGTCAGGCGGGACCCTTCCGTCTTATGTTTTTACCTTTCGCGTTTTGCTTACAATGATTACTTACTTACTTACGTGCAATGATAAGAAAATAATGCAATCATTATTTATTTATACGAGTTATAAACTTATATTCACATATAATTTTTTTAAAGCATAAGTTAGACGATTTCTAAAAAATACACACCTGTAATAGCAAGTTTATTTTGCTGCGTCGTAGTCTCCTGAACGCCCTGTAATTTTATCAAAGTTTGTAACAATTTAGCTTCATCTTGCACATTTTTGAGATTATCTTTCACTGCTATCTTTGCACCAAAAGGCCTAGCTATCGTAGAGCGCGACTGAACGACTATCGGTGTAGCATTAGGCTTCTGAGCTAAAGAATCGAAAGGTTCATTTAAAGGCGAAGGCAAAGCAAGAAGATTTGAAAGAAGTTTCAAGTCAGCATTCGTTCCCGTTGGTAATTTAGGACTCACTTTTACGTTTGTGTTTATATTAGGCAATGTTGGTATATTAAACTTAGATGGATCCTGTCCAGTTGCTTTTAACAAAGATTGTAATAGCTTAGTGTCTTCCTGGAACTGTTTTATGTCATCTTCAATAGACGGTGTATTGTCTGTGATTGTGGTTGCAATTGGCCGTGGAGTTGTTGTCGGTAGCTGAGTGGTTGTAGACGTAGTTGTAGAAGTGGTAGTAGGTATTCTCTGAGTAATAGGTATATTTTTTCCTGTGCGACCAATATCTGCTTGTTTGTTTGACTGTATTTCATTTAAACTTTTTTCCACTGCAAGTGCAATAACTCTATTAGCTAATGCTGTTTCAGGATCTTCACTGTCAGTATTGGTGTTTAAGACCGATTTCTGAAAACAGAAAAGAAGTTTATATAGTCACAGTGCTTTTCCGACAACAAGAAAATACCAACAAGTAAGTAAACGGATGATTTTTTATTACTTTTATAAACTTACCAAATTTTGTAAAAATACCAAATCCTCTTCATCAGAAAATGTCGATGTACTTGGTACCTCAGTAGTTAACCTAGTTGCTGGAACGCGTCTTGCCACTGGCACATTCTGAGTTGTGGGTAGCCTGCGTCTGTCTTTTGGTCTGAGTGTTGTGGATATTCCAAATTCTTCTGTCACAGTAGTAGGTGCACGAGGCTGTAACGTAGTCAACACAAATCTAGGTACTGACGTTTTAAGTTTAGGCAAACTAGTGGTTGTCCTAGATGTGTATACAGGACGTATATTTATAGGAGTAGTCGGATTAGACAAAATAGATGTTGTTAAAGGGTTTGAAGCAACCCTTACATTTGAAGTAACTCCAGTTATTATAGGAATATTTTGACTGGCCGTGTTTTGGCCTGTAGCCTGTAGTAATGCTTGTAACAGTCTAGCATCTTCCGAAAAATGTTGTAAGTCATCAGCATTTGATTGTGTTGTAGTTTTGATTGTTGTTGTTGGCACAGTTGTTGTAGTTGGTCTTTGTGTGGTTGTGATCGGAGCAGATGCTCTAGTTGGTATTCTTAAACTATCTAGAGAGGGTATATTTAAACTAGCTGGATTTTGACCAGTCGCTGCTAATAACGCTTTTAATAGTTTTGTATCTTCTTCGAACTGTCTAATATCATCTTCAATAGACCGAGCAGTAGTGGTGGTCTGTGAAACTGTAGAAATTCTCAAGTTTCCACCTATATTTGGTATAGAAAGAGTACTAGGGTTTTTCACATTGGCTGCTAATATTGCTTGTAATAATCTAGCTTCTTCACTGAGTTGAGTTGTGCTAAATGTCGTTGATGGAATTGTAGTAGTTACATCTCTTGCAGTCAAGACGTTTAAACTCTTGGCACTACGTTCGGTTCCTTGTAGAAAATTTTCAAGTATTTGAGCATCTTCTTGGAGTTTACGATCCTCGTCAGAATTTGTCACCGTTGGCATTGACGTGACTGTTGTTATAGGGGTCGTAGCTTGTTCAGTCGATGTTGGAAACGGATTTGTAGTTGCAGTCGGCATTTGTGTACTAGTAGTAGTCGGTACTGGAGTTGTAGTAGTCGTTGGTGCAAGAGTAGTTGTTGTTGCCGGAGTGGTCGTTGTAGTTGTCGTCGGCACTGGAGTAGTTGTAGTAGTCGGTGCCGGCGTTGTAGTTGTCGAAGTTGTAGTAGCTTCGGTAGTCGTAGTAATTGTTATTAATTCTGTAGTAGGTGCAAGCGTAGTTGGCACTGTAGTAGTAGGCATCATAGTAGCAATCGGTGGGGCAGTTTCAGGACTAGTTTCAACTGGAGTTCCTACAGCAACTTGAACAGTAGTTGTTGGATCATCAGTTGTTTGTAAGCGTGTTTCAATTTGTGGGGTTTGAGTATTTGATTCGGTTACTGTTGTGGCTGTCACAGTTTGTGCATCAGTATTTCTCGTAGTAGATGTACTAGGTACTTTGGTTGTAGCCAGTTTCAATACATTCGTGTCCTCTGATGGAACTGTTATTTCATCTATAGGTATAAATTTAAATACCGCACCTCCAGTTCCATCACCTGGTTTTTCCGTTCGTATTTGTTTAGTCTGAAATTTTTGAAAAATACTTTAATATATTTTATGTGTGTTATTTTACAAATATAAAGTGATAATAATGTATTGTTGCCTTTGAGTATTAAACCAATAAACCAACTGGAGACGCCACTGACAGGCGTTCCCCTCTGCCAAAAAAAAGTGTCGGTCAACGCGCACACCTGTTAAATACAACTAGTTTTTTTGAGTTCACGGAGTGCTTGCATTGATGAATGTATTTATGTGCATCTAGTTCAAGCTAGCGTTTAATTGTTTTGTCAAAAAATGCGTTTGTTTTAACATTATTTGTGTTTGTTTCCTCGTCCCCCCCGCAGAAATTGGCAGACTTTTTTGCAAAGGAACTAGTGCGCGTGACGTCTCCTGTTGGTTTAATACTCAAAGATTGTTGCAAATATAGTATATTCAAAACTACTTAATTGGATCAATTTCATCTAAATGTACCACCACCTTACCTTTACCATATTGATAATTTACGCTTACCATTAAGTTTTAATGATTGAATTCATGCATGATATTCCTGCTTTAAACTTATTTTATGTTGTATAAAGTTGTGCCCGAAAATAATTGTGAATAAATAAATAAATATTTGTGATTGATTAAATTAAATATCAATACTTAAATAATATTTTATACCTCCGGATCAATATCCAGTGTTAATATTCTTGGTTCACGAGTTGAGCTTGTCATGGATGATATGACCATCTCCTCTTTAATGGCCGAAGATATACTATTAAGCAGAATTTCATCAACGGAAGGTATCATTGTAGATGTGCGTAAACTTAAAACATGCGAGGCAGTGCTTTTTTCAGCGAGCGGCCTGTTTGTTGCAGTAGTTACACCCAATGAACTGCTACCGTTTATATTAAGTGCCGATGAAGGTATCTGCAATTACGGAATAATATGTTATGGCCTGCTGTGTTAATCGATAGAAGCGTTACGTGCAATAGCATGCAGAGCTTACAATAGTCCCCAGGCCGCATCCCGTCTCATTCGCAGGGTCCGCACCAGATTGTGCAAACAAGCCCAAGCACAGCGTTTAAGCTAAACAATATAAAGTGAATACCATCGTTTGTTGGTTATTTACAGTGTCGTTGGTTAATCGGTTTTCTGTTCCGTTATTGGATGTGTCGGTGGATGTCACGATATTAGTGGATACTCGGATAGGGTTAGACTGTGGTCTGACAATGGCCGGATTATTATGGATGGGGCTGTATGGATTTCTCAAACTCCATGGACTGATTGGTAGTACGTCAATTTTTTGCATGACTCGGGGCACTCTAGTTCCATTCGGAAATCTACGAATTACTGTGTTATTGGGTAGCACACCGTATATGATATATGGGCTCGATTCTGTTAATGTTTCCAATATGTCATCGTTAGGATCTTTACGTACCACTGTATTGTTTGGCAATATTCCGAATATTACGTAATCTTTTTTTGGAGGGTCGCTATTTTCACTGATTCTGTTACTAATAACTGAAACGAAATTCTGTTTTGTTTCTATTGAAGGTGTGCTTGTGATATTTTCGACATCTGCTTGGGTGGTCATTTCTACAGTTGTCGTATCAACGTTTGTCTGTGTGGTTTCTGTATTTACTGAATCTGTGGTAGTTTCAGTATTTTCTTGAGTAGTTGTTTGTATAGCATTGGTAAAAACATCTTGAATTGTACTTGACTCTTCAATGGTAGCTTGAGTAGTGATGAGCGGTGTTGTATTAGGACTGATATCGGTAGTTTCTGTTGGTAACTGAATGTCTGATATGGCTCCAGAAGTGAAACCAAACCGAGATGATATTTTAGCAATGCCTTGGACTGTAGTTGATGTCATATCATTTGTAGCCACGGTTGCAGCAGTCATGAAAGATGTTGTAGGATCACTTTCAGATATACTGCTTCTTTCGGTTTGGGTGAAAAGAGAAGTAAAAATAGGAGAAATAGTAAAGGAATTCGTCGTCATGGGAGAAGTTGAATCACCATTGATGGTAAATTCGGAGGATTCTGAGGTAGAGCTAATGGTATTCATTATTTCTGTCAAACGGCTAGATAGTGGGATATTGTTTTGTACGGTCAGCAGTTCAGTCAGTGAAGGTGCAGTCGCTATTTCGCTGTTATGTTCTCGTATAATGTCTTCAATCATCTTCAAGACTCTTGCTTTTTTAGATAGCATCCATAACTGTAAAGGTGATACCTTGCTCGGATCCTGTATGTCAATGTTGTCTAAAGTGTCAATATTTTGTGAAGATGTCATTGATTGCGTTGTCAAAGTCACGGGTTCAAGCTGTGTTGTTGATATACTATTATCACTAGAATCTCTGGTAGTAAGATCTTCGAAGTTTGATAGCGGGAATGGGATAACAGGGTTAGTATTATCTATAGAAGAAACTCCGAGTCTAACACTCTGTCTATCTTCACCACTCTTTTCTGTATCTAAGGAGACAGTCGACATCATAGCATTTGCACTTGGGGTTGTTAATGTTGTAAATGAATTGTCTTGTGCAAAAGTAATAGGAGCATTTGTGAATACTGGAACAGCTGTAGTCGTCTGGCTACTAGATACAGATAATGTACTACTTTTACCCACTGGAACATTTGAGCTATTTACAGCTGAGGAGAGGTTTGTTACACCAAAGGATACGTCGTTACTTTCCTGTTCACTATTTACAACATTTTGTACAACAACACTTTGAAGGGATTCCGTTTTAGAGCTAACACTATCATCCTCATTTCTATTTACATTTATAATTTCAGTATCTTTTATCGCCTCCAAACTGTAAGGAGTAGTTTCTTGAACCACGTCTATGTCATTTTTAGTCGAAAGTCGATCTAACGCTCTGGGAATCAAGGATTTTAATAGTTTCGCCATGTCTACCGATATTTTAGACCTACTTTCTTCATCCAAATTTTGAATAATATCCTTAATATTATTAGACAACATGCTGGTTAGTTCGGAGGAAACTATATTGTTGTTAGTTAACAATAAATCGGAGACAGTGTTATATACCATTGTTGGGTCAGTCGTGTGCTGATTTGATGTGGTTTCAGTTGCTGTCAATAATTTGTCTGTGGGTGATTCTGTTTCGGAATATAATACTTTAATAGCGAAAGGTCTTCTTGCGGAAATAGGAGTAGTGGGTGGGAATGTGGGGATAGGTGTATACACAGGAGTAGTGTTCTCTCCTTTAGTGTTTAATGACGATGTGGCGCTTCCCCCAACCGACAAACGGTTAATCACAGTTGGTGTCGTCTGCTCAGTGTTCTGTACAGATTTAATATTTGTGCTCATGCCAGAGTTTGACGCTAACGAGTCCTGACTCGCCAACTCTCTGGCACTATTTACATTAATATTGTTACTCACGCCGTTGAGTGTTTGTTTACTATCGATATTAATGTTTTGTTTTTGCATTACTTCTGTAGTTGTTGATAGTCGAGGTGTTCTGGGTGTGGACGTGAGGATATCGGCTAGAGCATCAAAAATAGATACTGTAACTGATGACGAATGTTGCAAAGCCTCAACGTTCATGACTTGTGACGGTTTAGCCAGGCTCTCTGAAAGTCGTAAGTCTGCTGATGCTAGTGTACTTCGAGTCTGAGTAAAAGAAATAGCGTTCATGTCTGGGCCTAGTTGGAACTCTTCTCCCTCTACCTGAAATAAGAAGTTATCTCACCCATATGAAAAGAAAATAGACAATGTTTTATAGTAGTATAGATGAAATTGTGTAAAAGGAGTCCCATAGAGCTGTGAGTGGGAAACTCGTGCAAAGACCAAAGCCTCTTTATTACTTTTGGAATTAAGGAGAGAAAATAATGTTTATAAGTTAGAATTTCTATTAGAAAATAAGAAGAATAGTGATAGAACATACTGTGTTCTCGCATTAAAACAAGTCTCTTAAATATCAAAATTTAATGTAATATTGTCGCATGTTAGTGGGTTTTACTCTATTTACAAACATTCTGGTAAAACTTGTGCGCTAAGTTTCAAATGTTTTTTTCTTTTATAGTCAATACAACAAAAACTTTACATAATTATGCAGGTAGTTCATGAAAATATAATTCTAACCTAATTCAATACTTATAATTAAATAACTGTAACTTTTTCTTAACGCAGAAGCTTATAATGATAAATGATTATAGGTCCTAAAGAGATGCTCGTAATAAATGCTTAAATTTATATTGGTACTAATAATCGATATTATTATTAATAATAACATAATGCTTTGATAAAATAATAGCGATAAAGGCGTGAGATTATTTATTTGTTTATTTTATAAAATATGATAAAACATCTCTTCAAAACTATCTAACTATTTTACAATGGACGAGTGAATGAAATGATCATGTTTGAATCAGTGAATGTGATACAATGATCGTTAAACTATTTGATTCCATTAACCAGTTCTAATGATGTTTCGTGAGTGATTGATGGCGTAGTGAAGTTCGGTCTTGACATCTCTGTGGTTACGTATAGATCCTCCATATCGAACCATTTAGGTTCTTCAACAGACTTTGCCAATTCATGGTCAGTCACGAAGAATTTCAGCCAAGCCTTTAGCAACGAGAAACTTTATGTTATTACCATTATTCGAGTTCATAGAATTGAAGATTGCAAAATATATTTATAGTACAGAACGATATGGATAGTTAGTCTAATAATAAATAAAATATATTGTTCACCCCGTTTGACAAAGTTTCTGTAACTAAAAAGTGATAATCTCTTCTATTAAAGTGAATCGTCAAAAATAAAATGATTCTAATGATGAAATTGATGATATTAACAGCGATAATAAATACAAATTAATTTATGAATAATCGTAGTAATTCTTAATACCAATTTTATAAAGGGGCTTTGTTGAAATTAGGTCAATGTAATGCTCTATATAATTATGTTGATGCCTACTTCTTACATGAAATATGATAATAGTATTTGAATCATGAGTTGTATGAAGATAATGAATTATTAAAATGATTGTGTGTTACTTACAGTTGATGAAGTTATAGATGGTACAGTGGGTTTGTAAAATGGTTTATCAAGATATGATGAACGATATTTTGAACTGAATCTACTTTTATGTTTTTCGGGCTCAGGTATCTGTAAAATTTATTTGGGAGTTTACGATTTCATTTTATCTCAAATTTGGTTTCATAATAAAGCATGCCATACTTACACCATTGGTAGATGGCTCTGTAGTTTTTGAATAAGAATCACTAAATTTCCTTGAGGTCCGGTCCCGCGATTTCGATGTTACCTCAGGAACATCTTCAGTTACTTCTTTAGTTTTTGTACGTTTCCGTTCGTACTTTCGTGTTTGAATATTTCTAATCGGAGGAGTTACCGGCTCTTTACTTTGTGACACATCAGACTCTTGATTTTTCAAGGTTGCATGATATTTTGCAGTCTGAACGTAATTGAAAACTGGCTTAATCTCACTTTCTTCTACCTTATTGACTACATCATTTTCAGTACTATTCTCTGTGGACTCCTTGCTACTGACAGCGATAATAAACATTTGTTTTTCGTTTTCCGGTTCTTTGGTTTCGGAAGCAATACTCACATGAGTAGTTTCATCTTCATTAGCATTTTTCAATAAACTAAAAATTAGTGGCATATCAACTGAGCTCTCTATTTTTTTTTCAGCGGGTGTTTGAACTACTTCTTCCGTAACAGTTTCTATTGTAGAATTAGTCTGCACGTCATTTTGAAATTTATTTCTCAAACGTGAGTAATAAGATGTTTTCGGTAATGAAGCTTTACTTGATGTTTCAATCGAATGACTTTTTTCACTTGTGCCATCCTCTATAACTATTGGCACTTCAGAACTTGTTATAGTATTTTTAGAACCATTTCTTCGCGAATAATACGACGGCCTTACTAACGTCTTCTTTAAAGCTCGATTACTTGTTTCGATTCTTTTATTTTTAATTGTACTTTCAGCACTAGGTGACTCTGTTGTGCTGGGTTTGAATTTTCTGCTATACCTGTGTGCAGACTTTTCAGTGCTGGATGGTATACTTGAAGTAGCAGTAGCAATTGGGGTTAATTTTCTACTTCTTGGAGTGTAAATACCTCTGGGCCTGTATTCTGGAGGCCTGACTTTAGGATGTTCAGGTACTATAATAGTTTCTGATTTGTTGTCTTCATCTTTGCTCTCCTTTTGTGTTTCTTGATCCGAGTTAATTTTATTGCGAAACTGTAAAAGTACCGTTCAGTAAGTAGACGTAAGGTAGCATTATATTATTTATTTAAATGGAAGGAAGGTGTATACATTTCATAACAAAAAAAGGCAACGTAAATAATAGTACCTAAGTCATTTAAAATGTTGGCTTATTAAAATCTAAAAACAGCTTGAATTTAACAAGTGTGGCTGTGATAAATCTATGTGTACGTAACATTACCCTTGAATATTTGTTTTTGGTAGAACCAGTGTAAGTAGTTTGTGCAGGTGATGTTTTGTAAACTTTTTGTGATGCTTTCACTGACAAACTCTCGTTCACTGGAGAGCTCGTTTGTGTCTGAAAAATTATATAAATGTGGATACAGGATACGTATGTTAACATTTTTTTCTGTTGATTTCTCTCTGTAGTAATAGATAAAGGTAAATCTTATTATTTTCTAAAATTGCTCATTAAACTTACCGATGCATTTTTAGCTTGAAGCAACGCCTTAAAACTCTCTGGGTAGTTGTCATCTTCATTTATTTCCTCTGATTTTTTGGTCAATTTTGGCAATGATACAGATGGCCTAAAGTTTACTCTGCCTCTTGACAGTGGACGCCTTACTACTTTTGTTACTTTAGTAGTTGTGGTTTTCACTGGTGTAGCTTCTGAACTTGGTAGAATCGTGGTTTCAGCTACAATTATTGGTACTGATGTTTGAGTTAGGGGTTGACTAGTAATATTCTCTACATTTTGACTAGACTGTGTGACTTCCTTTGTTACTGTAATTCCTTGGCCTGTTAGATTTGTGTCGGTTTCCAATGGTCGTTTCCGGTATCTTAATTTCTTGGAGTTTCTCAAATCTGCTTTGGTTCTATCAGTAGTAGGTTCTTTCAAAGTTAGTGTATTAGTGGTTCCAGAAACAGTGAGATCTAGTGATTTTGCTTTAGGTCGTGTATTAATGCGGCCCCGTTGCCTTCTTGGTATATTTTCTGTAGTAGATGATGTCGAACTTCTTCGTCTGAACTGAGTTGATGTTATTTCTGGTCTTGGTGTTACTCTAGAAATTTCTTCCATATTAGAGTTAACTATTTCAATATTACTTTGATCGATAATTGGAGATGATACATCAAGATTCGATTGTGTAGGTCTGGGTACTATCCGCCTGCCGCTCTGTCGCAATCTACTCCTACTACCATTTTCAGTACTAGGCAGTGTTTCTTTTGCTTCGGTATCAACGGGCCTCTCACGAGTTCGACTGTTAAACGTTCTTCGCGATTCGTATCGTTCGTTGCGTCCTTGAGATTGTGGTTTTTCAGATTCAGCCTCTGGTCTTTGAACGAGCCTACTTCGAGTTCGAGTTCGTGGCACTTCTTGGGTAGTATCGTCTCGTCTCCTCGAAGTCCTAGTCCTAACAGAAGGGTTCACATCTTCAGATTCCTCGAAATTCTCCGATGGTCCGATATCAGGGGCTGATGGTGCTGATATTCGCCTTCCTGTGCGCAATGAACCTTCCACCTGGAATTTGAAAATAATTGAAATTATTTTATAGAAATGTTCTAGTTTTTATTTTAAAAATGACGCAATGTGGCGATATATTTTCATAAAATTACTTGTATAAAACTGTTAAAATCATCAAAAACTTTTTATTGAAAGATAATGCCCTAAACTGCAATGTTATTTATTACTCTTTGTATCAATTTTAAATTCGCATATAACCTACCTTAATGACCTTTACTTAGCCACTGATTGATTGAGACAAAAATATTACTACTACACAGCAAAGCATCTTCATGTAAGTCAAATTCAATTTCTGGATATGTCTAAGCAATGTAACCATATAATTTAACCACATCTGATAGAAATTGCAATAAAGACTGAGCAATACCTGAAACAATGCATTCTTGCTTAATCTAGAATTGCATCCCCGTAATAAGTGAGATGTAGACAAAGAAAGTGCAGGTGAATGAAGTTAAAACAATGCAAGGAGATGGGCAGTGATTGAAACGCACCCTGATTGTTACTTAACGTGACATAATTCTTGTAACCATTGTTTGTAAAGTATTATGTGGGTTTTATGAGCACGTGCTACATAAGTGTGACGACGATTTTTTTGTAAAAAATGATAACATTATCCATGAGAATGTAACATAGTTTTTGATTGTACCAGGATATTTGAATGGGAAAAGTGAATGTATGAAATTGGCTTTTGGAACAAACAAATATGAGTACTAAAATATAAACCTAACAAAAAGCATAATCGGTAATGACTAATGGTTGAATCCTTCTAGGACTAAAATTTTCTCAAATTTGAATGTATACTATATGAATGTATCTTTGCGACCTCAACATAAAGTATAATAAATATCCGTTTAAATTATCAACAGCGATCAATCTAATTTCAACGATCCATACACACTTAGCCTTCAATTGAACAAATACAAGCATTCGTTTCTCATTCTATACATACTAAACGTGTAGTCGTGTACTTCAATTACACACCTGGCCGAGTTTTGACAAAGCATATAAGAGTCAAAGCTCTCTGTGCTATAGTTTTAATAGTAATTAATTACTGATTACATAAATGACAGATTTCTTTTTAGAAAACAAGCGGGTGTTTATTTTCTAATCTCATTCCTAAAAAATGCTTCTTATTCCTACGCGCAGGTGGAACATTTGTGCAAAATTTCATGGTTTTAGACCCAGCTATTTTGGCTTTGCATTTGGTCAGTCAGTCAGTAAGTTTCTTCTTTTATAAATCGATATTCGTAGGTAATAGCAGAAAACATTATTCCGATCTAAACATGATCAAATCAATCAAACGGTGATGTAAAACATGGTGAGAAAACCTGTAGGTCCCATAATTAACTCAGAGGCATGTGTAACAGACCCGATCCGGCGATGTCTTCGACACAATACTACCTACCTTTAACAAAAAGTAACTAGCTCGTAATTTTAGACTTAACCGTATGTTATGTTGAAAGTCAATATCCGTTAAAATTTGTAACATGAACGTCCTGCATTGCTTCAGAAAAAACCAGTTGACATTTTAGTTTTTTTTTTAGTTTTACGTGCACGGTTGCTCTCAATAAGGATTGTATGGTTTATTGGTAATCATTTATTATTTTTTTGTACTTCAAATTGGTTGATGAATAGATACTTGATTTAATATAATTTATGTATTTGTGTTGTAGTTAGTGCTTATTTCAAAATATTAGGGCCATATTATACATAAATTGTAATGAAACAGTAATAAAAGTTACTTAACTAAAGACTGCCGATTAACTAAAATTACATTACAATCTAGATTCGATTCACCAATAAGCTCTATTTAGGTACAAATAGTTCGCAACTCATAATTCCAACAAGTGACAATCACGATTGGTCTCTTGCAGTCCAATTTCTGTCCTTGCTTTAATAAGGCGCGTTGCCAATTGCAAGCTGAAAGCACTGTCTTATGAAATGTCTCAAAGTTCTACTTTTTATAACACTGAATCTGTTTTTATGATCGTGTAATTTTTTAATTACCTGTGACTAGCATTAATTTTATTTTATATATTGACCCAACTGCCCAAAAGAAGGCTAATGTTTAAAAAAATCGATTGTATGTACAACGTTTTAATGACTTTTGAAGTGTGAACAGTCTTTGTATCCGAAGTGTCTTATGGGCCATTTATACGAGGCCATTCCATTGAGCCATTCCACTAAGCCAATCCATTAATGGCTTCGTGTAAATGGAGAGTCCACTGCAATGGATTGTCCTCAAGTTTTTTTTGTATGCAGAGTGGATTGGCTTAGTGGATTGTCTTAGTGGATTGTCTTGGTGGAATGGCCTCGTGTAAATGGCCGATTATGCTACATTTTTACCCGACTTCACTAGAAGAATTACATGCAGTTGTAGTCTTACATACAGTCGCCTTTTTGGTGTTTTGTAATTAACAGATAAACTGAATAAAGTTTAACACAGTCAGAGCTTTGAGAGTCAGAGTCAGTCGAGTCAATTTTATCAAACAATTTTGACACCAGTCTACATTTAAGTGATTAGTCTTATCTCTAAATTGATGCCATATTTTTATGTTCGACCCCGTTTTCACCCACTTTCAAATATCGTGTGAAATATTAATTTAAATTGTAGTACTTTATCTTTATATTGTAGTATTTTTAAAACGCTAAAATGCAATAATGTTTAAAATGAGAAATATAAGGTAGTTTCTATTTTCTAGAGTAAATAATTACCTACACATTTTGTGAAAGTAAATATCAATTGTCCAAACTTTTCGTAATAATTCCTCGTGTCAATAGATATCCAACATATTTGGCCACCCAGCTTAAAAGGTACAGATCTGTATTGTTGAGGTCGTGACGTGGTGTAACACCTGAGGTTTCGTGACAGCCGAAGCCTTTGTGACCGAGCCTAGTAGCCCGAAGGTCAATCAGGGAAAATATTTTGGGGGACTTTGACGTATAATTGGATCTTACCTGCCAGTTTGAAATAGATCTTAATACTTTTCTACCGAGTAATTTTTGCGTATTGGTATGGAGTTAGAGGGTTATTTGAGATTAATGAAGGTTTATAACATGTATTTATAAAAAAAAAACATATAATTAGCCATGCCATGTAATTTTTCAAGTTATGTACGATATTTTAACATCAATAAACAAGAGAATATAGCAACGAGAAAGCCTAACAAAGTCAACTATTTTCCGTTTTACATTAAGTTTTACATTTCAGATTTTCTACGCAAATCAGCTGGTTATTATAGAAGTGAAGGAAAACACGTTTCAAGCAATTACAAATATAAGTACTACCGATAGAGTTGTACAGTGACTAAGTGCAGCAATTATATTAGACAACACAGATTGAATGTACACTCACGATAAAGTTTAAACCATTGAAACGAGAGCACACGTGTGTCATATGAGCAGTAATGGCAGGACCTAAAGCTGTACAGCGAACTTGTTATAGACCACGCCTTCCAATGGGTTGTTTGACCCTTATTAAGTACCTACTGACAGCATAGATAACAGAACTAACTTTAGCTAATTTAAAAAGTTATTATAGTAACAAGGTATTTAGTTTTTTTTGTTACCCAGGGGAAATACATTTACGCATACCTTGGGGGAAAGGGGAGGAAGTTTATATCGGGATCTGCAGCCTATTGCTGAAATACCGACTAAAACTCCTAAGGTATTCCACCTCTCTGCTTTGAACTTGGGTGCGGTATCAAACTAGCAAGGCTTCCGCGAGTCACGGAATCCGGAATATCGGAATAAATCGGAAGTCGTCCCTTCATTCTATATTAATTAAAATTTTGGGGTAATAAGTAGCATAGGCTATCGACGTTAAAGTTATGGTTAGCAATATCGATTTGTGTGATGCTTGTTCCAATACCTATGCAACTGCAGATCGATGTCAAAGCAGAAGTGTGTCGGGACATGAATTATACAAACAAAAATTGTAACGTAATAATTTCATCTGCCGCGAACAAGTACCTAATATATTTTGGAACTTGCATAGTCTCAAAGTTGTTATTAAGTTTTTATTTCATTATTCAGTCTAGACAATCAAATTCCGATACCGGATCGCATTTCGAACATAAATAAATATTGTAACAATCAAGTTTAAACCAGTTTGAGGATCGCAGCACATTTTATATAATTCTCCAACCAATGTTCCATATAAAAACTAGTTAACCAGATTGGGAAAGATTCTCACTGAAATCTTAATTAGTGTGCTCAATAAAGTCGCAAGAAACATCTGAGACTGAATCCACGTAAGCAATTCGGTGACCACTTATCAGAGAACATGTCCATATTATTTAATGCCCACTTGTTCTGACATGTGCATTTATTATATGTGAGTAGTTGTGGGTATCGCAATCCGCAATCCAGGCCAGATAGCGCCGTGGGTAAAACCGGGACTGGTGACAAATGGTAATGTGACCATCATTCGAGTACGTAGAAAGACATTAATAATAAAAAATAATATCACGCCTTTTATCCCAGATGGGGGGGGGGGAAATATTCGACCCCTAAACGTGATAGGTGGTGAGCCCATCGCCGGACCGGGTCTGTGACACATGCCTCAGAATAAATTCTGAGACCTGCGGGTTTCCTCTCGATGTTTTCCTTCACCGTCAAGCTAATTATGAATATGTACGTAAGTTTTGAAAAACTCATTGGTATATGCCAGGATTTGAGCCTCACTGATTATCATCATGAGAAGCGGGCTCTTTAACCGTAAGGCCATCACTGCTCTAAGGACATTACTTTTATCAAAATTATTCAATAATATAAGCAAAGATAAATGCTAACACCCTATCCCCGATAGGGTAGGTTGCAGGTATTCCTTTTCTGAAACAACCCGTTTTTCACTTGTGTATTTTTGGAAATACCCGGGTTGCTGTTACACAAGCCTCGGGGTTAGTTCTGGGGCCTACTAGTTTTCTCACGATGTTTTCTTTTACCGTGAAACTAATAGTAGATATGGGACAATTGGGGTTTTTAAAACATATTAAACGTAAGTATACTGTTCGATTGAATGTCACAATTTTATTTTAACGCGGCAAAATGTTGTACAAAATAAATACTATTAAAATCTGTATTCATAATCACCCTACTAAGGTCTCCTTGCGCCTTTCACCCCTCTCGCCGCCGCTCGGCGCATGCGCACCCTTTGTTCTTGTCGACTGACGATTAATCTTTATGTAGAGCAATTTTTTATCTCCTTATTTGATAAGATCTAAAGCAATTTGTTAGGATTGACGATTATTGCATTTTTTATAGAATCTGTTTTCACTTGAAACTGTTTGGATGTTTCTTATTTCATTTCCAGCTTTTGCCTACCTACATTAGCACTTTTAAATTATATGTAACTTAAAGTAGGTACATTTGCGTATAATGGCATATACCTATGTGGTTTTAAAACTATGCGCAGTGTTATGCCACTCACAATATAATATTCATCATGACGTAACGAGTGATGTACCGTTATGATTTTGATGTTATAATATCAAAATAAGCGACAATATGAATTCTAAACATTGAGTTTTGTTGCACTTGTTATTCGTATTCATTTTTATGAAGTTAGTAGGTACATATAACACATTATGCAAAATGATTGATTATTCAAATATTTGGAATATAGTGCCGCGAAAGAAACGCATGGCATTCAGTCATTATCATCAAGCTTAGAACGTATAGACGGATATATAGACGGATATGTATATCTAAAATAAATGATTTCATAATATAGTGTTTTAATAAAAATATATGCATTCGACTATTTAAATATTTAAACAAGAATCCCTTTCTCCTCCAATTTGGGAATGAAAAGACATACCTGTGGTGCAAGTAACCAGTTTAAGAAAACTCATTCTTAAATACAGATTTTAAAAACTTGAGTCCATTTTATAGTGGACATGCCAAAAACCGAGGCTGAAAGTGCAAGCTGTTACGTTCAGATACCGGCCGATAACCGCTACGAGGTCAAGGTGCGCATGCGCAAACCAAAATTTGCAGGGGGAGAAGGGGAAAGGAGGCAATTGGTAAAGTTACTCAATTGGATCAGGTTCCGGTTTTAGTTATGTGATAATAATTGGATAATTGGGACAATTATTCTTTTGGCCGTGCAGGGTCCGTCTCCTCCCCACTGCTCCAACAGATTGCTCAACTAGTTGAGCAGCAGGACATAGTTTGTATTTTCGAACATTTTATGCTCTATATTTCAACAATTTTTTGCTCCACTTAGTTGATCAGTAGGTAATTTTTAGGTTTCCGCGTAAATTTTCAAAATTGATTCAGTAATTCCAGAGATAACCCTCCACCTAGAGAAAAACAAATACCCAATTTTTATAATCTATACATATAATAAAGCTCTCACGGGACCGTGTCTGTACATTTGTATATTTTAAAAATTTGTTGAAAACGCAATAACTACTAAACGGATTTTGATGAAATTTGGAATGAAGATAACTGATTACCTGTCTCAATCTAGGCTAGAGTATTTTTTATTCCAGGACAATACCTGATTCCCACAGGAAAATTAAAAAACTAGGTAAAAAGCTAAATACGTACTACTCCGAAAGTGCGAAAAGATAACACCTAGAAACTTGAAATATGGTTTAAAGGTGTCTTATATGTCATCAGCAACCGCTATGAAGGGTTTCTCGGAAATTCCCATGGGAATGGGAATAATAAACCGCGCTGGCAACGCTACTGGGCACCCGCTATTTGAAATATGGTAGGTAGGTGTCTTATATGTCATAGGCAACAGCTATGAAGGGATTTATGGAAAGTCCCACGGGAACGGGAATAAACTTAATCCGCGCGGCAATGCCGCTGAGCACCCGCTAGTATTAAATTAAAGATAGATTGTAATTCCCTAAAAGAGATGGATTTTCAGTCAGCATACTTAGAAAATGAATTGTCAATCTCTACAGATACGTTTTAGTAACTAATCAAAAGTAACTTTATGGAACAGTGACTTAAAGTGACTCCATAGTCACTTTAACATTTACATTCGCTCCACTTTCTGATCCAGTGTTAGCAGATCACGCCTCAAACATCCGTCCTAACTGTCACTGCGCTTATCATTGCTTTCCATTCGTTTTCCCATATTTTCCCGACAAACAACTGTTCGCGGCCTATGTTTTAAGGGCGGATGTACGTAGTTTATAGACATATTTTAATTACAACCGATTTTAATATCTTGTTGAGTATGTTAGTAAAAGCATAGCTTTCACACTTGACGATAAAATTAATGAAACAAACGCGGTTCTACTTACACGAACATTTCTTTTGTGATAATTATGTCAATGTAGAGGAGATAAAATAAGGAATTTAGTGAAATTATTTTTGTTATTTTATATCATATGGATAAGAAAGATGCATGTTAGGTAAGGTATAATTTTATAATATGAAAATGGTTGATCTTGTAAATGGTTGCGTGTCTTTCTGTCATTAATTCAGACAAAGTTACATGCTGTAATGCGAAAGAATTACAAACCTGACATAGTTTGATTTTTGATTTGACACCAATTTTGCAAAAAATAATGTCACTATATTTTATCTAGTCTCAAACTTCATTTTCCTCATTCATCTTCAGATGCAATCTGGTAATAATATAGCCTATAACACTCCGGAAATGAAGACAAATCTAACGATACTACAGTACTGTTTAGGCTACAGCAAAGCCAGCGAAATAAGCTCAATAATAATAATTAAGGAAACATAATTTTTTAAGGTGCAATTTATGATTCATTTCGGATAAGCCATTACGCTAATCACGATATTCAATGTCGTATCGATTTATCGTTGCATTACTGTTCGACTTCGTGACTAAATTCGACCATTTCTGACACACGCCACATTACGTCCATTGAGAAATCTATAAGGACATATTATAACGGTTATTATATCAATATTAGATCGATTGGTGTCCGTCTGTCACACCGTTGCGTAACATTATAAGATCAAACGTCCGTGTAATGACATGAACATTACTCTATTTCGCGTCATCCATCAATCGTGAGCAATCGTGATTCATTTAAAAATAAATGCATAAATCACGAGTTAGCAAAATAAGTATAAAAAGATTATTTTATTTTTATTACTAATTAATTAATTATTTTTACTGTGCGAGGAAAGACCAGCTCAGCAGTTGTTACGGGTTGATGATGAATGAGTACATTTGTTCATTTTGTTCAATCTTACTCTGTCTATTGTAGTAGATAAACTTTCCGTCAGCGATACCTATTATGTAAAATGTCGTATATAAAATCTAAGTTTTATTTGTATGTGGTTTATTTTAACAACAAAACAATATATTTTTATTTTACTACGATGATGAATAAAATAGTATACCGTATTATTATGTAACTAAATTACTATTAAACGCTCCGAAAGTGTAAACCGAGACAAACTTGTGTTAAACTTTTAACAATGGACGGAAAGGTACAGCTGCGCAAGCGCACGGTGAAAACTGGTCCGAGTTCGGTGAGTTTTGAAGTCGCGAACTGTAACTAAATGGGTAAAATGTTCTTTTGCGCAATGTGTGTCTTCTTGTTCAACTTTTTGCCGCAAATTCGAATGCCGGTCTGTAAGTGACTCGTTTTGTTTTTATTGTGCTTCCATTGTTTTCTATTTGCTGCGGTTGGAGGTTACAGAATTTGAATATTGTGTTACATCAATGGTGTCACACGATACTTAGAGCAAGAACTCTTGAATTCTTAGGAAATTACTGAAGACTGTCCTAGTGATTTTAGGGGTCTGTACCCAAAAGGTGTTAACCGGACTCTATAACTAAACCGCCGCTGTCCATCTGTCTGTCAGTGCTGGGTGCTATCCATGTTGTATCCCTTGAAGCGTAATAGGTAAATAGTTGAAATTTTCAGATAATTCGTATTTCTATTGACTCTATAACGACAAAAAATATACCGAAATATATAATATACTTACCATAAAAGAAGTGTTTTTTATTGAACCAAGAACAGATTTGATTTTTTTAAATACAAGGCTGCAAAAGATAGATAAAGGTATATTTAAGCTTAATGAGGAAATCGAAGCCTCGCAAAAACATTTCCGATGCATTTTTGGCATGCGCAAGAGCATTGAAGCGAAAGTCAACCGGAGATCACTTTCGTTGAAAACCAGTTATTGGCTTTCTTACTGTAAACTTATAACATGGCAAATGTAGGGCTGTGGTGCAAGCGATAAGAAAATGGGCAAAACTTTTAAAAACATTTGCCTAGCCGTTAGTCAAAATAATGTTTCACTTAAAAAAAATATTTATCTTGTTTTATCACATACCTACAGGCTACATTATCGACAGTTTGTGACGACAAGGGCTTGTTGTATCCATTTCAAACACGCTATTAAAGTGTATGGTCTTTTACACGTTTCACGCTTAGAGGTCCAAAAATGCTGTATATAAGACACTCTAGGGAATAAAAGGATTTTTTTTTATTTGCACAATTGCACATGTAACCAATCTGGATATTTTTCAACTTGTTCTTGATGCGTAGAGAACTAGCCCATAGCAACAGCAATATTTCTTGTCGCTATCGCTTATACCTTGTTTGGGGTCACAATAATCGGTAGGTACATAAAGCGTTCAAGGTTGCTGCGAGCGCCGAAAGTGTTAATGTTAAGCCTTGCCAGTGTCAACATTACCGGCCGGACGTTCCGGACCAGGCTGCCACGTACTTCCACGCTGTGGGTATTGTAATATCAAAGTTTGACACGCGGACAATAGGCAAAGGGTACACGGAGTAGACATAATAATAATAATAATAGGTAATATAAAGAGAAAAAAACGATAGTTTTTTTTGTTCTTTTCTAACAAAAAAATAATAATTTTGTGAACATGGTTTGCATAAACCTTCACTACCATACTAAAACCCCACTTTTGTCGGCTTTTTGTTTATTTTTTTTATTTAAACGCAGTTTTTTTTTAATAATCGTGGTCATCTAGTAAAGTAGCCTATGAAAAATAAAAATCAATGGCGAAAATAGTTTCTTGTAAATTTTTGATGTACCCTTTAAATGTTTGAATCATCAATGTTATGAAAATACAGAAGTTTACTAAATGGGAGGTATTTTCAATCTTGACGTTGTCTTAGAAAGCCCTTACGATTCCTTCTGTATTGTGGTTACAATTCGTACAATAATTTTGGATGCAATGCTAATAGGTACAAAAACCTTCCTCTTGAATCACTCTATCTATTAAAAAAACCGGCCAAGTGCGAGTCGGACTCGCGCACCGAGGGTTCCGTACAACCTTGCAAATTTATGGTTTTCGTAATTTTTCCTTTATCTATGCTATAAGACGTTGCTTCGTACCAAATTTCAAGATTCTGAGTTCACGGGAAGCACCCTGTAGGTTTTGATTCCCTTGCAAGTGTCGAAAATTTGCGGCATAAACGGCTGTATCTTTTGATTGCGTTGGCTTAGAAGTTTGATTTTTTCACAGCTTCAAGGGACAGTAGACCTGAGTAATTGATATAAATTTCAGCTTCATACCTCCACGCGTTCCTGAGAAAAAGGGTCTTGACAGACGGACGGACGGACGGACAGACGGACAACAAAGTGATCCTATAAGGGTTCCGTTTTTTCCTTTTGAGGTACGGAACCCTAAAAACAGCATCAAAATCCGTTGCGTAGTTTTAAAGATTTAAGCATACATAGGGACAGACAGACAGCAGGAAGCGACTTTGTTTTAGAATTATAATTTAAACACTCTTATCTTACTTATCTCATCAGAGCTCATTGGTACAGTCAACAAAGTTGTTAGGGTTACATAGTCAGTAACTAATAGTCATAAATAAATCTTATTGATTTATGTTTATTTCAAAAGGTATTTTCGAGGCCTATAATTTCCCAAAAAAAAATCTATAAATAAGGTTATTAAGGCTTAAAGAGAAAACTGAATTTTTGTTTCTGGCCATGTAACCCTAACAATTTTGTTGACTGTACAAGTCCTTATCAGGATTCGAACCAGAGCCTCACTCATGATAGGAGTCCTTCCAAATAGGGAACTGCTCTTAGTACTCAGTCTCTATTCGTTAAGATTGACATCCGCAATCATGAAACGTTTAACAGGTATCATTAACCAATCATTAGTTCGTTATCTGTATCAATGCGGCGCAAGACTATGCCCAAGGTTGTGCAGCACGCGAATTAAAGGACCTTGTACACTGACAATACCTCCCCTACTTTTAATAAGATTGTCGCAGTTAATGCAGCTAAGACACTTGAACCGTATGGCATTATATGAAAGCATACATTTTTAAATATTTATAAATAGCTGTTCTCTTGCAATTTCATTAATGCATTAAATACTTTGATAACCAAAATAAGTAGACTATTGCATTACATTATATTATACCATTACATATCACGTTACTAGTGGTCTTTTTATGAAATTGTAACGGGCCGATTTCTGTACATGAGAGATATTTAAGAAAACTTAATATGAAGGGTCTTTATAACATCAGTAGAAGCCCAAACAATGATAAAGAATTTGCGTCTGTCTGTGCGTATGTTTCCTACGCACGCAAAAACTACTACATAAAATTGGAAGCAGTTTTCACAGTTGTATTGTTGCTGGTCTAACTAAAAATTTGGTACATAGAAATCGAGTTATCTAAATATACCTAAGAATACCTAAGAGTTTTAGATGTACTTACTTGACCCCAATCCGCGGTGGGCCCGCGTGGGAGATTAAAGACCATACTTCCTCATGTGTGAGGAAAGACCCTTAGCTCAGCAGTGGGCTGTTACGGGTTGATGATGATGATGACTTGGGTATAGAGCGGCCATTCTAAATATTTTCATACAAAATATTTGATCTCAAGCGTCAGTTCGCAAGATACAAACACCAGCTGTCATGCGGCTCTAGT
The DNA here is from genome assembly GCA_963855545.1 of Ethmia dodecea. Classification (NCBI taxonomy): domain Eukaryota; kingdom Metazoa; phylum Arthropoda; class Insecta; order Lepidoptera; family Depressariidae; genus Ethmia; species Ethmia dodecea. The sequence continues at coordinate 13,205,311 of OY979442.1, forward strand.
TTTATGACCACTAGGTAATAAGTTTTGGATTACAATTTCGTTCGCTTTGGTTGCTCTATGACTTATATTAATATCAAAATCACTTTGATATAAACATACCACTAGTATTTTTAAGTGGGTCAGTACGGGGACAAAGTTAGTAAATAATAAAACCACACTTCAATGTTGCCTGTGACTTTAACGAGGTATCTTTACTAACAGTTTACAAAGTATAGTCATAATGTGACAAATTATTTTTGCTCATCCTTATAGTTCAAGACAAAAAAAGTTGACGAAACATTCTCTTTGTTTACTAAAAACATTGACAAAACTTGCTGAAACAATTAAATTAAATGTTCTTGTTTGCGGTATGTATTACTTTTTAAATATTCTTTTGGAAATATTTAGTACTAGCGGATGCCCAGCGGCGTTGCCCGCGCGGATTCCGTTTATTCCCGTTCCCCTGGGAAATTCCGAAAATCCCTTCATAGTGGTTGCCTACGACATATTTAAGACACCTACATACCATATTTCAAATAGCGGGTGCCCAGCGGCGTTTCCCCGCTTGGATTTAGTTTATTCCCGTTCCCGTGGGAATTTCCAAAAATCCCTTCATACCAATTTCCTATTAGGTACATATCAGACACCTTCATACCATTTTTCAACTTTCTAGGTGTTATCGTTTCGGAGTAGTACGTATTTCTCTTTTTAACCAGTTTTTTTTATTTTCCCGTGGGAATGAGATATTTTCCTGGAATAAAAAGTACCCTAGATGTTGACCCAGGTACTCAGTTATCTCCATACCAAATGTCATCAAAATCCGTCTAGTAGTTTTTGAGTGATGCGTGCACAACCAGACAGACAGACAGACAAAAATTCCAAAAATTGGTGTTTCGGTATCTATATCGATAACTATATACACTACCGTTAAAATTTTCAAAAAAAAAATTAATGTACAGACACGACCCCGTTAGAGTTTTATTATATGTATAGATAGGTAATTGATTGCATATTCAATAATGTAATTTATTAGGCATAGCGGATGCCCAGCGGCGTTGCCCGCGCGGATTCCGTTTATTCCCGTTCCCATGGGAATTTCCGAAAATCCCTTCATAGTGGTTGCCTACGACATATTTAAGACACCTACATACCATATTTCAAATAGCGGGTGCCCAGCGGTGTTTTCCCGCTTGGATTTAGTTTATTCCCGTTCCCGTGGGAAAGTCCGAAAATCCCTTCATAGTGGTTGCCTACGACATACTTAAGACACCTACATACCATATTTCAAATAGCGGGTGCCCAGCGGCGTTTTCCCGCTTGAATTTAGTTTTTGAAATTTTCAAAAAATATTTAATGTACAGACACGGCCCCGTTAGAGTTTTATTATATGTATAGATATAGATATAGATTTTAAGCAAGGTACTGTTGACGATTCATTGTGAAAATATTAATAGGAATAATAAATTGATAACTATATACCATCGACTCAAATATAGTGCAAGGTCAGGGTACAGGATTTCCTTGAAATCGAATAGTTACTCAATTATACAGTCTAGCTTTACTTAGCATAATCAACATTATTCATACAAAAAAAGATGAAAAAAATATTAGGTATGGTTACTTTATTATTTTTTGTATCATGTACTTTATTTTAGAAAATCTTAACACATGGTACTTGGAGTAGGTACCTACTCCTGTGATGTGTAAGCGGAGAAAACAATAATCAAAATGTATCTTTGGGAATCACAGAACCCAATCGTAAATATTTTCCCCTTGACGTAGTAAAGGCACTCAATAAACCTGTCTTAAAAAAATGCAGTAAAAAAGGTTTGGAGTATCATTTCAGACAATCTGCTAGAGACAAGATTGTCTGAAAGCATGTTTCAAAAATTATTTACTAAGATTTTTTTCGCATATCGCCTGAATTGCCTATTCGGACAACTACTTGAGACGGTTGTCAGTTTGTTTATAATACACGAACGAGGTCGCGGATATCACTAGTCTACCTAGATGCTATCGGTATCTTTCTAGCAAACTTCACGGCGTGCTGTGATAGTAATCTCGTGTAAACGGTTGTCACGGTTTATACCATCGTTAGATTACATGTCAAGCTCCCGTTCTCATGTAGAATGGAGATGTGGATCTTTCGTTTAGCTTATTCTTTTTATCCGACTGCAACAGAGGGAAGGTAGGAGTCTTGGTGATGTTAATAAAAGTTGATGAATTTAATAAATGATAATATGTAGCTGGTCTTATCTGTTAGTGTTTTTGTGACGTCAGCAACTCAGTATGACAAAGAAACCAATATGGCGGATGTATCCATTTGTGACCTTAGGCGCTTTCACTGATTTTGAAATTCGAGATGATTGCTTGATTCGTCCTAACATCCTGAGTGCTTCAAAATCTAAATTTTTGATTAAGTGACCCGTAGGAGGGTAATATTTTCAATCTTTTGAAGTGCCTTTTAGATGTTCATATGAATTTGCTAGCTTTCCTGAAATATTTTATTTTTGAAAATATAAGGAAGCATGAGCTATTTACTATGTATGTACAGTTATATCTACTATATTAAATTAAGTCGGGTTTTCCTTCCTGACGATTTAACTCCAGAACTGACGAACCGATTTCCATGGTTTTGCATTCGTTGGAAAGGTCTAGGGCTCCGCAAGGTTTATAGCAAAGAAATTCAGCATTGCACTCGTGCGAAGCCGGGGCGGGTCGCTAGTGCATTATACATTTTTTTAAAACACTAGCAGCGCCCAGCGGTTTCACCCGCGTAGTTCCCGTAGGTATACGGGGATAAAATATAACCTATCTGTTATTCTGATGTACATAATTATAAGCTATAATATAACTGAAATGTTTCATAAAAATCCGTTTAGTAGTTTTTGCGTGAAAGAGGAACAAGCATCCAGCATCATGCAAACTTTCGCGTTTATAAAATAGTATGATAATAGGATTTTAAAATGAAGTTGAAACGTCCACTGAGGATTGGATTAGTTATTGGTCATATTGTTTTAGATTTGTCTCGATGGTATAAAACATCTCACCAAAATATGCGCAAGAGTTCACAGTAACGTCATAATTGAAAGATCTTTAATCGCAGACGGTGCAAATGGTGTTAGGTTCTCATTATTATCTAGGTGATCATAATTAGTAGTAGTAATTTAATGATTAAATCTGGAATGTACCATGCGCGTTAGTATCTAAATCTTAATCATTCTTACATTATTACATTAAAGACACGGTTAAACTGGAAAATGCTGTTAATTTTCTATATGGCTAGTTTTAGTAATAAAAAGCCTTTATACAGGAGGCTGAAACAAAAAATTGTGGCGAAACTTGGGAGGGGCGTTTTTCCATAATTATATGTTGACGAAGTATTTTGCTTATGCAAAGCGAAGACTTTGTATTACACAATCATATTGCACCATTTTGTACAGAAAAGCCTAAAATGGACTACACTTTATGAATAAACAAGGAATTTGACCCGCCCCAAATCAGTGCTATTGACGTAAGCTTCGCATGTGCTATTTTTTTTTAAACACACTTCCAGTCTGTCAGTTGACAATGCAAATAATTTATGTTACCATAGCAACAGTTCTTTTTCAAAAAGTGTAACATTTTGGTCTAGAATCCTGTATTGATAACTTTAAGAATCGGAACGTTATTTTAAAAGCAATTTGGGTCAAAGTAAGTTCTTTTGTTCAGTTGGAGCAACGCATGAGTCGTTCATTTGTTTTGTATGCTGGTATCATCGATATGTAATTTATCCAGCTTATTGTTCCTCAATTGAATGGATAAGACGACCTTACATTCGTTATTAGGAAATATTGCTAGGATTTTAGTGAACAATAGCTCTTCATTTAGGCAGGTTTTGAAATGGTAGTTAGTGCAAAACTCTATGTTCTTTTCGTCACTGGACAAATTACTTTTATACTTATAATTAGGTAATGGTTTATGTTTGTCTTACTGTAAAATTTTTGACAACATTCTAAATATTGATTCTAAAGTTTGCTATACCTCGCTACACTAAGAACTTTTAGATCAAGAAATAAAACGCTACAAAAGAAACGATAAATAGTTTTGTTTTTTGTATTTACACGTAGGTAGGTAAGCTTTTACTATTACTGAATTATAACCTGTGACAAATATTTTATTAATATGGATTAACAATATTCTGTTGTGTATTTCCAGATGTGGAATACCTATGCTTACCCCCTCGGGAATAAGAGGCGCGAGAATGCTTATTTATTTAAAAAATATATTAGAATTATTATAAAGAATATACTAATACAAAATCGAATTTTAAGTCTACCAAAAAAAAACATCTACAAAAATAGCTTACCGCTTTTATTAAATTTTAATTAAACCTTTTTATGGGAAACAGCTCAATAATTTACGTATTCACAACTTGCGCTTCCATTGCAATTGTATACAGTGCCAACTTTTGCATCACGGTATCGTATTAAAGTCATTTTGTCCCGTAGTGTGTTAACAGTGCGTAGGTGACCAGGCTCTATGAATGTAATGTAAGTCACACCCATATAATGTCACACCTATTAAAAGAATCACATTTCTTGTCACTAACATATTTATACGCCTACCTTTGTCTATTAATTTAATTTATAATGTTTTTGCTAACCTAAATGTTTTCATTAGATTCTATTTGGTTTGACTAGACTATTGAGTAATTAATTCAATATCAAATAAGGTAACTCCTTGACATTTTCAAGTTTGGATTTATCAAGTAATAAATTTTACGTGTTTGATATAGCATATTGGTATTAAATTTAATCCATAATTTAATATTATCTACCTATTATTATAGCATACTCGTACCTACTTTAATTTTTAGATATTTATATGTGGTTATTAAGATTGGTTATACAATTGCCTATCCATGTTATTACCCCTTGTATAATAATGTATTGTGTAACTGTTTTTTAACCCAAATAAAAGAAAATTCATAGTAGAGTACCTATATTTAAACAAGATTAAAATTTCAAATAGAATCGGAATCTTTAAAAAAACTATATTTGGAAAAAGGATGTGTGTAAAAGCCACAATATAATTAATTCAACACCTGAAGCCTCGAACAAACGCGAAGATAGCTCTTTGATAGGCTTCCTTGCCCCTACCGACCTCAAACAATACAAACATGTAGCGGTAAATTCACGTCGCTTGAGGCAGATAACAAATTTCTAGTATCCTAAAATTTAGGAATAATAAGTGATATTGTACTAGGAAGCTGTGACACGATAGTGCAAATGTTTCTAAGATTACATCGTCGTGACGAACGTCTCGCACTTACAGGGGAATGGGAGTCACGTAGTCTCTCAGCTCGTCTATAAATATACTAACAAAGTCAAATAGTCAAGTTGTATGTACTTTTTACGGGATTGAATTTCTTTACTAGGTTAAGAAGTAGTATTTATCAATCATTACCTTTATTTTGGCCCATTTTATACTCTTCATATTAGCTTTACTTGTAACTAACAAACACGTAAAGAGCAGCGATAGCCCGGACGGTTAAAGAGCCGGCCGAAAATCAGTGAGGCTCGGGTTCGAATCCTGGCATGTAACAATGAGTTTTTCAAAACTTACGTACATATTTATCACTAGCTCGACGGTGAAGGAAAACATCGTGAGGGAACCCGCAGGTCTCAGAATTAATTCTGAGACATGTGTAAACAGACCCGATGGCCTCACCACCTATCACGTTTAGGGGTCCAATATATCTCGTGAAATGTGGGTATATCCAGTAATGGAATACCTCTGCCTACCCCTTCGGGGATAAAAAAGGCGTGAGATGATATATATAACAAACTACGTTATGTAACCAAATCTTAGTAGTCGAATCTAAACTACCTACTTGTAATTGTCGTATAGACTTGAAACATTGCAAGTGATGTCGGATGTAGTTTGGATGACAATACAATAATTTGATATCATCGAGCTGACCTGATGACGGACCCAGGAGATGGTAAATGGAACTTATTACTGTCTACTAGTAAACCTGAGTTTAGGATTATTTGTTCTCGACGCAAAATGTGCATTTCGCAGAGGGCGCACTTCTCACAAGGGGCACTTCTCATAATGTTAACTTCGCAAAATGTGTACTTTATTTATTTCTTTTTTTCTTTCTTTACTTCGCAAACACATTTTGATGACGTGTTTATTTTATTTTAAATACAAATCATATCGTTTTCATTTTGTTACTAACCATTGGCTCATACCCTAGAAAAGTGCGCATTTTGCGAAGTGCACATTCTGCGTCAGATCCGTTTCATACATACAGAAGCGTGTTGTTGAATCCGTACCCAAACGAAGTCATACCATACCATAGAAATAGCTAAAAGATGCACCTACATACCTACCTAAATCTATGGGCATGTTATTGTTACAAACCGCTGACTGTCAAAACATAATAATTATATTTAATGAGTATCTCAAGTCACCCGAGGGCATCAAAGATGTTTCAACTTTCATTGGTCTTTACAAACTTTCGTCGTACACACTACGAAATCTCGAATTTTGTAATGACCCATGATATGCAAGTAATATCGACAATAAAACAAAACTTCTTTTACTAAATCTTTCTTCCCTATTAGGTACTAGAAATACGATAAGTTGTTATTGTAGATTTTATTATAATTTCAAAATTTCGGAAATTGGCAGGAAGTTTTTCACCTTCAGGAAAAGTTTTACTTTTTATCTCGGACCGGTTTTTATTACTCTTTCATGGCTAAACCATCACAATTTACTATATAATTGTTTGGCACCGAAAACCTTCATAGGCTAGACACCTACTAAAATTATTTCGATTGAAATATGGCTATTCGATAAGTAACATTTCAAAATATTAAAATAACAACATACGTCTTTTTTAAATAGTATTTTGTTGGTTAGACGTTATGTATTATTTACCGTCGATATAGCTATATTACTATTAAGATTAGGTCACCTTCACTCTATGACATTTTCAACACGTTCTCCCACAAGCCTCCATATTTGCTACTACTTGAAGAGTTTTGAAGCACAACATTCATAAATTAAGTTTTGTTTTGGGCATACTAACAATATGTATATTCCCACAATGTGTCGCGTGTCGGAGCGCTACGCGTCACAAAAATACCTTATTATCTAAATGTTTGAAATCGTGAAACGATGTTAAACGGATTGTGCATTGCGCCTTCAAAAATCACTGCTACATACGACACAGTCTTTGGATCGCCTTAAGACCTGACTCAGAGTTCTAAAGATACTAATGTTGACTGACATTTTAGCTTTGGAGTGATGACGTGCAAACTCCAAATTTAGGGACTAATGATATGTAAATTAAAAGAATCTTCGAAATAAGTTTGTCGCATCTCGACACCCACAACAACAGCCATCGTATTTTGATTTATATATATTTTTGTTTCCTGGAAGACTCATTTCGATGCTTAATCCTAATAGGTTAAGTGAGTTGACAGCTTTTTTATACACGTTAGATACTTGAAAAATATACTTCTTTGACATCTCTACTTAATCATGTTTGTACTTTTCCTTTTATACTTACTTAATAAAATCCTGACCGAAGTATACATGAAATACATTCTTTTATTTTAAGTCATAACACAGACAATTTTCACTGTGTGTTAGCAACACAGAAATCTCGAGAAAAAATCTTCTAAATTTGTTTTTTTACCTTTGCAATGGATCCGACTTCACTACATAGTATAAAACAAAGTCGCTTTCTCTGTCCCTATGTCACTATATCCCTATGTCCCTTTGTATGCTTAAATCTTTAAAACTACGCAACGGATTTTAATGCGGTTTTTCTTAACGGATAGAGTGATTCAAGAGGAAGGTTTTAGTGTTAGCATTGCACCCGTGCGAAGCCGGAGCGGGTCGCTAGTTTTTTATAAAAAGAATGGTAGTTGCTCGCATTATGAAACTTGATCGGTTTTTCATAAGAAAACTGTAAAGGGAACTTTTTCGAAGCACTCATACACTTGATGATGAAGTAGATTAATTACTTCAATTGGTGATATGGCGAATACTTGTTTCGGAGACATGACTTACGTAACTAAATGAACTGGTTCAACCTGCAGTACGGGAAAGCTATGATTACATATTTTCATTCCTGGTTTACTTGCACTTAAGTTTTAGTTTCGAAGTTTTTCATTGTTTTTGAATCTTAATTCAATTACATGGAGTTCAGGGCATTACCCCAATTTATGGTGGGAACTATAGTACCATAGTTATGTACCCGAAAACATTAGGTACCCTCTTTCCGGTGTAGTCAGACGAGAAATCGGTCAATTGCAAACAGGATTGCCGTTTCTGAGAAAAACCTTGACACAACATACAGACGGAAAACAAAGTAATACATTAGACGATGTTGTTTATTTACTAAATAAGAGCATTTTTAACAAAGTCAATTTCGTAAACTACTATTTTCAATAATGATTTCTCATAAAGAAGTTGCACCTATTAGAAGTAGAGCAATCGTTGAGTGCTGCAATAATAGGTTTAACTCAGAATTAACAAAACAAGTATAAATAAAGTATAAAAGAGTCATCGACCACATTTTCAACCTTTCACATCTCGTAATGTGAGTTAAGTAATCGGGGCTAAGTAGTAGAAGCGTATCTTGCAAAGTAAAGGTGCATGTCAAAATACATGTCGATTTCCTTATTAATAACTAGTGGTTCTGCGCGGTTTCACCCACATAGTTCCCGTTCCCGTGGTAAAACGAAGATAAAATATAGCCTATGTTACTCAGGGATATTGTAACTTTCCATACGTGTAAGAATTTTTTAAATCGGTCTAGTAGTTTTTGAGTATATTCGTAACAAGAATACAAATCTTTCCTCTTTAAAATATTAGTGTAGAAGTGTATATGTAGGCCAGCAATGTTTACATGTACATTAAACGAGTTGCACACAACGACAAATCAGCAAAGTGGCGTTTTCATTGAGGTGCTAGCTACCAAGAATAAAAAGGCAAATTCATGCATCTAAAATTATAATATTCACAACTAAAATAATAGAAATCAATTTTTATTCTGATGTGCCATGCGCACACATAAAATTAGCGACCCTGACAGGACGGAATATTTTGCATGATTATAGCTCTACGGAACCTTATACCCAAAAAGTTTTAACGGGACCCTATTACTAAGCCTCCGCTGTCCGTCCGTTTGTCTGTCTGTTAATAGGCTCCATCTTATGAATCGTAATAGGTGGGTTGAAATGTTCTATCGTCGCTCTAGCTACAAATAATAAAAATTAGAAAAGCAGTTAAAAGTTAAACAGGAGTCTACATACACACAAGAGAGGTGTTTTTTCACACTGGGCCGGTCTGTTAAATTATTTTTTTATGAAAAGTTTGCAAGCTTAGATTAGTGAACAATCAAATTCACCGAATCATCTTCAACTAATGATATAACAACATGACTAGGAATTTATTACTAAAATAAACTTTCATACATTTTATTTGTAACCGCAAAATGATTGCGTACATCGTGATATTGTAACTATTGGTGTCGTAACCTGCTCTTCAAGTGATAGTATCGTCTGGGACCTATTACGGAAGTAGGTGGGTACTAGGTGGTACTAGTTACAAAGTGACGCGGAAGTGTGATATAGCGCCACGTTTTTGATCATCAATAGTAAGAGACTTTTGAAAGTTAGTGGGACCCGAATTCATAATCGAATCGTCATCAAACTTACATAAATAAGCCCATCAATCATAAGTTGACATTAATCCTCAGCGGCTGAGACTGAGCGGTCAGGGATATTATGGCATATAGTGACCTGAATGAGGGCTTCATATTTGTGTCGTTTTTTATTATTATTTTTATGGTAGACCATGGGACCGGGAATTCCCGAGGCAGCCTTAGACCTGCGGCAGCTTATCAAAGAGCTGTCAGCACGATTGTTCTAGGCTTCAGGTGAACAGAGAGCAGACAGCTACTTCTGTCAAAGGATCTCCCTAGATATCCTGAGAGGGAATGCAACTGGTCTTCTAGATAGTCGGGTTTTGGTGTTTTATTAATTAATGTAACTTGTTAGGTAGACAGACAGTAGACAGCTATAAGGCAAGGGGATGAATAAAGTCATCTACAGAATAATTCCACACAAACCTGACCAGTCACTGTTAAGAAGACAAGCAAAATTAAAAGACAAAGAATCACTTTAGAATCAGATTAAGCGAAGCTGCGGTCAGTTACAAGAGGATGTAGTTATGCGCCGCTTACACTAACAAGTGACCGCGGGTCCGACCTCGCTAATAACTTAGAAAGGAGACGGTCATCTCGGAATTCCGCGCATCCAATCCAATTGGTCCAAGGCTCACCGTGATGTTCCCAAACATTCTCACTCGAAATTCAATGTAAACCACTAATTTGATAATGGTTGTAATCGATTTAGACGTCTGAATATGTTTTCAACCTTTTAGTTTCACTTGATCTTAATAAAGGTCCTTTACGTTCCTATATCTGTTTTACATAGTAACAAGTTTTGATAAAAATAATAATTAACACGCCTTACATTGACGGTTTATACCCAAAGGTTTTAGAAGAGGTATGTCATTGCTAGAAGTATCAAAGTAAAGTAGTTTTTACTCATTCCTGATATTGCTACTCATAAAATTCTGGAAAACCAAAGATAGAATACATACGCTTTTCAATTTTGTCATTTTTTCATTTATCCGAAGACATTGGATTCGTGTAAACACAGACACAGACAAGATGGATCATGGTGGCCTGGTGGAAAATTATGGATGCGGCGGTGCAGGACTAAAAATAAAAATCTCACGCCTTAAATCCCCGAGGGGGTAGGCAGAGGTATTCCATATCTGGATATACCCACTTTTCACGAGGTATTCCTTGTCTCCTAAACGTGATAGGTGGTGAGCCCATCGCCAGACCGGGTCTGTTACATATGCCTTAAAATTAATTCTGGGACCTGCGGGTTTCCTCTCGATGTTTTCCTTCACCGTCGAACTAGTGATAAATATATGTACGTAAGTTTTGAAATGCCAGGATTCGAACCCGAGCCTCACTGATTATCATCATGTGAAGCAGGCTCTTTAACCGTAAGGTTATCACTGGTCCAGGACTGTGATAACCTATAGGGGAAGCCTATAACCTACTGTGTCCGGTTGGCGTCTAGTGGCTGGCATGATTAAAGACAGAATTCGCTACTAGAAACCGCAAGACTTGGGGAAGTTCATCTCCACCAATGAACTACAATATGAGCTAATCTTATAAACATACGTAACATAATATAATATAATTAAATTAACATATAAAATATATTAGAATACTAAATGATTACAGCAATATGATTCCAGCTTGTAGGCAATTTTGAAATGATGCTTATTAAAATATGAATCGGTTAACCTTAAACACTAAATGGTGCTATCAAGTTCAAAAGTCAAGTGATGTATAGATTAACAACTTATATATAATGCCAAGCGAAGGCCATTGATGACCTAATATCACTTGTTTGATCAAGTCATGATACAGTTATCGGATAATCAGTACTTATACACCAAAAAAGTTTTTAATGTTACTCAATTTAAAGTACTCGATTTCACATCATTGCACGCCCTACGTATCATTGTTTGCCTGGGATGTGTAATTTAAGTAGCTCTGCCCTCTGACTTCATCCGGAATCCGGGATAAAAATGTGTCTATCCCTATACAAAAAGTCACGTCGATCTGTTGCTCCACTTTGTGATAGAAAGACAAACCAACAAACACACTTTAATTTTATTTTAATGTAAAAACTTTTTTACTTGGAACTACATTGTAAAAATTCGAATACGTGGCAGTTATTTTACTAACTACATATTTTAAACTGTGATTAGTTAGGTCGACTAGTGAGTCGACTTGACTATTTTTGTTTAAATAATTGTTAGCGCTAATATTTTTAAACTAAATAAATAATAAAATAATCTCAAGCCTTTTATCCCCGAGGCACAGTATTCCATTTTTGAAAATAGCCACTTTTCACAAATTAATTAATTTTAACGTTTTTAAACTACAATAATAAATGTAAAAGTGCTACAATTACATAGATAAACATCTTATGGTAATACCCATTATTTAGATTTATTTAAAGTTATTTAATCAGTTTCCAAACTCGTCGTTATCTAGCGCATATACCAATTTTCTATCAAGAACTAACTCTTTCTTCCTTTGGTTTGGCCTCGGCAACGCCCATCCTTCCTTACTTAAAAAAACAATCTAAGCAGCCCGTTTCTGGATTATAATTTTAGAAACATAGGTAATTTGCTGTAATCAGCCGCTATCAACCAACTTTCAGAACCCCAAGGCCGCTTGCGGTTTGGTTGAAGGAAGTGATTAATATTTTTTATTGCCGTTATCTAAGTACTTCTCCTGTTACAGAACAATAAGCTCACACCTAATCCCCTCCGGTTTCGACAGACGTATTCCACCCTTGGATAATTACCCACTTTTCACGAGTGATTGTTTTGGTGAGCTGATTTGCGGACTGGGGGTGTAGCTCTATTTGTCTCAGAAAAATATATGGAGCCTGCGATATCTTCCTTTATCTTTAAACTAGTGATAAATATGACCGTAAGTTTTTGTAAAATTCATTTCCCTTACCACAAATCGTAACTGGCCAATGTCTGTGACATAGAAGATATTTAAGAAAACTTAAAGTGTATCTACATCAATAGAAACTACAACAATTATTTTCATTTTTCTTTATCTGGTATATCCGTATTTGGTATGCAAACAACCAAATTGGATGTTGTTTTCAAAGTTATATTGTTGCCGGTCTAACTAAAAATCTGGTACATGTTTTATCTTGTTACGACTAAAATCAGAGTTATATACACATACAGAGAGTTGTTTAACTGGTTGAGTAGGTACAGGGACGACATCGCGGGCAAAACCTAGTAACATAAAAAAATATATCACATCTGTTGGGTCATCACCCCTCTTTCATGAAATGCATTGCAAACCTTTTATACTTCTTGAAATTCTATGTGAAATATGTTCCAGCCGTTTGGGTAAGAAATGAAACTAGACCCTCAACTCGCGACAGCTCTCTCGTCGAAGAATTTGGTGACATAACTGACAAGAGATTAGCCTATGCCATTTAGGTACGCGTGAATTGGCCGTCAAAGCGACACGCAACGGATAGAATGAGTTTCTATTACAACATTTTCGACGATCTGAGAGTTGACAGCAGAGTAAATATATAGTGACAGAACTAAAAAAAGTTAATAAAGGAAGAAAGACGATTTTGTTTTTCACGTCAGCAATAAATTGACAATAAATGGTATCGAAGAGTGTAGCAACATGAATATGTAGGTCTAAAAATAAGTAGAAAAGTGTAACTTAATTATAATCCAAAATATCGAATGCACCAGAGTGAAAAAAGCCGCAAAGAGAAACCAGCAGGTCGGTCCGATAGTAGGTACTGTATGGTGTAATAAAGTAGGTACTTTACATCTCAACCTAAATTCTTTTGGTCCATTGCGTACCGTACCATAATACATGACCTCAAGCGTATTCACGGAGCTTCGATATTCGATATTCGACTCGGAATCGGAAGATCTGTCGAAGATGGGCTATTCAGAGATGTCGGTATCGAAAGCGAATGTCATATTTGACATAAGAATTCGGAAAATTTTCCGTGGCTTCCTTCCGTGGAAACGCTTAAAATACAGTTTCACTCGTGTTTTTTCACTCGATCTGAATCGAACGGAAACGGTGTCGAGCCTCCGTGAATACGCCTGCTGTACCCTGTTTATAATTGATTAATTGCAATAGAATATTGTACAAATAATTTAATATATTTAAATGACCGCTGCATCAAATCTTTTTATCAGACATCTGGCATTACGTTACTCGGGACAGAATGACATTTGCGTCAATTGCTTTTATGGTTCGATTAATTACATGCGAGGAGATCATAGTTCCCTGACATTATGTTAAAAGTTGCGTGCCCTTTTATTTTATTAAAGGCCAATATTACTTATTTGAAACCCGTCTGTCATGTCAGCTATAGTAATAAATTGTATAAGTTATTATATGCATAGTCATTAGCATAAAAAATCGGTTATTTGTTTAGCATATAAATAGAAAAGAAATGTATTTCCTAGTAAGCCGGTAATTAGCAAAGAAAGCTGTAGAAAGAAATGTAGCTATGTTTTTAGGACACCAGATCATAAGGCAACTTCTCCATCACGGGTTTCTTTCAGGAAGTCTAAAAGTAGCACCCGTGATGGTGAAGTTGAGAGGTAATCGTCTGTCTTAGTATAGACATAATATAATGAGGAGGGATGAGAGTAACGTTATAAGACGAGTGCTTGATATGAATGTGGAAGGTTATAGAAAGAGGGGTAGACCAAAAAAGAGAAGGATGGATTGCGTGAAGGATGATATGTGCAAGATGGAAGTGCACATTCACATGGTGCGTGTCCATTTCGATAGATAGATCGAAATGGAAGGAAAAAACATACTGCGCCGACCCCAAATAATGGGAAAAGGGCAAGAAAATGATGATCATAAGGCAACGTGTACCAACAATCAACTTGCTTTGCTTCATACATGACTTGCTCAAGACGGTTCTGAAAACTTTTCCTCTTATCCGAAGGGTAACAAAAACTGCGGCCATAAAGACTATTTTATATACCAACGGACTGACGAACCAGATGACATTAAACAGGTTAACAATAATTACCGACTTTACAGAGATACAGAAACCGGTGATCTTTACAAAAGATGCCGAAGCGAGGTAAATAACGTAATTTCTTTAATTTTTCTCGTAAAAGGCAAGACTTCTGCTGTCCTCAATATGTTGAACATTATCTCATCCATTTTCACGTTACATTGAGACAAGTATGCACATAAATTTTTCTCTATAATCTGGTGTCGTATGCTCTTAATTATCTTGACCTGATATTAAGATTGGTTTTAAATTGGTTTAATGGTCATCACAAATATCTCATCTTATCTACATCTGTTTCCGATTATGTAAATTCTGCAAGTTTTTTAGCCTTGAAAATAGAAAGATATTTGGCCAAAGTTTACGAGATCATTACCATATTATAGAGAACCAGTAGTATAATCTGGAATAAATAACCCGTATTATGATGGTTGCATTTTGACATAAGTATATTAATCGTAATACGGAAGCTATTTGAATTATTACAACAACGCAACATAGTATTAACAAACATAGACAAATAAAGGATAGTTTTTGAATTACATATTTACAGTCGGTGTCAATTCCTACTGACTGGTGTTGGTTATAAGACATGTGTAACAGATGTCAATGACAGGCTCGTCACCGGTTACGTTCAGGGTCGGAAAATACACTGTTGCAACTGCACTGTTCTTGTGTAGAAATCTAAATCGGACCGATTTATAGAGCGATTGACAGCACTTTTTTGGACACTATTCACACACGTTATTTAGTCCCAAACTAGGCAGAGCCTGTACTATGGGTACTAAATAACTGATAGACATACTTAAATAAATATTAAACACCCAAACACAAAGCCAACAGACATGTTCATGCACATAACTGCTGGCCCCGAGCGGGAAACGAAACCACTACCTTCGGCTCAGAAGGCACAGTCACTACCAAGTACCAACTGAGCCAACGGGCTTAAGCTTTACAGTACATAAGTCTCGGTGGTATCATAAATCGTAGAATTGGAGCTTCCCAGAAGCACTAGGATGTTGGAAGATGGTCTTTGGCCGGTCTTAGAAGCTGTAAGCATCATGTCTACACTAATATTATAAAGAGAAAAGATTTGTATTTTTGTGTGTTTGTAACGAATAAACTCTAGTTTTTGAGTTTATTCGTTACAAACATACAAAAATGGACTGGACCGATTTTAATCATTCTTTTGCCAATGGAAAGCAACATTATCACTGAGTAACATATTCTATGTTTTATTCCACATTCAAACACATTTTATCAACGAATTGCACTAAAAACACTACATACAATAATTTATTTCATTAGTAGAGTAGGTGCCATATCGGTATTTGATACTCGATACGGCAATTCCTTTAATATGAAGGAAGATTTGTGAATTTTAAGTAAACTTTACTTTTCTTCATTATTATTTATGTGAATAGTTGTATAGGTAGGTAACCAAAGAGGTTGGAAGAAAATAATTCTCTTTCCTAGAGACAAACTTTTTCTTTAAACGTCTTTGTAGGTAACATTTGATTCTGTACAGGATGGTTCAATATTACGGGTAACTATATTAGTTCTTGCTTTAGTAATGTTGTGTTGCTAAGCTATTTAAGCTTGGTACCGACTCCAAAGAAATATTATATCATTACGTGCCCCGAAAAAAAAAACAGAAGTGACGAATTGAAAACTTTCTAAAAGACAGATCAAATGTTTACAGTACACTAAACCACTGTAGTTTATTATCTCAGTACACGTTATGCTCAATTTAAATTCAAATCGCTTAGATAAAATCTTAATAATATTAACATTTGTACTTCATTTCCTTATTGATGCAAGTAATTGCAGTGAACAGTCACTTTTTGGGCGAAGTTTTGAAGTGCTATGATTAATAGTCTATCTCTACACAACCTATATTTAGTACTAATTAAACAAAAATGTTGTTCCTACCGTATGTAATATACAGGCTGCCCTAAAAGATAGGGAGATAGCTTGTCTTTAGACTTACCAGATAAAATAAATAGGCCTTATTTTTTGTCAATCCTACCTTGTTTCGCTGCTGCAATTGCTAGGAATTACTTCAGATTAACGTTTTCTTTGCCTCAGCTAACTCTTATAGATGATGTAAAGTATTTAATTGTGTGCTATTTCAAAATGTATGTATGTTTTCTTTTTAAATAAATGAAAATTACTAGTAGGATAGATTTATCTATCTGATATGTCTAGCTAAAGCTATGTTACCGTACCTTCAGTTTCATATTACGCAACTTTTGGGACAGCCTGTATAGTTATCCTTGAGTACGTATGTAAATTATTTAAAGGTTAAATATCTGGTAGCTTTAATTGAATTTCAAAGAATTTTGTAACTGTTACAATTAGTCAAATATATTACGGTGATAGGTAACCATGTTTTTAATTCT
Organism: Ethmia dodecea; assembly: GCA_963855545.1. NCBI lineage: Eukaryota > Metazoa > Arthropoda > Insecta > Lepidoptera > Depressariidae > Ethmia > Ethmia dodecea. The sequence goes on from OY979442.1 coordinate 13,222,394, forward strand.
AACCATGACATTATTTTTAATTGAACGAGTGTAAACCTATAAAAAAATAATTAAAATGATGAAAAACTACTTCTATAAAGTTCAAGGACCTGATTATAACAGCCTTATAACATACTGATATACCTACTTAATTTTCATTGAGAAATTGGGATCAAAATCAATTGAAACATTTCTGTCGGTAAAAAATTAGGTACACTTAGAAACTTTAATCTATATCTAACTATCTATACATATAATAAAAATGTAACACGGCGGTGTCTGCACAAGATTTTATTTTTTAATTTTTTGCGGTAGGTACTGTAGATACTTATCGATGTAGATATCATAACACCAATTTTTGATTTTTTTGTGTACGCATCACGCGAAAACTACTGGACTTATATTGATGATTTTTTTTATAAAATTTGGGGTGGAGATAACTGAGTCAACATCTAGAGTACTTTTTAAAGCGAGAGAATGTCTCATACCCACGGAAAAACTGGGTAACAAGAGAAATACGCTCCGAAGTACTTGTAAGACTCTCCGAAGTAGTACAATCCGAAACGATAACACCTACAAACTTCAAATATGGTATGTAGGTGTCTTATATTATGTCGTAGGCAACCACTATGAAGGGATTTTCGGAAATTCCCTCGGGAACGGGAATAAACTGGATCACCAGCACCAGCTAGTAGTCTAATAAAAAGGGACTCACTCATCTGTGGAGGTTGTTGATCTGAAGTAATACCTAATAGTATCTCAGTTTCGAGATTTGGTAATATAAGGTACATAAGTGAAGTGTAAAAACTTAAAGTCAAAGGCAAAGTTAAACCTACCTATCACTATATTATCTATCTGTACCAGCATACCCGTATTGACCGTTGCTGAGCATATGATGGCACTATACAACGCGTAACAGAATGACAGCCAAAGCTATAATGCATCCCTCGTACGAATATTACTACAGTTACTAAGGACCTTGGAGTCTTAGATTCGTACGAGGTATGCATTATAGCTTTGGCTGTCATCTTTTAGATTTTCATTGGACGAAGTGTATGAGTGCACTTAGGAGATTTGAATTGCTCTGACACTTACATAAGATAAGACCATAAGACTCTAAGGCTTAGAGTATCGGAAACACAAACAAAGACACACTAAAATGCATTGTCAGTTAATAGAATCCATTGTCAACATTTTTAAATTAAATTAAATTAATTTGGGGGACACAATTCAAGCAAGGTTATTTAGAACCAAACCAGGCAAAATATCACACTTATAAAAGCTCCGAGTACAAACAATTGTGTCGAACTCTCGCACGAAGGGTTCCGTACCATCTATCTATATCTATACATATAATAAAACTCTAACGGGGCCGTGTCTGTACATTAAATATTTTTTGAAAATTTTAACGGTAGTGTATATAGTTATCGATATAGATACCGAAACACCAATTTTTGGAATTTTTGTCTGTCTGTCTGTCTGTCTGTCTGTCTGTCTGTCTGTCTGTCTGTCTGGTTGTGCACGCATCACTCAAAAACTACTGGACGGATTTTGATGAAATTTGGTATGGAGATAACTGAGTACCCGGGTCAACATCTAGGGTACTTTTTATTCCAGGAAAATATCTCATTCCCACGGGAAAATTTAAAAACTGGTTAAATAGAGAAATACGTACTACTCCGAAACGATAACACCTAGAAACTTAAAAAATGGTATGAAGGTGTGTTATACGTCTTAGGAAACCGGTATGAAGGGATTTTTGGAAAATCCCACGGGAACGGGAATAAACTGAATCCACGCGGGAAAACGCCGCTGGGCACCCGCTATTTGAAATATGGTATGTAGGTGTCTTATATATATCGTAGTCAATCGCTATGAAGGGATTTTTGGGAATTCCCACGGGAACGGGAATAATCTGGATGCGCGCGGGAAACGTCGCTATGGGCACCCGCTATTTGAAATATGGTATGTAGGTGTCTTATATGTCGTAGGCAATCGCTATAAAGGGATTTTTGGAAATTCCCACGGGAACGGGAATAAATTTGTATTGAAAAGGCTCCGATACTACCGGTTTTACCAATTTAAAAAATCTGTTGCCAGTGGAAAGCGTACTTTTCTGGGAGTAGCATGGGCTATAATTTTCCTACGGGAACAGGCCTAAACCACGAAAATGATTTAAAAAAGAGAGGCTTCCTTTTTATTCCCGTATTTCCACGGGAACGGGAACTACGCGGGTGAAACCGCGGGGCACTGCTAGTTATCTATAAAAACGGCAAAAAACGCGTCTGTTGTATGGCCCCTTAAATATTTATTTTGTTTTGTTTTTAGTATTTGTTGTTATAGTAGCAACAGAAATACATAATTTGTGAAAATATATCGCGGTTTTTGAGATACAGCCTGGTGACTGACAGACGGACGGACAGACAGCGAAGTCTTAGTAATAGGGTCCCGTTTTTACCCTTTGGGTACGGAACCCTAAAAAGTCACCCTCTTTGTGATGCACATTCCTAAAAAATGTAGCCTATGACACTTCAGAAGTGAAGACGAAACCTTTCTCTTTAAAATCCGTGTTAAAATACAGACTGCGCCAAAGATGTACAATCACATATATTACCTCCTGGTACAATCGGACAATTATCGGAAACGTAGAAGTGACTTGTAGAGCTAACCGCAAAGACAAAGTGATAGTAACACCCTGATCTACAAACAGGGAAGTCGACAGATCAAGTGATCTTTATTGGAGGACAACCTCTCTTCTTTTTGCATCCAACTCTCCGGCTAAATAGAGCAAAATTTATACCAGTCATTAACGTGTGTTAAGGTTAGTGGTATGTTGATTATTATTCCGCTTTAGCAAGGCCGAGAAGTGTTTCAAGAAAATTTTAAAAATGTTAACGGGTTTGACGTGTCGGATGTAATAAATCTGTGTGTTTTAAAGTGACGAAATCCGGTGCCAGTGATCGGATTTCGGAGTTTATTGTTTTTGTCATCGAAATCTTTAAAATTTATAGAGATGAGTTGTGACACTAGTGATAGCTAAAATTTCAAATTTAGTCAAACTGATGATTTGCATATTGCAAACGAGATCATTTATGGTTGCAAATCAATTAAGGAATCGGATCACATTTTATTGCTAATTTAGGCAACAGTTTAGAAAATTAAAGAAGATGCATTTTCGCTAATTTTGCAATAAAACCGTAAAATTAAATGTCACGTTATAAAATATGAAGTTGTTGATACTCTGACATTTCTGGAATTGGTTGTTGCATGATATATGTTTTGATCTAGTTTAAATTGTGAGAAAGGCCTTGAAAGATATACAAGTGTTATTATATATTTTTTCATTAATACTGAATCGTTTTATTTTGTTTACATTTTCGCGTGACTAATAAACTGGAAAGAATCGGATTTAATAACTACGAGCCCAGAGCAATATAAACTTTTAAGTGCATTTATAATATGCCGACTTATAGCTAGTGAATAAGTGTCATTAATGACTAGATGATTTATTATGTTTAGCCGGGATTCGACTCACATACTCGTTAGCCTTACTTTTGATATAAAATCACAAAATACCATAGAGGTTTTACGAATAAAGCTCAGGAACCTAATTCTATGCACCCAGCCTTATACAATTTCATAAATTGATAAAATTTTGCAAAGAATAACCTATAATAACCAAATTTAGCCGAACTGATCTACACCAATACAATAAAATTTAAGTGTATGTCTATTATTTCAAAAGTTTGACCCGAATAGGCTCCAAAACGGCTCTGAGGTCTCAGATTAAAACAGGGGCTTTTACAAAAATATTCGTGTATGTACTATTTCGCAGGGTAAAAAATAAATATTTTATTTTGATAAAACTAAGCGAAGCGAGAGTGGGTCGCTTGCTCTGAATAAACATGATAATATAGAAGGCGGGGGACCATGGCGCCATTACTTCCTCATTCTATTGTAGATCGATAAACGCGACATTTCATGGTTTCAATAATATAGAATAAATATACCAATTAAAACAATAGTATATTTTATATCGAGGGACTAAACGAAGCCATTATATACCAGAGGTGGTTTGACTCCCGAGCTTGCGAGGCCGAGGGAGTCATGAAACCGAGGGTATATTAAGTTGGCGTTGAGTCTCGAGGTGGAAACTGTACTTTTCACTTTGAGTGCGAGAAAAATTGTCAATTTAGTACAAATTTATTTAAAACCCAACAAATTTACACTCGACAAAAATTCAAAAATTTTCGCGGTCAGTTTTTTCTTCTAAACCTGTCAGGCTGTCACAGATTAACAAAGAAATTTAAATCTCTTTGCAGGTAAACAATTTAAAACACATGGTGCCACCTTCTTCGCGGAAAAACCATGGAACTAAAACTCTTCACATTTTCGCAATGAAGATGGTCCACACTCTACAGATATTTACTGGCTGTTTGAGGTTGTCTTTTTCTCATTAAGAAAATTAAAAAAAAAAATACTTTATACTCCCTAGGGACTAAAGTGGTCACTTTAGTCCCGCTTCGTAGGGCTATATTGGCGTACTTTTAGAGCATGAGAAGTGAAAAAATAATATAATACACACACTAAAAAGATATACGTTATATACGTTCATATTCATCACTAGCTAGACGGTGAAGGCATGTGTAACAGGTCTGGCGATGGGCTCTCCACCTATCACGTTTAGGGATCCAAAGAATATCTCCTGAAAAGTGGGTATATCCAGAAATGAAATACCTCTGCTTACCCCCTCGGGGATTAAAGGTCGGAGATTATACTATACTCTATACTAAAAAGAAATTCGATCAGTATAGATTTCGACCTATAGACCCCCTTTTATAGGGTTCCGTACCTCAAAAGGAAAAAACGGAACCCTTATAGGATCACTTTGTTGTCCGTCTGTCCGTCCGTCCGTCCGTCTGTCAAGACCCTTTTTCTCAGGAACGCGTGGAGGTATGAAGCTGAAATTTATATCAATTACTCAGGTCTACTGTCCCTTGAAGCTGTGAAAAAATCAAACTTCTAAGCCAACGCAATCAAAAGATACAGCCGTTTATGCCGCAAATTTTCGACACTTGCAAGGGAATCAAAACCTACAGGGTGCTTCCCGTGAACTCAGAATCTTGAAATTTGGTACGAAGCAACGTCTTATAGCATAGATAAAGGAAAAATTACGAAAACCATAAATTTACAAGGTTGTACGGAACCCTCGGTGCGCGAGTCCGACTCGCACTTGGCCGGTTTTTTTAAAATAAAGATGCAATCCATCTGTAAGAATCTCTGATGGAAGTACAGTCAAGAGCACGCTAAGCTTGACACTTTGGACTTTGACCCGGCCCTGTATTCTATGGCGAGCAGTATAAATCAGAGCTCAGCTTAAACTGGTAGTGTCAAGCTTGACTTGCTCTTGACTGTACCATTCAACGGATCTTAGGAAATAAGTAGCATTTACGGCATGATACATAATATTATTATTACAGTTTAAGTTTTTTGTGGTTTCGCGTAATGTTCCATTTTGATAATTTCGTTACATATGAATTTACTAAATTAATAAAGTGGCTTAAAAAATCTGAGAGTACGTTCAAATTTTAAGAGAAGAGCCACACGACTTTCTTTGGATTTGCTGGTGACATAATGTAAATTACGGCCGTAATGTGCGTAATATCATTCGATGGGCGTTCATTAATGAGTATTACAGTAATGCGTAATGTCATTCTATGGTTCAGCGTAAACCCACTTCGTTCCACTCTGATTGGCCCAAACTATTCCGCAGGCTATGACAACATTATGCATTTGCTTTTTACGTGAATCAATATTGTTTACAAAAACGATTGCGTGTGAAAAATTTGTTACACCTTTTGTGATTAAGTTTAAGAAAATAGAATCAAAAATGTTATTTTAATAGTTTCAACAGTATCACGGTCATTATCGTAGCAATAAATTAACTATACAGATATGTTTATTATATGAACTGTTTTCAGATTATACTCGTATGTTCCGAATTACAAAACAGCATTATTTCGTTAGCTTTTTATATTTTAATTTCTTTTTACTTCGTAATTAATAAAAAACCGGTCAAGTACGAATCAGACTCGCGCACCCAGGGTTCTGTATAAACCTGTAGGTATATAAGTAAAAGTTCACCCATCACTACAATTGAGTAATAAAAATGTAACTAAAACTTTACGGTTTTCGCAATTTTTCCTTTATCTGTGCTATAAGACGATGCTTCGTACCAAATTTCAAGATTCTGAGTGCACGGGAAGTACCCTGTAGATTTTGATTCCCTTGCGAGTGTCGAAAATTTGCGGCATAAACGGCTGTATCTTTTGATTGCGTTGGCTTAGAAGTTTGATATTTTTACATCTCCAAGAGACAGTAGATTTGAGTATTAGATATAAATTCCAGTTCGATGTCTCCACGCGTTCCTGAGAAGGGTCTTGACAGACACACAGACGGACGGACTGACGGACAACAAAGTGATCCTATAAGGGTTCCGTTTTTTCCTTTTGAGGTACGGAACCGTAAAATTGGAGTGGAATAACATAGACACGCCCTTTGTCCAGTGGAACTAAAAAACTATTCCGTAGGCAGTACTCACGCAAAAGTCGTTGCCATTTATACTTTTACTTTTGACTGCTCATTTTCCTTATGTTCTGGAAACATTGATGGTGACTTTACCTGTAACAAAGAAGGTATAAAAATAAGACGATTTAATAATATACATACATACATACATACATATATGAAGCGCTCGTAGCCCTGCGGTGTGCCAGTGTGTTTGTAACGATCACACTGGTTAAGCAAAGTTGGGTGCGGTCAGTCAGTGAATGCTGAAAAGATGATGAATAATATACATCTTCTGTTGATATTAAAATATATATATATATATATATATATATATATATATTTGTCTTCACCAGCGACTACTCTCAGCCAATCGGAAACAAATTAAAGCAAAATGGTGACCTAATCCAATCAGACACGCTTTTTGGACACAATTGCTTTTGGCGCCAAATGCAATAGTTATACTTGAATATCGTCATTGAAACTTTTGAAAAACTCAATTTTCGAGTATTTGAAAAAATTAAAAGGATTTGAAAGTACATCAAATGCAAAATGCTTTACGAGGAATTAACAAAATCATTGATCAAAAAAATCAACACTACTAATGTAATCTCAAAAACATTAGTATAGCGTTTCCTTCCTCAATGCTACTAGTTATTGACGTAATCAACTTTTAGACAAGTAGATCAATAAATTGAACTAGGTATTCAATAGTATAAAAACGCATACGTCACAAAGGTGCCACAATTCTGCTAACGAAAGGACAAGGCGAACCAGTGCGACTTGAGCTGTCGCTTATCTAAGTATCGTCCTTGTGGTCAATAATTCATATAGTTCACTTGTTTCTGCAACTTTACACGGATGTTGTATATACCTACTCGTTAATAAGATGGCTTAGCTGTTCACCTTTAGCTGAAGGGTTTTTCAGAATGGCATGGATAATTGATATTTTTTCTTATGATTTGATTTATTAATAGGTACGTTTCAAATTGATTTCAATGGAAAACATTAATTAACTCTTAAGTAAGTAAGTAATCTCAAGCCTAATATTCCCGAGGGGGTAGGCAGAGGTATTCCATTTCTGGATTTACCCCCTAAATCCCTAAACGTGATATAGGTGGTGAGCCAATCGCCGCACTAGGTCTGTTTACACATGTCTCAGAATTAATTCTGAGACCTGCGGGTTTTCTCACGATGTTTTCCTTCACCGTCGAGCTAGTGATAAATATGTACATAAGTTTTGAAAAACTCCTTTAGGAAATGCCAAGATTCAAACCCGAGCCTCACTGATTTTCATCATGTGAAGCAGGCTCTTTAACCGTAAGGCTATCACTGCTCTTAATTGACTCTTTTCCAATAAACTGATCTAAGAATTATTGTTTATTCAAAACGGTAATATCTAAAAAAACAGTATGAAGCTCCTTTCATTACCTAACGTAGTACAAAGTGCGTAGTAAGTAAATAAAGGCTTCGCCATGGTTTAATGGAGCACGTCAAGTGCCGTATTAGATTTTAAAAGTGCTAAACCGCGAAACAGTTGCGCAATGACAATCAGCTGTGATCGTAATATTTCAGTATCGTTGCGCGTGAGTAGAAGCAACGCTGAGTAGCGGGATGATTTAGACGAATATGATAACGTTAAGTTTAATAGATGATTTATTGTCAATGTTTTTGCTTCCTGTTTCAAAGTTAAAAGTCAAATGTTTTTATTCAATGTAGGGACCTAAAAGTCCTCTCATTGAAAGTCTTTGCGACTCCACCGTTTCAGTATGTTTAGTTGAGGAGAAGAAGTGGTGCAAGAAACTGCTCAAGGCATTATTCTTTTAAGCAATCAATAAAATACAAAGTACAAGTTACATGCTTTTAGTGTTTTCTGTTATTAATCATATTTATTATTCTTTGCATCTTTTTTTACAGACAGATTTTATATTATTTTATTTGAAATACAAATAATTTATAAATAGCAAAACAATGTTTTTTTAATTTTCCGTGATAATAATAACTATCATGCTGAAAATATGTTCAAAATTCATCTGAAGTCAATCGTCTTCGTTTATATCGTGTTAGCTTGTAAGTTGTTGTTGTTGTATTAAGCGGCTGTAAAAAAGAAGTTTTAATATTCAGCGGACCATAAATTATTATATTACTTATTTTTCAACTGTACAGTGTACAGTCCAACCATATGAGTCATACCATTATCAAATGCAACGAAGTAATTTGAATACTAGAACAAATCGCATTAGGTATTTCGTCTCGGACGGGCAACTTCAGTAATTTTGATACCAAATGCAATGGCCAGCCGAGCGAAGCGAGATACGCGCATAAAAATTATGAAAAGTCCACAGTATTACAGACTATGACAGGCTATTACGGCTGGGTCGAGTGTAAAATACGTAATTAGTGTTTTGATTGCAAACTGTAACGTTGAAAAATGATACATGTTTATACTGCAATTACTGGGGCGTGGTGTGAAAGTTTGATGCAATTTGTTTCGGAAATAGTAGTCAAGTAGGTATGTATTATTGTTGAAAAGTATTAATGTTTTACTACATCTACTTTTTCTGTGTACGTTCTGTATACACAATCTTTCCTGCGTATCTCGACTCTCGACTTATCCTTAATTGAACAATTAAAAAACTGAAAAGTGGCCCAACAGTTCTTCACAGCCTTACTCTGGTGAGCAGAGTGCGGGCCAACCCCAACACCATCCTACGAATAATAGCGGACAGAGTGAACTGTCCGTATATACTACACTGCTGTGGACTGCACGGTCCAAGCAACTAGTGTAATTATACCTAATGATTTTGTTTAGTGTATTTTTTATGTAACTACTTAAATAGGATAATTCTCTACTAACACAAAATTTTGTTGTTACTTGAAATAAACTTTATTATTTTTACTTGAAAAATATAAACAAACATCCTATTGCAAAACATTGAATATAGAAAATCTATCTTATAAGTACTTTACGCGACATTTCAAGTTATTTAACCTTGTCTTCAATGATCTCATAAACAACTCTGACAGATTTCAATGTTATTTTGGTAATCAATTGATCCAGTTTCTCTTAATTAATTTATCACTTGATGCCGTTTCTAAACCAGTATGAAACAGGTTATGTCTTCTTTCATTTATCTACATAATTATAATATCTTTTCGTAATCCGAAGCATAGAGATTGTTCACTATATTTATAAAGAGGGTTCCCGAAACTTCGCAAATTTGCGAAAATAATATCCTTCTTACAACTCTCTTCTATTATTAAACAATAATTATAGGTAAGTGCATGAGAGCAGTGATAGCCCGAACGGTTAAAGAGCCGGCCGAAAATCAGTGAGGCTCGGGTTCGAATCCTGGCATGTACCAATGAGTTTTTCAAAAAACTTACGTACATATTTATCTCGTGAAATGTGGGTATATCCAGTAATGGAATACATCTGCCTATCCCCTCGGGGATAAAAAAGGCTTGAGATTATATATTTATATTATTATATATATTATAGGTAAGTACATATACATGTCAAACTTAAATATAAAAAATATCATCGAGTGCCTCTCCTTGAAGCGACAAAGTAGGTACCTACCTACTACCTACACAGCGAGCAGGCGGCATTACCACGCTAGATAGCGAGACTTAATCTTTAAGCCTGAAAGCCGACTCTCTTTACTTTTATTGTAAAGTCATTTTTATATTAATGTAGGCAGAAATCTGATGGAGACACACATTATTGTATGTTGCAACATCCCAGATTTATAGCAGCTAAAATGTTTCATAAGAACAAGATAATTTTAAAGCAGCTAAATGGTCTTGGTTTTTTAAGTGTCCGCTCTGTCACAGATTGCATGATCTGTTCGTGATATCTAATGTACAGATTTCGTTAAACTTCTTAATTGATTTTGATAACGTTAGGTACGTTATCAAAATAACGCTATTTTGATAACGTACCTAATAAGTTCTTGGGTATTGTTCTCGTAAGTTGAACGTACCGAACAATTAAAAATCAATTCGCCAAATCACTCATTCACTGCTGAGCTTGACATTTAGGTTACCACTAGCTTACTTAATAGCTGTGTACTAGTCAGATATGACTTTTTTAAACTTCTAATTGATTATTTTATAAGTCAAATATGTACTGTTTTTCTATTTAACAGAAGTTACTAATTACCTATTTAAACTGCACAACTATATCGTCGCTGACGTCGCAAAATTATGGTAATATTGTAAAACCTGTATGAACAAATAAAGATTATTATTATTATTTAACGTCTCCCCCACTTATATACGCCCATGTTCGTATCTATAGGCGTGACATTTTCTAGCTTAAATCTGTGAACATGCAGCTTAGACAATTTATTATGCTAGGTTTGTAAACTACCTAGTATAACATATTTTTTGTGCGATTACGATTCTAAGTAAAAAATGTATAACAATTTTATTATAAAATAAGTATTTAATATTGGAACCTGTATCTACTTACATTCATTTTTAAAACAAAATAAAACTAAAACTACCAATTAAACGGCTAAGAATATACAATATGACATTGTCAAACTTAAACCTAAACTTAACCTAATCAAACAACCCGCCCCTTGCCGATCCCGGTGCAAAAGTGCCCATAACGCTCGCTGCGTTACCGCGTTGAATCGCCACGGCTAACCTTTGCACCAGGAACGAACCAGAGCGGGGGTCACCTCCTCGTTCTCTTAGTCGACTGCCCAATTCAGCCCATGTATTTATTAAATCTCACATCAGAAGATAGATATTGCATATAAACTGCTTAGCCTCCGTGCTCCAGCAACCAGCCGTTTCCACAGCGAACGGGATGAACTTGTAAGTCTGGCCAAGAATGGAATATTTATCCCGCTTTTTATTTGCTGCAGTTTCAGCGGCCGCCCCAGCTGTTCTATTATAAAGAGGAAAGATTTGGGAAAACATTTATTTAATATTGAAACCTTTTTAAATGACTGAAACCAATATAAGAGCAGTGATAGCCTTACGGTTAAAGAGCCTGCTACATGATGATAATCAGTGAGGCTTGGGTTCGAATCCTGGCATGTACCAATGAGTTTATCAAAACTTACGTACATATTCATCACTAGCTCGATGGTAAAGGAAAACTCAGTTTTTATTATGTTCCAAATTGACCCAAAAATGAATCGTACAATCTCTTCAAAAATCAGCGACCTTATCTTACAACAATGAAGCTGTATACTGCAACTAAATTCATTAAATTTTTCGCAACGATACGATCGGACAAAACAATTATGTTAGAATGTACAGAACCGTTTACTTCTATAAGATAGCGGTATAGTGATATTGGGTGTTGTAACATATTATTATGTTATTATCTGGTATAGCATCGGTATATTTTTGTAATATTCCCTTTCACAGAGCACCAAATAGTTAAGGATAATAAGGCGCTTCTAAAAGCTAAGCCAAGTTTGGTAAGACATTGTTATTGAACAGTAATTGAGCAGGTAGGGGCAATTTATTTCGTGTACTTCACTGTACATACCTACTGACACTCATACACTTAGACAGCTGCTCTACTGTGTCTAGAGTAACTAAAGCGAATAAATGAGTTCCACTATCTCTGGTAACATAAAATATCACAAATATCATAATCAATTGAACTAAAAAAAACACCTCTGCGGGTTTCCTCACGATGTTTTCCTTTACCGTCTACTAGTGATAACTATAGGTTATGTGCCTTCGTAAGGCGGCAGATTTTTGTAAGATCGCACACTGCTCCAAAGTAGTCAGTGTATTTTACCATACAATACAATCTCACGCCTTTTTTATCCCCGAGGGGGTAGGCAGAGGTATTCCATTACTGGATATACCCACATTTCACGAGATATATTGGACCCCTAAACGTGATAGGTGGTGAGCCCATCGCCGGACCGGGTCTGTTTACACATGTCTCAGAATTAATTTTGAGACCTGCTGGTTTCCTCACGATGTTTTCCTTCACCGTAGAGCTAGTGATAAATATGTACGTAAGTTTTTGAAAAACTCATTGGTACATGCCAGGATTCGAACCCGAGCCTCACTGATTTTCGGCCGGCTCTTTAACCGTCCGGGCTATCACTGCTCTACCATATTTTACCATGTTCTACCATAATTTAATATAATGTTGAAATCCATGCCTCTCCTTCAGTTAATTTTGAAACCCTACGTACGGACGTGCGTCATGAAGTTGACTGAAGCAGAAGCCGAAGTTTCGTACGGGCACTTATAGAATTACTTTAGTACTTAACCAAAGTCAAGACAAACAAACCTTCAAGACAGCTATGGCCAATCACATATCACTTACTGGATTGTTCTACGAAATCGTGCGACGCACGAATTCGAACCAGTAGTTTACAATGGGTTATTAACTTGCTTTCGAAGTATTTCAATTACAACACGCTTCACTGGTCAGCCAATGATGGGCTCACCGTCGCGTTCCTGACTTCTAAAAATAATTTAAAAAAATATAGAAATGGATTCACTTTGCCTACCCCAACCCATGAAAGATTTGAGTGAACTTTGGTTTTAGCAGGGTTCAATATAGCCACATTATATGTATACTGGCTATATTATTATGCATACTAGCGATCTGCCTCCGTTTGCTTCGGTTAATACATTTTTCTGTGTCTTAAAGTTTAGACAGGGAAAATTAAGATAATATGATTGTTTTAAAGTTTAGTTTGTTTCTACTTTTATTAGAACTGAATTAGGTTTTATTATACTTATAAACGAACCTTCCGGGTAAAATGATCAATTTAATAGAATTAAATTGAACTTGGCTTGACACGCTGCAGCGTGTCCAGATAGAGTTTGCACTCGCTTTAAATAAGCCCAACTTGCTTTAGTTTGATGGTACGTTCCCATATTAATCCGTAACCGACATGCTGATTGATCTCTCGACTCATCCTTCTCTTTTACACCGGAACGACATTACTTCGGATTACCTTCTATCTTTGTCGCTCTTATTACATAAATCTTCATAGACTTTTCAACACAATTGAATTTGCAGAAATGCAATACAGCGGTTTACAGTCATCGTTCCGAACTCATTACTTTCTTATTACATAAAGAACCAGTTACGTGCTACGATTTAGCCCATGTAAATAAAACGTAGCCTAAGTCACTCGGAAATAATGTTGCATTCTATCAGTGAAACAAAATATGTCTCCATAGCCTAAGATCCCGATATAAAACGACCTCCTTCACCGAGCTGTTTATTTGATGAAACCTGAAACGTATTTTATGTTTAATTTAATATGTCAATAAATATATTGCATAATTGCATATGGGTTGTCTAACAAATTTCAGTCCAGGATATATCGGGATCCTAGGCTACCATTAAAACTGTCTTCCTTAAGTCTACATTCTCCAAAAAAAAGTTGAAGGCAAGTTAGAGAATATGGTTATTGGCGTTTCTGAATGAAATTTGAAATTTGGTATCACTAAATATGGCCGTTTTTTTCTCCTCCATTTTCAAACTTTTGTAAAAATTATATAAAACTGGATTTGAAATTTCATGTTTCGAAATTATGATAAATGGTGTTTATTTTTGGAAATAGATATGAAAAGATACGGCACTAATTTTGCAGCTGTTAGTGACCGTTACGACGTTCAGTGTTCTGTTTCACTGTTACCACAAGCTATATCTCTGTACGAGTATTCAAATTAGTAAAAGTACAGGTGTTCTTCCTCTTTAAAAGTTCACAGCAAATTTTTTTTAAACAATAGACCCCGAAACCTCTTATGCAAATTACTTATTTTGGACAACGTAAATCATTACTACTCTAATTATAAAAGCAAAACGCATCAGTCCAAAACCAGTCTCGTTTTGAGAAAAGAATGATAAATGAATTTCATTATATTCTCACGCATCCATTAGAATGACGTTAATAATTTGGACAATAGAAATAGTGCCTATTGAAAGATGACTGTAAAAGAATTGCTGCAATACAAAAAGGATTACCAACATCCAAGATTAACAGAAACAACAATATAGTTAAATTCACATAGCTTTTAGATATCTATTACTAGCAGTAGTACAAAACACGTTTTTTGTATTAATTTCGAATCATATTTTATTAGCTGATGCACACATCGTATAAGGAACCTCTTTCTGAATTTGCAGTTTTTAAATAATTATAAGACATATCTTCATTTTTCGTACTAGAGTAAAACGAAGCTTCTGCTATTAAGTGGAAGAGTGGAGAAAACAGGCGTGAACAATGAGTCATATGGCGGAGCGGAGGTGGAATGCTCCTCCATCATGAAAAGGGAAGATCTTCTGCCAGGCGAGGTGACCGGTCTGGGGACTGCGGTCCAACGGTTAATGTTGGACAGTTGTATTTATACAACTCATTAGAAAACTCCGATAGCGCGGTTTAGAACTCGGCCGTATATTGGCGCGTTCTATGTAGTGTCGCTACAGTCCCATCTCTCTGTAAAAGATCCAATTAATACGTTTATCCGTCGCTGCGCAAAATTACGAACCAACAAACATAATTTCGCATTTATAATTTTAGTAGGATATTTTAACTAAGCATTTTTTGTTCTCATCTCATAATAAGAAATAATTAAATATTCATAATATCTATGAGCAAACTTTGATTACAAAATTAAAAACCGTGTAATTAGATACAAATAAAATGGAATAGTTACGTGTGTAAAATCAGATGCTCACAAGTTAAACCTGACAGCGAAGGCAGACATCTCATCTAGGTCAGCCAAGTCACGATCCCACTGAAATGGTCAGGTGGTCAGTAAGATGATGAGCTTCGTATGTTGTCTGTGCACTGTTTTGCAATGCCAAAAATCAATTTGAGAGGTCAAAGTGTATAAGTGTTTTGTATCGTTGATAAGTTGAATTTGTTAGAATACGGAGATGAAATGTAGCCTATGTGTTATTCTGATGTATAAGCTATATAACTGCAAAGTTTCATAAAATAGCTGAATAGCTTGTTATTGTACGCTATGAGAAAGTGATAAATAATTCACTTATGTAGGGAACCAGCATGATTTTACTTAAAATCATGCTGAGAATTTAGTATTATATGATACCCGGTCGTTTAACACCAAAGTAAGTGGTCCTGCGGGCATTATGAACACACTAAACATAAGTGAAATGTTGGTTACAATTGGGTATCGAAATTGCAACCCTAAGTTCAACAAGTAGAAAGGAAATATCTACTGAACCAACATGGCAGATTAATCGAAATATTAGTGCAGAGTATTTTCTTTTTAGATACATTCAATAATATCCACTTAACCTAGTAAGTATTACCCCTTTTGGGGTTTATCTATATAAAGCTATTTCAAGATGTTGTTAGATATTATTTGTAAAACATCTATAAAATATATTTACATTTTTTTTTGTCACTTACTATATCTACTTATATATTTTAACTTTATTGCCAAAACTAAATCAGATAATGACATAACATTTAAAAGAGTGCCTTCAAATGCTCACGGACAATACGAGAACATTCACTCACGATTAACATGTCACTGTCGACCTCATATTGACCATCTGCCAACCATACCTCAAGAATAATGGATCGTCTGGCGAGCGTCTGAGTTACGTGTGGCTACCGACAGATATTCTAAATACTATTACACAATAAAACTGGCTGTGAATTTGTCAGAAGCTTCCGAGTTTTGATTGAAGCGGTTTGAATATTAGTGATTATTACTTCGACGGGCCTGTTGGCTCAGTTGGTAGTGTCTTCTGAGGCGGAGGTCGCGGGTTCTATTCCCACTTAGGGCCAGCATTTGTGTGCATGAACATATCTGTTGGCTTCGAGTCTGAGAGTTTAATATTTATTTAAGTATGTCTATCAGTTATAGTACTCATAGTACCTATAGGCTCAGCCTAGCTTGGAACTAAATAAGCGTGTGTGAATTATGTCCCACAACTTATTGTTATTATTACCTATTTTTGTTTCTGTTTCTCGAAATATACAGTTAATATTATTATTATTACTCGGTTGATTTTAACGCAGTTTGCTATAAAATGTGCAGGCTCGTTACCTTGGTAGACTTTAGTGCGGCAAAATTGAACTATTTTAATATTTACCCATGACGCTATTTCATCATAATATTGTTTGCACTATATAGATGAACCTAAAACATAATATTTGGAAGTAAATGGGCGTGCCAGTAACAGGTGTTACTGATGATGACACATTATAACTGAAGTTTGAAATTCTTGCGGAATTACGGATCACGATCATCTTAACCGGTCACGAATGCAACTGTACATTTTTGAAAGTCGCCGATCATTGCATATTATAACCTATTAGATCATTCGTTACATATCTATCATGTACTAGATTATGAGTCTCTTTCTTTTTGAAGATTTTTTATTAGTCGATGATGAAGTATGCTTATCGTCATCATAAATTCTAGAAATAATTATATTCAAAGCCATAAAAAGTTCCAGCTTTTATATTATCATAATCGACCATATAGTAATGCGGAATAATATTTAATTTTCGGAGTGACAATCGAATCGAGTAATAAAATAAATTGGGTCAAAAAAATAATGCACGTGCTTGCCTACGTGCATTGTGTTTTCGCCGTCAGATACTCAATTTTAGACCTCTTAAGATGTCAGATTCTTGTAATCACTTCTGACCTCTTCCCTTCACTATTTACTGGTGGTCTTTATAGTAAATTACTCAAATCATTAGATTAATACTTATTTGATAGGTCACTTGATTCCTGGCTACGATTCAACAATATTATTTAAGTCATGAGAACAAAGTTTGGAAACTCTTTTTGATATGTGGTTAGATGTGGTTCAATATTGACAAAACAGTTGTTTGTAGAAGATATAAGTTGACATAATTTTTGGATTGCTTAGTCAAGTAACTCAGTCAGTGTATTCATGTTGTATAATAATAGATAATTTAGTTCAAAAAATACTTGTGATCTATAAAAGAAAATAATAATAAATATACAGCAACGCCTTTACCCACAGGGGCTTAGTAGAGGTATTCCTGAAAGATCAGCTTCGATCGCAGACTCTTAAGAAGCTAAAATTTTATTTTTTTTTATTTCGAAAATAGCAGGACCAAAAAGATCAGCACGGGCACATGATATAATTATTAAACTATCTAGACAGTTCTACTCATGAAGTCATAGAATAGGAATTTCTGCTTGCGATTTTCACCCCTGTAAACCATCATGTAAACTTCATTGAAATGGTTAGAACCATTTTAGAGACCGTCGCAATAAATAAATCGGTCCACCAATAAGTATTAACTTTAATGAAATTGAAATGGCGATCTTGTTACACAAACACCATCCTTGCTATTCACGTAATCAGAAAGCAATTGTCAAAAAATTTCGTTATCTCCAAGTAATATCTTGCATTAGTTTTTTGTCGATGATAAATAACTTTAACTATGAAGAAACTTAAACACCAACAAATACTTAAAATACGTAAACGTTTACGCCTCTTTCCATAATGTAGTCTTCAAGCTTCCGTAAGTGTTACAAATTTTTAACTTCAATTTCACACGCACAGTCATGATCTTCAAATTCTTAACCCTTTAAAGGGCATAGGCAGTAAAAATTTTCATTGCTTTTGAATCTTATTTCAATTACATAGAGTTCAATATTTTGTGGTAACTATTTTCCCTCTGCCGTTAAAGTGTTATAAGAATGAAAGACAGAAAGAGGTCAACTGTCATAGTGTATGTTTAACACAACATTAATACAGTTTAAGGACACGCAGACTGAATGCGAATCGTTTTATAATGCTTACTTTCACGCGTGTTTATGCGCAGATGTTGTTGTTACCTTTGTGTGTTTGCTCTTCTTAATATCTTAATGCAATAGGTTTTGTTTATTATGAATAATATGATCATAGTTTACTGTAAAGAACTGCATTTGAGAACGTCAATCTATAATTTATGTTAAATAGACCCGGTCCGGCGATGGGCTCACCACCTATCACGTTTAGGGGTCCAATATATCTCGTGAAATGTGGGTATATCCAGTAATGGAATACCTCTGCCTACCCCCTCGGGGACAAAAGGCGTGAGTTTTTTTTTATGTTAAAATTAATCAGCTTTTTCGGACAGTTATTTATATCATGTATGTTTGAAGGAGGTTCTCTGAAACGACCAATCGGATTATGAAAACTCTTTCTCTGATACAAAGCTACAATATTTCAAAGTGACATCATCATCATCATCAACCCGTAAGAGCCCACAGCTAGGCTAAGGGTATTTCCTCATACATGAGCAAGTATGGGCCACAATCTGCCACGCGAGCTTACCGCGGATTGGGAGAAGTAGACATACGCTAAGTCGCACTAATTTGAAATGTTATTCAAGCTAATTTAAAATTTTAACATCAAAACAATAGGAAAACCACAACACATAAAAACTAAGCTAACATTTTATTGAAATGGTATTTTGACATATAACTAAAGTCATAGATACCTATCTAGATGGATCATTCGCTCATAAAAATCATATTGTAGTGTCTCAATGACTCAATTCGTCATCAGAATTCAGCCGCGAATAATGTCAAACTTTCATGTCGTTATCCGATGACCTTACCGAGCTGCATACAAAATGTCTGTATTTAACGCATGGTTGCACCACAGGTTGTGCGATCATAAATGAGAAGCGTACAAATTGTAGTTTAAAGTATGGTGTAAGAAAGGAATAGATGGACTTAGATGACTATTTCCTTATCAATGACGTTTGGTCAACAATGCATAGTTTAGAAATTGTCTCTAAACTCGTGATAATTGTAATTTAGCTGTTAGTTCTCGCTTTTCGATTATTCCTAAGTCTGTATGTAGTTCTTGGCTAAAAAAAATATTATTATATGCTTATTACACGGAATCGGGTTTTTTTTTTATGATAGAAAAGGTGGCAAACGAGCAGACGGGTCACCTGATGATAAGTAATCGGTCCGTCCGTCACCCATGGACACCTGCAACTCAAGAGTCACAACTGCGTTGCCGGCCTTAGGAGGTGGGAATAGTGGGAGGGGGGAGGGGAGGGGGAGGGAGGATTGGGGCCTCCGGTTACCTCACTCACTCAACGAAACGCAATGCATTGCTTTACGCTGGTTTTCTGTGAGGCCGTGGTATCACTCCGGTCGAGCCGGCCCAAGCTGGGGTTTTAATAATAATTAATGTACTTATTATCATAGAATCCCCTACTGTATCACACCAAACGTGATCTAATCGGAACATCTCGCTAATGGATCGTATAAGGAAAACTTAACATTATAGTAATGTAGAGGGCGTAGATGATTTCGTAATGATATTCATAAGACTAGTAAAAGTAATATAGTTCATCAATTCGAAAGGTGACTTATACATTATGCCACACATATTGTAGTGTAAGAAACTCGTAGTTTCGCAAGAATTTTGAAAAAACAAACTGGTTGCTTGGAGATTGGCTGGTTATTGCGTTACTTACTTCTTCGAACACATTAAAATGGATATCGATCACATTAAAAATTTTTTTTTCATTCCATGAAATGAACGATACCCATTAAAATCTTTGAGAAAATTCGAATTTTATAAATCACTATCCCACACTAAATCATCCAAGTAAACAATAGTATGAACAGATAACTCGACGGCTTCTATTCGTCTCATCAAGATAAAACATGTACCAGATTTTAAGTTAGACCGGCACCAATACAACTGTGAAACCGCATCCAATTTAGTACATGAGTTTTTGCGTGATGCGCATACGGAGAGATGGACAGAAATTCCAAAAAAATTGTTCGAGCTTCCATTAACTTTACAAAGACCCTATTTTTCAACAAGGAGGATTTTAACAAATCGACTGTTTTTTTTTATATTTGTTACCTCAGAACTTTTGACATGGTGGACCGATTCGGATGGTTCTTTTTTTATTTGAAAGCTGGTGCTTCCAGATTGGTCCCATTTTAATTTCGTCGTGTTCTGACGATGGAATCCATGAGAACACCCTATAAGTCTTAAATTTGCATTAAGTCTGTGCGCAACAAATAACTCAATATCACGCCAACAGATTTCAATGATTCTTTTTTTAACCCACATTAACCAGTTACAATATATTTATTATATATATATATATATGAGAAAACGGAACAGGAACACTTTAAGTAGTTAAATCTACCCATGAATTTGAACGACTTAGCTAAAAATAATTTTTCTATAAGAAAAACAAAAACACGTTGTCTAGCAGAGACTTTTTATCCAGATTGGTTCATTTTGTTTGTCTTACTTACTTACAACACTACATACTAACTTATTACCTATAAAAATTATCTACCAGTACATCTATTTTTAAATAATGATATGCCTATACGAATTAACTTAACATTCACTTTTACAGTCGTATTTATGTGGAAACGAAACTTTTTCTACTTTTATTTGCATATGATATTGTCATACATTTCACTACCTTAATTTTGAAACTTTTTAACTCTACTTGAAATCACTACAGAAAGGTACCTCTTATCACCAAGGAATAAGACTTACTTTGTCCATATTATTATCACCGTTTTAAGGCATAATTAAAGAATGCGGGTTTCGATTTACTTTCACTGAAGCCGGCAAGTTGAGTCCGACTATAACGTCACAAGTTCCAAATTGAGTCACGGAAAGCGCCCGCGCCTTTTATTACACCAAAAATGTTACTGTAACTAATTGTTAATAGATATTAGTTTTCCGTGTTGTGTATTTTGTTGCAGTTTCGGATATTGTATTGTTGTAGCAATATTTTATTAGTTTCTTTTTGTAATGGCTATTTGTACATAGAAACAGTAGGTACCTACGATTAAATAATATATGTAGAAATGTTTTATTAAACAATGTAACAGAATAAGCGCATTCCTGAAATTTGTTTGTTCAGTATCGACTACTTACTCGATTTCAGCTATTGATAATGTGTTAAATCTCACCGAAAAATGAAATAGCATAGCTGAATTTAGTGCTACCTTTGCAAATCGTACTATTATTGCTCTTTATTTATGAAAATTAGTTAGACACAAAACTATAAAGTAGGAAGGCATCATATTTTTTATATAATTACACTAATTGGGGTGTATCAGGAATTGCGCTTATTCTGTTACGAGTTTTATAAATAGATTATATATTATAAATATACGATTAGGTACTTGTGGCAATAACGCAAAAAGCTATAGGTTAATTACACCTAAATAGTTTGCTCATTTGCAATGAAAATAATCTCGATATTTTTTTAATTTACTTCTCGTGTCACAGGGTTGGATTAGAATCACAATTATTATCTGTATAACCAATGCGCAGTGTTGGATGCGACAAATGTATAACAGCACAACATTAAACTCGACGGATTGCATTCAACATGAACGAACATCTATTAAGTAAACTGGCGTAACATTTAAAGGTCACGGAAACCACAATATATCATGCTGAGACACTTTAGGCGAAGATGTTGTTTAAAAAGTTGTGCTTCAAATGCTCTGCTAATTTATTCTAAAAATGGGTGGCACAAGAAATTGAGATCGACTCGTCATATTGTGGATGCAATATTTTTATGGTAAAAAACATAGTTATTGTTTGTGGTATGATCACGTTTTACTTTCTTAACAGTGTAATTATTAACATTTACTTAACTTTTTTTAATATAATGTGAGCAATTATCTTTTTCTACACTAACATTATAAATAGACAAGATTTGTATTTCTGTATTTTTGTATATTTGTACCAAATATAAAAAAATAAAATAAATAAATAATCTCACGCCTTTTATGCCCGAGGGGGTGGAGGCAGATGAAAACTGCGTATTTTCAGAAATAAAATACCTCTCCCACCCCCTTCGGGCCTAATTTAAAATAAAAATATTTTTTTAAAGTTATATTTGGCGTTTTCAAAACCTCATCTCAGTTCACCACAGAACGTCGTAACAGTGTAACTGCATAATAATCACACATCGTCGCTGAGCGTAATGAAGACGACACAATTCACACAGATCCTTTAATAAATACACGCTGTAATGCTAACAAAGCTCTAACTTTACAAGTCAAGATATTGTATAACAAAATATGATGAGCTAATAAAACGATATTTTATAGTATTAATGTCTACGTAAGTGTTAAAATAAAATTATTGAAAGTAAAGCAGACAAACATCTGAGCTATATTGATCGTCATATACTTAGCCTTTGCTTTGGTCTCACATCTTAGTTTCTGATTTTTCAGACCATTATTTAAGATATTAATTGAATTCTCACCTAACACGAATACATTACTTAATTTGATGTTTCGAAAGCAATATTCTTTCATAACTTTAAAAATCTAACAAATCTGAAAAATGTATTAAGCAGCAAACGAAGCTTACTAAGCTCTGAAGTGTGCGCTGTGAATCGAACGAAGTATGAAATCGGTAGTTAGATGGCGTACCGGTTACATGAAATGGGACCACATGTAGACTCTCATGAAAAGAAGATGTAATTCGAGTTAAGTAAGCTAAACTCGCGTTTTAGCTACTAATGAACGATCACATACCCAGAGTTATCAGTGACGTACGAAATACAGAAATCACTGTCGATAGACATTACTAATACGAGCAGGGTTAAAACAAGTTTATTAAAAAAATACACTATTATGAAAAAGTACATCAGGTTATCTGGAAGAAATCGCTTAAAGCAATAAGTCCGTCCATTATACTTTTTTTATAATTGATGTGTCACTTGTTGCATATTTTTATTGGTGTACAATAAAGAGTTGTTACTTACTTACTTACGAGTACATAATAGTACATTATGATATAAGTGCGGTAGGTTGAAAATTACAGCCGAGGCGATATTGCTAGCCCGAGCCGTAGGCGAGGGTTACAAGTAAGCAGAGGCTGTAATTATCAAAGCGCACGTATGTCATACGACGTTTTATAACACATTTGCGAGGAAATAAAATAAAACTCCGACTATGGTAAGCGAATAAAAACAATAAAGCGTTAAGAAAAAGCGCGCGGCGCGCATCATCATTTTTTTTTAGGAAAAGGCACAAAAAAACAGCCAGTACTTATTACTAATAAAGTAAAATAATATTTTTGTGTTTTTGTTACAGATTAATTGGTTGTAATTTACTGTCAAAATTAATTAAATTAAATAATTATGTACATAAATATTTCTTTATTATATTTTATCTTCCAAAGTTAATTTTAATCATAAAACGTTGACAACTTTTTTGACATAAAAACTCTTTGCTGAGATTTTAAAAAGTACCGTTCATTTTAAGACGGAGCATCTTGATAAACCGTGCGTTTTACTTTACACTTACCGCACTTGGGCGTAATGAGATACAATACAATATTGAAATTGGTGAAATAAGACACCTTTTACGAGCAAATGTGTTATAAAGTTTATTTATACATTTGTATGTATATAATAGGCTTCAAAACATCCAGATCTATTTTAAAAATACACCATTGGAAGCCCACTGCTAGGAGGAAAGTCTGCTATAATTTTCTCACAGGAACAAGAGTTGAGTGGAAAAATAAAGAAACTTCTATGCAACATCTAAATAATATTATTTTATTCAATAAAATACGACATTGTATATCTAGGAATTAGCTTTACAAAAGTAAAGCTTTACTACGTAATTAAAAATGTTAATGCTCTGAGGAGTTTCTGGACCCGCTTCTGTTCCTCAATCATACATGCTGAAACGGCGATGTTGCAATAAGTGGACTTACTTTGAATAAAAACATTTTGACTTTGACTTCGTAAATAAATAAATTAAGAGTAAAAAATATTTTTTAAAACAAGCTTTTATTTTAATGCGCTAAAAAGAATAAAATAAAGTTTTCCATTAAAACTTTGACTATCCTTAAACGTCATTACACAATTTACTATGTAATAAAAGCTTGTCGCAAGATTTAAGTACTCATATTTAAGTAAAAGAATTTTCTTTTCAGACTAAGTAAATATAAGTTTAAGAAAAAAATTTATTCAATCAGTTATAGTTATTAATATATTTACTATATGAGTAGATATATCTCGCGACAAGCTTTTATTACATAGTAAAATGTGTAATGTTATAGTTTATTAGATAGTCAAAGTTTTAATGGAAAACTTTATTTTATTCTTTTTAGCGCATTAAAATAAAAGCTTGTTTTAAAAAATATTTTTTACCCTTAATTTATTTTTTACTTTTTAGTTGGATTTAGAATGACGTCACATGGCTAACCATGCATATATACAAAAGTACTCGTAAAGACAAATCATACGAGCCCAAACTCGATGTGGTTGTGTCGTTTAATTACCTAGTTCCCATAGCCATCTTCCAGCTCCATCATCAGACCCTGGTTACCATCTAATGCCAAATTACTCGTCAAGACGAATCATACGAGCCCAAACTCGATGGGATTATGTCGTTTAATTACTGAGCTCCTATGGCCATCTTCCAGCTCCATCATCAGACCCTGGTTACCATCTAGTATCAAAGTACTCGTAAAGACAAATCATACGAGCCCAAATTCGATGGGGTTGTGTCGTTTAATTACCTAGTTCCCATAACCATCTTCCAGCTCCATCATCAGACCCTGGTTACCATCTAGTATTAAAGTACTCGTCAAGACGAATCATACGAGCCCAAACTCGAGGGGTTTACGAGTAGTCATTGAGGAGTTGCCACATCCACCTCCTGGCTCCATCATCAGATCAGCTCGGTGGTGCCATAATATTGCATTGTCACCGAACTTACATAAGTATACCAAATTTCAGCTCAATCGGTTGAAGATATCTGCTTCAAAATTGAGTTGCAAGATTCCACCCGAACATACATATAGTTACATACATTGCAAGTTAAATACAAGCTTTTAAATAAAAGCTTTTTAATAAAAATAGTTTGAGGTATGTTTTGTCTTGTCCTCATATTTTACTTCGCAAATAAACTAAAATTACTGCACCCATTAGGCATAAAGTCTAGTATTTATCGCCAACTGACTGATTAGAGTCCATTTATTCTAGGTCAAGTTTTAGCCTAGGACTATAATCTAGATTTGCAGAATAATGAGCGGAGATATCGTTCAGAGTAATTACTCCAAATAGAGCGTTAAGATAACGGTAGCCTTAGAAAA
The DNA here is from genome assembly GCA_963855545.1 of Ethmia dodecea. NCBI lineage: Eukaryota > Metazoa > Arthropoda > Insecta > Lepidoptera > Depressariidae > Ethmia > Ethmia dodecea. The sequence continues at coordinate 13,248,033 of OY979442.1, forward strand.
TCTTTATCTTGATTAAAATACCGAATCTCCTTTCATTTAAACTATTGTTGTGCAACTCACTTTATTTAAAATTCAATAAAAAAAACTACGGTTCAATCTATATACCTTATGTATAAATGCGAGTTGTACAAATAACGAAGTCTAAGATAAAATATAAATTTGAAATTTGGCAGGTAGATTCCTCATGGTAGGTATCCGCTTAGAAAGGATTTTGCGAAATTCCTACAGGTACGGGAAAAAACAGTCCATCTAGCGAAAAATTATCCAAAAAAATAATATAAAAATAAGTCGTTTAGTAGGTATAAGGAAATAAAGTGGTTTTTAGAAGGAAATTTCTGGAACACAGAAGCCTAGAACACACTGCTGCGGTAAAACCGCATCCTTCTGTCTGATACGAAGGTACATCATTCCAAATATTAACGCAGGATAAACCGCGCAGCGCTGCTATTATCATCTACTATATAAAAATAAGTCGGGTTTTCCTTCCTGACGATTTAACTCCAGAACTGACGAACCCATTTCCATGGTTTTGCATTCGTTGGAAAGGTCTTGGGCTCCGCAAGGTTTATAGCAAGCAAGAAAATTCAGAATTGCACCCGTGCGAAGCCGGGGCGGGTCGCTAGTCTAATATATAAAAATAAGTCAGATTTTCCTTCCTGACGCTATAACTCCAGAACGCACGAACCGATTTCCACGGTTTTGCATTCGTTGGAAAGGTCTCAGGCTCCGTGAGGTTTATAGCAAAGAAAATTTAGGGAAAATTTCAACAGAAAAGCGGGAATATCTTATAAGCATTGCACCCGTGCGAAGCCGGAGCGGGTCGCTAGTATATCATAAAAGTAATGTCTGTTAGCTTAGTTTTTACAAACTGCAATTTGTACAAATATTAATGAGCATGCTCACTAAAATAGAGATAACTTTGTCTAACAAAAGCATCTGCTTTCTCAGTAATTAAATTGCTTTGTTCTTTCACAAAATCCTACTGATGTATAGAATCGTCTCAGGCTCCGTGAGGTTTATAGCAAAAAAGAAAATTTAGGGAAAATTTCAACAGAAAAGCGGGAATATCTTATAAGCATTGCACCCGTGCGAAGCCGGAGCGGGTCGCTAGTATATCATAAAAGTAATGTCTGTTAGCTTAGTTTTTACAAACTGCAATTTGTACAAATATTAATGAGCATGCTCACTAAAATAGAGATAACTTTGTCTAACAAAAGCATCTGCTTTCTCAGTAATTAAATTGCTTTGTTCTTTCACAAAATCCTACTGATGTATAGAATCTTCAACGAATTAGTGTTCGGATTAAAGTCCGATCATAGACATCAGACAGCCCACGCAATAAGAGGGTTTAGGCTCTACGCAAACATGGACACTTATGTGTTCTATGTCGGAAAAAAGCCACCAATGAAAATTTTATTTTCATACAATCAATGTGAATTCAACCTGGTCAGACGTAGATGCTGTAGATATGTGTTTTGTTGCTTCCACTTTACACAAAGTGACGTTAAAAATATGTTCAGTATAAGCAACTAGAAAGTAAATGTTTTCAGCTGGAGGCACATGTATCATTAATTAATTATCATAAAAGAGTGAGAGTTGCACACAAAATAAGCACCGAATAGTATCAGTGTCCAATTGTTCCTAGTGTCCAGAAGTAACAAGCAGGTTGCCGTTATTGGACACAGAAACCACGGCACCTTTTGATAGTGACATGTACGTATTAGCAACACGTTTGCGCAGCGCCTTAGAGCGTTCATCGTTGTGCTACGAGAAATTTTTGCTAAATCGTATGGTTAATTAAATACTTGATTCTAAGAGCAGTGCCCCTAGTGATTTTTGTAACGATGTCGTGCGTGTCATAGCATAAGATATTCCAATTTTTCAAAAACATCGGTTATTTTGTAGTTTACTAGTCAAGTCAAGCAGCGGGTTCCCGCGGGCGCATCATAACAATACTTACATATCAAAACTAATATGTTTTGGAATGGATAGCAGACAGGATGCAATGAATCTAATTATTTTGTATTGTGTTATTAATTATCGATTCTACTGAGTACTTGCGTTCGCTGGTAAAAAATGAAACCACAATTAAAATCTTTATATGTGGTTTGGGGATCAACAAATTCTTAATGCTCAAGTAACGTGTATGCAATAAATCTTATAAAGAGGTATAATTTTTTTGTAAGTTTGTTACTGAGAATTACTTTATCCGATTCTAAAAATTATTTCACAGATATATTTTTGTGAGTTTGTTACTGGGAACTAAGTACTTATCCGATTCTGAAAATATATTCTGAAAATTATTTCACTGATGTTCACTATTCTACTTGAGAATATTCTACTAGAGACAATCGCGCAACTAGTATTTTATAAGAGAAATTTATCCACCAAGGTAGTTCGTTAAATATATATAGACTATCCGGTAAAATGTTTATAATATACGTTCATTACTAGTCCTTACTTACAGCTGTTATCTTATATTAAGCTAATGATGATTGCAAACATGACGAAACAATTTCAACAAAATTTGGTCGATTTTCACTACAAATTTTGACAGTCGTGAGAACAACACAGACTATTGTCTTCTCTAGTTACTTTTACTTTCGAAGCTACTATAATATGTCTAACAGTATGTCAGTCCATCAAAAAAATTCGTTCGGTTCGCTTGTCTGAACCAAATAAGATGTGGAATAAAATATAATACAACTGACAAGTTGACAGGTATGTCGGACAAATTGCTGTGTAGGTATGTCATCTCATCAATCGCCAACAAAAATGTTTAAGTAGGTAAGTCATCAAGTAAGTGGTATATTTTTTAAAAGCGACTGTCAAGCGACGTTCCCGTAGGAATTTTCAAAAAAAATTAAGGGATTTTTGGAAATTAGCAAGGGAACGGGAATAAATACCATATTATCATATTTCAAGTTTCTTAGTGATTTTGTATTGAAGTGAGACGCATTTCTCTTTATAACCAGTTTTTTTTATTTTTCCATGAAAATAAGACATTTTTCCTCAGTAAAAAGTTCTCTAGGTATTGACATAACTACTCAATTCTAACCTAACCAAATTTCAATAGAATCCGTCCGTTGCGCGATGCATGCACAGACAGATAGACAGACAGACAAAAAATATTTTGGAATCTACATCGATAACTATGTACACTACCGCATATCTCTTAGATTAATTTTACAAACATGACAAACTTCCCTTCAAAGTATATCGTTGATGTCTTACATATGAACAAATCTTTGTGTAAAAATATAGAATATTTTTTAAGTGACATTGGTTTTTCGAAATTATTAAAATACATTATTAATAAACATCCTTTTTAGCGGATGCCTAAATCGAATAAGGAAGGAACAAACCTGTCAAACTTAAAGTCATAATTATTTCAAAGATTTTGTTACGACTGGATGTTTATTTTTATAGATAGAAAATGAAATGCAGCCTGTTTCATAGGAACTGAGCACTTGGTTTCTCTTTCAAGGACATTTTTATCTGCAGGTATTATAAACAAATGTTTTCTCTGGTAACATAAAATAAGACTGAGTAAGTTTTAACAGTTGTAAATATTCCACAATACATCCTATGAAACTCAAGAACACTTGAGTTCGACAGCATCTATCCACTTATCGTTTGCTAACCATTTACTTTTTAATTAAATCAAAGTCGGTGTAATTGTTGTGGTTCGCGAGTTCATTCAACGAGCCCTGATGTGGGTGGGTAACATAGAGATGCTATATTGATAAAAAAAACACTGGTTGAAGACGTAAGTAATCCCGAGTAATATTCTAAGCAAAGCGCTCGTAACCCAGCGTGGCGGCACTACCATGCGTTTCCACAATAAGTATTTATTGGCTGCGTACTGCGTCACGCCGGATGCTGCCGATGGCGTTTGTAATACACGACCATCATCATCAGCCTACATTTGTCCACTGCTGGACATAGGCCTCACCTAATGAGCGATACAGCGCCCTGTCTTCAGCTCGACGGATTCAGCATTTGGCTCCAGCCTTTCGCAGATCGTCATCCCATCTGGCCGGAAGGCGTCCTATACTACGTTTGCCGAGGTACGGTCTCCACTCCAGAACACGTTTACCCCAACGGTTGTGGGTTCTTCGCCGACTCATATACAAGACCGCCTAACTAATATTATAAAGGCAAGAGTTTGTTTGTTACGTTTTCACTTTTAATTCTGGTATTGAGATAGGTTAGCTCTTCTAGAAGGACATGACATAGGCCATTTTCATCCAGGAAAAACACATTCTAAATAAAATATATAAAAACACATAAATTAATCATTCCTAGCGGACGCCAACCATGATTGATGAGTTTGATTTTTGATTATTGAATGAGTACCAAAAATTACAATCATTAATTATTTTTTTAAATGTTTACCACATCAAAACAAGCAACAAAACCATTGATTAATTTTGTAAGAACTATAGATAATGGTGTTAACTTTTTTCACCTGACATTGACACAGCTCCGCCGGTTTTTAGTACAAAATAGATGAAATATTAAGCCGCCAGCAATTCGATTCGAGCTCGGCACAAGTTAGCGTTTCAGTAACTGTATTGTATAACTTGAATAGTAAGCTACAGATTCGTAGCTAACCTCTAAACCTAGTTTGCATTTTGATTCTGTGTTTCGGCGCAAGAGACCGAGAGGCGCGATTTCACTCGCTGATAAGTCTCTCCCAGAAATGGTTAAACGGGTTATAACTCCGATGGAAGTAGGCGTCTCATACATGCGACCCTAGATTCCAGGTCAGGGCACCAATTATTTTTTTAAATGCGTATATCACTATCTCTACAGTGTAGCTAAACTTCACGAGGGAACACCCAAGCCACATAATTCCGGATGCTTTACCCAAGCCTCAGGTTTTGAGGCTCGGGTAAAGCAGCCGTGTGGCCATGGGTTCAGCGAGTGTCACTATATCTGCCTATACCTACTGCTTTGGAGTACGAGTACAAGTTTATCTATTACTAATTCCCGTTCCCGTAGGAATACGAAAATAAAATATAGCCTATGTCACTTAGGAATATTCAAGCTTTCATTTGGTGAAATATTTTTTTTAATCGGTTCAGTAGTTTTTGAGTTTATTCGTAACAAAGATACGAACATATAAATCTTTCCTCTTTATAATATTATGTATAGGTTTATATTTATACGATCTTAGCTATTCCATTCCAGGATGAAATCCTACCTTAAAATGTAAATTATTATACCCTGCCAAATTTGATCAATACCGCTCCACTGTTTTAGGCTAGAAAACTGGTCAATAGGAGTTACTTTCGTATTTTTAATATAAGAAGGTAGTAAAATAAAAGGATATTAATGTCACCAAGATAATTAATAGCAACAAAAAGATCTAATAGATATAATGCTGTTATTGGTAGTAAATCTTGATAGGGAATTATTAATTAGATATTCGAAGGCCGCAGTAGGTCAACTTACCATAGAAAACGGAAATAACAATGACAAAGCAATAGGGAGATTTATCAGAAATTCGTAAACAAAAATTTCGTAGTAAATGTGATAAGTAGTAAGAATATTGTTTTGAATTGAACAATATACGGCCCATTCTAAACATTAACGACTAACGTTTCTGCACGGTTTCACCCGCATTGTTCCCGTTCCCGTGGGAATGAGGGGACAAAATATAGCCTATGTCACTCAAGGATGCTTTTCAATGGTGAAAGAATTTTTGAAATCGGTGCATTAGTTTTTGTGTTTATTCGTTACAAACATACAAATCTTTCCTCTTTATAATATTAGTGTAGATGTAGAAGTGTAGATAAATAATTTTGAGTATTTTGAAGTAGTTTATATGTATTTTTTTTTTCGAAATTAATGTCAAACTAAACGAAACAAATCTGAAATTCCCACGGGAACCGGCAGCGAACTGATTACGTGTGAGCAACACCACAGATAGTATGTAAGTTCAATAAATAACTAGATTGTAAACTTAACTTTTACAATATTGGAAAATCAACGATGCGGTCTCAATCGCCACATGCCGTGCAACAAAATAAAGATTGCGAAGCACTTTTACGGTCGTTTACAGCGCGTTGCAAAGTTGCGGTGATTTTAAACGATATAATAATATGACGTTTACCAATATTATGTGCTATATAAGTTCAGTTCACACAAGTTAAATTATTTGGTAAATTAATGAAAAATTTTATTTCGTGAAATTATAATATGTAATTGACAACTCTTTGTTGTACACCAATTCTAATTACGAGTATGTTGCCATAAGTGACACAATGATAAGCGAGTCCGAGTACAATGAATGGTCGTTGCTTTAACTTCTTCTAGACAAGGTTAGATTGTATGTAACTGAGATAAACAGACAAGTGTAGACGGTCTACTAAAGTTTACTATTAAAGGTTTATCCACAAAAAGTGTTTTCGGAAATTCTCATGGTAAAGGGAAAAACGGGTTCCGTATATATAAGCATGTAGTATGTTAAGAAATGTTCCTACTGTAGTTCCTATTGTAGTTGAGACATATCCATTTGTACCTATTTATTAGTGCTCAACTCAATACACTAAAATGGCTCTACATTATCCAGCAGACTTGCAATCAAAGCAAATTGCGAATCGCACGGCATGAGAGCGCATGCGCCGGCTGCTAGCATCATCGCCACTTCATTTATAAAGCTACAGTTATACTGTCGACACCTTTTTTACTGACGTTATTATAACTTGTTCAAATAAAAAAGACAATTGATTAACCTCTAAGACCAAGCATCACAGACACAATAGATTTTTAATTGTGTCTCGGTTCCAATTGGAACCGGCGGTTCTTTACAAATTAATGCACAGCCAACCGCTGGGCCTGGAAGCATGAAATTTTGCAGGTTCCGTAAATGACTTAAAGTAGCATTAAGATGTTTTTGGGAATTCCTACGGGAACAGAAAAATAACAGGATCCGCGCGAGCGACGCCGCTAAGCACCTTAAAATCAATTAAAATTTGTGTCATTAAGATTTAAACACAAATATATTATAATCATGATTGGCGTATTATTCGACTTGTCAATGAGATAATTATAAAGCATTGTTTTAGTAAATAGTAACTCTCTATCACTGACTGACAGACAAAGCAGTTTACACTGGTGGGTATAGAATCATGAAACTTTACACAGAAGTTCCTTATAATAAAGTAGGTAAGCAAATGTAAAGGTTTTCTAAAAATACTTGCTAGTGCGGTTAGTGTATATAAATATAGTAGGTAGAGTTGATTATGTAAACTTCCTTCTTAGGTGAATCAACAAACGACACACTACCTACATATTGAAGGAACATGTCTTACAACTAGTATTTCAACGCATATCTTAATGAAATTTCTTTAGGACCACTCACAATGTCGCTGAATCGTACGTCAAATTATGTAGTTAAGCGAATGGTCGTCTCGGCCGCATGCTTCAGAGTGAGAACTGCCAAAATCTCTGTCTAAACCACTATAGAAATCCTATTATGTGTAGGATAGGAAACACGTGTTACAAACACAAATTAAGCTCATGATATATTTCAAACATTACGAGTGCCATTATCATTAGAACACCTCTATGTTATTACTACATTTTCTTCTCTACTTTCATCAACGTTAGCTTTGGTTGTAGGTACCTACTTTTACCCATTCTTCTTGTCCCCATTTTTAAAAATATTTATCTACCCTAAATTTTCAACGAAAATTAAAGGGTTCTTCGGATTTTTTAGGAAGTTTCCAAATTCTCTACAATTTCGATGCGCTTTTGGAACGGACGGTTTTTATTTGCCCACTGTATTTTGCATTCAAGTTAAGTAACAGCGTTCACAAGCGCTCAAGGACAATAGATAATCGTATTGTGTCTGCATTCCATTACTTGACAATGTGGATAAGTTAAGAAAGGATTTTAATTTACTTTTTAACTTTTTCATGGGTCGAAACATAAGAAAGCAGAAATATAATGAGTTAGGGAAACGGATAAGGACACAATTTCTTTAAACAGGATCAAGGTTGTTACGGATTTCTTTACGAAAATTATAAAACGACTGTCATTGGTTACTGTAGTTTAGACGTTAACAATACCGTATATTTTCGGCTAGGTACATTTGACTAACTTCGTGTTATAAAGACTGTTAGTTATAGTTAATTAGTAAGATAGCTCCCGATAAGGTAACAGGCAGAATATATACTGTGGAAAGTGAGTATTACCAGGAATCTATTCCTATGCCAACCGTGTCGGCATGAGATTTTTAAATTATATTTTTGTTTTCTTTTTCCAATGTTTGGATGTTCTTTCGTAGCTGTGTGGACGCGGGACTAATCTTAATGTCATGAAACTCATGAATCCGAACGCAGACATACCATTATCGAAAGTGCAGCGTGCACGTACAATATTACACTGTAATTCTTATTGACAGGTTGATGAACCGTCGTAAAAAATATAATGTTTCGTATTTGCATAGTTTAGTTCTCGGCGGGTAATTCTAGTATTACTAGCGATTTTCTTTGATGCTTTGATGATTTATAAAACAAAATGTACTCACGCTTTAATCCCTGAGGAGGGAGGCAGATGTATTATATTCCTAGACATACCCACATTTTACCATTATTTTTGGACCTATAAACTTGATGGTGCCTATCGCGGGACCTGGCTGCTGTTACACATATTATGTAAGCTTTACAGGTATCAAACCCTGGCCACTTCCAAGATAATATATAATCTAAATCCATTATAAGAACTTTACTATAAAGTTATAACTAAACCAAGTTTCATATAAAAGCCCTTTTATAGGTCGATAGCAAAATAACAACATAATTATGCTTAAAATGAATGTCAAGAAACGTAATTGTCGCTTTGCGTGAAAAAAAAAATATGCACAAATCTTACTATTAACTAAACGCTCAGTGATGAATGTTGAATTATAAACAGAATGAGTCTCTCTTTCTGCGTGTTGACTTAGAAAGTGAGGTGGATACTCTTAAATTAATTAATTCGTAATGCTAACGGTACTGTTACGAACTAATCGGTATTACTTACTGTTATGAAATAATGGAGAAAACAACGTCTCCGGTTGTGCGTTTCGTTTTGTTTGGTCGCGTAATTTTTATGATTTTATCTTCAACTTGTTACGGATACAGTGAACTTTTGTGTAGTGACTAGTCCGACGGAATAAAGTAGATTGTCGAAATCTTCTAAACAATTAAATTTATTTACGAAACTGTTTTCTGGTGAATTGGGAGGTTTCTTCCGATCGATATCCTCAGATCCTAAATTTAGAGTTTGTAAATGAATGTGGATCACCTAAGTGCAGAGAAGAAGAAGACGTGTGGCTTTTTAAAACGTTATTTAACGTCATTCGAATTAGAATGACAAATGTATGGGATTGACATTAGCGTTTGACTCGCCTTGAGCGCTGTTTTATAGCGCGATAAACTGAAATTAACTCAACTCTCTAATGAAAATAATCAGTGAGGCTCGGGTACGAATCCTGGCATGTACCAATGTTTATCACTAGCTCGACAGTAAAGGAAAAACATCGTGAGGAAACCCGCAGGTCCCGGAATTAATTCTGAGGCATGTGTAACAGACCCGGTCCGGCGATGGGCTCACCACCTATCACGTTTAGGGGTCCAAAGAATATCTCGTAAAAAGTGGGTATATCCAGAAATGGAACACCTCTGCCTACCCCCTCGGGGATAAAGGGTGTGAGGTTATTTGTTATTCTATTATTTTTCTAAAATAAAAAATAAAATAAAAAATCAAATGCGTATTCCATTTCTGGATACACCCACTTTTCACGAAATATTCTTTGGACCCCTAAACGTGATAGGTGGTGAGCCCATCGTCATTATTTTTCTCTAATGAGAGTATGGTCACTGACATGTAGTTCTTAGTAGTAGGTATGTTACAACTGAGCTAGGGCTGTCCTGAGAGAGATACCTGGATAAATGTCAATTGGTTAGTGCTCATGCCTCAGAATAAATTCTTGGGTGCTCTCTTCATATCGAATTATTTAAGACCGGTAAATTAATATGCTCCTAATGTTTTGTAACGTTTGAAGCAAATGCTCATAGTCTATAGATAGACAGTATCGTTATACCGAGTAAATTATATCAATTTCATTACTACCTTAGGCAATAGGCACGTTGCTAAGATATAATTATTTGAGCTGTGTTACGTGACTCGACCAGTTTTTAATAGGGTTTCGCTTATAAGTAAGTGGAGCGTTAATATAGATCTAGTAGAAAATAGAAATCGTATCTAGACAATTTGACAACCGTTACTATAATATGCAGAAAAATTTCTTTAGACACCTTAGTCTTGGCTTGAGTAAGCGTGTCAAGTTAAGCAGAGAGAAGAGAAGGCAGAGATGTTGGGCGTCTCCATATCTACATTGCAACATTAATAAAAGTGGATTTCTGTTAACCTAAAGAGTAAAGAAACAATATATAGTCAATTCTTATCAAAGAAGGGTTTGGCAAAAGGGAAATTCCTGGAAGTACCTACCCACTTTTTACCAGTGTACGGACCTCTAAAGTTTCTTCATAAATTTTAGTATGGTGTTCACGTAACAACAATAAGTATTTGAATTTTCTACTACAGGAAAATACCATAATCGATGGCAGTTTATGAACGCAGCCACAGAGAGCAGTACTGCCGACAACCATGATGAGGGAAGAGACCACAGCAAACTCGCCCTCTGTGTGGTCACAGCTTTAGTAATGAAAAAAATCAGGTTACATAAAGTTGCGAAAAATCAGTTTATATACAATTACATTTCGTCAAAGTGGGTGGCATGCAAAACGTTGCATGACATCAAAACATGCATTGCAATCGTAGGTTTGATTATGATAACTAGGTTCAAGACACGTGATGTTATTGATAATATATATCATACGTTTTACTAAATATAATTTATATAAGTACGAGAGGTAACACCACACAATAAGTAGAGAAATAAAAAATCATTTTTTGTATTGTTTTCATTCTAAAATTTCACTGCTAGTTGCACCAAACTCTGTTTCTTTATCTACTACCAGCGGGTTCCTAGTGGCGTTGACTACGCAGATCCTGTTTATTCCCGTTCCCGTGAGAATTTTCAATACTGACTTACGTCTTTAAGGAACCTTCTTCTAGATCCTGCGGTTTCGACTGGGCGTTGATCGATCAGTCAGTCTGCCAATAAGGCAGTCAGTTTCATTTTTTATACACATATTATATAGAAGACTAGCTTTTACCCGCGGCTTCGCTCGCGCAAGTTTATTTCACCCCCTTAGGGTTGAACTTTACAAAATCCTTTTATAGTGGATGCCTACACTGTATTTATAAGCTAGCTATGTGCAAAATTTCAAGTCCCTAGACCCAGCGAATTAGGCTGTGCGTTGATACACCAATCAGTCAATCAGTTTATCATTTTATATAGATAGATACAATGAGGCAACGTTACTTTAGGACTTTGGTGCAATTGGGGCTTAAGCGGATTCAATTTATAATTTTTGTGTTCACATTAGGTGTATATTTAAATTATACAGGAATAGAGTAATTATTCTAAATTGCAGTCTCAATTACTTTTCAAATAGCATTTATTGTTATATAAAGTATATATTATATGATAAAAATAAAATGTCAAGGCTGTAAGTGATAAATACGTAGGTGATCAAAAGCGAATGGAAGTAGCACAGTCACCAACAAATCATTGTCGATTATAATTTCCGATGGTTATTGATTCGGGTAAAAACATAACGTATTTTTTCAGAATTATTCCACGCAACCTATCTATTTATATGTGTGTATTTACTTTTGATCTCTTTATTTAGTTTATTTTGTGTCATTGTTTAGTTTTTATCATATTTCATTTTTTTTTAATACATATTTATATAATGTTTTTACCCTTAGATAGTTTTTTTTTATAATAAATTTGTACATGTTGTTGATGTATCACAAATAAATATAAGTTTTAATTTTCCACTTCAAATATGAACGAATACTAACTTTATAGGCTTGTGACTCTAAATATTATGTTGTCTTTATCTTCAATATGTCTTAGAAAGGGACACCTAGTTTTAGACCTTGATTATTGACCGAGAAAGGACCAGTAGGCGTTCAATTATTTTATGATCTACTTGCAACCTGCAACATTACTGTTTTACGTTTTATATAACACTATTTAGATAAATCTATTTTAAATATATAATTAATTTATTAAATAACTTTACTGTACTCAAAAATTCTTAGTTTTGTAGGATATTTATTCGTCAGTGATTTATTTTAAACCAGTCATATCGTAAGCATTAGCATACGCAGGATTTTGTAAAAGCCAAATATCCAAAGAGATTTAAATGTCATAGGGCATAGAGGGGGCATTGGGAATATTTTCATACAAAACTTTGAAGCCTAAGCGTCATGTCCTTGTCATGTCAGTTAGTATGAACGCGAGCTGTCATTCGGTCGAAATTGTACTAGACTTATTCCACTTGGAATAACTTTTGACTTCAATTTTCCTCGCTTTGTCCCCTCTATGCCTTATTATATTTTAATCTCTTTGCAAAGATCTAAGTTTATATTAAAAACCTAGGTAATATTTGTTACAAAAACGTCTCTATTGAATCTATACAGAACCTATGCATTTTCAATTTTATTGTGTAGACAACAGACGGAAGTAGAGTGTGAAATGGAGTGCTGCATTTGTTAATTGCATTTTGGTTGGAGTGACACATCATTCGGATTCTTACAGGAAGGTATAACTGTACAATAAAGCAAAACGTGCATAAAACGCCATAAAACACGATTCTTGTACAAAGGCAATTTGATAAAAAAATCTATTCTTTGTTTTTATAGCGGCAATATACATTCTGTAAAAATCTCAACTGTGCACCTATTACGGATCATGAGATATAGCCCGCTGACAGACAACCGGATGGACAGTCGAGGCTTATCAATGAGGTCCTTTTGGCAACTTGGCACCCTTTTGGGTAAGGAACCCTAAAAATTTGAGTTGAAGTAATTAAGAAATTTACCACAGAAATATAGTGTGTCATTTTTCCACCTTGAATTTTTCTTTTATTTAATATTTTTATTCTGCAATTAACACTCCTGCTTCGTTATCATTGTTGACACTGTAAACATTTATTATGAGTAATATACAGGTGAAGTCATGAGTCATATGAATATTGCGCATATGCCCTCGGTAGGTATATTCCCAAGTGTCCTTATTTCCCTATTACTGTATCGTTTACACGTCACTGGTAATGCAGTGGTAAAAAACATAAAATGTTTACTATGTTTCGTTATAATGTTTACGGTATTCCATCCAGACAAGAGTGCTGTTGCGTATGACTCTGAACCAATTATATTTGATAGTATTATATATTTATTATTAAAGATGATAATTTTATTAAATAAAACTATAGGTACCTCAGTATTCGTAAATATAATTTGTCTTGGAAAAAGATATGTTTTATTATTTTCTTAGATTTTGTGCTATTATATTGCTGTTGTTTTATTTGAATTTCAATGACTATTTTCATCCCATCGAGACCAAATATGATTATCTATTATCCTTGATCACCCGTGGGACACTGATTCTTAATAATTTTATGAATGTTGTAGCAGTCTGTAAGTAAAACGTAATTTAACAAATATTGTAGAGTAAGATTTTTGAAATGTGTCAGTAGGTACCCTAATAAACCTTTTGATTACCCTAATAAATAAATAAATGAATAGGTACATACCTGCGTGGTCCGGAGGGCGTTAGCGAGGGTCAGCAGCGCAAGCGCAGATGCGCTCCACCACACGCCAGCTCGCATCCTCTGCAACAACATACCCTAGTATTAATTTAAAAGCCATTTATTTAGCATCTCTTTTGAGAATGGTGTAGGGAGTTATAATTTAAATTATGAAAATTTTCAATACCTACAGATGCACAAATAACATTGGCAAAAGTCCATGTGTTTTGGGTACTACTTACACCTGCCCACGGAAGACGAAACCGTGTAAAATCGATAGTTCTTGGACAGACTAAGATAATATGTAATCATACCACATTTTTATAAGTTGAGGTTTAAAAGTTATTCGTTACCTAGTGTATTTTGTAGGTTATTATGAGATTTTAAGAAAAAGTTTCTCTAGGAAAGAAAATGATTTTCTTACAACCTCTTTGTTAGAAAAAAGCACTGCCTATCACATGCCATATAAGTTACTCTATGCCACATAGTGGCAGTTAATGATGGCTTGGGCAAAAAATATCGATACCTATATTAAAATATCGATATTTTTCCAAATACATAATTATCACAATATTATATATATCGTCGATATTTTTAATGGCGATATATCGACATTTATTTTACAGTATCGAATTCGTATCAATTTTATTATATTTTTAACGCAATTCTGTTTCATTTCATGTTAAGTACTAAATACTTGTTTAGACTCAAGCATTTATAAAAAAAAACTATTTTCATCGTCCTTTTTTACGAATTTGGGAATAAGTATAAATAATAATGTAAAAACTGACGATATATCGATATTTTTCACTCGATTTTTATCTATAGTATTTAGAAATGTCGATACGATAAATATCAATTTATTTTTTCACTTGGCCATCCCTAGTGAATGACACGGTTGACGTGATGACACGACGTTCAATTTTACCACAACAACAAAAAAGTTTTTGTATTAATCAAAGACATTAAAATATAATAGCATAGAGGGGGCATTGGGAATATTTTCATACAAAACTTTGAAGCTCAAGCGTCATGTCCTTGTCATGTCAGTTAGTATGAACGCGAGCTGTCATTCGGTCGAAATGGTACTAGACTTATTCCACTTGGAATAACTTTTGGCTTCAAATAATCCTCGCTTTGTCCCCTCTATGCCTTATATTATATTTTAATCTCTTTGGTATTAATAGATTTCCCAATCGATCGATTCGTGTTTCTATGATATTTTTGTTTTAATTGACTCAATATTTTCAACTGCTAGATTAATTTAAAAATATGGAAAATTTCGACTTGTTATGAGTCAATAAAATAAGCATAGTGTGATACCCCGTGGGTGTCTATTTCAGTGGGTACCAAAACTGCCGTTGTTCTTTATTTTACTAAGTTTATTAAAATATCTGTAATTAAATTTATTTATTTATTCACGTAAAAAAGAACAAATCAAAGTTTATTGGAGGATTGGATTCATTGATTTAGTGAGTGATAGACAAAAACACATATCTATCCTCCTCTTTATTTCTAGTTGAGGGAGTTATATTTATGTTCTGTACTATTAGGTTTTCTATGGTTTTTGGAAGACAGAGTCAAACAATAAAAATAGATAAGTACCTTGCCTATACAAAATGTATTATGTTACACGCACGTTACCTATAAATCTGTTGGCATATAACAGGACTTTCACTATCAAGAGACGACACTTTCTTTAATAACTTTAACGGCTAGAATGCCTCTTTTTGACTGACAAAACAAAGACGGTGTGAGTGGTGAAGAAAACTATGTTTTCTATCATAAACTTTCAAGTAGCTGTTTTCTGTTAAATTTAAAAATGAAAAATATTGTAGCCAGTCCAATAACCAGCTATTTTTATTTATCTTCATGTACCAAGAACATGTACACATGGCAAACTTAATGCCTTTTTGGTTGGATTGACAGATGTACGGAAAAAGCAACGTACGTCGAAATGAAGATGATTACAATTATAAGTAGAAAAAAAGGCCCCTGCAGGCGTATTCACGGAGGCTCGACACCGTTTCCGTTCGATTCAGATCGAGTCCTTATATCAAATACTAGATTTTGTTTTTCGAATTTATTTTGTCCGTTCTAGACTAGTGGGTTTCTAAAACGTAAACGTCAGTTGAATAGAATGACAAATGTATGGGATTGATATAAGTGTACTACTTGTCATGCGCGCGGTATTATATAGCGATGAAGTAAATTAACGCCTAACTCTAAAGGAGTATAGTCACTGACACGTAGGCGAACGCCAGCTAAGAGACTAAAACTTTATAATGCCACTTGGCTACGGCAGCTGTTATCTATACTAACATTGCTTATAAAGAGGAAAGATTTGTATTTTTGTATGGTTACGGTTTTTGTTTGTTACGAATAAACTCAAAAACTACTGGTCCGACTTTAAAAATTCTTCCACCAGTGGAAAGCTAGAAGATTCTTGAGTAACATAGGCTATATTTTATGTCCGTGTTCCCACGGGAACGGGAACTACGCTGGTGAAACCGCGAATAGTAGAACCGCCGATACATAATAATATATCCTTGAATATTCTGTATGTTTAGGAAGTCAGCGTTTCGTCGTTATTTAATGAGGAAACACCTCTAAAAAAGTAGGTATCTAATTGACGTTTGCCTGATGATACATTTATTAAAGCTAACAGATACTACAGAGGAAATGCATAAAGTTGCTTGCAGCAAACGGGTCTTCTAATTGTCAAGGCGTGGCGTCGCGTCGTCACGTTGCCAGCGTTATAATAACTTAGCGACTATGCAAAATACTCGTATGTCACTTGTGACAACTACGTTCCGTTTCGTGTAGTGGTAGTGGTATGACAACTGTTACCATGAGAGCTCTTAGGTTTTGTCTAGAAACTCCCTCGTGAATCATCTCGTCAAATTTAGTACGTCCGTAGGCATTGCACAAGTTTAAAAGGATAATTGATTGTGACGAAATTAAATTACAACATGTATTCTGGATATATTTATCAAAAAGATAACCCTTCCCTTTTACTTTACCGTAGTCGGTTAAAACGCCTCTAGATAATATGTATTTCGGTTTTTATCTTGCAAGTAAGTACCTATAGCAAATTCTAATTAATTTATTAATTGAATATTAATAAATTATGACATCACTATGTAGTATGCAGTACGTTTTCCACACTTTGACGGATGATAAAAGTAAGATTTTATTAGGCAGTCAGTCAATACCCTAGTACCTGTGCGGTCTTACTGGAAAATGCTTTTCTAATCTTTGAAATATATAAAAAAAGAAACTGTCTGGCTGATTGTCTCACTGACTGACTGATAGATCGAGTTGAAACCGCTGAGTCTAAACGCATGAAATGTTGCATAAAACTTTCATAAATGACGTTAGTGAGTCCTAAGAACGGTTTTTTATTAATTCCTACGGGAACAGGAATAAACAGCCGCTGGGCACCCACTAGTTGTCAATAAGCGTATCGCGTCATTGACCCGCAATTTTGTGATTGTCTTTTCGCTCACAAACATGTACATGCACTATTAAGTCGATTACGAAGAGAGACGCATTGCGATCTAGGCGCGTGCCACTAGTCAGTGCATCTTTTGCAATGCGCTTTCGCCGGCCACTGACCGCCTAGTTGCTATGTAGAGCGGCGACACTGATGTAACTAGTGTAAGTGGTTAATTGTGACTTTATTAAGTTGTATGAACAATAACTGAATTGTAAATGAGATGTTTATGTTTTTAATTGTACATTCGTACGACTAAGCAAGACACGGGGGTTAGCCTTTACCTCCATATACAATATGTAACAGAATAAGCGCAATTCCTAAAATAGGTTTGGTCAGTATCGACTACTTAATTGGTTTCAGCTATTTATAATGTGTTAAATTTTTCCGGAAAATTAATAAGCATAGCTGAATTTAGTTCTACCTATGAAAATCGTACTATAATTGCTCTTTATTTAAGAAAATTGGTTAGACATAACTAAAGGACGAAGGCATTAAATTTTTTTTGTATTTTGCACTAATTCCGATCCGGCGATGTGCTCACCACCTATCACGTTGAGGGGTCCAATATATCTCGTGAAATGTCTGTATATCCAGTAATAGAATACCTCTGCCTACCCCCTCGGGGATAAAAGGCGTGAGATTTTTTTATACTAATTGGGGAGTATGAGGAGTTGCGCTTATCTGTTACGAGTTGTATAATACCTTTGTATTCCAATCTTCCAAATACCTAGTTTTTAGCAGTATATTTTTTGGACGTGACTGGTGGTGAGACCATTCGGTGGTGCTGTAAAACATACTTCAATTCTGGGACCTGCGGGATCATTTTATATCAACACAAAATTGTATCCACCTGCTAAGCATCGTGGTCTACGTTTAACAGTGGGCTATTGTATACCTACATACAGACAATGACGTTTTAAAAATATTTTTGTGTGCATCTACCCAGAGAAATAATGCAGCTAGCCTTCTATAGGTGCTTTTTCATATGGCTTGGGGTGAAGATTTATACCGAATTTCCATTTTATGAGTAAATGAACAAAATTGTATTTAGTGTATGAATGTAAATTTATAGCACTTTCTGTTTGTTTCTAAAAACAAAAGCGGTTCAGTTCACCCACACAGTCAAAAAATATCCAATAAATACCTCATTAATGATTCAACGAAAGATAATTTTCCATAAAAGTTACGTGTAATTGTGTTAAAATGCGTTTTATTGCAAAGAGAAAACTTTCACTGGTCTATAGCCTCTTCTTGTTTGATGGTCCAACATTATAATGATTTCACAAATAATAAATCAATGTATCTGTAGGTATATTAATCATACGCGCAACTTTGAAAGGATGGATGGATCGAAAAACTACTGAACGGATTTTGATGAAACCTTACAATGATATAGATAATACGTTAAATAACACATCGACTACTTTTAATCCCGGAACGCGAGTGAGTTCGGGATCAACAGCTAGTAAATAATAAATGTAAAATCTGTCATCACTATTTTAATGGCTCTAGTAATATAATTTTGACAAATAATATGAAATGTATAAATTCAAATGTGCTTAGTTTTCTTTCAAAAGAAATTTTCTATGTATACTATAAATACTAGCATCACCCCGCGGTTTCACCTGCGTAGTTCCCGTTCCCTTGAGATTACGGGGATAAAATATAGCCTATATGAATCCCTGACAATGCATCTTTCCATTGGTAAAGAATTTTTAAATCGGTCTAGTGGCTTAGGCTCCAAACCGTAACAAAAAAACAGAGAAAGTCGATGGCAAAGTCCATTTATAATATTTAGTATTATATTTTGTTATAATAAGATTATCTACAAAGTAATGGTTACCAAAATATACGTAACCATTTTCACAGAAAGACGTTAAAACCTTATAGTACCGGAATAACATTTAACCAGAGATTATTTCAGTAATAAATAAAAATCATCCCTGCTGGCCATCTTGATAATTACGTCACCAATTATTATTTAACTTCAACTCCTCTTCACTGGTGTTTATTTTTGTACAACATGCGTAACCTATTATTTAAGAGAATGACAAATATTATAAAAGAAAGTTGTGCGGAAAAGTTGCGAAAGTGTTTGCGTCTGTTATTAATTTACATAATAAATTTATTTTATTTTCCTATAAATACTTACTATAAATAGCTTTTATTCAGTACCTCGCTGATCTAATCTAATGAAGAAAGGATGTTAAAAAAAGTATAGTTCATATAATATGGCTATATTGTAGTGAATTTGATATCCTATCACTATTGTTTTCACACTCATTTATTGGCCTTGCAGGCTTGCAGCACGTGTGTTACCCTTATAATGCCCTAAACTAAATAAAAACCAGAACATTACCTTGAGAAAGAGATGTGAGGAACTAGCAAAGTGGGGGATAAAAACTGATGATTCTTTGAAATCGAGCGTATCGCTTCAATTTTATTTATTATCAAGCGGGAAATCATAAAACTCAGTTTGATGTTTACACTGACAATTAAAATAACAATTTGTTACTATAGCCCTTGCATCACAGCATGTTATCTAATGTACAATAACAAAACGCGTGAACAAAAGAAATCAAAATGTCACTTGACATAAATAAATGTCAAAGAAAACTGGCAGTAAAAATGTCACGGCCAAAATAGACACACAAATTAATACATCACTGTAACAGTGGTATAATATTGTCCTGGCGTGACTTACGGCACGCAATACAAGAAATTATTGTCTAATTTCATGTTTGGTGTTAAAAGGACTGCCTGTATCATTAACTTTGCGTGTATTTTTTACTGTGAATAATTAAAACTTGCTACCGTAAAAGATGGCAAAAAGATAATTTTTAATTTAAATAGGCGTTAGATTGCTTTATAGTAAAATAATAATTTAATAGCTACATAAATAATTAAATTTTCATATTTTAATATATGTGGCACAACACATTCGACGTTATATATATGTCATTGGCGGAATGAGTTGTATATTCAAGACTGTGATAATATAATATTAAGATGGTCATAAAGTGATTCGCATACAAGTCGCTAGTTAGTGCTCGTTCACTACATTTGGCGGAAACTGGAGTCTACCACTAATTTCATTAAGGGATATCTAATTTGACGCTATTTTATTTATCAATGATAAACAATTAAAAAACAAAAATAACGGTTGATCTCTATTCTCCAGTGCGAGTTTAGGTCCCAATTCAAATCTCAAACTTCATATTGAACCTTAAATGGTGCCCAAATTTATTGTTTATTTAACTTCATCTACCTAGAGATTGTACACAATTCTATTTACCTTTTATTTGCTCATCTATTAGATATTAAAATATTGTCTTAGGTAGTAGGCCTGCATTATAAGGAAAGGCGTAAAATTCGGGGCAAGGGAAAGTATACAAAAGGATACAAAAGGCGATAAATTGTAATAAGACGGCATATCAGTAGTAGAAGTACCTATGACTTTTCAAAAAGTCAGCATAAAGGTCATTACTATACTGAAGCAAGTACGCGTGGAGCTTATAATATATGTATAATATGTGAACCAAAAAGATGTAGTTTTAGAATATTCAATAAATTATAATGTAATGAAGTAAATTCGACTTCTCTGGGCTTCGTGTTATTTTTGTATGGTATGGGTTTTTATTAGTGTTAGCACAGCTGAGAACCATTTCATTTGCGTGGACAGCTCAAATAGCACGCATCAGTATAATATCAGGAAGGGAAATGGTTGTGCATTTTTCCCCTCTATATATTTTAACTTGTCTTTAAACCCGTGGCGTGCCGGATGGACACACGCAACAGTTTTACAACCCATTACGTTTTTACTTCCTCTCTGTCTGTCACAATTGTTAGCCAGTTAATAGCCTAGGTATACTACGCAAATAACGCGGTTGTATTAATGATTCAAATTACGTGCGACGGACGACAAAGTTTTATGGCGTTTTTACCGTTCTTCTCAGGGTTGTCGCCGTTTAATTATTAATTTAAATTTAGTTAACACAACACAACAATTAAAATAAAATAATAAATAATAATCTCACACCTTTTAGCCCCAAGGGGGTAGGCAAAGGTGTTCCATTTCTGGATATACCCACTTTTCACGAGATATTCGTTGGACCCCTAAACGTGATAGGTGGTGAACCCATCGCCGGACCGGGTCTTTTACACATGTCTCAGAAAATTATTTAAATGTTATTAAGAATTAAGACAATAAAAAAAACTATTGTGCGTATGTATTTAATCAGAAAATTTAATAGATTTTAATACATAAAAAAAATAAAAATTGCCAGTCTCACGCCTTTTATCCTCGAAGATCCCAGAGACATTCCATTTCTAGAAATACTTACTTCTTACGAGAATAATATTTAATAGATAAGCTATTCATTATTCATAATATTTTGAGACATGATTCTTGAACTGATTAAATTTAAATAGCACAAATGTTTAAACAATACAATTTGTAATTCTAGATCGTCGGTTATGCTCAAATAAAGTAATTACTTCCTTATGTTTTATTTACAATTTATCCGCCGCATAACAAGGAAAAGCACTTCTTAAGAATCATTACTTAACATGCACTTATTAGAGTCACGAATTGTATGTGCAATAATAGCTTACGGTGAATTATTTTATTGTACGAGAATGTATAAAACTTCAGAACGTTGATTTGATTATAAAAACGAAGTTTCACTGACTCACTTACACATTCATTTCATTTTCATTCATCCTGAAATTATAACGACAAGAAACTTGAAATTGGGCAGATATATACATATCAAATTAAATCAAATCAAAAATAATTTATTTCTATAGGTATTAAACATACACTTAGAAACGTCAATATTTTATAATAACGAGGAATTTATAGATAATTCCATATACGACATAGGCGATAAACGTCACCGACTTTCTGGTCCGGTGCAGTCAGGTAAAAATCAACGACGAGACGTGAGTGCTCAAAGTAATATAACACTTCTGCATTTATATTATGAGTACAGACATATATGTGTATGTATACAACGCGTAACAGAAAAAGCGCAATTCCTCATACACCCCAATTAGTATATTAATATAAAAAAAATGATGCAATCAAACTTTAGTTGTGTCTAACCAATTTTCTTAAATATCGATTAATGATATCACGATTTCCATAGAAAGCACTAAATTCAGCTACGTTAATTCATTTTTGGGAAAAACTTAACACATACTAAAAATAGCTGAAATCGAATAAGTAGTCGATACTGAACAAACTAATTTCAGGAATTGCGCTTATTCTGTTACATGTTGTATATACAAACTCACTCGGTCTTCTTCATATTATGCAAGGAGAGATCCATAGAACAATGACATAATGAGATAAACTAAACGTGGGCAACCCTACCGGAATAAGCAGCCCATACCTTGGCCGGATTCACTGAGCATGCGCTCTTCCTTCCACTGAGTCCACAATAAATATTAATAGCAAATAGCATGCTGCAGTTGCAGCCTTGGATCTAATCTTAGGGACACAATACGCCAATTTTGATTGACCTCCTTTAGTATCCGTTTTTTTTTTAAATATCCAGTGTTTATTTTGATGAGTGGGTTTGTAGAGAAGTTTACAAACTTAGTTTTCTTAGAATCCCAAGAATTAACATTTATTTTTATAATTTTACTCATAAATAAACGTGTCATCCAATGTGGTCAATCCTATTATATGATAACACGTGTAGTTTCTCTATTATTAACAACACAACCTGAGTATATTAATAGATAAATAAACTGTGGCCTAACTATATAATCTATAGCAGGAAGTCCATGAATGTAGAGACACACTTACAGCTTAGATAGAAGGATGTCACTTTTACACAATAGAAAAGCCTGCTTAAAAGTGCTTAGTAAGGCTATACAGTTAACATACACAGTCATATCCACGGCTTGAAATTATGCAATGACAAATACCACATCACAAAGTGCCCGTGACTTTTACTTTACTGTTCAGTTCACTGATGTCGCACCGTGATGATATTATAATCTACGACAATTAAGAATGGTAGTTATGCCACCACTCTTAGTTAGCTTAAGATTTTCTAGGCACTGCTGAGCAAATTTCTAATAATGATAAAATAGGTAATGATGTATGGAGTGTGCATAAATACTCTCTCTCGGGATTTTTGGAAGCCATGATTCAAAGACTAACAATTGACTAATTTTAGCTCTGAAAAGGTAAGGTTGTTTGTAAGTATATGGTGGGAGGTAATCTCTAGAATGAGGTGACTTTGACAATGACATAATGAGATAAACTAAACGTGGGCAACCCTACCGGAATAAGCAGCCCATACCTTGGCCGGATTCACTGAGCATGCGCTCTTCCTTCCACTGAGTCCACAATAAATATTAATAGCAAATAGCATGCTGCAGTTGCAGCCTTGGATCTAATCTTAGGGACACAATACGCCAATTTTGATTGACCTCCTTTAGTATCCGTTTTTTTTTTAAATATCCAGTGTTTATTTTGATGAGTGGGTTTGTAGAGAAGTTTACAAACTTAGTTTTCTTAGAATCCCAAGAATTAACATTTATTTTTATAATTTTACTCATAAATAAACGTGTCATCCAATGTGGTCAATCCTATTATATGATAACACGTGTAGTTTCTCTATTATTAACAACACAACCTGAGTATATTAATAGATAAATAAACTGTGGCCTAACTATATAATCTATAGCAGGAAGTCCATGAATGTAGAGACACACTTACAGCTTAGATAGAAGGATGTCACTTTTACACAATAGAAAAGCCTGCTTAAAAGTGCTTAGTAAGGCTATACAGTTAACATACACAGTCATATCCACGGCTTGAAATTATGCAATGACAAATACCACATCACAAAGTGCCCGTGACTTTTACTTTACTGTTCAGTTCACTGATGTCGCACCGTGATGATATTATAATCTACGACAATTAAGAATGGTAGTTATGCCACCACTCTTAGTTAGCTTAAGATTTTCTAGGCACTGCTGAGCAAATTTCTAATAATGATAAAATAGGTAATGATGTATGGAGTGTGCATAAATACTCTCTCTCGGGATTTTTGGAAGCCATGATTCAAAGACTAACAATTGACTAATTTTAGCTCTGAAAAGGTAAGGTTGTTTGTAAGTATATGGTGGGAGGTAATCTCTAGAATGAGGTGACTTTGGAAAACTACACTGTTCCCAAGTAACAAAGCTTATGACCTTTTGCGGTTGAAACCGCGGGACCCATCTAGTAGGTATATATGTGGTCCCTTTAAATTAAGTGCAAATATTTAAAGGGTAGATCAAATAATTTTACATAAACAATCAAACACGCTGTACATAAACAATACACGCACACTACCCAATCAAAAGTTGGGAGATAAAATATCAAAAGAAGCCGACAGAAGTGGCGTTTAAGTGTGGTGGTGAAAGTTTATGCAAAGCATGTTTACAAAATAATACTTTTTCTGTGAGAAAATAACAAAAAAAATCTTTATAATATTAATTTTATTCCTCTCACATGTTTGTACCTACCCTTGAAATATTTGCACTTGCTTTGTATATAAAGAGAAATGTATATAAAGACTTGACTGACTTATAAACGCATAGCCTCAACCGCTGGACCTAGGAAACTAAAGTTTGGAATATAGTTAAGTTTTGAAGGCTCAAAGGGGCTTCTTGATATTCCCTAAAACTGGTCAATATATGTTTTGATAAATAGATTATGTTAGACAAATGATATGTTTAACCTATTTTAGAAATAAATATGTAGCCATTATATTTTATTCGGTAAACAGTTATTCCAAATTTGTTGCTAGCTTAAACCAACGGATGTTCTATATTACATCTAACCACTTATTAAACTCTCATTAACAGCGTAACAGAACTCATTCCCATAACTTTGCACTTTAGCTAACTTGACACACTCAATTGCCATAGAGTGTGTAATCGTATTGTTCCTATTTGCTCATGGACAGTTTGCTCATCTTTTTTTGCAAATCATTTTCAAAGTGAAAATATAAATGCTCTATAAAAATAAATAGAACAGCCTCCCCCTCCTGTGACGTTTAGGGGTTCGAAAAATTACTGGTGAAAAGTGGGTAAATCCAGAAATGGAATACCTCTATCCCCTATGGAGAATTCGTGAGATTTTATTCGGTTTTATCCCGGACCCTCGATAATTTCACGGGTCAGGCTTGGAGACAATCATACTTAAATTGAAGGATAACATTATAGCAATCAAAAACCTAAAACATATGTTCTTTAGCTAAATATTAAAAAAAAAACCGGCCAAGTGCGAGTCGGACTCGCGCACCGAGGGTTCCGTACAACCTTGCAAATTTATGGTTTTCGTAATTTTTCCTTTATCTATGCTATAAGACGTTGCTTCGTACCAAATTTCAAGATTCTGAGTTCACGGGAAGCACCCTGTAGGTTTTGATTCCCTTGCAAGTGTCGAAAATTTGCGGCATAAACGGCTGTATCTTTTGATTGCGTTGGCTTAGAAGTTTGATTTTTTCACAGCTTCAAGGGACAGTAGACCTGAGTAATTGATATAAATTTCAGCTTCATACCTCCACGCGTTCCTGAGAAAAAGGGTCTTGACAGACGGACGGACAGACGGACAACAAAGTGATCCTATAAGGGTTCCGTTTTTTTCCTTTTGAGGTACGGAACCCTAAAAATGATCTAGTATGAAGAGTATACGTTACTAGCTCCAGCAACACCTTCTACAGACCTCATTAAAAAATACATGACGCTATCAACAAAACGTTTTCGACACGTCACTCTAAATTTTGACGTGTCAATTAAACAATAAGACATATCAAGGCATAACATGTTTGTATGCAAATCCAATAACCAGATAAACAATGTTAGGAAGCCACATGAGTTAGACAATACAAATAACTTGTGACCTTTATAGAGGTGTTAAGTTAATGTTGTGAAAAATGAGGTGTAACGTGTGATTGTGGAACAATGGGACCTGTTTGTTTACTAGGTGATCAAGTTTCTTGTGAACTCAGTGTGCAGTCAAATAAAACGACGGATTAGGGTTGCTTTTTATACAATAATGCATTATTTATTAATAAAAAAAAAATCCAGTTTTTTTTTTATAAAAAAATATAGTATTTGAATTTCAAATTGAAAACTTTTAATTTATAATTTGATAAGTCCAATAAACTCGTGAAAAGTGGATATTTCCAGAAATGGAATACCTTTGTCTACCCCTTCGGGGATAAAGGGCGGGAGATTATGTATGTATGTTCTATACAATAATTTGACAATGTACCGTTTCTGGTCGAGGTCCATGAGCTCTACCGACTCTCCCACTTTTACATTTTTCTCATCTAGCTATGAATTGGGGATTATTACGTGGTAATAAATTATTACATTAAATTACAAACGTACTTTTTAAACGCAAACTTGCTATCAGTTGGTAAAAATAAACAAAACTTAAAATTATATTATACGGCGCTACCATAGGAAGTCGTCAAAAGAGTTCACTTTCTAAACTCGGCCACTCTTTACTCGCTTTAACATATCAATGACACTTTCCCCACCTAGTAGTAGCACTGACCACTACTTACTCGTTAGTAGTTAGCAAGACTAATTTATTTACATATAACACCACTCAGTTTCGTATTATTGTTATATAAATGTTATGCTTGTACTTATCATTGAGGGCTGGGAGACGAGACCCGTGTTTGAGTTTGTTTTGGTACCAAATTGTATTAAATATAATACTAAACTTTTCCCACGACTTTGTTCGTCTTCTAAAATTATTAGTAGCGTATGTCCTTTCTCGATATTTAGCTATTTCTGTGCTAAATTTTATCGACTTCGGTTCATTGTATTAGCTTGAAAACGTGACAGACAGAGTCAGTCGTTTATGTCTGCTAGTTTAAAATAATAATGTATTTTTTTATTTCTCTCCACAAAAAATTACATTTTAAAGTTATGGGATAAAGGGCAATGCAAGAATACAAACAAAGAATCATCATCATCATCAACCTGTAACAGCCCACCATGCACCGCTCGGCTAGGTCATTCCTCAAGTGTGAAAAATAGTAGATTATACACCGAGGGGATAAAGCACTGTTTTATGTCACAGGCGCTATATTGAATCCTGAGCAAACGAGGGACTCCAGATTTAAATCCCGATCGTAGCGAGGGTGCCCTGAGTGCAGCGAGGGATTCAAACTCGCGAAAGACGAATACAGCTTTATCCCAAAGGAGAATAAGAACTCTACTTTTGTCACCTTTTGCGAGACAATAAAAATCAAGGCTACTTAATATGGCTTGCTGTGGCTAGTTCGATTTTCAAATAAGTTATTTTTGCTGTAGGTCTCTATGGAACAATTCATCATACGAATTCATTATAACCCATCATTTTGATATTGTACTGAATCTCATTATAACTCGATGGTTAATAATGACTTGCTTTAGGTGAGGTTTTCATGATACTTAGATAATTCGGCAATATCGAGCAAGTGGTGTGAAAAATAATTAATTAATTAGGTTTATAAATTTTTTAACTCACCGATATATGAGAAAGCAGATTTTCGTTTTGATTTCGCACATAATTCATGCAAAATCATTTCCATTCGAATTAAGCTACAGACTAGTGTATCCACTTTCTAAATGGATATTGCAAATGCAGTCGAAACTTGACCTAAATATACCTAGTTATATCTAAATTAGAATCTACTATGTCACTGGCAACAATAACCGGTAAGTACTTGTAGGTACATTTGTAGCAAATGCCTTCCAATTTGCCGGCATCCGGTTTTTATGTTTATTTATTTGAAAAACCAGAATAAAAAATAGAATCATGCCGCGAGGGGTTGGCAGAGGTATTCCATTTGTGGGAGTTGAAAACCGTGTACTTCTGTCTGGTTGTGGGTTTTACAATTTGAGTATATTATCCCAATGCCAATAGGAAAGTTACTAATAGGCTTCCCTTTTTTTATTATTTAAAGATCTAAATATTAACGCAAAGTTTTATAAATTATAATCTAAATGCCCGAAGGTATTTAACATAGTTTATTACTATTCATGCGTAAACTTGCATTCATAAATAACTCTGTCTGCCATTTTTTTTAAACTAAAGCAATCTTGAAGTAAGTTGGCAAAACTTTTGTTTAGATTGAGAGCAACTTAGTTACTTTTGATTCCGGAAAATTTAATAACAACAAACTTTACACATTTATTTAGCAAACAAAAGAATATCGTGATATTACATTTTAAACTACAAATTAAAGATCTCCTCCAAAGCATCACATCGAGGCAGCTGTGCAGCTATGCACTCTTTGACAAAAGTAGTTGCCAGCTCTTGGATCTTGTGTCGCCTCGATGAGA
Source organism: Ethmia dodecea (assembly GCA_963855545.1). Taxonomy (NCBI): domain Eukaryota; kingdom Metazoa; phylum Arthropoda; class Insecta; order Lepidoptera; family Depressariidae; genus Ethmia; species Ethmia dodecea. The sequence goes on from OY979442.1 coordinate 13,276,611, forward strand.
CGCTTAGAGAGCTCATTTACAAAAACTATTGTTTCTGGGCCCTACGGATCCAACTTCTGTATTGCAAATGGAACATATAATAATATAGGTAATTACAGCGTCTTTTTCAACAATTTCTACATACTTCCACATTCATAATACATGCCCTTAATGAAATCAATTTGGTGCAAATTAATTCCGAAACAGATCCATCGATCAATCAATGAAACCGCTGCTCATTATGCAAATAAAGAAAGTGGAAATCACTGTGTCCTTGACTTGAATATTGTAGAATGGAGTAGCTATCAAAATTACCTGTAGGTACATTGCAAGCAAGATGCAAGTACATCAAATAGACAATTTAATTAAATAATTAACATAAAACAGCATAGATATTTTTCATAAAAAATACATATTAAGAAATAAATTGCGTAAATCTCGAAAACTAATTAATGTTATAAATAAAATAAAATAAATTATCTCACGTTTTTTATCCCCGAGGGGGTAGGCAGAGGTATTAATGTTCAACAAAAGAAATCTCACCAGAGATAAAGATAGACAAATGTACTGTCGCGCGTTGATGTTTTTTGTACAGACGATCTACCTGAAGCACGTATAAAATTACCGGAACTTATCTATGTCTGTTTTCGATATACATTCTTATTTCAAAGCTTCTTAGGTCCTTTATAGGATACCTAGAGTAAGAAGTTTCTTATTAAAATAGAATAAACATTTTTTTTGACTATACACTATAATTGTTTAATATTGGAAAGCGAATCAAGCTACTAGTAGTACTTCAATAATAATCAGTCAGTTTTATTGCACGATGCTCTCCATATGTTCATATTACAAAAAAAACTGTAATTAGTTCTTGAATCACGTAAATAATAACTCTAAGTTAGTAAACACTAAGTTTTCTCGATTTTTATATCCCGATCAAATTCTTGCTATTCATTAGCGCCTTAGTATGCGAATTGCACTAAAATAAAATAAGAGAATACATTACTTGATCTTAGTTGTTAAAATTGATTTATTAGTTTCGGAGCCTAATAATTACAAAGAAACATATTACAAAAAACAGTTTTTCCTTTTTATAATATAATATGCATATGTATTTAAATAAGTAGAAGTATGGGCTAATTGCCTACCACGGATTTTGAGATGGTTGTTAGAACGGTCTCCCACTGTAGGTCTTTGGAGACACATCAGTATTCGAAGACCCAGCACCAGTGGGTACGCTTGGTGGGTCCTTGAAGACGAAGCGATCTTTTCAAGCCACCGACGGGCATTTGACATCGCTTTACGTTTTCTATTGTACGTAAACAACGAAAATCGGGACCATATTCTTTTAAAAAAATTCACATGCTCGTCTCATGTTGGAAATGAAACTAAATCGTAATCAAGCTGCTTGATTGAACTTGAATGCGATCTCAAGGACTTTCACCGTTTGCTTTCTGTTTCTGATTTCGAATTTTGAAGTCTCTTTTACATTTTATAACAGTGATCGTATAATGTTGACAAATAAATTAAATTAGTCATAAAAATATAATTTTGATTCCAAATTAGCAGAAATCCAACGGAGGTTGACATGGCAACAAGTATATTTTACCATTTAAATAATTTGATGATTTTCATATTTCAGTAATTAGTAATGTCCCAAGATTTTCCAGTAGGTATCTACGTAATAAAAGGTTATTACAAATATATCAGTTCAGGTTTATAATTAAACTAACTAACTTCTACCTATTTAATCTCACGCCTTTTTATCCCCGAGAGGGTAGGCAGAGGTATTCCATTACTGGATATACCCACATTTCACGAGATATAGATGTTTCCAGGTTCAAAAGTAGCCTACGTGTTATTCTAATGTATTATCTATGTTACTGTAAAGTTTCATCAAAATTCGTTGAGCAGTTTTAGCGTTAAGAAGTAACAAACAAATATTCATCCATCTATCTTCACATCACGCTTATAATATTAGTATCAGTGCTAAGCAATTTTTTTTTTCCAAACTCTTCATTACCCTCTTAGCCTAGAAAAACATACAAACCCTGGAAACATACAAAACATGGAAACTTAACTTTGCCTTTCGGTGCATCTATATAATAATATATTATAATAAAACTGTAACTAGACAGTGTCTTATTAAAAAAATGCGGTAGTGTAGATAGTTATCGATTATCGGTCTGTCTGTCTGTGCACGCATCAAAAAAAGAAAGACGTACTACTCCTAAAAGATATCATCTATAAATTTGAAATATGGTAATGTAGGTGTCTTATATTATGTCGTAGGCAACGGCTATGAAGGGATTTTTAGAAATTCCCACGGGAACGGAAATTAGCTGGATCAGAGAGGGCAATGCCGCTGGGCAACCGCCAGTCTTTAATATTTGTAAAAATAGTAATGTCCTGACTGACCTATGAATACACAGCCTCGAGAATGGTTTTTGTTCCGCAAGAAAAACTAGATCCAACGCCGGCATCGCCGTTGAACGCCTGATAGTGGTCCCTATGAACAGCTTAAAAGGCAATCTTACTCAATCATACCCCAACTGATCAGCAATCTTAGCTCATTTCTCAGAGCTATGCGTGTAAATACGAATATTAAATATAATCGCGTGGCCAGTGAAATGCATAAGTCGGTAGCCGCACGCTTCGCTTTCGATCTCGCTAGATCGATAACCTGATATGAATGTCGGTTTTTTGTCGTACAGATTTACATTCACAGTGATAGTAAAAGTGTTTTTTTTAGGATTCCGTACTTTGGGTGCCAACGTTATCCTTTTAATAAGCCTCCGCTGCCTATCTGTATGTCTGTCAGTGGACTGTACAGTCATAAGTAGTAACATAGAATCATCCTTAAAATTCAAATTCCTGTTGGAATCTCAAAAATAAGTATGCTAAACTGTATCATTAATTATTTAAACGCTAAACTGTGTCAAAATAAACTACACATTCTATTACGAGTATATTCTATTCAAATTATTATATAAATTTATTTCTGATTTTGTTTTGATTATATTAATGTGGAATAATAATGTATACCTAATTTTGACACAGTTTTATGGTTAGATAATTTAGTACAAATTTTCATACACTTTTTTGTAGATTGGTTTAAGATATTTTAGAAAATGTGACAATGTATATATATTATTGCTCGTTACTTTACCTTATGGACCATAATAGGTAGACAGTTAAGGTTTTTACAGAATGTATATGTACACAATTCTAAATCTAATAAATACTTCTTTTGCCGCTTTAACAACAAATAATATAATTACGTAAATTAAAGGGGGCCCCAATACAAGAAACTTGGTTTTTTAATGTACGGAACCCTTCAAGTGAGTGATCGACTGTCACTTGGCCGGTTTTTTAAACTTGAAATGTTATCAATGTAGTAAAATCTAATGTGTCTGGCCCCTGCAGTCGGTTTCAATACTTATATTGAACTGTTAGGAAGCTTTTCTTCCTAAAAGCTTCCTAAAGCTACCTACACTAGAATGTTTTATGTCTTCCTGCCTATGAATATCTAAGAGCACGTACATGTTACACTCCGACTGGTTAATTACTCTTAAATCAGACGTTATCTTAATTGGTTTTTGCACTGGCCAATAGATTATTCTTTAATAGTTACCATCCTGTAATTCCCGTTTGCATAAAATAGTTTTCAATTCTGCCTTACTTAAACTCTTACCTATCTATTTTACCAAACAGCTCTGTGAAGTGTGGATTTCAAAAATATATTATCTCCTCATCTTAAAAGTAAAAGATATCTATCATTGAAAGTATTGCCAATAAAAATTGTAAAAAATATTTATTGCTTCTAGGTATAAAGCTAAACTGTTTTACAAATTACTTCTATAGCCGAAAATGGCGCATAAGAATTATCTTCCGTAAGAAATCATTCTTGAAGTAATCACAGTAAACAAGAGAAATTAACTTAGGTAGTAATAATAATAAGAGATAAAAAACATCGGAAATTCTTACTACCATATAAAATTCAATCTTTTGTTATGTTATTTTGTAATTTTAACAAGACTTTATGGTATATCTAACATCCGGTTTCAAAGTTATATGTATTTTTATAACGATATCACCAATTACTTTCATTTTCTAGCTGTCAAGTTTTTATTGTAAAAAGAGCAATATTTGCTAATATAGGTACAGGGTATTAACGTAAGTTTATTGTTTCCAACAATTTACAATATGCAAAGGTATAACCATTTTCAGCCTAGTCTGTTTAACGATTTCTTGACACAAGGAAAGCGTAGGACGTATCACGTTTAAGTCTGCTAAAGGACAGTAGAATAGATTGCAATTTAAGGGTATGTCGTCTGCATCAAGCGATAAGCGTTACCGAGCACTACATAATAGTTCCGGGTACAATGGATAAAGAGTATTTTCCTTAACAGCTTTTTTTCAATACGTAATTTAATAACTTGTTCACAAAAAATAAGTTTTTTTGCCTTACGAAAGTTATCTTTCAGGTGTTACATGTATTACCAATACCAGTCAAGTACCTATAATTTACTTTAAATAACATTATTTTTTATAAATTTAAAATACAGTATTATAACATTTCTCCTCGACAAATGAAGTGAAATGTCTCTACTGACGTCGTAATTGCGAACGGGGTGTTACTTTCGAACGAGTTTAGTACTCAGCCGAGTGCTCGACTTCGCAAAACGCTACGAAATAAATCCACAGTTGATTTTTATTTTCCTGCAACAAATTTGAATCAGAATGGTCGTGACTGCGGCCACACTCATGGTCGAAGTCTTTGGAAAGCGAAAAGTATTTTATTGAGTAACAACTGCTACTGTATAATTATGTTAATAAGCCTTATGTAGTTATAATATTGCCTCACCTTTGTAATAGTATACTTTCTTCAACAGCAATTTAAAAAAACACTTATAAAATTTAAGTCGAATTCACCATTGTTCCAATTGGCACTATGGTAGTAAACACCTGCGATCACCCTCACTAAGTAAAAAAAAACTTTTTGTCATAACACACACTTCCCGCCAAAATTCTACATAATTGAAAAAATCGAAACTCCGATAAACCGGGTTCCAAATCACTGGTTCGATGTCAACGGCCGTAATGCAATCTGGACACTGGTAGGCAAGTGTCACGGATTTCGGCTTGTTACGGCCGAGTGCACTCTACTTGCAATTAGAAAAATAAAAAAATTCGAACGTAAAAATTCGAAGTTTGAATTGTGGCGGGAAGAATGAGTAGGTACGTTGTGCGCGTGCGTTCAGAGGTTGCGCGGAGGCCGGTCGGTGCGCGAATTGCGACTGCGGTGACCGCCGCTGCAGCGACACTCTCTGCCCACCTCTGTCCGTGTGTGTTCAATGTTAATCCGTGATACTATTTCAGCTCCGAACCACTGGCGAGCGACCCGCCGAAACTGGACCTACCAGCGCTCTTTCACTTGCCTCACAGCATAAATGTTAAGGTTGCGAAGATCCTGAAATATGGGCAGTCGTCTTTTCTTTAGTATCGGCTGAGTTAGGCTTGGACAAGTATACAATAGCTGCTTTCAGTTGGAGTTTTCAAAAGATTTCCAAACGAAAGCCTAAGTAGGCGAACACATTTAACAGTAGGCGATATTTGCGTAAATATTTCACTACAACTGTCTCTTGCATGCACGCTCGATTAAAGGCATTTGTTAAATAAAATGGAACACGCGCGCTACTTCTATTTTGTTTGTGCCACTTCTTTCTGTTGCTACTGTCGTAACTTTAGACCTAAAGTGTTCTATTGGGTTAGATTGTTTTTATCACAATAAAGTAGGTAACAATTTAGTTATTTTAGCGGGGACCGTTATTAAAATTTCCTATTATATACTAAATCGTAGTGTAAGTCAGTATAACAACAATATTAAATATTATCAGTACTTACCTATCTCTTTAGAACTAACCAAAAACAATTCAAAAGATACCATAACATAATATTATAGTACCTACATACCTACAGTATTATGGGACGTCTGATCACTTTTAGCGATCTCTTTCAGACAACATTAGACTAGACGGGCGTAATCATCTCATTAGTTTATTAAACTTAAGTTGTGTAAATTAATAAATTGTTCACTTCTCATGCTCTAAAAGTACGCCAATATAGCCCTGCGAAGCGGGACTAAAGTGACCACTTTAGTCTCGAGGGAGTTAAAGTAATTAGTTTTTTAATTTCCTTATTGAGACAAAGATAAACTCAAACAGCCAGTAAATATATGCAAAAATGTTAAGAGTTTTAGTTCCATGTTTTTTCCGCAAAGAAGGCGGCGCCATGTGTTTAATTTTTTTTTTAATCTGTGACTGGTTTTGAAGAAAAAAAATTACCGCGAAAATTTCAGAATTTCTGTTGAGTGTAGATTTGTTCGGTTTTAAATAAAATGTATTAAGAATGTAGGTCAATGACAGTGAAGAGTTTGACGTCAAGCAAAAGACAAAATGCATAATAGATAATCTTACCGCCAAAATCGCGGAAGCTTTATCTAAAAACTTACGAAAGTTTTATGGACTGGAGGAACAAGAAACATATTATTATAAATTATTTCACAGAAAGCGTCTTTTTGGCTTATTTCGATGAATTGTCGGAAAAATATCAACCATCGTCATTGTGGAGTACGTATTCTAAGTTAAAATCGACAATGACATTTAGCTTCTGGTAAAAAAACTTTTGTGAGTTTTATTTTTTTAACCCAATGCTCCCCAGGAGCCCGCCGGCGGGCTGGCACAAAATGCCGCCATTCCGTCAAGCAGCGGCAGCCCGCCGGCGGGCTGGCCTACCCAGATGACTTTAAACCTTATTTGTATCACCATTAAATACATGATATTGAATATAATTTACTACCGTGATCTAGAATAAATTCGGAATCCGTTGATATCCAAAGCTACACATGTTTTTTGTTTTTATTTATAGAAAACCGCTTCCAAACACGCGCCATGTGACAAGTCATAAAAAAAATGGCCACTTCATAGTAAATTTTCGGTGTCGGATTTCAAGTGGTGTTCAATTATAAACATAAGTGGCCTCTAAAGGTTGAGTTGTTTATCTTAGACGATAATACGATCTTTCTAGTTGGTGTTTAGTAACATTGTTTATAAATTTGAGTACTGTGGTAATATTGGTAGCAATTATTCTGTGATTATTCTCGAAACAGGTCCGAGTTTTTATTTACGAACAGAAATGAATGACTTGGACTCATAGTACCCCTTTGTTTTTTACATGTGGCAGCACATAATCTATCCATAGACAAAAATACATTGACAGTAGAATGATAGTCAAAGTAGTATTTTTTTGGTGATCATTTTTTTGGGAAAGTTGAACAACGCGCGGAATTTTAATTGCACCCGCGCGCCCCCTAAAAAACGTCAAAATCAAATAACATTTTATTGTGGTTTTACGGGTTAAATGTTTTTGTACTAAATTGACTATTTTTCTCGCACTCAAAGTGAAAAGTAGTTTCTACCTCGAGACTAAACGCGAACTTAATGTACCCTCGGTTTCATTGAATTCAAACCACCTCTGGTATATAATGGCTTCGTTTAGTCCCTCGATATAAAATATACTATATTTTATGTGAAAACTCAACTGAGTATTTTTAAACAGAATTAAGTATTTATTAATATTTTGGCAGCAGTGTCATAGTTGGCTCTGTTGGATGAAAGTTCGCTTTCTTACAAGAGGTTTGGGTTAAATTCCGTCCCTGAACATGTATTGTATCATGACTTTATCGAAAGTTACGTTCAAATAAGTAGGTACCTACTTATCTTGTCTGACGCGTGAATAAAAATATTGTGTGGAAACCTGTAGGCCCCAGTAAACTAGTTTTGATTACTTTAGAAGCCAGCTAGGTCTTGCTTAGTGTACACCATGACAGCACCCCAGGCCGGCTAATGACATAAAGGGCTCACCACTTGGATTAAATTGGATCCGGAGGAGGGGGGCTGGGGCTAGGGCTTCAGGAAGGACGGGCATGCGTAGCCAAACTGTCATTTTGAGTTCCGAAAAATTAGGACACTACACTAATCTAAAAAAGTTACTGTCAGTCTGTCAGAAAGATTTTGAATGTTTCTTCCTCCTCAAGGATGAGGATATGAGTGTGGTTAATTTTTTTTAAGTCGGACAATAATTTCGTATCTCATTATTCTGTTTCTTTCAGACATCAGAACTTAGTCACCTAGATATAATATAACTATTTTCAAATTACTTGCTAAAATAAAAACTCAAACTCTGCACTGACTGTCCTATCACTACATAGTATAAAACAAAGTCGCTTTCTCTGTCCCTATATCCCTCTATGTCCCTATGTATGCTTAAATCTTTAAAACTGCGCAAACGGATTTTGATGCGCTTTTTAGAGTGATTGAAGAGGAAGGTTTTAGTATATAAGCATTGCACCCGTGCGAAGTCGGAGCGGGTCGCTAGTATTCATATAAATTTAATGTGTGTCCTACACCACGACTTTTAAATTTAATCTGTCTATTAATTTTTTTTTATATTTACTGTTTATAAGGGTGTACACTATAGCATAGTACAGTTTATAACACATATATTTGGTACCTAAAAAGATTAATTTTATTTGTTCAAAATGTGTACACATTAATAATGTTGGTATTTAACTATCATTTCATAAAGGAAAGACCCTTAGGTCAGCCGTGGGCTGTTACGAGTTGATGATGATGATAACAGTCATTATAAAGAAAAGGAAGAAAAAGTTTAAAGATTGAACGCCTAGAAGTTTTATGAACTTAAGAAAACATCGATCGTCATTTACGTAAAGAAAACTGTTGCTTTATCTTTTTTCACAGGCCACAATATAACGCCTTACCTTCAAATTCCTTGTTATAACTAAAGTGAATGCAACTGTTTAATTTCTATGACGATTTAGCATTAACAACTATATCCGGTAATGCAATATGTGTGTTTGTTTTTTATTCTTACAAAGTGAACATTATTACTGAACGGAGTGATACTTCTTTGTGTTTCTGAACGCAGCATTTCTGACAGATCAGCGGACCATTGACATGTCATTGACATCTAGCCGGTAGTTCGCAACATTTTTTAAAAAATGAAGACTTCATAATAAAATAAACAAAAATAAGTTCATAATAAAATAATAAATGAAATTCATAGATATTAAGGCACTTTCCAATTCAAAATTTGTCTGCCGACTGTAAAACATTACTAAGTACTTCATAAAAGTTAAATTTCTTTTATCTTGTACTGAACTATGCATTGTATTATTACTCTGGGCTGTAGGTATAAATTGAAGTGAATTTTAAAAGGCACTTGTAGCAAAAAGATATATTGTTGATAAAATAAACCTGGTAACAGTGGTAACAATAGAAATATGTTTACTACCCCTGGCCTAGATTACGTCATTTTACTATAACGTGAACTTTTTTAGTCCAAATACAAACACCTTGAACTAGTCATTAATTAATTGAATGAATCAAGCTGGATTTTCTCAGGAAACAAGATGGGAGGCAACCTTGGTTAAGCCATGAGTCTCATTCGGAGTTAATCCTCGTAAGGTGAACACCGTGGCGAAAAGTTTTTAGTAAGTAAACTTCTTTAATTCAGCGTAGGTAATGATTGTAACAACCTTGAGAAGAAACCTTGTTCATTGGACCATGTCTTCGTCGCTTCCAAGCAGATTTCTACCTCAGTACTCAGGTGTCAACCATAATTTAACCTCGCTTTTTGATTCCGCAAAATGAGCAAGGTGCTACTCAAACTACTGTGAAACAACTGAAGTACGCAACCGTTCCGTCTCTATTATCTTATCAAAGAGATTATGTGCACAAGTGTTGAATTTGTACCGTGTAATGGACAACACATATCGTACCAGCACCCCGATGGGTACCATATGATAACGAATTTACATGAAGACAGTGAAAACAAGCGTATGGAAAGAAAAGAGTTAACTTTGAGTTTTCACAATTTGATAAAGCGAGGTGTGTTTGGGTTAAGAATTTTTTTTATAATGAACTAATATAAGTAACAGTGTTTTTATTATATTTGTGAATGTGAATAATGTACAGTAAAGTAGTGGTTTTGTGTTATAATCATGTAAATAAAGGCTCTTAAATGAACACATTCAAAGTGGGGATTACCTAGTACTTAGTTATTGTATTTTCTTTAATAAATTAAAATTAATGAACTATTAACGTAATATTCATTGTTTATTTTTGAGATGACATAAAATAATTGATACAAGATTGGGTGTCATGTGTAGGAACAACATTGTAATTTTTTTGGTAGTGTAGCCTGTAAATTTTTGGGCTGCACAATCAACTAGGTATATTTATTACAAAGCATTGTGATTTACACTTGCAAACATTTAAACTGTCAACATTTCAAACCGCAAATGAAATTTTGCAGTTTTGCAGCCTTTACAACTTTTTTTTAATTTATTCATACTTATAAACGTACACAGTTTATCTAAAATTCTTTTTACAGCTGGCATTTTTTTGTTATTTTTAGCCTTAGAGCCATTTAACGGACATTTAACGACTGTATTTATTATTTCAATATTTGTCTAAGCATTTACTTAAACCTATTGGTTTGCTTCTTGATTCGAGAGTCCCATCTCCAGAGACTTCCATAATATGTTTTGATCCAATTTTATATGTATCCATCCATAGCCCTTAAATCATTGTCTACTCTCAAGTATGGTAGAGTAGAGACCTTTTGTTTTGAATATAATTTTTATATATATTTTTTAATAGTTGTGTACACTTGTCTCAGAGGGGTAGTAGTCATTCCCCGCAATGACTAGTCACCTTGGGAAAACTTTAAAGGTGCTTTGTTGTTTTTATACTATTTTCCGGGTTATTGTTTGTTTTTATTAGTTAATACAGTTCCGGTTGAATGACTTGAATGTACTATGAACTTCCCCTAATATATCTATTTTATAAAAATTACTGTTACTTACTGACTGTCAGTGCTTATGGGGGCAATAACTTTTTTCTTTTTTCGGTTGTTAGCTTTGACAAGCTTGATATATCTATAAGTTACTATGTAATATACTTGTATTTACCTTGTAACAGTTCCTGTACATTTTCTCATCTGATAGATTAATTTATATATACTAGGCAATACCTATACAAACACTTATGGGCATTTAGCCTTTGATAATGGCTTACCAGTTTCGACCTAATTTAGACCAGACAATAAGTCATCAGTCTAATATTAATATTATTTTCAGATGAAGAACTATACAGCTACACAAACTACGCTATGGAGACACCTACTCCCTCCAGCAATCCTGGAGACTGCCTCCAGGGAATATTCCAGCACATGGACTCACTCAGTCCAGGTGTGGATTCAGACTTTGACGAGAGCTTGGCCGTACCGGAATCATTGTCAGTGATAGACGCTGATAAAATTGATAACAAAGACTTTGATGCTCTTGGTTAGTAATATTATGTATTTCTAATATAATAATAATAATACAATCTCAAGCCTTTTATCCCCGAGGGGGTAGGCAGAGGTATTCCATTACTGGATATACCCACATTTCACGAGATAAATTGGACCCCTAAACGTGATAAGTGGTGAGCCCATCGCCGGACCGGGTCTGTTTACACATGTCTCAGAATAAATTCAGAGACCTGCGGGTTCCCTCACGATGTTTTCCTTCACTGTCGAGCAAGTGATAAATATGTACGTAAGTTTTTGGAAAACTCATTGGTACATGCCAGGATTCGAACCGGAGCCTCACTGATTTTCGGTTGGCTCTTTAACCGTTCGGGCCATCACTGCTATGTATTTCTATTTATAAATAATGATAATATCCCTGAATACAAAATAACAGTGTAATTTTACTGGTAGTGTAAGCAATGACTTCTTCAATATAGCCTTTTAAACATCAAGACAGGATCTGTTAGTCTATAATTTAAAATAATTATGTCTGCAACTTAGTAATATTTTTGGGATCAACTATTAGGTGTGGAGTACGGTCTTATTATTCATTGACAGACTACCCTATTACTGGTGCTATTACTATCATCATTTCGTAAAACACAATTCTAAATACAATCTTCAGATGTCTAAATTAATATGTAGGTATATTACACAAAGAGTAACATATTGTTGTGATGTCATTGAAGCATGATAAAAAATATACTGCACTTTTATCTAAATCTTTTGTCATATACAAGTACTATCCTAAATTGCTTATAACATATCTACTTGTATAATATTATCATTGATTATTATGACTAACTCCTATCCAAGCAAATGAAATCTTTGCAAAGAAGACGTTTCATAAATGTATAGAGACTGGGCCTGCACCATGTACACCAGTTTTTTAGATAATAAAAAAAAGTACTTAACTATAGTTTTATTTATGATTTTGCATTATTTCAATATGATTACATGCGGATCCATTGAAGTTTAATTACTTTTGTGCAAGTTAATTAGATGGAAATGATTTTTTAAAATATTTTTCTGATAATCACTAGATTTTTCTCTATCTTTCACGCTGGTGTACAATGTGCAGGCCCAAGATGGAACGTCTCCTTTGGTTATGCCTATGTATGGTATTCTATGTATAATTTTATATAAATAAACGGTAGGTAAAATTAATGTAACTGTAACTTATTTATAAATATAGAACTAATGATTATGTGGTTCTGCTATTTTTTTATGTTTTGCTTATTTATTATTGTAAGTACAGACTCAGTAAACACAAAGGTAATGGAAATAATATATTCATAAATTGTATTAACAATAATTACCTATGAATCCAATGTAACTTCTTTGTTTTGAAGTAACACAAGTAATTTAAAGCTCGTCATGGTTAAAATATACCGGTGAAAAGATAATTCCAGCTTATACCTCTGCCGACTTCCTCTGGAAAGGCGTAAAACTTTCTTTTATTAATGAAATTAAAAAACTTATTTTTATGCCAACAACTCAATTTTCTTTTTTTCAGCACCAAATGCGACTGCAGTGCCTTTCAAAGCCATACATGATATTCCTATTAAGTTCAACTCTGTGCACAGGAGAGTGTTCATTCCGGGTGTAGAAATAAAGGTTAGATTCGTGGAGAACGAGAGGAGTGTAACAACACATTTGCTCAATCCCAATTTGTAAGTATTAGCATAATATGTCCTGAAGAATGCATAAGTTGTGTACAAATTTTTTTGTATTCATCATCAACCCGTAACAGGTAACAGCCCACTGCTGAACTATGGGTCTTTCCTCATATATGAGGAAGTATGGGCTGCAATATCCATCGCGAGTATTAGGCTAGTCTTTACCTAACTGTTAGAATTTTTGAAGTCCCCCAAGGGTATCTGACATGACTTAGAGATAGGAAACTGGACAGGTTGAATATGTGGACCAAGGATAAAGAAAAATTTGCTTTGCACGATTAAAATTCTCGAGTTCGTAGCCAGTCAAACCGCGTAATCAGGAAACAATAGGATTATGTATGTATCGTAACAGATCTCCCATGGTAGGCTGCTGCTAGATAGAATGAAGTTACTTTTCTATGTATCGTATTAGAGACCTAAAACAGGTTGTAAGATAAAGTTGGTTAGTAACAATGCTTGACTCAAATTACACTGCTGTAGTTAGTGTAATGAGCGGTCACTACCGGTTGTAAATACATTGTATATGTCACGGCTTTAGGCAGAGGATAAAACTATTGTTTTCCTAAATGTCTGAGAGATATGGCACATGTTACTTACATAATGTTACGTAAGAGTATCCAATATTGTCATCGGATGTAGTTATTTATTAAAATAATAGTTACAAAGCCGGTAAAAAATATTATTGGTGTAGGATGTAATCTCAGATTATACTTGTTATTCTGATGCTCTATAATCAAAAGTAAAAATAAACATTTTGAAATATCGAAAAGGAAAATAAACACGTTTTTTACCACAATATATATCATATTTGGATGATTTATTTACCTTGTATATTTTAAAATATTAAAACTGTAGTTAGCTCATACAAATCAAATTATATTATATTCTTGTCTATGGGATAGCATAAGCCTTATCTCTCAATGATAGTTCTCAGAAAAATCACCATACCAAATCTATAACATTAGTCTTATCAATCAACCATTCTAACTTCAATGTACTCTTTCCAGATACACAATCTACCTCCAACATGGCGACTTCACGTGGACTATCAAGAAGAGATACAAACATATACTGTACCTTCATCAACAGCTCACTCTATACCGAGCCTCTCTCAAAATACCGTTCCCTACTAAAACCCACAAGTCTCGGAGAGCAAGCTTTAAGAATACCGTCAACACCGAAGAAAAAGCGGAGAAAGTGGTTTTAGAAGCTATTTCGAGGAGCAATTCGAGGAAAAGGGATCCTCGACCCAAGAAGAGGAAGGGGGCTTTGCCGAGGTACAGTAGGGCCGTTTTAACTTGGCAGCACTGAAGTTAACAATAACACTTTTTAGCGACCATTTGGCGGTACGAGGCGAGGGGGTTTGCGCATGCGAAGCCTATGTAATGCACAACATTTTATATTTTTAACTTGCTTCTTTTTTAATTGACTAAAACTCGTCCAGTGCCGTTTTCCGCCGAGATCATAAAGAAAATCTAGTGGCAAAAATTTAAGTACATAACTTCAGTAGTTTCTGCTGTACGTTGATGAGTCATTTACTCGCTTTCAAGTTCAAGTATCAAGTTTTCTCGCTTTGTACAATAGTATAGTTAGATATAGAAAATAAACTAGACCCAAAAATAGAACATCCTTGTATTGTCTGTCGCTAATCTAGATCATTTGCATACACAAATATATGTTTTTGTTACGATAAAATGGCGTCACTGCAATATGACGTCATTTATACGGTGAAATCAAACAAGAACTAAAGCAGGTGAAAGCGACATGCCTTTATCCTTCATTCTGTATCTGATATGTCTAAAAATAGTTGTCAGGCTATAACTTTGTATTAATATTATAGTTATGTTGTTGTAAAACTTTTCTCAGCACATACTGAGCTATATAATAAAATAATAATAATAATCTCACGCCTTTCATCCCCGAGGGGGTAGGCAGAGGTATTCCATTACTGGATATACCCACATTTCACGAGATACATTGGACCCCTAAACGTGATAGGTGGTGAGCCCATCGCCGACATGGTCTATTTACACATGTCTCAGAATTAATTCTGAGACCTGCTGGTTTCCTCACGATGTTTGCCTTCACCGTCGAGCTAGTGATAAATATGTACGTAAGTTTTTGAAAAACTCATTTTTACATGCCAGGATTCGAACCCGAGCCTCACTGGTTTTCGACCGGCTCTTTAACCGTCCGGGCTATCACTGCTCTTTTTGCTGCTCTGCTATATACTGAGCTACTAATAAGTGTTTTCGTTTCAGGTTTCCAAAGAAACCCGAAGTAATGATCACATACGAAGGCATCCAGTTGAGGATGAAACAGCTGGAAGAATACCTGTTCAATCTACTCAACATTTCCATTTACAGGAATCACCATGAAACGGTTAGTTTATGTTAAGAATCGGTTAATAGTGGACTAGGATTTGATTTTGATGGGGGGGAGGGGGGGTGGCAACGAAAGGTGAGATAAGAGGTAGCACTAGTACCTAGTCCTCATTTAATGAGATACAAATTTACATTCGGGTTAGTCTGGGGTCAAGATTAAGCCCCTCATTAATAAAAAAACAATATTTTCATCTCTCCGGGCGGAAGTTGCCTCTTTCCGCCTCCGTCGAGCAAAAAAATTTTTTCTGCTTAGCCTGATAGTTGACTGGTAGATAATGCCTTTAGGCATTAAGTTCGCCATGTGTACATTTTCTTGGTACATGAAGTTAATAAATAAATAATGTGTATACTAATACATACCTCGGGAAGTAAATAAGAAAGCCTCAGATCACATGTTTCATCACATGTAATCTGAGAAATTTATTATTTTACTTCCGTGGCTATGTTATATACAATTTATTTACATAACTATTGTAGCAAAACGAGTTCCTAACTTATTTGGAGATTTTGATGAGGATGATATTCACACATACCGACTCTATATCGAATACTAATAAAGGATCCCGCGATTAACACTATCAGATAGATTTATGAATTTAAGTATCTTTATCAGTGGTTTAGTATGCAAAGTACAGCAATAGTGTAATAATGAGTTTTACTAGCCTACAGTATATCACTTTCTAATCAACTATCGATACCCTGCTCCCACTCGCGTGACAAGGCCGTGGCCATCGTAGGGAAGAAGGGAGATTTCCGCACTCTGTTCACTTGTTCCGTTATTTAATAAAGTATTATTTCTAAATTAGCGCGTCCAATTTTAATCGATCTGCAAAAAAAAAATTGAATGAAAACCTGTGCCGACAGAGTTCTGTTTCTATTGCTCAAATAAGTAAAGCAATTTGTTGTTTATTACAAGAAGATAACTAATTCTACCTCTCATCTCGTTGGTTCATTCCAATTGTATACATTTTTTCCTGGTTCAACCTAAGCATAAAATATACGCTCACTAATTATTCCCGAGGCTGACAGAGGTTCAATTGAAGAAAGAAAGTAAAATTTATTTGTCCTATAAATTAATTCTTCGAGTACAAACCTTAATATAAATAGTTTTACAGAGTGGACAAAACGGTATAAGGCTGCTCGAAGTACCAATTTTCTACCAGTAGACCTTTGGACCAATTATTGTCTCAAACTTTTTTATAACACCATCATCAGTATATCACTGTAGGAGACGCTCTTTTGCAACAGGACTATCATACTTCTAACCTATTTTCAGGTTAAGTTTCTGGAAGCGTCTCACCTGTCGTTTATTTCGGAGCTGGGCACTAAAGGAAAGGAAGGCATGCTCATGAAGCGCACCGGCTCCACACAGCCCGGGCAGGCGGGATGTAATTGCTTTGGCTTGCTCGGCAACATGGTGTGTGTCAGGTTGGTACCGAGTGTTTAAGGATCGAGCAGGCATCTTCTGGGCAAGCTCGTCACGTAGGCCCAGTCTGCTCTCGGGATAGTCGGAGGTCAAGATTAAGCCCATCATTAATAAAAAGAAAGTCAATATTTTAAAAAAACCTGTTTATTTCGTAAAAAATTCATGCATTATACAAAAACTTAACTACTAATCTTAAATAAAAAATATTTTTTGAGTTAGATAAAGAGTCTATTATTATTACTTTTTCGTTCTATTATTGTTATTATTATTAGTCTATTACTATTTCGCGTCATATTATTATATAATACTGGTGGGTGCCCAGCGGCGTTGCCCGCGCGTAACCAGTTTGTTCCCGTACGTTCTACTCGGTTTCGGAATTTCTAAAAATCCCTTCTTAAGCTTGGGTCCCACGGTCCGTAAAATCGCGGATGCACGCAGACCAGCTCGCACGACGCACCGTGGGACCGGCCTCGTCCGTGATAGCACAGAACGTCTGTGGCGGTGCGCCCGTATCCATCGTGAGTCGGTAACTTCAAAGGTGCGCTCTTCTCTCTCTTTCTTTCGCTTTGCATTATGACAACATAAAAACATCTACACACACCGACACGCACCGTTGGACCGGCCCTGCCTGTGGTGCGTCGCCGTCCGTGCTCGTCGGCTGAGTGTAGCTGATCCGTAGAATAGCGGACCGTGGGACCCCAGCTTTAGCGGTTTCCAAGGACATATAGAACACCTACATACCATATTTCAAAATTCTAGGCATGATCGTTGACACGCCGTAGTTCTCAAAATTGTTAACAGATGGTGTTGTTTTAATTTCTCAAGAACAACAGCAAACGTTATGACGGCAGAATCTTATTATTGAATTGTATTGTATCTTAATCTATAAATCAGATATCATTATCAACATGTAGCAGTCCACTGCTGGATGTAGATCTTAGTAAATGTCTCTCGATTTATGGTTAGTTAGAGTTTGAAGGCTAGGAAACGTATAGGCTAAGATTTTGCAGACAGATCTCACCGGACAACCTAATATATCTCTCGTCTAAAGCACAATTGGACCGTAGAACTTGAAAAAGGGAACGTCTAAAGGGGGCGGATATTGACAGATGGTGATGAACGTTTTATTTATTTATTTATTTAAAAACACAGGCAACATATACATACATATTATGATTATAAAAATAATCCTCCAAAACGGTCTAGACGGTTTGACTGTTTGACGGTTTTGGTTTGTTTTTGTTTAGCTCTTTTCTAATTTTCAAGTTTTTGTTAGGCGTTTTTAAGCGTTCTATCACCGTAGTAATTGCTGACCCTAGGATATTTCAAACTTACAGGTTCGATGTTTCAATAAATATGATTTCTTCATTGCAGATGTAACTATTTCTGCACGGGTTTGGTGTGTGCAAAGTGGCAGGAGCGCTGGTTCTTCGTCAAGGACACCTTCTTCGGGTACATAAGACCTCGGGACGGTGTCGTTAAGGCCGTCATGTTGTTTGATCAGGGGTGAGTAATAAAACTATTAAGAATAGAACAAATAAACAGATATATTGTGAACAAACAAATACAGATCTTAGCATAGGGTAATAAGAGACATAATAAATAATATACCAAACGTTAATTTAATAGGCTGTTTGACTGCCTAGTCAAATGAGTAACTTTTTATGATCTATCAAAACTAATTTTTTTTTATAGAAAACTGAGTACTGAACTGTGACGTCATAACTCATTGTAGTCAAATGCATTACTTTTTTGATTGATTGATTTATTTTACGTGCAATTTCATTTCGATACTGTAATAGTACATTATGATATAAGTGCGGTAGGTTGAAAATTACAGCCGAGGCGATATTGCTAGCCCGAGCCGTAGGCGAGGGCTACAAGTACATGTAAGCAGAGGCTGTAATTATCAAAGCGCACGTATGTCATACGACGTTTTATAACACATTTGCGAGGAAATTAAATAAAACTCCGACTATGGTAAACGAATAAAAACAATACAGCGTTAAGAAAAAGCGCGCGGCGCGCATCATCATTCTTTTTTAAGAAAAGGCACAAAAAACAGCCAGTACTTATTACTAATAAAGTAAATTAATATTTTTGTGTTTTTGTTACAGATTAATTGGTTGTAATTTACTGTCAAAATTAATTAACTTAAATAATTGTGTACATAAATATTTCTTTATTATAATATTTTATAACACATTTGCTCGTAAAAGGTGTCTTATTTCACCAATTTCAATATCGTATTGTATCTCATTACGCCCAAGTGCGGTAAGTGTAAAGTAAAACGCACGGTTTATCAAGATGCTCCGTCTTAAAACGTACGGTACTTTTTTAAATCTCAGCAAAGAGTTTTTATGTCAAAAAAGTTGTCAACATTTTATGATTAAAATTAACTTTGGGAGATAAAATATAATAAAGAAATATTTATGTACATAATTATTTAATTTAATTAATTTTGACAGTAAATTACAACCAATTAATCTGTAACAAAAACACAAAAATATTAATTTACTTTATTACTAATACTGGCTGTTTTTTGTGCCTTTGCCTAAAAAAAAATTATGATGCGCGCCGCGCGCTTTTTCTTAACGTTGTATTGTTTTTATTCGTTTACCATAGTCGGAGTTTTATTTTATTTCCTCGCAAATGTGTTATAAAACGTCGTATGACATACGTGCGCTTTGATAATTACAGCCTCTGCTTACTTGTAGCCCTCGCCTACGGCTCGGGCTAGCAATATCGCCTCGGCTGTAATTTTCAACCTACCGCACTTATATCATAATGTACTATTATCTCCCAAAGTTAATTTTAATCATAAAATGTTGACAACTTTTTTGACATAAAAACTCTTTGCTGAGATTTTAAAATTACCGTTCGTTTTAAGACGGAGTATCTTGATAAACCGTGCGTTTTACTTTACACTTACCGCACTTGGGCGTAATGAGATAGGTAACGATATTAAAATTGGTGAAATAAGACACCTTTTACGAGCAAATGTGTTATAAAATACCTTATTGTTAAATTGTATTTTGTTTGTGTTTTGTAGCTAGTATTTGAACCAACTCTAAGAAAGCTTTGAAGACAATAGACAGTCAAAGTGAAAGCTGATTCGTGATTTAATGAGCCAATCACTTCTTGATCGGCCTAAACACGGAGCAGATAAATAATAGTAGGTCGTTATCATAAAAGTGTTTTTGAAAAGAATTTCTGCAATACTTTTTTTTCTTCTTATATTTAAGATAATTTATTTTAATATCAAGACAATACAATTACTGATATGGCTGTAGAAATTAATGTGCTGTTTTGTATTGTTCCATGCAGCACGTAAGAAAGCGAGTAAGTAATCGGAATTAGGCCGAAGTTGTGCTAAACCAGTAACAATGCGTATTGGATCATTATGTGTAGATTTTTGTGCTGTCCTGGTTTTATTTAGCGGTACTGTGATAATAATAATAATCAAATTCGATATTATTAATACACCATTTCCATTTTGTGAATCAGACATTGACACTAAACTAACATACACCAATACTACAGCCACACTACACTGTACAAAATGTTGGTTAGGGCGTCATATATTTTGTAAACATCAAAGGTGTAGGAATGCGCTATATCGTTAATGAGCAAGTTAATACTCCGACTCACCCTTAGCCTATTTTTAGGTGACTGACCGCAACTGTTTTGCGGGCTGGATCCTCGCCTGCATGCATCTCAATATTCTCGTCTCAACTGCATGCAGTCTCTTTTCATCCACCTTCTTAAACACTTTATAAGGCAAAGGGACAGTAGTTACCACCATAAATTGAACTCTATATAATTGAAATAAGATTCAAAACCAATGGATAATTTAAACTGCCTATGCCCGTTAAAGGGTTACGTTACGGCCCAACATTCCGATCCATACATGACGACATGTTTTATAATAGCCTTGTATAATTTAAAAGTATTTTAAAAATATAATTTACAGCTTCGAAGTATCAAGCGGTATGTACTCAACGGGCTTGAACCACGGACTGCAAATACTAAACCAGAGCAGGCAGATGGTGATCAAATGTTGGACTAAACGAAAAAGCAAAGAATGGATGCACCATCTCAAAACTGTGTCCATTGAAACTGGTATGTATAATTATCATTGTCCTGTCTTTTGCCCAATACATATTTGGGTCAATGCAGTATACACACTGGAAAAGATTTCGGCAATTTTGTCACGGCCGCCCACCAGTCACTAACTTTTGGGAATGTTATTGTTAATAATACACCCTCCAACATTCGGAGACCGGATACATCCAGGACTAGAGTTAGGTTACACGTTAAATATTACGCGCCTATATTTTTTTCAAGCTCCCGTCCTGAAGTGTCCTTTAAGATAAGTTCTGATGCACAGAAAAGCTCGTGATCTAAATAACGTTCAATGACTGACTGCGCCGTATATTGCGTAATTAGTGTGTTCGGTATAAACCAAAGAGGTTGGAAGAAAATCATTCTCATGAGAAACTTTCCTTTAAACGTCTTTGGTATAAACCATAGATATTTTCTAGATCTATGGTTAGTATAAACACACCGGCAACGCAAGGCTACCTGGTCAAGCCGTACGTATTCCTATTGCCGCTATACAAAAACTATTTTTTTTGTACGAGGTGTTCCAGAACCCTATGCGACTCTGACTCACACTTGGCCGGTTTTTTTACAGCACGAGAATTCACCCACCCCAACGTACACCACTCATTCGCCCCTCCCCGCTCTGCGACCCCCGTGGGTACACTCGTCGACGGCTCTGCTTACCTCTCAGCGGTGGCCGATGCTATGGAGCTGGCGAAAGAGGAGATCTTCATAGCCGACTGGTGGTTGAGCCCCGAGATCTACTTGAAGAGACCTGCGTTGAACGGCAACTACTGGCGGCTGGACATGCTGTTGAAGAGAAAAGCTGTAAGTTTATAATATATGTCTGTACAAAAATGCGGGACACAATTCACACACGGATATTTAGTCCCAAACTGGGCAGAGCCCGTAGTATGTAAAAAGACGTAGATATCGTACTAGAGCGCGGAAACTGAGGACGACGAATGTAGGTAATTGGTCTAATTTTATTTCGCATTGTAGCAGCGAATATTTGCATTTTTCACCTAGTCGTATTTCAAGCGCAACTCTTGACAGATAGCTGTCGCTTTCTTTATTATTTGTTCCGTATCATCTTTCGCCGTGATTATTGTATCATATAAATACGCTATAATATAAGAAGTAAGTATGTACACGTTTTAACCACTCGTAGTAGCGGATCAATATCCAAACGCGCTCAATATGAATATAACTCATCTTAACTTTAATATCTTTGTGTCTGTAATGATATGGATGCACAAAAGGCATAAATAGTATAAAATAAAATAAATAATCTCACGCCTTTTTATCCCCGAGGAGGTAGGCAGAGGTATTCCATTACTGGATATACCCACATTTCACGAGATATATTGGACCCCTAAACGTGATAGGTGGTGAGCCCATCGCCGGACCGGGTCTGTTTACACATGTCTCAGAATTAATTCTGAGACCTGCGGGTTTCCTCACGATGTTTTCCTTCACCGTCGAGCTAGTAATAAATATGTACGTAATAAATAGTATAATAATAATAATATTTGTTCGTCATAAAATATTACAATTAAAGCGGAACACAAACCTAAAGTAACTAACTAAACCTAAGCATAGAACAAAAAATATAATAATAGGTACCTAACTAAGGAACTAAATTATATCGACTCATTCGCTACTCGAATGGCGAATGTATGGCGAGACCTACTTAACACTCACGCATTTTTTCAAATAAGCCCTTTAAACTTTCTTCGAGCAACATCGCGTGGCACATAGTTCTGTGCGTCACAAGAAAGTAAATATCCTACGTCATGCATGACGCCAAGGAAAGGGATGCCAATCAGTTACAAACAAAACTACCCTGTGACATGTCAGCCAATCCATATCGTTATCGATCTCACGACAAATGTTAAAATTAAAATAAAATATATCAAAATTAGTACCCACTTAATTTTTAACATTAGCTTCGTCATCTAAATATTCTATAGAGGAAAGATTTGTATTTTTGTATGTTTGTTACCAATAAACTCAAAAATTACTGGACTGATTTTAAAAATTCTTTTACAAATGGAAAGCTAGAAGATCGCTGAGTAACATAGGCTATATTTTATTCCCGTATTCCCACGGGAACGGGAACTACGAGGGTGAAAACGCGCAGGACCGCTAGTATACAATATAGATAACATTAAGATTTAAATTTATTTAATCGCTCATTTATGTAATCGGTCGTTTCTATAATCAACCGTTTATAGATATGTTTATTTTTAGAATCGGCCTTTGTCGATATGTAATTAGTAATTAATTACATACTTATCTGTTGTCGTAGGCCCAAGGCGTAAAAATATTCATCATGCTGTACAAGGAAGTCGAGATGGCACTCGGTATCAACAGTTTCTACAGCAAAAGCAGACTAGTTGGTGAAAATATCAAGGTGAGGTTAACCAATTCAGTGTATGTATATTCAAAATTTCATTCAATTCATATGGCGTGAAGTCACATACCGCTAGTTTCACGTGATCAATAGAATACAAGAGCTCCGAAATAGCTTAGAATCTTTACTTATATTATAGAGAGGAAAGATGTATGTTTGTATCTTTGTTACGAATAAACTCAAAAACTACTGAATATTCCTGCGTAACATATGCTATATTTTATTCAAGTATTCCCACGGGAACTGGAAATACGAGGGTGAAACCGCGCAGAACCACTATTTAATATAAAGAGACGGGATCCGTCCAGAGCTCAACAAAGTATCGTCTCGTGACTAGTACTGTCAAGAGCACGTGGAGAACCGCGGTAGCCAGTTCCAAAATTTGCTTGAATCTCGTAAATAGATTTTGTATATGGGCGTTTTTCAAATAGTTTGACCATCACAAAATGGGGTTGTCCCACGTCTTTAACCTACTTATTAGGATTAATACTAGATATTTACACATTAAGGCTGTATGTTTTCTAATGAATTAACAATTAAACTATACGAAATTTACTTCAAAATGTGATATAAATGAATACAACTAATTATTTTCGCCATTTAAACGCTGAAATTCGGGAAAAATATCGATGTCCCATGCAGATTTTGAAAATTCAACCTCCATTATCTTGTAAAAGTTGTTATTATGTCAGTTGTTTTTTACCTTCTATAGGTGTCTGGATACTTGAAAAATACGAATTTAAACTCTAATTTACTCTAAACAGGGCTTAGAATGGTTAAAACTCTAATTGTATGTTGTCCCAAGAAAATGAGAAAACCGGAATTTTCGGGATAGTCACGGCGATTTGGAGATGTTCCTGATAAATTATTACCAAATTGATTGACGTTCTTTAATCCTGGCAACATTATTATTCTGTATGGTATCCGCTATTGTGTGTCCAGTTCTCAGTCTACGTAATAACGGTGACGAAAGTTGTAAAAAAAAGTGGCCCCAGAAATTTTTTTCCTGTTTGTTGCCAGAATTTCGAAAGTAAAAAGCTCTTTTTATACTATTCAATCAAGAGAAAGCATGAAGTAACTAATAGATATCCATAAAATGAAATTAAAACATCTTCACAATGTATAAGTTAGCGACAATTTATTACTTAAATCTCGTTGGCAGCAATTCGTCACAACCAGTTCGTCATGTGATGTACTACCGGAATAAATTTGTCACGAACCGGAAGTATTAAGGTTGGATTACATGACAATTTCTAAGCAAGAAAATATATGATGTAAATTTTCTACGCAGACAGTAATTCTTAATCTATACATATAATAAAACTAAGGGAGCCGTGCCTGTACATGAAATATTTTGAGAAATTCTTTGCGGTAGTGTAGAGGTATGAAGCTGGAATTTATATCAAATACTCAGGTCTACTGTCCCTTGGAGCTGTGAAAAAATCTTTATAAGCACTGAAAACTGACGTTAGTGATTCATAATTTACCTAATATTCAGCTTTACTAGTTTGTAAATGATATTTTACGCCTGTCCACAATATCGGGCAGAAGTGGTAGTGGTGTAAACCTTACTTAACATTTTCCAGATAGTCACCTCTGGTTCCAGATCGTCACTGTCCCACATTTTTAGTTCAAATAAATCTAGCCTTATTTAATAAATATGTATATTTAAGTGGTATTGCTTATCTCTATTTAAACTACACAAAATACTTCAACATATTTAAAATAAATCATAACTTGCTATACCTCAATAGTATATGAAAAGTAATACTTAAGTGGGGAAAATTCTATAATTGTGACGATCTCGATATACTTTATATCATAAAAAGTTGTTTCGTTTCCTAAGGATGAGTAGAAGTATTTTTTAGAAGAGATTTTTATGATAATTAAACTTAAGTAAAGACTGGATAACTAATTAACTCATGGCTTTCACTCTATTTAGTATTAAATTTCGTAACGCACCGGAACATCTCACCTCGTGCCACGACAAAAAATGTGTATTCTCTTATGGTTTTTGGTAGTATTTGGATATATTATTGATTTTCATGATAATTAAAGTATGGTCGATCAATTGCAATCAAGAAAAGGGACAAACTTTGACATCGAAAAAAAAAGTTCGTGTTCGTCACATGGTCAAACTATTTGAAAAACGCCCATATATTAAATATTTTTTATCCTAAGTCGTTCAATGGACTCGATTCTGCAAACCAGCTGAAATTCCTAATTTTAAGTTAGCTCTATTCGTTTCCACCGCTTTGGAAAGGAAAAAGGACAGAAATAAGCGCCATATTTATTTACAATGTCACAAATGTCAAAATAACAAAAATGAACCTTATGAACTCTGCAGAATCGAGTCCAATGTCCAATTTGCGGTGCCCTTACAGGGTGTCACATGTCATAAATCTAAGTTATTTGCAATGTCTTTTAAGTACCATGTGTGTGATAACTGATAAGTAAATAAATATAATGAAATGTAAAGAGAATAAAATGTCAGGAGTAGACCAACATCCTGGACTTTTAATTTTCCTGGAGAAGCTGTATTATGGTTTTATTTAGTATAGTTTAGAAAATGTGAAACAGGCTCTATGTACTTCACATAGAGATCAAAATTAGAGTTGTTGGTAACAAAATTGTGTATGGTTAACGTAGGTTTTCCGTCATCCAGACCACGCGAAGGGGGGAGTGTTGTTTTGGGCTCACCACGAGAAGATAGTGTGTGTGGACCAGGCTGTGGCGTTCCTTGGCGGCATCGACCTCTGTTACGGGCGGTGGGATGACCATAGACACAGGTTTGCTATTTTTATAAATAGTTTAGTTTACTCATACATTTAGATTTTTTTCGCTACGAGTTGACTACAGTCAAATCAAACTTTTATAATGTGTTAAAATAAAAAAATACTATAGAAATTGTACTGAACACTGTGACGTAACTTTTTGGTGGGAATTCTAAGAGAGACGTCACGTTTTTTTGTAAAATTTCTATATTGATGTACATACATTTTGGGTTTTTAGCTCATTATAGTTATAGTGTATTATGTGGCAAGTGTATGTGAAAATGTGCAGGGGATGGGAAAATTCGTATTGCCTCCTTTGAATCTTCAGTAATAGTCGTGCACTATCAGTTTGCTGTTGACAATTATGAAAATACTGTTGAAGACACAATATTTTTGTGCATGGACTCTGCAGCAGGGCCGAAATATAATTTCCTTAAATTAATATTTCCGTTTTCTTATGAAGGACTCGTGTCCACGGTCTTGTTTAGTTACGGTGATGTGTGTTTCCCTCTCAAGTTACCTTGTGCAATACGACGTATGCGAGAAAACCTTGAGACAGGTTACCACAAGTTGATTCGTGCATGCTTTTCTTCTCAGATTGACAGACTTAGGCAACATAGCGCAACCGAAGTCGTCAATTAAAACGAAGAAGAAGACCTCTAGTTCTCCTGGCGGCGGACTATACATGCCGCAGGGGAACGGGTTAGAAGCGGCCATTGAACTCGCTCGAGCTTCCAGAGACATCGTTATTGGCATGAATGAGTGAGTGAAGTCTTAGTACTAACACAAAATGGAGTCTTATAAGGATACCTCATTATCTTATCTTTCATGAGACTGACTTGAGACATTAGGTGAAAATATATTTGAAATCGTTTAAAAATACATAAGTACCAATGTTGCAGATCACCGACAATTTTTTTTCATATTTCAAACATTTCCATGATTACATTTTTTTTTACCTGTTGCTCTTCAGCTATAAGCTTATGAGAATTGACAACCGTTTGATCAAAATATTGTGCTTTTAAGACAGTTGTAGGCTATGAAATATTCAATTTTATTTTATTGTCTTACAAAATATGACATCCTAATGTGTATAATAAACGAAGTAAAGAATCTTATTGCCATACGATAAACGACTGCATAAACGAAGATTGGCAAGACCTTCGTTTTTGACTTAATTATTCTGATAGAAATTTCTATCCAGTTAAATTCACTTGTTTCTTGTAGTTTCTTGTTATCTTTTATAATATTCTGTAACCATAAAGACACTTTTACTTTTAGACTGAACTGCTTTAACATTTCGATCCAGTTTAATTCACTTGTTTCCGATAGTTTATTTATCACTCAAATATCTTTAATTTATTGATAAGCAACTTTGAGTGCATGTTTAACTTTCAAAGTAGCTTTAACAATCACATCTCCGCATTCTAGCATGAAACCGGTAGAAACTGATGACATAAAAGAAGGAACACCGCCAGACAAAGAGGAAACTACGACCGATCGGATTCTACCAGAATTAGAACCAGGGGACCAACTGTTAATCACATCTGGCCAACAAACTAACGACCTATCCAAGTTCGAGACGCATGACGTGCAAAAACGGAACGTACTAAACAAAATTACGGATAGAGGGAAAGACATGTTGAGTATTATTTACCCGCCGTTCGAAGAAGAAAGAAACGAGCAGAAGTTTGATGACTCAGAAAGGAAGAAGGCAGAGAAATACGCGTTGTCGACTGACCAAATCTTGTTGACTGATGCTTTAGGACTGAAACCTGAGAACGTGAGCAGAATTGTAAGTCAGCCCACGCCTTTAGCTCGAGTGGAAGAAGGAAGAGTGATCACAGAGAGTACGAAAGACGCGCTGGAGGGAATAGAAGGAAACTCAAAGTTGTGGATAGGGAAAGACTACACTAACTTTATTGTAAAAGACTTCAATAATTTAGATCTGCCATTTGTAGGTAAGTCAAGCTGTATTGTTATTCCTTTTTCTGTCTTCAAATAATCATTCACTTTAAGCACATCTTCAACTAAAATTACGTAACCATCCGTTCCCTTTGAAGGTATATACCAAATACATACTGGAGGACTCACTACGTCAGGTTAATAATAATGATAAAATAATAAAGCTTATATTGTTTTAATCTACAAATAACATTTTACAGCAGGAATGCGTCTCATTCTCACGGGAAAATCAAAAATCTGGTTCGAGCAGAAAGTATAAGTAAAACATTATCTCAAATTTCCGGGCATTGTTGCCCGCTGATTGTTTCTCTGTATATCTAAAAAAAGAAACTGTATCTCTGACTGACTAATCGGGCTTAGAAATATAAAATTTAGCATAAAGGAATCCAGTTAGCATTAAAAACAGATTTTTGGAAATACTCACGGGAACGAAATCTACTCGGGCAACGGAAGTGGACACTGGCTAGTAATAAAATTACAAGATTAAAAATTTAATTAATAAAAAATCAAATGTGTTTATTCTTTAACAATAATGTTCTTAGACCTAGGGGCAGGTGACTCTCGGACGATTAGATAATAGGAAAATACCCTATTTCCTTCCAGACTTAGTAGACCGCAACACAACCCCACGGATGCCGTGGCATGACGTCGGCCTCACGATACAAGGCGCCGCAGCCAGAGACGTCGCTCGTCACTTCATACAGAGGTGGAACGCGATCAAACTAGAGAAATACAGGTGAGCCTGACACGGATTTAATGAAAATGTATTTATTTCTGTAGGTGATTAAAAATTACACTTAGAAAAGTCAATAGTCACTTTAAACTCGTCCATGAATATTGGCTAAATGTTATGTTAACATTAGCCCATCTCCACCGACGAGCTGCTGGTTTCAAATGCAGTACCCCGAGAAGAACCAGCAAGAAACTCAAAGGCAGCTCTTTTTAATCTCATGTTTTACTAGTAAATATGGTTTACAATATGTACTAATAGTATTGAATTACGTTCGCGTCAATATGAAAACAATGCCATGCCAGTTTGGATCTGGAATAACATAGCTTTGTATCAGTGAAATATTTTTCAAAATAGTTTACGTAAGTAATTCTAGAGATTGCCTCCTGTTCTACACATATATCTCAAGGCAAGACGAAAATTCCACGGACGTTGAGCGTCCTGCATTCCTTTACTTCACTTTTAGAGACTTCTTATTACATTTCTGACGTAACTAATATACTTAGTGCAAATACCATCTGAGGCCGTGTCACTTTATATATTGACGAATATCTTGATCTACTAGTTACTCCGTGTGTTTAACAAATATCTTTATCTTTTTTTTAAATTACTGTACTTTGCCTGAATTATGTTCAAGAAAACAAATTACTTCTTTTTAATGACTTTCAGACAGAACACAAACTACCCTTACTTGCTGCCGAAGTCTTACACCGACATCAAACCCTTGGAAGATCTGGACAAGCTCTTGCAAATAGACATCAATAATGTATCCTGTCAGGTACTTTTGAAATAACAAATATAATATTATAAGGAGGAAAGATTAGAATTTTTGTATCTTTGTTACGAATAAACTCAAAAACTACTGGACCGATTATGAAAAATCTTTTATAGGCTATATTTTATAGGCTATATTTTATTCCCGTATTCACACGGGAACGGCAACTACGCGGGTGAAACCGCGCAAAACCGCTAGTAGCAAATAAAATGTTAACATGAGGTTTATAGACTTGACTGTTGAGTGAAACTTCAATGTGTGCATCTGGATTGAGGGCCCACTTTTTAAATTATTGCGAAACGAAATGATACTTACAGGGCATTTACTTAAAATTATGTAAAACTAAAAGCAAAGATTCTTAAATTTCTTAAACGTGAATCAAAAGA
Source organism: Ethmia dodecea (assembly GCA_963855545.1). Classification (NCBI taxonomy): domain Eukaryota; kingdom Metazoa; phylum Arthropoda; class Insecta; order Lepidoptera; family Depressariidae; genus Ethmia; species Ethmia dodecea. The sequence goes on from OY979442.1 coordinate 13,306,668, forward strand.
GTTATGGTCAAATAGCTTGGGCCCTCAATCCTGACGCCTGCATAAAACGGCATAGTCGAATCTCAGAAAGTACTATCCCTGGGATAATAATTTTTATTTGAGTATTTAGTTAGGAATTTCTTAAATACATTAAGAAATTGTCAAGTCTTAAGAATGCGACAATACAGATTTATGGCGGTTTAGCTTGGGCCCTCAATTCATCAATTTTGTTATTGTGGAATCAGCAAAAAATATGAGTTTTTCTAAGGAAAGATATTAATACGACTATATTTGAGTTCCATATCTCGGAAAATTTGTTAAAAAGAAATAACGACACAAAAGTTAATTGTTAAAAAGTTATTGAAACTCGTATTTTTTCAAAACGTCTGAACTGAGGGCCCAAGGTTTTTGTCAGTATTGACTAGGCTAAGCCGTCTACACTACCGCACTTTAGGCTAAGTATTTTAACAAATTTTTAAGTAAAAGGCTACAAAGCGTCCATTCTTCTAAATGCCGTACTTGAGGAGAAAATTGATTTTCGATGTTTTATATGAGAAATTTCAGTAGGGTGACCATAATGTTTATCGTAAGCATAAACAAGTATTCGTCGTGATCATGTAAGTAGTATTTTGTTAAGCGCAGATAGAATATATATATTTATACAACGCGTAACAGAAAAATCGGAATTCCTCATACACCCCGGTTAGTAAATTAATATAAAAAAAAAGATGCAATCGAACTTTAGTTGTGTCTAACCAATTTTCTTAAATATCGATCTATAATAGCACGATTTCAATAGATAGCACTAAATTCAGCTATGCTAATTCATTTTTCGGAAAAATTTAACACATATTAAAAATAGATGAAATCGAATAAGTAGTCGATACTGAACAAACTAATTTCAGGAATTGCGCTTATTCTGTTACATATTGTATATAATATATGTATAAAGCTCGATATAATTATATACGACTAGCTGTCCTGTGCCTTCACCTACGTATGCGTGGAAAAATAAAATAAGAAAGTGCCAATAATCAATGTATTGGACGTATTAAAATTATGACCCTGTATATTAACAACTAGCAGTGCCTTGCGGTTTCATCCGCGTAGTTCCCGTTCCCGTGAAAATACGGAAATAAAATATAGCCTTTGGTTCTCCCTGATAATGTATCTTTCCATTGGTAAAATAACTTTTTAAATCGGTTACGTGGTTTAGGCCTGTTCCCGTGGGAAAATTATAGCACATGTTACTCCCAGAAAAGTACGCTTTAAACTGCCAAAAGATTTTTTTAAATCGGTAAAACCGGTAGTATCGGAGCTTTTTCAATACAAAAAATCAAAACATTCCTCAATCCAGTATATTCCAGTTCCCGTGGGAATATCAAAAAATCCCTTCATAGCGGTTGCCTACAACATATAAGACGCCTACATAACATATTAGAAATTGCGGGTGCCCATCGGCGTTTCCTGCGCGGATCCGGTTTATTCCCGTTCCCGTGGAAATTTCCAAAAATCTCTTCATAGCGGTAAGATATACATAGGCTAAGATATACAAGACACCTATATTTCAAGTTTCTAGGTGTTATGGATTTCTTTTTTCACCTGTTTTTATATTTTCCCGTGGGAATGAGATATTTTTCTGGAATAAAGAGTACCCTAAATGTTGACCCGGGTACTCAGTTATATCCATACCAAATTTCATCAAAATCCGTCTAGTAGTTTTTGCGTGATGCGTGCACAACCAGACAGACAGACAGACAGATATAGACAGACGGACAGACAGACAGACACAAATTTAAAAAGATGTTGTTTTGGTATCTATATCGATAATTATATAGACTAGATAAAATAGACTCGTTAAAATTTTCAAAAAACATTTCATATACAGCCACGGCCCCGTTAGAGTTTTTTTTTATGTATAGATAACATTTTTACATATTTAGCTTACAAATAAGGGTATATAATAACCTTAATTTGTTTTTAACAAGAAAATAAAAATAATATGAAACCCTGCCAAAATCTTTATTCTTTTACATTATAATCTGCCAAAACATATGAAATAGTATGTATATAATTATATTATACTATCACTAATATGAGTCAAAACCCGAAATACACAGCAAAATGAAAATTAAACAAAAAACATGACGGGAACGCGCGTACGTCAGGCGTCAAAAATACGAATACTATGATAACCATTTAAATAACACCCTATAATAATTATTGGATCACACAAAACGTAATCGCTTCCGACAACAACTATTCGCTTATGAAATATCTTATATGAGGATACATGCTGATTTGTCTCAAAAAAGTACCAAAATCATATTCACCCTACTGAATTTTCTCATATAAAACATCGAAAATCAATTTTCTCCTAAAGTACGGCATTTAGAAGAATGGACGCTTTGTAACCTTTTACTTAAAAATTTGTTAAAATACTTAGCCTAAAGTGCGGTAGTGTAGAAGGCTTAGCCTAGTCAATACTGACAAAAACCTTGGGCCCTCAGTTCAGACGTTTTGAAAAAATACGAATTTCAATAACTTTTTAACAATTAACTTTTGTGTCGTTATTTCTTTTTAACAAATTTTCCGAGATATGGAACTCAAATATATTATAGCCGTATGGAGGAGCGGAGGTGGGATGCTCCTCCATCGTGAAAAGGGAAGATCTTCCGCCAGGCGAGGTGATCGTGCCTGGGGACCGCGGTCCAACGGTTGATGTTGGACAGTTGTATTTATACAAACTCATTAGAAAACTCCGATTGCGCGGTTTAGAACTCGGCCGTCTATTGGCGCGTTCTATGTAACTCGGCCTTCTATTGGCGCGTTCCATGTAGTGTCGCTACATCACTCCCCCTCCAAGACCGGAGGTCGATTTGATTTCTTGTGCTGCGTCGTTGTTTCGTAGATAGCTTGCAAGTGCCAGTGTTGCTCCAAGTCTGCGGTGAGTCGAGACTGAGCGGGTTGCTGCGACTGTTGAAGTGCCTGTAGTTCAGTGTGCAGAGACCGCCACGCCGGCGAGGGTGACCAGCCGCTGTAGATCCGGACGTGGGCTGCGGTGAACTGTGCGTGGGCCGAGTGCTGTCGCTGTGAGTGATGAGCCTGCAGGACCAGGTAGCACGGTGCGTCGGCTGCGTATGGACCTGATTAGGCGGAGTCTGGCTTGCTGTGCGACTGCTGCTGCTGACCTTGAGTGAAGGTTGTTGTGGGAGTGATGAGTGATGGCGATGCGATGCTGCTTCTGAAGTCCAGGTGTTCCAGAAGGTTGCGCTGATGTCCAGGTGTCGAGGGTCACCAGTATGGAGGAGCGGAGGTGGGATGCTCCTCCATCGTGAAAAGGGAAGATCTTCCGCCAGGCGAGGTGATCGTGCCTGGGGACCGCGGTCCAACGGTTGATGTTGGACAGTTGTATTTATACAAACTCATTAGAAAACTCCGATTGCGCGGTTTAGAACTCGGCCGTCTATTGGCGCGTTCTATGTAACTCGGCCTTCTATTGGCGCGTTCCATGTAGTGTCGCTACAGCCGTATTAATATCTTTCCTTAGAAAAACTCATATTTTTTGCTGATTCCACAATAACAAAATTGATGAATTGAGGGCCCAAGCTAAACCGCCATAAATCTGTATTGTCGCATTCTTAAGACTTGACAATTTCTTAATGTATTTAAGAAATTCCTAACTAAATACTCAAATAAAAATTATTATCCCAGGGATAGTACTTTCTGAGATTCGACTATGCCGTTTTATGCAGGCGTCAGGATTGAGGGCCCAAGCTATTTGACCATAACTCTTTTGATTCACGTTTAAGAAATTTAAGAATCTTTGCTTTAAGTTTTACATAATTTTAAGTAAATGCCCTGTAAGTATCATTTCGTTTCGCAATAATTTAAAAAGTGGGCCCTCAATCCAGATGCACACAACTTCAATACTTCAATAATAGGAAGTACGCCGTAAGGGTAAACCGCTCGGATTCGAATCTAGCTGAGGGCATGTACAGTCAGAGCACGTGGAGCTTGACACATTGGACTTTGTAACGTTCTTATTACAATCGCCTTAGAGGTCAGACTCCCGCTACAAGTGTAAAGCTTCATACTCTTGACTGTAAAAACTTGCATACATATTTATCACTAGCTTGACGGTGAAGGAAAACATCGTGAGGAAACCTGCATGTCTCAGAATTGATTATTTTAAAATCGGGTACTCATTTACATTGAGAAAAAGAACACTAATATTACAAAGACGAAAGATTTGTATTAGTCTTAGATACGAATATAAGACGACCTTCACCGAGCTGCTTATTGGATTAAAGTGTTTTATATCAAATTTAATATGTTATATCACGAGTGGGTTGGCTGAAAAAAATCAGTCCAGGATATGATTAATTAAATACTTAAAATATGAGTGTATCGCTATCCTTTTCTACTTCACGGCAAATAGCATGCGCACTCTCTTTCATTCAATGATGGTTTGCTGAGACTTTTCAGTCGTACGTTTTATTCACTCGCAGTAATATTTTGATTTTTAATAACCGGAATTCATTAATTTCAAGACTGTTTTCATATTCTATAGACTTCATATACTTTCGATTAGTATGTAATTTGTCTATTGACCAAACCAGTGCAATGTCAAAAAAAAGATATATTTATATCCTGGACTGAATTTTTTCAGCCAACTCACTCGCGATATCTTTTTTAACATATTCAATTTGATATAAAATACTTTTTATCCAATAAGCAGCTCGGTGAAGGTCGTCTTATATTGGGATCCTCTAATATATTTTTGTAAAGAATGAACTCAAAAACTACTGGACTGATTTAAAAACTTCTAACACCAATGGAAAGCTACATTATCAGGGAGTAAGGGATTGTTCCTTTAGTACGAACTACGCGGATAAAACCGCGCGGAACAGCTAGTTACTTTATAATTGCACTTGCCAGGTTCTTCGTAGTGTATCGAGCTGGTCTTGCGGTTTTCTCGATCCCGACACCGTGGAGCAGAGCATACATGAGGCCTATGTCGACACTATAACCAGGGCCCAACACTACATCTACATTGAGAATCAGTTCTTCATCACCTTGTCAAGATCCAGTGTTTCAGTGCGCAATCAGGTAAGCGGAAGTTAGTCTAATTGCAGAATATGGATATCGCACGTTCTAGTACATAGGTCACACTAAAAGTTTCCGGAACTGGCCACTTACATAAACAATATTTAAAAAGTAACTACAACATTAGAAAATTTAACTCTTTGGCTGTAGAATACAGTTTGTTTCATCTGACTGTCAATTGTTTTTACATTGTGGCGCTATTTTAAAAATTGCGTGTCTACATTAAAATGGATTAAACTCGGGAAAATTTTCGTAGTATGATTTTCTACGATTTTAAGTATAATTTGACAGCTCAACAGAGCATCGCTCGGCTTCAATCTGCTTTTGGGGATGAAGCACCATGCAAGACGACTATTTATAGCTGGTTTCCAGAATTCAAGCGCGGTCATGTCAATCTCAGTGACGAATCTCGCGATGGTCGCCCGTCCACCGCTGTGAACAACAAAAACATCGATGCTGTGCTCCGTATGATTGAAACAGACAGGCATGTGACCTACCATGAGATTCGCGCATCCTTAGACATAGGCATGAGTCAAATACAGTCAATCCTACACAAACATTTGTGTGTGAGAAAGCTGTGCTCACGGTGGATCCCACACAATTTGACCGAGGCCCAAAAAACGGACCGCGTCACTTGGTGCAGTGCCATGCTTACCAGATTCAACGAAGGTACGTCAAATTTGGTGTGGGACATAGTAACAGGTGACGAAACATGGACTAATTGCTACAATCCCAAAACAAAGCAGAAATCACGCGTATGGGTCTTTCTAGATGAGCCGAAGCCAACGAAGGCGGCGCGCGTGAAAAGTGCATCTAAGCGGATGATTGCTTCTTTTTTTAATAAAACTGGACACGTGGCTACTGTTGCTTTAGAGAATCGTCGTACCGTGAATAGTGACTGGTACACGACCATTTGTTTGCCGGCAATTATTGACAAACTCCGTAAAAATAACCGGAAACGTCGTATCATCTTGCACCACGACAATGCTAGTTCCCACACGGCCAGACAAACAAACGAATTTTTGAAGGTGAAAAACTTAGAACTTATGAGCCATCCTGCATACAGCCCCGACCTGGCACCTTGTGACTTTTTTCTGTTCCCAAAAATTAAGAACCAATTACGCGGTCAACGATTTTCATCACCAGAAGAGGCTGTCGAAGAGTATGAAAAACACGTTTTTGAGGTCACCACGGAGGAGTGGCACAAAAGTTTTCAAAATTAGTTTAATCGCATGAAAAAGTGCATTGACGCAAAGGGAGAATATTTTGAGAAACAATCAATTCATTTTTGACCTTTAATAGTATTTTTTTCTTATTCATTCCGGAAACTTTTAGTGCGCCCCACGTATAGAGCGAGGTCATTGACCGCCGGCGGGGGACGGTGCGTATGCAATACGCTACGTATAGTATATGGCAAATTCAGAGTAATCGTGTTTTAGAAAATTGCTTAAAAGTCGTGTTTTATTGACGTGATAACGTCTTATAAATCGTTGAACGACGGCTGCACGCACGAAAAAGTGTCACGTTCCGCCTGAGCCGAGCAAGCCAGAGCGCGGAACAAGCGATAGAGAGGCACGATCGGCCTAAGCGTTCGGCTTCTGACGCATCTATCTCTCTTCCACTCCAGTATGCAATTTTTAATTTATTTTAACATTTTATATTTTATACGTATGCAGGCAGTTGATCGGTTACTCTTTTACCTCCTGGGAAGATTCTCTGGATTTACCAGTTACACTGTATTATAAACTCAAAGGTAACGCGAATAAAGCCGGGGAAAAGCTATAAATGTATCATTTTTATGACAGGCCTGTTTGCTCAGTTGGTAGCGACCCTGCCTTCTGGATGCCTGCCTAGTTTGGGACTGAAGAACCGTGTGTGAATTGCGTCCCGAAATCTTTTTTTTTTTTTAGATAGGTGAAGCGATATACAACAGGATAATGCGAGCATATCGGGCCAAAGAGACGTTTCGGGTGTTCGTGGTGATGCCGCTGCTGCCAGGGTTCGAGGGCGAGGTGGGGGCTCCTTCGGGAACCTCGCTACATGCCGTCACCCACTGGAACTACCAAAGTATCAGCAGGTCCGTTTTATGATAGCGACTCCAAACTAAAATGAACTTTATGTACTTGCTATTAGATTAAAAATTAACGAGTAATAAGAAATGCAGAAACAAACGACAGTGTTTATTGAACCAGTCAAGATAGCTTGTTGAAGTAAAATGTATACTTACACTTTGTCTACACTAATATCAAGACGAAATATTTTTATTTTTGTATTTTCGTAACAAATAAACTGTAAAACTACTGGATTTCTTACGCGAACGGGACTTACGCTAGTACTAAATATTTTGAAAACTAGCTTTGGTGGGATGTCGAAACAGAATACTTCTAAGGTATTTCCGGCTCAACAGCTTAGCCGTTAATCTACACTAATATTATAAAGAATGATTTGTTTTTGTTCAAAACTCCTGGACTGATATTAAAAGTTCCTACACAATTGGAAAGCTTACTTCTCTGGGTGTAAAATGGACTATCATTTTCCATGGTAACGAGACCTACGTGTGTAAAATCGCAGAGAATATTTAGTAAGGGATCAGAATATTATCTACACTAATATTATAAAGAAGAAAGATTTGTATTTTTGTATGTTTGTAAAAAAAATTCAAAAACTAGTGCACTGATTTTAAAAAATCTGTTACCAATGGAAAGCTACAATATCCCTGAGTAACATAGGCTATATTTTATTCCGGTATTCCTACGAGAACGGGAACTACTGAGTGAGACCGCGCGGAACAGCTTATACCTAATAAGTGTAAACGAAAATGATCCTTCTGAACAGGAGCCGCGAAGCCATCCTCACGCGCCTCTACGAATCGGGAATACCGGATCCCTCCGAGTATATAACTTTCCACGGGCTCCGTACACACTCGACGCTCGAAGGCGAACCTGTTACCGAACTGGTGTATGTACACTCGAAGCTTCTTGTCGCCGATGACAAGACAGTGATTTGCGGCAGCGCTAACATCAACGACCGCTCCATGCTCGGAAAGAGGGACTCCGAAATCGCCGTCTTGCTGCAGGTTGGTAAACTCGAAAATATTTTGGGGTACCTATGAAATTTAAGTTTTGTATTGGGAATTTCAGGAAAACAAGCTTAATTTGTGTGTTAGAGGAAATTATAAAGTTTAATCGGGAATTTTAATTTAAATTTTTTTTTTCGAGATTAAAACATTAACGTTCAGCAAAACTGTATGTTAGATAAAATCATTACGTTTAAGAAGCTTTTAAGCAGCAACACTACCTTAAATTTTCGATATCCTAAGACATTATAATAAAAATTTGATGATTCATATATTGTGGAATTATCCACTCGTTAAACGATTGGTCCCGGTTTTCGTTGTTTACGCACAATGGGAGTCGTTAAGCCATGTCAGATACCCTTGGGTGGCTTAATATAATTCTGGCAGTTAGGTGGCCACTGACCTAACACCATCTCCCAATCCGCGGTGGGCTTTCGTGGGAGATTATGGCCCATACTTCGTCATGTGTGAGGAAAGACCCTCAGAAGTGAGCTGTGACGGGTTATAATAATTAGGGGCTCTTTTTCGGATGAGCCATGCCTGACTAATAGTATACGTACCAAGGGAAGTAAAATAAGAAATGTCTCAGATCACATGTAACAAATGTACAAACAACATGTGATCTGAGGCTTTCTTATTTACTTTCCGAGGTTTGTATACTTTTTCTGTTCGACGGAGGCGGAAAGCGGCAACTTTGTTTAGTGCAGCGGGTCAAAATTTGCCGCTTTCCGCCCGGAGAGATGAAAAATACATTTCCTTTTTACCCCCAGGATGAGCAATTCGAAGATGGCGTCATGAATGGCCAAGCGTTCCCTTGCGGGCGAGTAGCGGGTGCACTAAGAAAGCGGTTGTTCCGCGAACATCTGGGGCTCATGGAAGTAGACCTGGAAAGGCTCGGCATCGACATCAGTGACCCGTGTAGCGAGCAGTTCTACAGGAACTTCTGGAAGGCCACGTCCAAACAGAACACTGATGTTTATGAGGAGGTAAGTTGTGGTAACTAGACGAAGTTGCTTCAGCAATCATTTCTGTTAACGAAATTTAAGAACATTAATCTTCATTGTAAAAATTCTGACCTAAATAAATGAAACTTGGTGGCTTTTGCTTAGACTGGATATCTCTATATGAATTCCCAAGATTAAATATCAAAATACCATATAATTTTCCCTTGCAAATCCTGTTTTTTATTATCATTAATGATTTTTTGTATACATATATAAAGACGTGTAAAATTTGGGTTGGTTCAAATATTCAGTGTCGCTATACCAAAAACTTTTTTTTGTTATTTTATAATATTTACTTACAAAATAAATTTATTCCTAAAACACTATATTACAAAAATACAAATCATTCCTCTATATGATGTTACATGTGTAGTGTGTAGATTTCAAACATTTAAATTATATAAATTTTCCATCGATTTACATGTGATTCTTCTTTTCCAGGTATTCCACAGTTTACCAACAGATGCTGTCCATTCATTTGCTGAGCTGAAGAAGTACCAGGAGGAGCACTGCCCGACCCTCTGGCATAAAGACCCAGCATTGGCCAACAGGAAGATCGATCTAATCCAAGGGTATCTAGTCGACATGCCTCTTGACTTCCTCTGCAATGAGACTTTAACACCGAAGAATACTTCCATGGAGGGCATGATGCCGACTTCATTGTGGACCTAGAAGGTTCTAGAAAGATCTCTTTCTTTTAAAAATAGATCGATGTCATTCAAGGGTATCTAGTCGGCATGCCCTTTTGACTTTCTCCGCAATGACACTTTAACACCGAAGAATACTTCCATAGAAGGCATGATGCGGACTTCATTGTGGACTAAAAATACATCGATGTCATCTAAGGGTACCTAGTGGACATGCCTCTTGACTTTCTTTGCAATGAGACTTTAACACCGAAGAATACTTCCATGGAGGGCATGATACCGACTTCTTTGTGGACCTAGAAGGTTCTAGAAAGTTCTCTACATACATAATCTCATGCCTATTTCCCATTGGGGTAGGCAGAGACAAAAGTTCTCTTTCTCTTAAAAATTGATTGATGTCATTCAAGGGTATCTAGTCGGCATGCCCTTTTGACTTCCTCCGCAATGACACTAACACCGAAGAATACTCCCATGGAGGGCGTGATGCCGACTTTATTGTTGACCTAGAAGGTTCTAGAAAGTTCTCTTTCTCTTAAAATAGATCAATATCATTCAAGGGTGTCTAGTCGTCATGCTCTTCTGACTTCCTCGGCAATGAGACTTGAACACTAAAGAATACTTCCATGTAGGGCATGATGCCGACTTCTTTGTGGACCTAGAAGGTTCTAGAAAGATCTCTTTCTACTAAAAATAGATCGATGTCATCCAAGGGTATCTAGTCGACATGCCTCTTGACTTCCTCTGCAATGACACTTTAACACCGAAGAATACTTCCATGGAGGGTATGATGCCTTGTGCACCTAGAAGGTTCTAAAAGTTCTATTTCTACTAAAAAATATATCGATGCCATCCAAGGGTACCAAGTCGACATGCCCTTTTGATTTCCTCTGCATTGAGACTTTAACACCGAAGAATACTTCCATGGAGGGCATGATGCCGACTTCATTGTGGACCTAGAAGGTTCTAGAAAGTTCTCTTTCTCCTAATAATAGAGCGATGTCATTCAAGGGTATCTAGTCGACATGCCCGTTTGACTTCCTCTGCAATGAGACTTTAACACCATAGAATACTTCCATGGAGGGCATGATGCCGACTTCATTGTGGACCTATAAGGTTCTAGAAAGTTCTCTTTCTCTTAAAAATAGATCGATGTCATTCAAGGGTATCTAGTCGACATGCCTCTTGACTACCTCTGCAATGAGACTTTGAAACTTTAACGAAGAATACTGATGCATGATGCCTACTGTTTGGTGGACCTAGAAGGTTCTAGAATAATCTTTGTTATTCTCCTGAAAATATATCAATAGGGAAAATAGTGTTAATATTATTAGTTTCTGTTTTCCCTGCTATTACTGACACCATTATATTATTACATCTTCGCCTAAGTTCTTTGTAAACGAAGACTGTTCTACATCTTTTTTGTAAGGTTATATTTAATAACATTTTATTATTCGAAAATTTATTAAAAATACTTATGAATCTTTTGGATTTGGATCAATACTATATATATCACTACTTTATTTATATTTCTTACAAACTATTTAGGTAAGTGCTATTTTTTTTAATTTAATTTAATCTTTAGTATAATAATTATACCTATAAGCAATTGCTACCTCTAAGAATAATATATTATACTTATTATTTAATCTACTACGAACAAATATAGTCTAATTCCTTCCACGTATGTACCTAAATTAAATAAATAATTCATGATTAATTTACCAGTATTTATAAATCATTCCTTATACAATCGCTGGGCTAAGGCGTAGCCGTTATATCATGCGAATTTGTACTTAATTATGAAAGAACTAAGGAACATAATTGCAAGATATCTCCAATACTAAGTTTATATTATGATCGATTTGTGTTTTCCTAACCACCGTTAATCTATCATTCCAGAGTACATTTTACTTTCTACAAAACTATACTTCTATATTAATTTAAATACGTATACTTACCATAAAATGTTATGTATTTATATTCTTAGCAATAGTTTCGATTGTGTCTATCAAGGTATTTATCGTAAGTAGTTCTTAAAATAAAATAAATCATTTGATAAAAAATGTTTTACAAACTAGTTTATTTTTAATCGAGAATAGTTTTATACCGTGTACACTCATCATAATCAAAAGTAAATAATAAGTATTCGTATTCAATGTCTCCATCGCTTTTGTAGTGTATCAACAGTTTTTATTATTGATTCATATATGTATAATATAATTAATTTTCATTGGAGGACTTTATGTTGGATAACTAAATACTGTATCTAATTGTTGTTGTTTAATTGTAATTGTTGGTGTTGATTTATGTGGCCATATCCATATAATCCATAGGCAAATTATATGTTGTGGTGCTAACTACTTTTGTAGGAATGGGATGGGACTAATTTGTTTACTGACAGCCCGCTAAAACACCAAAATACTTTTGACAGTTATAGAAATACTAAATAGTGTCCAACTCAATAAACCAATCAAAAATTTATTACAATATAATTGTTGTGTTAAATATTTTTGTCAGAGGTTTATGAAAAATTTTGACATGACAATTTTTTTCTTATAATTTATTTGATTGCAGTACTTATTTAAATTAACATTACATATTTTATTACCCGATGAGCTTTATTTGATTATTTAACGGTACCTATTTAAAATTAATATTTTTGTAATAATTATTTTTTTATTTACATAATGATCTTAAAACAATTTGTGAATTGTGTACTCTTTGTTTGTTGTGCGTTATCAATATTTATGAAATAAAAGATGTTTATACAGTTTACCGCTTATTCATAAAAATATACTGGATGATTTTTTTTTACAATCTGGAAAAAAATATGACGTATAAGGTAGGTATCTAGAGCCGAAGATATACACGAGATAAATTGTTAAATATAGTCATGTTTAGTGCAATTTACAAAATCTAGAAAATTACGCACAGTACTACGCGCAGCTGGCGGTTGTAGGTAGATTGCGCATAAATGGAAGCTGCGAGCCTGTTTCTTTTTAAAATACTATTTCAAATATCTCAGTGTGTATTCTTGACTACAATTGAGTAATGTATATTAGGTCAGCAAGAAAAAAATTTTTTGAGAAAAAATATTTTTTTTAAGTAACATTATTTACACACAAGAATGGCTTGGACAAATGCAGAAAAGGTCTTAAAAAGAACTTGTCCTATAACGTCAAATCCTGCCAAATAAATCTAGGTATTACACTTACCTATCACACCACATTTTTTTCCAGACGGTAAAAAAAGTCACCCTGTATATCTATGTTATATAGAGACCTTGAATTGGTTCTGCTTCCGAGACATATACGTTCCTCGCCTTTTGGGTTCCGAAAATTCACTGACCAAAAATGTGTTTTTCCAAAAGGGTAACTTCCAACATCTGCTAAACCCCTCATAGATAAGGCATGAGTGTATTTTAAAAAGGCACATATTATGTAGGTACCTATGTAAGTACTTAAACTGTGGTAGGTACTAGGTAAGGTAAAGATAGAAATAAATCAATAAATAGGTAGGTACCTACCTTAACTTACCTCCTACTATGGCTTAGGAAAGCTACCTTGTTAGGGAGTAATATGGGTTATATTTTATTCCCGTATTCCCACCGACACCGCGCGGAACAGCTAGTGAGTAATACAGTAACTAACTAGCTCAAAATAGAGTGTGTTAGCAGAGCCATCACTACAAAATAAAGTTAATTAATTCATCTCCCCAACAACTAGGTACGTACGTTAGAATGCAACAACTTGTTTACCAGATCACCAAACCCACAGATAATAGCAATGTTCACGAGATGGCGTCGTTCGAATAGATTTAAGATGGAGTAGAAAGAGACGATATGTGGTTTGATCTCTTTCTCTTTTTGACATTATTTAGGACACCTCCTCGGCTACACTCCCCTATTTATTGCTAATGCGGTATTGGAACTCTTTTCCCCTATACCTAGACCTATCGATTGATTTTTTTTATTCTGTGAATTTTATGTAGGTTACCAAATGTATGTATCACAGAATGCGGATTTTTTCTTTTCTGTTTTCCTTCCCTACTAATGAATGATCATATGAATGGATGAAACTCGCAGATTATTATTATAGTTATTGTTAATGTACCTACCTACCTTCTAAATTAGTTAACACCACACAAGTACCTAATAGGTGAGTAGGTACCTACCTAGGTGTAGGCACATATAATTTTGAAAATTCTCATTGCTTTCTGCTATCATGCTTACTGCTTAGGTACCTACTTACTACTCATTAGTTGGTAGGTAGTCCCCACAGATACGAGTTCTACAATCAGACAAGTAAACTTTAAAGAAATACCTACTAAACACAAAAAATCTACTGCGTAATAAAACCAATCAATAGATTTAAAACATTATTCTCCTTCTGATGCAGTCAAGTAAAAAAATTGCGTATCACTTAGGTACAGTCAAGAGCACATACCTATCTGACTTCTAAGGCGATAGTAACTAGGAACGTTACAAGTCCAACGTGTCAAGCTCCACGTGCTCTTGACTGTACTACCTATCAGCAAACGCTTAGCCTGATACATTTGGAAGAATTGTCGCTTGTATGCTCCAATTTTATTACCCCGACCCTAATAAGAGTTACACAATGAGAAGCCAGTAAAACCATTTTTTTTTTTACGATCCATTCATCGACACTAATTATGGTCATAAACATGAAAAAAAAAACTTTTTTGTAATTGTCATTGTTACTATTAGTGAGGGCTTTCTCGCCACGGGGTGGTAAAAGATAGCTGCTCACTAAAATGACACTTAGGTGTATCAGGCAGAACTTTTTTCGATAGTACCTAAGTAGGTATTTACCCACACCCGAGGTGAAGACAGATCTAACTAAACCGCGCACTTCAAAATCGGTTAAACCCTATAATTATATAGGATAGGCTTACAGGCTGCAAAAACGAAACAAAGACTTACACATTTAGGTACCTATCTACATAGGTACTTACTAAGTAATTAGTTAATTACGTACCTACCTACTTAATTTTATCCCAGAAAAACAGTTGTGTAAAAATAATCTTAGGTATTAGTTCTAGTAGGTACCTACCATGAGTCATGTCATGAATGATAGAATTCGAGATTTCGTTGAAAACTTTTATATAGGTATCGGTTACATCCACCGGTGGGTGAAGCCAGTGCAGGGTGCACGGGTCCACGAGTCCTTCCTTCTTTTACGTTATCGAGAGTACTGTAGGTAACCTAACTACTTAATTATCAACTTACACAAACAAAAATAAAAAATAAATCTTTAATGCTCAGAGCTCTACCACAGTTTAATGATTGTTAAACTGTTGCTCTAGGCTCTACCCACCATTAACTACCTACCTAAAACTCGAAAAGAACTCAGTTTGGGGTGATTCTTCTCAAGATAGGTAGGTAGGTATCTACCTACTACCTACCTAATAATCTAAGGTACCTCCTACCTACTTTGTTGCTTACTATTGGGCAGGGACTAGACAGCCTACAGAATTACAAAAAAATAACAGCTGGTTGGCACTGAGTTACCTATAAAAAGGGCTACCTCCTTGCATATAAATTTTGTATAGGTAGGTAGTTACATAGGTAGGTAGGTACCTACCAGCAGGACGTAGGTACTCTTGATGATGAAGTTCAATGTTTTTATTTTAAAACAATTTAACTATAATTATTAGGGAGGTAGGATACATTTTTAATAAATAAACCATGTCGCCTAATCCTATGGCAAATGGACTTGTTATATCGTTAAACAAAGTTTTGTGTGTGTGGGTTGCTTGCTGTGCGTGTGCAGTAGGGCATTACGCTGCATTATTTGCTACGCTTAGGGCTGGGATGGGCTTGTCCCTATCGCCGTCGAGTCCTACGGCTCCCTTCCCGCGCGGGTATTTGAATAGGCTCGTTCGTTGCGTAACCCGCGTCCAATGACAGCTCCTCTGCACATGCAAGGGGCGGAGCTCTTACGTCACCCCGCTCTGCCCCCGCGGCCGCGCAGCCGCCGTGACGTCACACCCCTCTTCGCCCTTCAATCCACCCCGCGCCCCAAACGCGACGACAGCGCGCTCGGACCGCGTGCGGAGCCACGCGGAAACTGACGACAAAACACTCGTGCGCTCAAAGATGGCGGATGGGTCGACAGGAGACCGCGCCGGCCCGCAAAAAATCAACGATTTAACTTTTTCCGCGCCCGACACTGGACATGGTGACATAAAAAAGTGCAGTGGCGAAACTTTTGAAGGTGATAGAGTAAATTTATTGTTCTACACCGAACTGGGAACGAGTGAATCGTGTGAGAAAAGTGATACGCGCGGCGTGGCCGCTAATCGTACCGCGACGGGCGTCAGCTCGGGCTCCCGAAAATCTTCCGAAGTGGACGCCGAGGAATCTGAGGATAGGAAGAAGCGATGTTTCGACAGATACGACAGCTCCGAGTCTTCTGACAGGTTAGTTCGAATAATATCTGTTAAATAATCCGGTGTTGTGTAGGTACATTTTAGTGGAAGTCAGTGGTCTAGTGACCGGAGGCTGTGTTTCCGATTTAGATGTCATGGTCATTGTAAAAGTCGTGGTGTTGCTAAGTCGCGTCCGCTCGGTTGAATGCCCTCGGAATAGTCTGCTGGGCCGCGGCCGTGACGCGCCGCAGAGTATTTGACTTGTTAACTAATCATCGTAACTCGCAATAATAACAAATTACGACATGCTTGCTGCGAATCGCGAGACAGGTTGTAGACTCCATTATGTATTTGTTTACTCACATTTGTCGCTGTTGTAGGGCAAAAACCTTTATGTAGGTAAGGTAACTACTTACCACAAGTACCGTTAGACGAAATGAAGTCTAAAATGCAACGAAATTATCGTGCGAGCGTGGTCGGCAATCCCGCCTGTCGCTTTCTCACAACTTTCCAATTTCAGTTATTACACTAAACTCGACAATGATTGACGAACCATGTGTCGGGTGTAGGCGATTGTTTACTTACTTACACAAGTCTGCAGACAGAGACCTTGACAATGAATTTATTTATGAAAATTGTCTACTATTTGCTCTATTCATAAGCTGTAAGCTACAGAACTTGTGAAGTTGTCAAAAATTCTGTACATGATTTATCTATAATATTATTACCTATATATGTAAGGCAAATGTTCACTTCAGTGTATATCCCTTAGTTATGTGACGGCTGAAACTTGTAAAGGAAACTGGAAAAACAGGACTCATTTGTAAGACTAAGAATGCTCCTCGAGACTTTTCCTATAATATGATTTTATTAATCATGATTTATCCTTTAAAATACTTATATGAAATAGTTGGCACAAAAAAAGGACATCCCACCTACCAAAGATTTTTCATTATTACCTAAGTATGTAGGTACCTACCTAATATCTTTAACAACATTACAAAATTATAAATACATTTCATAATATGTTAAGGTTGTGCTATTGAACTTGACTTTAATTTAATATCAATACGCCTAATCATTAACACAATGAAAAATATGTGATAAAACATAATCTCGGTCTTTTGCATACAAAGTACCTACCTACCTACATGTATGTTTATCTGGATCATTCAACACCTGAAAGATAACATAAGAACATACCTACCTAGTAACTATTTAAAAAATAGATATGTTTTAGTATAACTTAGTAGGTGAAACTCGAGGGTGGATCCAGAGGTACCTTTGAGTCAGAGGGGGTCATGTCGATTACAATAATAAATACACATTATTGAGAAGACAGCAGATAATCACATTAACGCGTGTCATTCGCGTAAATATGTGTTTGCAATCATACAATTACAAAGTATTTGTTTTATTAAATGTATCAATGAAATTAAAAATTAATATGATGGGCTGCTGTTTACATTTAGCCAATCTTCATGGACGAGTTTAGAGTGCCTTGTCCAAAGACCTTTCAAGAAAAAGTTTCTCTCGCAATGATTTTCTTCCAACCTCTTTGGCCTTGTCATTAGACTATTGACTTTTCTATGTTTATTTTCCAGAAAATAAATGATTTTGACTTTGAATATCAGTGGTCGATCAAGCTTAGGTTTAGTGGGACCATGACATGACATAATATTTTTTTTAAACAATTGACTTTCTATGAATACATTATGTTATGGTATGGATGTCTTGTTGCTAAATGATGATAACGATGATGATTCCATACCTTCACTCTGTCTCTGCCAAGATTATACTGGAATCTCTGTTCTTATAACTAACTAAAATAGTTTTAGCCCTAAGTAGTTTTAAGTTCTATATAATGTGAATATTGCTGTGCCCAATCCGGGTTCATGTTGATACTATACCCGATAGTAATAAGACCGTCTGTACAACAACATGAATGCAATAAATAAATAAATAAATAAATATAAAAGCGTAATGTTGAATAGACAAGGGACAGTACTATTACATATTCAACAATATAACAATACATATTTAAATAAGCTTTTATATCACATAAATGTTACCCGACCGGTGAGAAGTAACTAGCATACTACTAATCTAGTGCTTATAAGTACATAAATATTTTTTGTATGGTATGAATTTTTATGTTATGAGAACTAAAAAAAAGTTAATAAAATAACATTAAAACAAAGGGAACAGAATACAAATTACTTAATATTTATTTAAAAACCAATCATACAATTTGTGAGCCCTGCATAGATTTTGTCAATACATATTTACTTTTTTTTTAATTTTGCACATGAACTGGTACGCGGACAGTTATTCTGTGGCAAGTTGATATCACTTAGATAATGCTGGTTAAGTGGCCTATATGGGTCACTCGTTATTGCTTGATAACACGCTTGTATGTTAGTTTGTTTGGCAGTAGGTGTGGTGTAGGGTGTGGGCAAGATAGCTGAACTATCAATTGAAGAGCACTTTACCTAAATTTTGTATATTTAGAATTTCATTCCCTACTCTATAAGTTGCCTGATATGTATTTGATATGTTGTAACAAATCTAATGTTTAAATCTTTGATAAATTATTTTTTTAAGAAAGGTGTTACTGTTTCTTTAAAATGCAATTAATGATGATTACCTACTTGATTCAGTCAATGTACAACCTAGTTCTTCTAAGTAGTCTGTGCATTAATGTATGTAGAGAAATTTTTCTCAATTTATTGTTCTGACAAAGAAAAAATATTCAAAATCAATATCTTATCACGGGTTTTAACCCGCCTTTGAAGAATCTTTTCCAAGAAAATACAGCACAAATGTCAAAAACATTAATTAAGTTAACTATGGGTAGTATTTAATTAATTACATTTCATTTGTTGACGTAAATTTATCTGAGGTCACTGAACTAAGAGTCCGAGCTGGGTTAGTTATTAGTTATAGAATATGTACTAATAGGTATATCAGTAATAATTATTAAATATATCGCAAATAGCAATAAATATTAGATCTAATAACTCCTTCATAACAGATAATTTGTACAACTACATGAAGTATAATATAAAATTTTGTTGTTGGTGACACATTATCATATTACGTAACGTAACGCACGTATCTTATCAATATCATTCACATTACCTTATCCTTCTTTCTTAACCAATCAACCTGATTCCATGTCATACGATCATAGGAATCACTTTTTTGGATATATTGGAAGGATTTCTTAAGGCGCCCATAACCCTGCGACGCGCGCTGGTTGGGTTTGTAACAATCCCAGGCACAGTAAGGTGAAAAATACGAAAATTTTCGCAATTTAATCGAAAATAAAACTATGGGCTGGAGGATTCCATAATTCCCTTTTGTTGATAAGCTTTTAATGGAGTCAGGAATGCATGCAAAATATTTTTTTTAAGCTGCTTTCATTCAATTTTCGCCATACTATCAGCTGATCGTCTAATGGCGCCGGTCCCCAGTCACGTGATGTACAAATTCCATTCGCAAACTTTTCTAATAACCGCAGCAAATGTAACACATAAATAAAATCTAGAGTGACTGGACTATACATATATAAACCGACTAGTTGCTGGTTCCAAATGTAGTGGAGTACCCTGAGAAGAACCAGCAACAAACTCAACGATTTATCGCTGAATGAGTGATACCTTTGCTCATTGACGCGCTATGTAAGTCGTTGACCTATGTTAGATACCTTTGGATGGCATGAAAAATTCTGACAGTAAGGTCATTATCTTCTAATACGAAATAATATGTGTAATCAAATCACTGCTTGAAGGTATCCTGGTCAGGTTTCCGAGAAATGTAAGTAGGTACATACTTAAAACTCCCATCAAAATATGCCTTAAGTATACAATTCTTCTGTAACTTTGTTTGTCACCTAACTCCTCCTAAACAACTCAACCGATTTGGATGAAATTTTGTGAGTACATATTTGAGCGGGTCTCTGGATGGTTTGAAAATACATTTGAACCCGATCTAGGTGGTGCTGTGGTATGTGGCAAGACAATGTCTTCCCAGACCACTATTTTTGTATATATCGTTAAAAAATATCTAATACCTAACAATTATTCAGTAGGTACTCTAGTTACACCTACCTACTACAGAGGTGATAGATGTTAAAATTGTTCGGAAACAAAGGTAGAGTTAGTAAAATTGAATATTGAATGTCAATAAAGACAAAAATCATTTGCATGTATAATAAATATACAGGTCCTTTTATTCCCATTTCATGCTTCAAACCACACCAGTGGATTAGTTTAAAACGAATTTCGTGTTTCTGGCAGCTAAAAAAACTTTTCTTTTTCTCATCGAGTTAAACGGCTAAAGCCCCATGTCAAAAGTTACGAGGCGTTATTAGTAACGAGTATCTGCCGATATTTTTTGCATACAAAGCCTTTCTCCTGTTCAGCAACAGCAGCAACATAAAATCAAGATACTGACACAAAATTTAACGACTTCAGTAACTGCAACTAGAATTTGAAACACGAACATTTTTGAAGCTTAAAGTTTGACTCCGAAACAAGTTCGTGCTCGAACCTCGGTAGGTAGGACGTTCACGCGAACCTAAGCCACAAAGGGTGAACAGTAAAATAAAAAGTTAGGAGTTCTAACCGGCCGCGCCGGGGACAGCGAACGGGTTCCCGGACGCCATGTTGTATGTAGCTGCTGGGAAACATGAAGCTATATCTCTTTAACCTGACGCAAAAAAAAAGGGACGCTGGTATAGCGAGAAAAATACTCTTTATAATGACAATAAAAATGATTTTGTTAGTTGTTTATTTATTGTCAGGTTGTTCGTCAAACTTGATAAGTATTTCTCGACATGGGCTACATTAATCATAATCGTATCAAAGTATTTGCAAGCTTCCGAACTTAGGTCTTAGTATTGTAATGTAGCACATTGTTCAGCCGTCATTTAAAAACCGTCCAAGTGTGGATTCGTACAGAAAAGGTTTCGTACCGTATTCAATTACAAAAATTCAAAAAACCGCCGCAAAACGTCTTTTGTTTGTAATACGTGGTCCCCGTGGCAATAAAAATAAACATTATTGTCCTGTTGGCACTCTTTGGGTACCGAATCCTAAAAATGGAATTTATTTGCGCCAAGTTAACAGAGAATGTCATTGTATTAACATGATTTCTTTTATGATTTTCGTTTATATGTGCCGAGTCAGCTGATGCAACAATCAACTATCCCCACTACATACCTCGCAGCGCTCTCGCGACCGGTCGCTCTCCCCCCGCGCTCACCCCTGTCATTAGAAGCGTGCGCCCGCGCCAGCGCATTGGCCCTCACCGCGCAAGCTCAGGAAACGTGCGGGATCCTATCCTATTTGATTCACTAGATGGCTTGATGTATTCATGATATTTTGTTGTAAACTACGCAATGTTCAACTGACAGTATCACTGCACTGTTTGACAGTTTAAAGCTGAAACTTCATGAATAGGAACTGCACTTTAAAGAATTTAATTTATTAATACAAACCAGTCGAACCGGCACCTACTTATTCTTAAATCATAAAACGGCGGAAGTTATAAGTATTTTTTTTTATTCCGCCGATCAAATACCAATTTGGTAAATCCACTAATAAAATTTTCCATAGTTGGTGTGGGTATGAATCCCGATGCTTATATCTGAAAGTAAGTTTAGTATTTGCTTGATAACTTCAAAGTAGCTAGACCAATTTCTATAATACTTGGTAAGAAGAAGCACATGAAAAGTTTTTGTATCAACAAGTCCTTGAGCAAAGTCAAGAGCAGTCGTACCTATAAAAGTACAGGAATCTCTTGTAATGTTCTTAAATCATTACCACCGGAGGAGACACGGAATTCCTGCCTTTGTGATGGGCAGACAAGTTTGTAATAACGACTGGTCCAGTCAGGTAGATTCTGAGTCAGCAGCGGTTGGTCGTTCAACTTTCATTATTGTTTATTTATATTTTTATTGTTGTTGGGCCTTGACGCGTGCACTGCGACTGTCGTAAACTTTCGCGGGACTGCCTAAAAGTGGAGTCGTTTGGCGAACAAAGCACACTAAAGCTTACAGATAGTCCACTAGACATTTTTTTGCGCTCACAATAAATGAAAAGAAACACTTGGTGATGGGTAATCTTTTTTATAATTTACCGATGCAAACATGCGATATGTATTTATCCTTGCTGATTTTTCAAAGTATAATTGGTTATTGATAACAACCAACTTCGATGCATGCCGTTTCCTCTGAATCGTGACAAAATTAATAGGGCAAACATTATTTTAACTATCTTTACATATAATCCCAAATTATTTAAAAACTAAAACTAGTTACTCAGAAATCTTATCTATATTATACCCTAGATAATCACATTGTGATGTTTTTGCGACTCTCGACCAAAACTTTATCGAGTGTTCGAGTATCCTGTAGATTAGACTTGAGAATAACGGTACCAAATACGGCTTATTTTCCGAGAGATCTTACAACGTTTCGAATGAAGTCGGGTCACGCAAGTCTAGGCTTGGAGAACGTGGAATGTGAACAACCTTGGATATATCCAACCCATAGGCACTTAGATTTACCTAGGTATTGCTGAAGCTATTGATACTAGTATACGTTATTATCGGAGGGCTTTTTGGAGGCAACAGAAAAGCGGTTGTGTATAAACTCGTACAAGAACATATACTTACGTTTTTTTTTTGTATTAAATGTTTATTTTGAAACTTCAAAATTTAAGAAGACTAATGGCCGTTACTCGTACTAGTCCTGATTTTTTTAAATATATTAAAATACTAATTCACCCCACAGACGTCCTGTCCAAACCCCCGAGAAGATTGGTCTTAAATACCTATATATTTTTAGACAGCATTTTATAACAGCCTTTCAATTTTTTTTATGTACGGGGTAGGCTAATAATAAAAAACTTTACTTTGGTCAGAACCTTTGAGGGACAGAACACTTCTTCCGTGTAACTTAGTTCTGTATGACTATACATATCTAAAATATTTTATTTCTTCAAGATGAACTCATCTTGTCAATTTAATAGTATAAATTATAGCTCCAGTAGGGATAGTACATTTTCAAAGGGCAAGTGTCAATTATTACGACCTCCCGCAAGATAAAACGTGACTATATCTATAATTATCAAATGGTTAAGAATTTATTGTACTCGTATGTATAACAACTTCTGAATAAAGACGATGAATACTAATTATTATAAAGTAAAAAACCTTTATGAGTTATTATGAGGAACGGAACCCTAAAATAGGAACCCTAATTAATATGAATATTATTATTACTATTATTTATGTTACAATAAATGCAATGTAGGATCATAATTTCTTATAGCTATTAAACATTCTAAGTTGACTAGTTTTTGTGTGGGCTTATGATATGTCAGGGAATGGAATAGACCTAGAACTTTTCTTTTATTAACAGACTCACTAATCCTAGTGCACTAATGTTATATCTATTCGTATTCTAACTTACGCAGCTACCTATTAATAATGTGGTATTCTAGGCTAATAATTAAATTTTTACGCTAACAGGCAAAATTATTGACTGGTTCATTAATAATTTATTAATAATATTTTTATCTGTAATAAAAACCACACAGTATTTCCTTTTAGTACCTATCTTTCACAATTTAAGCACAGTCAACATCATCTCACCTTTTATGACAATGATCATTAAATATTAGTACTTTATTTTCATTCAGCCGCACACAATAGTCAAAAGTTTTTATTTTATGTAGGGGCTTATAAGTCCTCTTATTTAAAGGCATTGCGACTCCACCGCTTCGGCATGTATAGTTGAGGAGAAGAAGCGGGGCAAGAAACTTCTCAACACATTATTCTTTTAAGCAAGTATACCTAATAAAAAGTACAAGTTACATGGTTTTAGTGCTTTGCTGAAGTGGAGAAAATTTACACAAAACATCATTGTCATTCAATACTTATACTTATGCGGTCTTATTAATAAATTCCGACTAGAGAAAGATTAACTTTACTCCAAGTATTAACTCATTACTAACCAATTTCAGTATTAATAAACACAGAGTAAGCAAGGAGTAACCTAATCCATGCCTACTCCCGGAGTAAAAGTTACGCCTTGGTGTCACCTAGTTTAAGCAGGGATTAGCCATGGTTTAGGTTTTATGCTAACCTAAAAGTTACTTTGACATTCATCGATGACGGAAGGATGACGGTAAGGCGATAGGATCAAAGAGATTTAAATATTATTATATTTTAATCTATTTGCTACTCACTAACCACAAATACGGATGTCAGATAGTCAGCTGTCACTTGTGAAACACATTTTTTTAGGGTTCCATACCCAAAGGGTAAAATTGGGACCCTATTACTAAGACTTCGCTGTCTGTCCGTCACCAGTCTATATCTCAATAACCGCGATAGCTAGACAGTTGACATTTTCACAGATTATGTATTTCTGTTGCCGTTATAACAACTAATACTAAAAAACGGAATAAATTAAGGAGGGATCCCATACAACCAACGTTATTTTTTTGCCGTTTTTATAGGTAATGGTACGAAACCCTTCGTACCATTACCGACTCGCACTTGGCCGGATTTCTTCCATTTTGGAAAAGTTCTTATCTCTCTTTTTACTTTTAAATTCATCAGTATTGCCACATTTCAGACGTAATCTAAGTGTAAGCTACACAGAAAAAAAGGATTTCTTCGTTTTAGTAAAACAAATATCTTGGAATATTTTTTTAGACTTAAAATATATCATCTAGATTCAAAAATATTGTGTCGAGTTAAAAATTCTGTTGATCTTACCTTGAAACATTTTTTTTCTCAAAATATGTTATTCAGTCAAGAATAGTAATCTTAGCTAAAAATATTTTTAAATTCTTCTAAGAGTATCAATGTGTCTTGCATCAATAATTTGTAATATTATTAAATAAAGTAATGTTTTCTTGTTTCAAGAAAAAATATTTCAATCCAAATAATGTACCTAGAAATATAATTCTTCGGTTAAGATATTTAGTACTTATTTCAAGAGCACACATTTGCCTTAAATTTAAGTTTTAATACTCTTAGCTTAAAATATTTTAAAATTCCTCTAAGAGGATCAATGCGTCTTTCATGAATAACTTGCAATATTATCAAATCAAGTAATGTTTTCTCAGTTCAAGAAAAAATATTTTTTCGAAATAATCTACCTAGAAATATAATTCTTCGGTTAAGATATTTACTACTTATTTCAAGAGAATACATTTGCCTTAAATTTAAGTTTCAATACTCTTAGCTTCAAATATTTAGGCATTCCTCTAAGAGGATCAATGCGTCTTGCATGAATAACTTGCAATATTATCAAATCAAGCAATGTTTTCTCAATTCAAGAAAAAATATTTTTTCGAAATAATGTACCTAGAAATAGAATTCTTTGGTTAAGATATTTACTACTTATTTCAAGAGAATACGTTTGCCTTAAATTTAAGTTTCAATACTCTTAGCTTAAAATATTTTAATATTCCTCTAAGAGGATCAATGTGTCTTGCATGAATAACTTGCAATATTATCAAATCAAGTAATGTTTTCTCAGTTCAAGAAAAAATATTTCTTTCGAAATAATGAACCTAGAAATATAATTCTTCGGTTAAGATACTTACTACTTATTTCAAAAGAACACATTTGACTTAAATTTAACTTTCAATACTCTTAGCTTCAAATATTTAGGAATTCCTCTAAGAGGATCAATCCGTCTTGCATCAATAACTTACCATCTTATCAAATCAAGTAATGTTATATTTCATTCGAAATAATGTACCTAGAAATATAATTCTTCGGTTAAGATATTTACTACTTATTTCAAGGGAACACATTTGACTTAAATTTAAGTGTCAATACTCTCAACTTAAAATATTTAGGAATTTCTCTAAGAGGATCAATCCGTCTGCATCAATAACTTACCATCTTATCAAATCAAGTAATGTTTTTTCAGTTCAAGAAAAAATATTTCATTCGAAATAATGTACCTAGAAATATTATTCTTCGGTTAAGATATTTACTTACTTATTTCAAGAGAACACATTTGACTTAAATTTAAGTTTCAATACTCTCAGCTTAAAATATTTAGGAATTCCTCTAAGAGGATCGTCTTGCATCAATAACTTGCCATATTATCAAATTAAGTAATTTCTTAATCATAGAAATCGGGTAGTTTGAACTAAAGAAACATAATCTTGAATCAATAAACATGCTGCACATGTACAATATTTTCTTGAAATAAAATCAAACTCTATTAAATTAAGAAAAAAATACATAATTTGAAGTATTTATTGTACTGAAACGAAAAACATTATTACTTATGTAGCGACACTACATAGAACGCGCCAATAGACGGCCGAGTTCTAAACCGCGCTATCGGAGTTTTCTAATGAGTTTGTATAAATACAACTGTCCGACATCAACCGTTGGACCGCGGTCCCCAGGCACGATCACCTCGCCTGGGGGAAGATCTTCGCATTCCACCTCCGTTCTTCCATACTGGTGACCCTCGACACCTGGACATCAGCGCAACCTTCTGGAACACCTGGACTTCAGAAGCAGCATCTCATCGCCATCACTCATCACTCCCACAACAACCTTCACTCAAGGTCAGCAGCAGCAGTCGCACAGCAAGCCAGAATCCGCCCAATCAGGTCCATACGCAGCCGACGCACCGTGCTACCTGGTCCTGCAGGCTCACCACTCACAGCGACAGCACTCGGCCCACGCACAGTTCACCGCAGCCCACGTCCGGATCTTCAGCGGCTGGTCACCCTCGCCGGCGTAGCAGTCTCTGCACACTGAACTACGGGCACTTCAATAGTCGCAGCAACCCGCTCAGTCTCGACTCACCGTAGACTTGGAGCAGCACTGGCACTTGCAAGCTACCTACGAAGCAACGACGCTGCACCAGAAATCGACCTCCGGTCTTGGAGGGGGAGTGATGTAGCGACACTACATAGAACGCGCCAATAGACGGCCGAGTTCTAAATCGCGCTATCGGAGTTTTCTAATGAGTTTGTATAAATACAACTGTCCGACATCAATCGTTGGACCGCGGTCCCCAGGCACGATCACCTAGCCTGGCGGAAGATCTTTTCTTTTCACGATGGAGGAGCATTCCACCTCCGTTCCTCCATACCAATTAGTAAAGTATGTCTTGAACAAAGAAATCGGGTAATTTGAACCAAATAAACATAATCTTGAATCAATTAACATCCTATATAGACGGAACATAATATATTCTTGAAATTTAATTCAATACTATTAAATTAAAAAAGAAATATATAAATCGAAGTACATAAAAAATTAAAACGAAAAATATTATTACATACAATTAGTTCAGTATTTCTTGATCAAAGAATCTGGTAATCTTAAACCAAAGAAACATTAATTTTATCGAATACATTAAATTTACTTGGTCCAATGCTATAGTAATGTTGATCTAAAAAAACACAATCTTTGGGTTGTTATTAAAATATTTGAATAAAGAAACTGATTCACTTCAGTTGACTACGCGTTTTTATTTTCAAGATTAAATATTTTTAAACAAAAAGTATTGCAATACTTGAATCAAGAAATACATTTCTTAAACTAAGAGCTGACAATCATTTGTCAGAAAAAAAATTTTTTTGGTATCCAAGATTATGCCTTTCTTAGATCAAATGTAATTTTTGTCCAGTTGAATGATTCTGTCTTGTTTTAAATAAATTTATTTAAGATAATGTTTAGCTGTTATCAAGAAAATATTTCTTTACGTCTATAGGGAGAGGACCATTTTCTTGGATTAAGTAAATTTGCTTTGCGTGAAAAAAAACTAAATTATTCTAAGAAATCTGTTTTTTCCGTGTAGGTGTAAGGAATGTATAGTTAGTCCGAGGATACTCCGTGTTTATTAATGACATAAAAAAAACTGAGGTAATACTTGGTTACTCAGGGATTAACTACTTCTAGCGTAACCTCTGATCATCCTAGGAATAGGCCATTTTTATTAATAAGACCGATGTAATTTAAGCAAGGGTAAAATGTTTCTTGACACTTTGTCTGTACAGGTACTGCACATTGCAAGTATTGTAACAGTACAGTCTACAAAATATTGTAAGTCTCAATACCATTACAAATCAGGAGGTTAATTTATATCACGATCAAATTTTGTAAAACAATCGCGTATAATCTATTTCACACCAAAAATGCATCTCTCGTGTTGAACGTCGGTCGGAATCAGTGCAGTCGGTAGAGGCACAAACTGGTTCCTGCTAATGCAATTATCGGTTGGCCAGCGGACGGGTCTAAGTGACGGACTGGGCACATTTCCGAGCCTTAGAACAAAGGGAACGACCCTACAAAGTGCAAGAACACCGTTCGTACCACGGTGTTTATTAAAAACTAGCGGGTGCCCAGCGGCGTTGCCCGCGCGGATTCCCTTTATTCCCGTTCCCGTGGGAATTTCAGAAAATCCCTTCATAGTGGTTGCCTACGACATATTTATGACACCTACATACCATATTTCAAATAGCGGGTGCCCAGCAGCGTTTTCCCGCTTGGATTTAGTTTATTCCCGTTCCCGTGGGAATTTCCAAAAATCCCATCATACCAATTTCCTATGACATATCAGACACCTTCATACCATTTTTCAAGTTTCTAGGTGTTATCGTTTCGGAGTAGTACTTATTGCTCTTTTTAACCAGTTTTTATATTTTCCCGTGGGAATGAGATATTTTCCTGGAATAAAAAGTACCCTAGATGTTGACCCGGGTACTCAGTTGTCTCCATACCAAATTACATCAAAATCCGTCCAGTAGTTTTCGAGTGATGCGTGCACAACCAGACAGACAGACAAAAATTCTGAAAATTGGTGTTTCGGTATCTATATCGATAACTATATACACTGCCGTTAAAATTTTCAAAAAATATTTAATGTACAGACACGGCCCCGTTAGAGTTTTATTATATGTATAGATTGTTGCGGTAGCAGACAAGTCAAAGTCAAAAGTTTTTATTCAATGTAGGGGCTTATAAGTCCTCTTATTGAAAGTCATTGCGACTCCACCGCTTTGGTATGTATAGTTGAGAAGAAGCGGGGCAAGAAACTCTTTATTCTTTTAAATAATCAATAGGTATACAAAGTACAAGTTACATGGTTTTAGTGCTTTGCTGAGCTGGAGAAAATTTACAACAAACATCATTGTCATTCAAATATTTTTATAAAAAACCATTTTAATGTGAGTTTTGAACATTTTTTCTTGCAAATCTTGAACAGCTTGAGGTATCTTATGTATCTCAAGTTAGTGTTTATCACGGTTGGCTGGAAGGGTTCCGGTGGACTGCGAGAATGTAAATACTGAAGGGACAAGTGCCTTTCTGTCAGGTAATGTATAGGGTTGACATTGGCCTCTAATGAGCGACCAAGTAAAATTGAAGGAAGACTAGAAAGCAGTATAGCCTTTGACACGTACTTACTTATATAGAATTAAGCGAACGCCAGGTGATGAATGTATGTTTTCAACGAGCTTAAACACGGTTAAGTTTCCAAATAAACATACTCATATTTGGCATCAGAGTATAAGAGCCGAATCCGCGATGCAACATTTAAACTGGCGATGGGTTGCGATTTCGCTTCGCAAAGCGTTATAGCTTGGGAAATGAAGAAATTGTAGAAATAGGAATTAATGGACGACCTGTGAAAATGCGACGCGAAGTTTCTACGATGCGTCGGGCAACCTCGCCGATTTCGGAGATGTGACCTTAAGTCGCTGTTTTCACAAAACTAATTAAAGTCGAACAGAAATATATGACGTCGTTATTTGTTGCTGCTGTCTATTGTATAGGTATACGTTGGCGTGATTATGAAAATACAGGGATATTTATGAGTTGTCTATTGTAAACTGTAAATTGTGGTGTAAGATTGTCTTGGAACATAGTACCTACCTGTTTTTCTGCGAAATCTGCTTTCATCCCAAACTTGTTTTTTTTCCAATTAGACTTGGTTAGAAACAATTATTAGTGGCAATCGATTAGTCTCGGTTTATCGCTAAAGGATAGGGCATATTGTTTTTGTGCCATTATCGAAACCATAAGAGCAATTTGCGCGCATTCTCCGAATTTGTATCCTTTGTTCAGAGATTAAAATCGATTATTTTCTTTTGCCAAGCCCAATTTAGAGTTTAATGACATTCGGGCACTACAATTAGTTCATGATAGGTTCATATTTCGCATGAGGCATTTAGTTGTATGTCATATGAAGCAGTGTATATTCGCAGCTGCCTTGCCAAGATGAATAAATAGAACACCTGCCCATGATAGTTTACCTTTGACATTCGAGTTACCATATGTGTTTGCATGCAGTTTTTATTTTGTGGTTTTATAATTTTACAACTCTGATCACATAGACATTTCACAAAAAGGCGTAATAATATAATTATTACATCTACTTATATATATATATATACTCAAAAGTTTTATTACGGTAAAAGTGGTTTCTATAACATTTAATATTTTGTCAGCCCACGCTGTTAATTCGACTTGTCTCTATCTCAGCATGTGTTAAATTGCTATGTTGCAAAACGATTAAAAACATATTCTTTTACATTATTATTAACTAAATGCTTTTATTTATTTATCGCATTATATTCCAAAATTGAAATTAAATCACTGACGAGCTTATTCAAATTTAACATTCCATCCTTACTCTATAAAGCTTCAGTTCTTACATACCTCTGTTAATAATTTTATTATTAATATATAATTATTTATTTCGTAGGTACCTAAGTTTTATCTTCTAACTGCATATTACCGACCATTAGACCAAAAAATGCCCACGGCACTACTCGCGGCTTACGTCATGAGGCGTCTGGGTGCATTGCAAACCGAAGTTTTTTATTCAAGCAAAGGTCGCACAAGGACATGCCATCAAATGAACTTGTGTTTATTTCGGTAATAACTCGGCAACTCGTTCTAGAAACATCTCGACGGTTTTGTGAGTCCTCCCATAAACATCAAATTCAATGGAAGATCGATCGACTTCGTAGTCAGTAAGACAAAAGTCAACATCTATAGATATGGATAGACAGACAGACGGGAACGTTTTCCTGGATTCCGACAGCGCTTCCCTAGGGGGCAGCAATTTGACAAGTTTCGTCTTCCCGTGTTCCCGGACGAAACTCGCTGTGAATCCGTCTGGATGCCTATCATTCTTAAGTTCACCCAGTTATCCGTTATAAAGTCGACTTATTTACGTCAAAATAAATATTTCTCAAAATAATGAACGATAAATAAAGTTATTCAACACTTACTGTTATCGTGACCCTAATATCAGTCATGGTCATTGGAAGGACACTAAAATACGAATACATATTATAGGTTATCTAGAATCTTAAATTGCAAATTGCATAGGAACACAGACAGAAGTCAAGTGATTCTGCAACACTTCTACAAACCAAAAAGTAATCATAATCAAATAATAAACAAATAATTTCTGAAGGCATTCGTCCAATAGCCCTTATGCATGTAGGTATAGCTAAGTCAACAATTTATTGGATCCCATCTATCAAGACAGACGTCGTCGTATTGTCCAATTGCATTCCTTGTATTCGGACGGCCGAATGGAATTTAGTGGGCGATTCAGCTGTCTCCTTTATTAATCTGTTTTAAATATAAAGTTTAATCAGCGTTAAAATTCTCAATTGAATGAAAGTAGCATAGACAGACGAACGCAAACTGATAAAATTAGAGGTAAGTACGTATTTGTAAACTGTCGTAAATTGAGTTTCTTTGTTAGCGAGACGTACACAGTCACAGATTGAAAAAAACTTTAAAATCTTCGAATACCAGACTAGCCCCGTTGCGGTCAATGACTTAGCAATTTATTATAGAATTGATGCGAATTATCAAACGGCCTACGACGGAATTTTTTGCCTAGGCATATTTTGAAATAACGTGTCAATAATCGGTTCTTTATGACACCTCCAAATATCGAAGATTTTATTTCTTGATTTAAAGTTCTAGCCTATTAAATGATACCTCGTTAGTATTAATTTCGTAGCGCCCTCAATTCAACCGCAAGTAGTACCTTCCATGGTGCTTGCAGGGCATTATTAATTTGGCATTACAACGGCCGCTAATTTCGCGTGATATGATTCGAGGCTTCGCCCCAAGGCTTGAGGGTAAACATCAATTAATCCTGGCAACACGATACGTTTCCAAGGGGAGGGGGCACCCCCTCGAATAGCAGATTGCATAATCCCGCCGCACTTCTACTGCTTCCGATGCCATCGTCCAAGAGGGCGTGTGTAGAGGGGACATCAATGGACGTCACTTGGGGCAAAAATATTTTTCGTCTAATTCATTGTCAAACTGCAAACGACCAGAGTTAGGAAAAAAACATTGAGAAAAATAACATTTTTTATGAATATTGAAGTAATGACAATTATGTCACGCACACAAAACCTATTTACATGTGCAAGATATTTTGAGTTACAAAATCTCGACTATGTGACAAAAAATGACTACAACAGTTGTTAAAACTAATGATGTGACAAAATATGCTTGGATGGAATTCAAATATGTCGTTATATTCTACAAACCACACGCTAGAAGCAACACCCCAGTAGAAACGGAGGGGGACTTTGTTGAGCCCGGCTAATGGTTTTACTTTTTTTTAAAGACCCTTCTGTTTTCCGGAATATTGTTTAATTTTGCTTCTTCACGCTCATTGTCATTTGTCGAGCTGACTTGACAGTTCACGGTGAAGTTAGAGTGCTCTGTTTACTCAACGCTTTAAAATGTAGCCGTTGAAACGCGTATGTCTTGCTACACTCTCAACAAGGTTTGGACATGATCGAAGAATGCTGTGAAGCATTTACAGTTTATTGAACGTTCCCAATGTATACAACGTTGTAGGCACGCTCGACGCTTATGTAGACGAGTCTAACTTTACGACACATTAAGATATGGAGCACTCCAAGTTTACGAAGTTAACGATTGTTATCAAACTCTCACGTCCCCTTTTCATTAAGTCGCCGTAACCATACTGAGAAATTTCGTTATTACTTCAACCAAATTCTAATGTCATTCAAAACACTTAGCAAATAGTATATGGGAACACTTCGGTGCTCAGCGCAAATATTGATAGACACTTTGAAATATTTTCCTCAAATCGTTACAGATTTCATTACAAAAGTTAACATGTTCTTGTGAATAGACTGTAGAGTTTGTGTATATTCTAGATATATCTCGTGATTGAGGTAAAATAGGCCTATTACTGCTCCAGTACGCTAATGTTCCTTCATTGTAGTCATCAGGACTAGGAGTAATCTTCGTTAATCGTATACCACGTTTACCACATTGCTCGTAAAGTCATGTTTAGGAAATTGAAACATGTCGCCGTCGCATTTCACGTCGGTTTTGGTGCGGTGAGGTGTTTATTGGAGATGCGAAGGGTTTAAAATTCATGCGCGCTTTGTCGGATCGCGTCACTTCGTAGAATACTGCAGATTCACTTATTGGAGAGAAACATTTTGGGTTCTTTTTTTCCTGATACTTTTGTAATGCAAAACGGAGTGTAGTTCGAGACATAATCTAAAATATTTGGGCATAGTTTGGAATTTGATCCCACCCTATTTTATTGCGACAAAACGGTAATTTTAATAACTATTTAATTTATTGCCTTCAATGGCTGACGGTATACCTATCTAATTTTAGAATAACTCACAGAAATAAAAACGCATCGTAACCCATATACCCAAGCCATTCCAGGTATAAAAAATTCAAATTTTCCATCTCCAGACCGTTTTACGATGTTTATTCGAATATGACGCGTGCTCGCATCGACTCTGTACCCCATAAAGCTCACATCAATATTTCATGGGCTCCTGAAACCCAATTCGGGAGGCGCGAGCCACCTAAACGGAATGGTAATCTGTAGTCTCCTCATTCCTACCTACCTGTCTCCGTCTGACTGACGTGTTTTTTTAAGCATCTGGGTAGAAGGTAGAAATTGACATACTGTCTTGAATTTTT
This sequence comes from Ethmia dodecea, assembly GCA_963855545.1. Classification (NCBI taxonomy): domain Eukaryota; kingdom Metazoa; phylum Arthropoda; class Insecta; order Lepidoptera; family Depressariidae; genus Ethmia; species Ethmia dodecea. Next base: position 13,340,897 of record OY979442.1, read on the forward strand.
ACTGGTTTTTCCGACTTATGTGATTGTACTGGATTTATGTGATGAAGTTTACTAAGTGGATGATATAATATACATTTCCCATCAAAGAAATCGAAGTAAACTTCGCAATATTATTTTTCGTATAATATTGTTATATTATAAAACATAAAATAATACATTCAAGAGCGGATGTAGTAGGATTCCGATATTAAAAAAAAATTAAAGACTGCCCAAATGATTGCCGAACTGCATTATAAAGAATTTTTAGGATCTATATAAAAGTATCTGCATATTTTAAACCCTTAATTTTCATCGATACCGTGGTGCCATCGATATCAGCCAGAGCGTTCATAATAAATCAATCGGGTGCCAGTGCCCCGCGCCCGGTTGACCATTTTATTAAATTCCACGATTAAATACCCGCCGGTAACGTTAAACGAAAACGTTTCGATATTATCGCGATATCTCGACACCTCGCCTCACCTCGCCCAGTTTATAATTACGAGCTCGCCGGCCCCTCCGATATTTATGTGTGCTGCAGTGTACACCAGTATGCACTACATTGAAATGGGACAAAATTCATTGCCTCGACCACAATTTTGCAAGCCATAGCAAGAGTTCCATCAAAAGGTTATAATTCCATGAAGCGTAACAAATAAAGGGCACCACTATCAATTCAGACGTGCACAACGGAAATTGAGGATTGTCGTAGTGCAATGATGCGTTAAGCACTTCGTATCTGTTGGGTTATGAACATAGGTGAAGTAATGGCTGAAATAGACAAACAACAAGACATTTCGGAATCACATGTTATGATTAATGCTTACTGTGGTGAATTACTTGTGAACACCCTTGACATAGACACGACATATTGTCAAAGAAATAAAAAGGTCCTGTTTATTGTTGTTATTATTTACTCCTGTTTCTCACTTTACATTTATCTCATTCAGCATGTGGCGTTGAAACAGGGATTGTTAATTTCAGGATCGTAAACGATACTCCCATTACAATTGAAAGGAACGTTATCCTTTTTTGTGTTCTATGAAAACTGAACCTCTTGACTCTGCAAACAGCTAACGATTACAAGACATCGGAAAAATATGTTTACGAAAATATGATACCCAAATTAAAAGGCACCCTTCGCAAGGAATTCCAGTCCCCCTGCACCTCCTGGCAGGTGCTCAGCCGGTTTAGGAAGCGTCCCCAATAAACGTGGAAAGTTACGCGACCTGTTCTGCTAATGGCCCCTCGCCATCGACCATAAACATGCCTAGACTGGATGTTCCGAAGGATTCTCCTTCAGCCTGATAATGGCCAATTTCACCCGCTACGTGCTGGAGTTAATATTGTATATTAAAAACAATGTTATGGGACGGCTGTGTTATGTTTAAGTATATGTATAATTTTAAGAATTTTAGAGCGTTCATTTTACCTCAGGTACTCTAGGATTTTTTTTGTGGTGTATGACAGGAAATTATTTTAGAAGTAAGTATGTAGTATTCTTATTCATGTTTCAATACTTTCTTAACTTGTTATGTTAACATATTTAATTATTAAGTGTATTTAAGTTTTTGGAGTGTGTATGCTACATGTATTTAATAATCTTTTAAAAAGCACAATATATTACCTATATACTTAATAAATAAAACATAAAATATCAATCAGGAAATGGAATAAGAAAATTTCCCATTCTTGTATCCACTCAACCTGCCTTGTCAATGCCTGCAACAAATCGCCTTTACAAAGTATAATCAGAAACATTAGTCTTGACTCGAGGCAGGTTTACAAAGTGGCTATTTCATCCGCCTTATAAAAAGCATCGCGGTGACAGCTAACGTCAGAGCCAGCACGCTAGCAATAATGTAACATTACACAAAAGCCGGTGTGATCATTAGACAAAACTGTTTTGTTTCGACTTTAAACAATCTAGTAAGAACTTTGACAGTCCAAACACTTTATAACAACTGTACCTACTTCATTCACCGTAATACGAAAAGGACCAAAAATAACAGTGTAGAATTAAGGCGAATCGAAAATTTAGGCACATGACTATGGTTACACAGCCCACGTGCTGTCATGTCTTATAATATGTTCTTGTTTTTCTAAAATATATTATTTGCTGAGGCCAATACAAACAAACTAGAGACGGTAACTTGCTGCAAGCAGAACGGTCTTTTCTTGACTGTAAACCTCAAATTCCATGCCGTAATGCTATGCATACGTCATATCTTGTGTACTTATTAGCTGTCTTGTCTATCGTGTGCAGAGAATCAAATATTGTAACATTAAACAGATCGATTTATCCTGCAGCTTGTGAAGGGCACGCGACAACATAGAAAGGTCTAACGTCGACGACCTAAAAACACCTGCCGCTTTGCATAATCGTTATCTTGAAGTCTAGAAAAAGAGCTAAATGATGAAGGACGCAGTTTTAATTAACTTCGATAAGAATCAATGGAATAATCGACACTTTAATCCTGCAGTTAGATTTGGAACTGGTTTACTAATTGCAAAACTTTTTCGTCGAGCAAACAATGTTGCGGGAAAAGAGAACCTTGAATGAACCTTTTCCCACGGTCATAATTATTTTAAGAATTATTTTTTTTCAAGAGAATTCCGGTTTTGTATATAAATTTTACTGGTACGTATGTTTTTGTCAATGTACTTAAATAACAGAACCATCTCATGTTCCTGAAGCATTATTGCCTCTCACCCCCATAGAGTACATCGTTGACCTTTCGAGTTAATGGCCATTAGTGATGTAGACTGCTACATCTGCTTCGTAAGTGGGTAATAATGAATTATATAACTCGATAATAGTGAAAAATTTAATAGTCTTAATAAACTGAGAATCATCATAAGTGTAAATACAACAGACTAGAAAGCGCAAAGTGAAACGGATATCGATAGTAAATTTTGCGGTAATTGCTTGTTATAAAGGCTCATTCAATATATTACGATCGAAATGTTTAATTAATGTCACAGTTTTTATAGACTGTTTCCAATAGTAATGGCAGGGCAGATGCGGCGCCGCGGGGGAGAAATGTCACGACTCCACTTACACCGTGAACAGGACAATGCGGTCCCTCCGATGAACTCATTGTGTTATTTGCTCGTCTCACTCTTTGACAGCAGGGGGACAGAATAAATAACACATATTATTGAGCATTCACAGAATGAAAGTTCACAAACAGAAGCCATAAATGTAACATTGAACGAAGTAGCACCTTTGGCAAAAACATGTTTTTGATATTGTAAGACCTTTTCCACGAACCGACTTTAATAAACACGCAATGCAGCTTGCTACAAAATATAAACAGCTATGTAAAAATTATACACGATTAGTAGATTTATAATGTCGTCCGCATTCAACGATTGCATAATTGAGGCGCCTGCACTTCAAACTGGTTCGATATTTCATAGCAGCGTTCGATTTTACTCGTGTTTTTGCCGCGGGTGCGACATTAAATATGCATTCGAGGCGCGTGCCGTCGGTCAGCTGTTTCTTCTATGCGCCCGCAAGCTGCGCTCCGTAAATGGAAACCAGCAGCCGCGCCCGCTTGTGGATGGATTACGACGATTACATCGCAATTATCCGTGCGAGCCGAGAGCGGCCTACGTAACGTCGGACCACTTTCGCGATCTTTGTTCCGCGCGACATTGACCTCGCCGATCGTACAAGACTTATGTAACGTTTTCGGCGTTCTCGTGTCAATGCCACTAGTGTTTTCTTTTGTATTTACGGCTTACACGCCACTTGCGTCACCCATAAGGTGCTATTTCGGTGCGTTGTTAGCTGCCATATCTTTTCTATGTAGTACATCCTACTAGGGAATAAATGGCTCGGGTTAGTGGACGACCGCCATTGGTATGGGCACGTCGTATTCGTATCGTAATGCGATATTCGCATGCGCGGTGTGATCGTTTTTATCGCCCGCCCCTGTGTCTTGACGAGCTCTGCAGATGGTATTCGCGATGCAAGCTTAAAGTTTTTACTGTCCCTGCCGCGAGCGTATACACGTTCTTCTACAGTTATTTCGCTGAATATAAATTTGACGAAGCAGTTCTCGTCGCTGCTCGATATCATTTTTTGAGCACTGCTGGAGGAAGAACAATTTATGGCATAATCTTAACCAGTCCATATACTCCATGTCCAATCTCACAATTAAAACAAAGAGAAAACAAATTATGTATTCATTTATTTCCCATAATAGAGGTAAGTACGTAAAGTAATAATGTCTCACTTTAGAGTATTACTTCTGGATTAACAACTCACAATTTGAATTGCCCCTACATGTCTGTCGATGATATTCTCGGCGGTTATAAAGAGTACTTGATGTACTCCAAATCATAACTGTAACAAGCGCCGCATGAGTCCACTTCCGGTCCTTCGAGACGGACTCATATCAACGAACTTGAGGCCGAATGCACGCTTTCGATTGTCAGATAATCCCACACCGTTTTGTTTGCATATAAACTCCATAATTGTCTCATTGTTCAAACGCCACTCGCTGTAAAGATGTGTCCGATAAAGGTGCAAGTTAACTGGACGTGACACTTTAGTTAATTACAGACAAGGTGCACCAGACTACAGTGTAATTTGCACTTGTTTCTCCAAAAGACAGCGAGTTCCTAAAATTACTGGAAAATTTAATAGCTTTGTACGGAGCTTTTGTCTACGTAGACGACTCGTTAGTTATCAGATCACAATACATTCAGATAATCAAATCTCAAAGGGCACGGAGATGAAACAGTGTGTTCAAGTAGAGAGAACACAGGTACACAGGTCGACACTCGAGACGTCTCGCCACACCAGACTCGCCCGCGGCGCTGTGGGTGGCTCGATGCTCACATCTAATGAACGCAAACATGCTAAAATATCACCAAAAACCTTAATTACTCCCTACTTCCTATATTTTTTGGTCTTTGTGTTCGAGTATGTTCATTCATACAACTATCTTTGGATTTGGAAGACTATTTTAGTTCCAAATCCATTGTATACTGACCTGCCCCCCTAGCCAAGTGGCATTGTACAATCTAATCGAATGTTCTTTTAGATTTACATGTATGAGATTGACATTAGCGTTAGCGCTCGTTGGCCAGTGCTTATTTCAATCCCATACATGTCAATCTAAAAACAAAAAAACATTTGATTAGATTGAAAAGGTACTTTTAAGCTATTGCATAGCTTCTATCGAGGGCCTTGAGCGCGGGGACCGAATCCAGAAATTCCGTAACGAAAACCTCACGCTCCCCACTCCGATGGGCACGGAGGTGTGGCTTGAAGGCCGTGCATTGTCTAACGCCGTTTCTTTTCGGCAGTCTTGTTGATACAAAATGCTATGCAATAGCTTTACCGCGGCAGTCCCCGAGTGCCACACGTCTTTTTTAGATTTTAGCGCTACGTCAAAGCAAGCATTATGGAATCTCATTTCCTTCGTTTTCATTTTTGGGCCACAGATTTTTCCCAGCACCTCAGTGATACTGGAGAACGGGAGTCGCACCTCGTAATAATAAAATGTTATTTTTATTTCCATCGTTGAAGATTTTATCGGCGGCTTATTGCCGGCTTCGGCCTTTTAATTTAAACTTTACTGCATTTAATTGTTCTATATATTTTGAGGGCATTTCGGACTACCGAACTGCGTGTTGTATCAGCGAGCGAATATATAAACATCACATATTTTTATCGATATAAGAAATTTGCACAACATAAGTACATTTTATGGCAATCAACAAATAAACAGTACTTGTGCACTGCGCCTAATCCGACTCTAAGGTAACGGTAGTATGTATGGTTGTAAGATCCGAGGAGCTTCATCGTCCGAATTATCATACAGATGGTTATTTTTTTTGTCTGGCTGTCATATCGACCGTCACTTCTGTTTACAGACTTAACAAGCGTTAATTCAATGATGATAAAAATGATCGTCTCACCCTTGCTCTAGAATCATTCTAAGGCAAACCCACTCAGGAATGCTCAGTATTAAAAAAAACTATCACGACTATCTGCTTAATTAAAAACTGAATTTGTAGCCATTAAAGATTTCGAATCATCAGCATGATAAATCGAGTGACTTGCAAAGTTTATTTCAAATCAGATTTTGGAAACACGGTCAACATACCTACCACACTAGATTCACCTCTTGCCTGTGTCGTGCCATAGACTTTATTATTGAAGCACATGGTTTACATTCTAATTTTTTTTCTTCGGCTTGAAATGGATAGTCCACATACTATCACGCGATAACTTAACTCACGTAGACCTCTTCATAAAAAGCAATCCACGCGTGCGTGGGAAGATCCATATATAAGCAACATAAAAACATGTATCGCATGGTACTCTCGTTGTGGAATGTATAAGTGCTATCCATTTATTCATAGGTACATAGTTCTTGGACAACTCTATTGATTAATAACCTTATTTAGTGTTTAACTTTAAATAGTTCCAAATAAGATCTTGCACAAGAAAAACCTCACTGAATGGTAACCAGGCAGTCGTAATTACTCGCGGAGATATACATCGATGCCGAAAGTTGTTTGTAGGAGTAATTGGGGCTGACATGGAAGAGTTTTGATCTGCGGCGCACGCGAAGCAGCCCCGAATCGCTGAAGCCCTAGGGCTGCCGCACAGCCATACCCCTCGCGAACGACTCATTTGAATAAGCTACGAGATTAAACTTCCAGTCGTAATTGTGAACGTGTTGCGATGTTTTGATTAGAAATTGCTATTATTATCCACTAGTACCCATACACCAAGATTTTGCTTACAAATGTTATGTTGAATTAGGAAGTATGTAAAGGCTCCAGAACGCCAAATCAACCCCAATCACAAATCAATTATAGCGGTTCAATTATTATTATATCATATTTCAAGTTTTCAACATCAAGCACAAACTGTAATTTGCGTTCACCTTTGTGTGTTCCCTAACAGATCGAGTAGCTCGTCAGGAGCAACTTGGTAACTCCCCGACGGGCAACATTTAGACGGAATTAAGTGCACTTAATCGCCGGCGCGGGCGCTCCGCCCGGGGGAAGCACAATTTGAGTCCAGAGCCCAGCTCATTATGTACACATTTTATGGCATAAGCTGCTGCTTGCTATTCAGTTACAACAATAACTTCGCCTTGTCACAGGTGTCATCTTTTAGTTGGTTAAGTTTCAACAATTGAAAGTTTATTCTAAGTAAAAAACAGGATTACCTACCAAGTTGCATGATAATGGAAATTTGCGAAATAATTACATGATTGCAAAACAATTATTTTACTTCCTACCGAGGTACTGGTTTTTGTTCTCCATTCAGGGGCTTAAAAGGAAGCGAATCACCGATGTGGTCGGCAGCAATGCAATTCTGCGGGAGGTATTTACATTAATTGAACAGCAGTTGGTGTCTCAATGGTCTGTCTCACTCAACATTCGCCAACTGCTGCGAAGTTAGGTTGGTACTCTGTAATTACGAAAGTTCTGATAGGTAATCGTAAGATTCGTAAGTAACTTGCAAATTCAAAAAATTATGGAAAGCTCTCATTTAAGTGATGTTACAGTTCTTTAGTAAAAATAAGGTCTTGAATTTCTGACTGACATAGTATTTATAATTCACGTTTCTGCTGCACTAAATATTTTGGCATTTGACATAAAAATTAGATTAATTACGCGCTATTCCTTGTTTATTTTGAATAACGCGTAACGAACCATGTATGTCATAACAGTTGCATCGGTTCTCATTTCCGACTGCATCGACGCCCACCTTTTAAGCCGGAGGGCTCTGTTATTTTTTCTTATAAAATACCGGCCCAGCGCCAAAGTGCGTGTTCTTTTGTGGATGTTTTCCTCACAATGGGCCGGTTTCATTATACAGGCCGAGGGAAAAAGGAACGAAACAGATGTACGGTGGTGCATTCGCGGCTTGAACAATAGTCACGAACGGCGCGATCGATCGCTGTCGTCTTTTGTGACCCGAGGAAGAGCTGTCTAGTAGCGCCTTAACAGCTGCTTTGTAATTACATTAGTTGCGTCGCTTTCGATTCGCTGGCTCAACCTAATGGCATAGCAAAGATTTGATGACAGAAAAGTTTATATTGTTCCTATAAATAAGATGTTACGGAAAATAAAACAATCGCCTCGGGACAATAGGAAGGCCGGGGCAATTTCCATAACATAACGGTAAAAGTATTAGTGACATGAACACGAATATTCTGTTATTATGGTGAGGCAAAGCTTTGCGTGCGGACTTCTTATGGTTTTTGACCATAGCGGCTATTTTGTCGGTAATGATGACCATCGATGGTAGCAGTGCTGGGCTCCCGAGTGACGCGCGGCCGTCGCGTGCATGCGCGCCCGCAGCAAGCGGACGCTGAAATTATGTGCACTTATCCAGCGGCCATTAGGCTGGTTTCGCTTACTTAGTTATGGGCGGTTAAAACGAAACTGACCAAACCCACCAGAAACATCTGAAGAAAAACGTAATTGATTTTCCTGTGCCAGAGTGAGGATGTTGGTTTAAGACTACTTAAATAAATTCTCATTACAGATCTTATTCAATCGTAACCGATAAACATGAAATAGCTGTACAGGTGTAAAGTTGTTAAGGATCGAGGAACCAGTTCACACCGCGTTCTTGCTATCGGAGCAGCTCGATCTCCTTGCTCTGTTAATTAACAAACCCTTCAGAAGGAGTGCATTTGCAAGATTCACATACAAATTAATACAACTTTGACTCCCGGTACCGACGCCTCCGGGCGATCGCCGTCTGCCCGCAGATTTTAATTAAAATCGAAAACATTCTCCGCCGAGAAAACTTCACCCCAGCCCAAAGAAAAAGACCAACGGTAACCGATTGAAAGGAAAAAATCGTTGGCCCCTCCTTTCACCCATAATCCGGTAATTGTCGGCAGATTTTTTTTATGAATAAAAAATTTGAACCCTTTGTGGATTTACCCCCGCACGTGTTCGGGACTCACATACAATGTCAGGGCTATGAATTGCGTTTGACGTAAGTTTTAGATCCTTATCAAAGTAATAAAGACTACGTAACCTGAAACTTGACCGTATCCGTATCTAGATCTTGTACCTACATATAAAGTAATAAAAATAAATAATCTAGAGACAGAAACGGCACACGAACAATTTATGTGTATCAATGTGACTAAATGTCAATTGGCCGATTGGAGGCGAGACGATTTCGTTAATAGGATTGTAATTAAGCCAGTCGGGGTGACACTGCGGGGTGGGAAGGCAGGTGCAAGGGTATATAACCTTTACAACAGCTGTTGGATGCTATGAAGGAAATGACTGCACGCCTGATCGAGCCAATGAAAAATGTAAAGTCTTGCTTAATCTATTTCTAAGCTATAATTGGCTGCGGGGTACATATGCTGCAGGTCTGTCGCCATTTGTTTGATTATTCGTTTTATTGCATTTGCATTTTTAAAACGTATTAAGTAATTTATTTATTTAGTTAGTAACAACAGGCAATTTTTTTTAAAATAAGCTTTTGGAAAGCTTATTTAAAAAAAAATTTAACCTTTTAACCCCGAGGGGGTAGGCAGAGGTAATCCATTTCAGGAAATACCCACATATCACCATCATAATCTTTGGACTCCTTAATTTGATAGGTGGTGAGCCTATCTACTTAAAAACTGTACATTTCATAAGTATGTATAGCCAAAAAAGTAATTTATGTTATAAATAAAATAAATAAATAAATAAAATAAAACGAGATTACACTTTTTATCTATGTTATAGCAAAAAAATAAATGGATTGGGACGTTGGTAGAAAATTTAAGAATATAAATTGTAAATTTCCAGCCCGGCGTGAGTGAGTATATATATGTATGTATACGTGTATGAGGTTGTATAAATGAGAGTGACAGTTCTATAGAATTCTTTAATTTTCTGAAGTACTTCTAATTAATTAAATTTGTAGTTATGCCGTGTGTAAACTACAGCTGTGAGTATTATACAAGTTTTAGGGAGCCTGCAGCGCACTTCGCATGTTTACACAGCGATGGTGTACGTAGACGGTCAGTGCAGCGTAATGCAGCTAATGCCAGGGGTCCCATGGGCCCCGAAGGCCATTTGAATATTAATACGTTGGTGTATTCGTTTAGGCGTACGGCGCATCGCATATATTATCTTCTACAAGCTTATAAATAAATCTCTGTAGGCATATGATTTTTGTAACTAAGTGGTAATCTAATTTATTGGACTAAAGCAATCATTATTGTCCCAAACACTTATGATATATGTATTATTAATTTGAGGTATTTTTGAAATGTTACACTTTATTTAAAAAATGACTGAGTGATAATAATAATAAATTGTGGGACCCATTTCAGACACGGTTATTTAGTCCCAAACTTCTTCATCTTCTCATCTACTTCATCTATGGGTGGTTACAGTCAAGAGCGCATGAAGCATTTCACTTGTAGTGCGAGTCTGATCTCTAAGGCAATTGTAATAAGAACGTTACAAAGTCTACTGTGTGAAGCTCCACGTGCTCTTGGCTGTACTAAATAACTGATGCCAATAGATATGTTGAAGCACAGCAACTGTACGACCTCCGACTCAGAAGGCATGGTGACTACTGATTTGAACTTTGATGAACTTAACTTTACAGCAACACAGTAACAACCAAAAAAAATGTGCTGCTAGGATAGAAGGACAGTGACTTTAATTCGAGATTTCGGAAAATCTACTCCCATATTAAAAGTTGTTTAGTTTTATGTATACATTTTATTGGACTACGATTACGACTACTTGGATCCTTGACAAGCAAATGTAGTTTACACCATTGAAATATTGTACGTTTTATAACGTACAAACCAATGCATACTATTCTATACAAAATAATAATATTTATTGTCTTTGTCCGTCCTTGATCCTCTGATGCGTCTAGTTATTTGATTCCAAAAAACTCAAGAAAATACCCGATACGTACACAACTGCAATATACGATAAAGGGAATCCATCCTTCACTTCCGCTCCTTGGGCCTCTCAAAATCCTTTGATAAATTACTATTTCATCTCTGGATTTGGAATTTCGCGCGAAGTTTTCAAGTTTCCCCTCGTGTAGGCAGTTTGAATGCGTCCCTGCCATGAACTTAATCCCAGGCCAGGGCCGGACAGTGGCGTAAAACCCTCGGGTTTTTAATTTGGAGGCCGCCCGCTGTGAACGGATTATCAAGCCGGGAGAGTAGCAATTAGTCGTCGCCGGCGAGTCGCTCGCCCAGTCACCCGCTTCGCAGGTCGTATCGACTTTGCGAGGATTACCCAGCTTGCCCTACAATGAATTATTTAAAAACCCCCGCGCCGTAAGCAGTTTGCTAGAAATTTGTAACGAAAATTGCGTTGTTGACTTTGCATTAGATCAACTCACTGTTTTTGAAATGCAAATAAGATCCTTTGAAAAGATCTTTCATATCCAGGTCTAGAAAAAGCATAGATATCTGTAAAAATGCAATTAATTCGATTATATGTTAAATTTCATGGTATTATTAATTCTCTATTATCAAAAACTTAAGTTACTTATTAATTTAAAAAATAATAGTTAAAACTGGAGTATGTTCCTTCCGACACCTTTTCCGGGAATTCTTCTGGAACAACTCCTTTAACTGTCTCTCGTTACTGCTAAGTCTGGCATAAAAGTAGTTAGAGTGTAATCTTCTGCTGAAATCTACAAAAATTACAGTTTGGCGTCTTGAGACTTGCGACACGAACAATTGTTACGCCAAATGATGAATTACAGCGTGTTCCCGATCAGATCGCTAAATAGGTATTAGTAAAATAACAGGCATGTGATCATAATTGTTACTGGAAATAACAGTTTGGGATCACCTCTACCCCATGGTGGGGTGAGGTTCACCTTTTCATTTTGCTTCCGTCGTTGTGAAATGGTGAAACATCAAAAGCTAAATGTTGCCTCGTGGGAATGTCGCGGCGGTTTTAACTCGTTTATACTGTTTTTTTTTTTACCTTTTTCTGACTGTGGCTTATGAGATTATTGCTGCATTCACCTCGTGCTTATCGAGTTAATGCAGTTGATTGAAATGTTTTTACAAAATAGTGTTTTCCTTATTTTTTACTCAACGGATCTTGAATTATAATTTAATGCAATGAAATAATGTTGACATACAGTAATTGATTTTTCACTTATTGTCAATATAATTATGTGATAAAAAGACCAGTTTATAGATCAGTACCTAAGTATAAGTGATAAAGTTAATATAATATAACTTGTTGCTAATTGCCTACACATGAGTAAAAATATAGAAAATCTTTACCTTTATTTAAATAGGAAGATTCAAAAACCACTTTATAAGTTTCTATGATTATAATTACAAAACTAAGTTTCTTTCATATTTGAACTGACTTGCACAATGCCAATTACCTACTTAAGCCAAATCTAAATAAAGGCATAGATGTAATTGTCACAAATGTTATTATTTTGTTAAACCTTTTTTTTGCAACCTTATTTAGAATAACATGTGCGCTAGAGGCTCACAATAGCTATGGTAATCTATGCTCGGCTGCGATCAGAGTTAACCCCCCGATCGATGCGGCCATCTGGCCGGTTCTCGCGATAACCCTCATTTACCCGAGTTTTCTCTAATTACACATGCCGAGTTTAGTTTTGGATAATATTGGAGGTGGGTAATTGTAAGGTTAATCAACGATAATATTAGGAAGGTTTTGTTTTAGCCGAAATGTAATTGTATTTTTCTTTTTGTCCGGTATGAAACGGAAGTCAGGTGCATTTTGATTTGAAATTGATTGAGTGCTTGAAAACATTCATGCAAAATTAATAGCTACATTAGAAGAAGTTAATTGTACTATTATTAAATTACCGTAATAACAATAATCAGGTATACAAAACCATACGCTTGCTTATCACCACAAGTGTCAATTGATGACAATCAGATGTTTAAAATTATATTACTACTCGTTAGCATAGTTTCAGGTACCTGATTATTGTCTTTTTACTTTGTCCGGTCCAGTGACCTACATCCAAATAATTTATTAGCCACATGTCACATTGTAACTAAGTATATAATATTTCCTTTTAAAATAATCTCACAAACAGCATGAATATGAAGAAGAAAAAAGTCATAGTTACAAATTTGCCGATCTAAATAATACAAGAAGTAATGAAAAATATTATAACGAAATTAAAGTGATTTAATTAAGTAGTTTCAAAAACTAGTTTTCAAAAGAAGTGCTCAGCTGCTTAATAAAATTTCGCTAGCAATCAATCCTCCCTCTATGTCGCTCAGCTCAATATTGCATTAATGAGTGCCGCGGATCCCGCGAACAATGATATTTAATTCTCAACTAAAAGAGTCGAGTTGTATCTCTAACAACTTTCCTCTTATACACGCAACTCTCTTATTGCATCGTTATAAAGTTGAAGTTTATTAAAATTGATGACAAACGGAATTTGGTATTTATAAGAAGGGTGCAGCACAAGTCGGGGGTGGCACGTGCGTCCGCATTTTGCGTATTACCTAAATAAATAGCAAGTTTCTGCGTTTTGTTTTTCTTTAGCAGTTCCCACGAATTTGTTTCTATTGTTTGTGCTTTATTATGATTGTTTATAATCTAATTACCATCCATTACTTTTTATACCATTATTGAGTTTGTGAGATCATAGGTGTTCTTTGGGTGTTATATTTTCTACTACAGGGTACTAAAATCAATTCAGCTCTATAAAATTGGCATGGGTCACAAAATTACCTGTCAATTCACTTTTGTCTAGGCCTGTACATTATAGCAAAAAAAAACTAAGTCGTGCACCGTGCGAAATTTTACAAAATATCAAAATCTATCCAATCTCGATACAGACTTAGATTATAAAATTCAAATAAGCTATCGCAGTGTGGGAATAGCCGTAAAAACTAACGTTAAACTATAACAGCAGCTATAACTTCGCTCAACTGTCTTGTTAGTGGACATAGCAGGAATTTGCATAATCCTAGATGTGCACGTGTTGCCCACGCGACTGCGTTCATTCAAAGCAACCCTTTAGTTGTCCATTGTGGAGATATGGCCGTGAATGCGATTTGATTCATTCATTCGCCAACCGTTCGTAAACATCGGTCGAGGGATGCGAATTGGGGATGCAATAATGACAGCACTTTTTTTATTTATTGATAATATCTGTGTTCCTTTGACCAAGGCAAACGTAATTAGTTTTGCGTGTTTTTCTTTGATACGTATTGCACTATAAGCTGTCTTGTAGATGTGATATTTTCCTTAAAACCTTAAACAACTTTTCATGTTCAATTAAGTTAAAAAATAGTGTTTTCTTCCAAGAGCAAAACTATCGTTTTGAATACATTCAGCTACACCCTGTATCAACACCTTACAATTAGGTACATTCAAGAGCACGCTAAGCTTGATACTTTGGACTTTGACCCGGCCGGGTACTCAATGGCGCGCAGTGTAAATCAGAGCTCAGCTTAAACTGGTAGTGTAAAGCTTGACTTGCTCTTGACTGTACATGTGTTTGGTGTTGTTTCTTAATAACATATTAACGGAGGCTTTTCAATTTAATTTAAGCTCACCATAAGATGTGTATGTTTAACTAATTATTTATTAACTAAAACTAATACTTATATCAAAATTAAATTACGTTTCCTTATTTATGAGACGTTATTTAGTACCTACCTAGATGTCATAAACTTGGCTTAAAGAAGCATGTACACAACTGCCTAGTTAGCTATAGACAGTTTTATTAGTCTGGCCTGTTGTGCAACGCACTTTTCACTCGTGAATTTATGACAGATATAAAAATATACATTAAATTTAATTCTTAAGATGCTGGCCTAATCGGATTGCGTATCGATCGCAATGGGGGATCTTATAGAGGATTAATCAAGCTAAAGTCGGTAAGTCTGCTCAATATTACCGGTTTGGTAATTTTCTCTTGGATGTTATCATTATTGAATTCGTATTATCTTGGTGTGTCGTTAAAATTAATTATAAACGAGGGGTTAATTTGAAAATGATCGGAAATAAATAAATAATGTTATAACTAATTATAAATAGTTTCGTCGTAGATGATGATATCTGGGAATATCAAATAATATGTAATACAAACAAAATAGATTGAAGAAGCGTGTGGTAACAAGGTTCCAAATGCATAATACAATCGGCTTACTTGGAAACCACATATAGACAAGATCTGTGCGAAGATATCATCCTTAATGGGTGCTCTTCGTGGCTCTATCAAGTGTTTCCCAATATCTGTTCGATACACCATTTATAATTCACTTGTGAAATCCCATTTAGATTACCTTATTGAAATTTGGGGCTGCGCTGCAAAAACAATTATCAAAAACCTGCAAATAACACAAAATAAAATAATCAAACTTCTTTTTCATTACAACTACCTAAATTCATCGCCTAAAATTTATAAAGAAACCAATCTTATGACCCTATCACAATTATTTAAATACAAGACATGCTTACTAGTTCGTAAAATTCTTAATAAACACATACACACCAAAATAATTTTCACCAAAAAATCGCAAATTCAAAAGCGTGTATTAAGACGAGCTAGCCACATACATCTACAAGCACCGCGCACAAATTACGGGAAGAAAAACATTCTATTCGAAGGAGCCAACTTATATAACAAACTTCCAATTGACCTTAAAGAAATACAGTCGTTTTCACTGTTTAAAATCAAACTTAAATTCCACATTTTGAAGGATTTCTCTGAATTTGTTAATCAATAACAATTGCTATCGCCTTTTGTGATGGGAACTGTTTCCTAATAAGTGCTTTTGTCATCTTGGTCAGTTTTCAACTTTGCATTTGTTTATGTTCTACCCACCTCTGACTCAAATATTGTCATAATTATTTTTTGCATTCTTTATGTGTAGTTAAATACGAGTATGTTATCGAATAAAGTAGTCCGTTCGAAGACGCTTACTAGGCTAAGTTAAGTTGTGCACATAAAGTATTCTCTTGTATTTCTCTTGCTAAGTGAATTGTATTCTTAAAGAGAAATAAATACCTTAAACCTTAATATGCAAACGGAAATGCAAATAAAATATACAACAGCAAACTTAAACATTGCTGTAAAGGTGTTAAGCTTTTTAAAATCAAGATAACTTTTATGTAGTTTATATATAATAGAATAGTTATATAACAACTCTTCTATTTTAAAACTGTTTGTCACGAAATGTATTTTTATACATCTGTAAAGTCGCGCAAAAACAAAATGAATAATTCAGTTAAATTTACCTAATCCGAAAAACAGGACGCTGAAATCGATATTTTTCTAAATATAATACCTTCTTACACAAAAACAGTGCAAATCAAGACGTGGCTCTTACAAATATTTAGTGAAGCTCGTAAGCAATAGCCCATGGTTGTGACTTGGGGTCGATTGGACCCCACCCGGCCTGTTCACACACCGCCCCTCGACCCCACCGCCAAAAAAATATACCTAGTGCGAACTAGATGAGACCTTTTTTTACCAGGAAATTGAATCAACTGTTTTTTTTACATAGACCATAACTTTTTTTTACTTATTGTGATGTGATATTCCGTGGCGCCGCCGTTGAAGTGTTAGATTCTTCGGTTCTTTATTATTTTCAGATGTATATAAGTCGTACTATATATTTTTTTCGATACGCCATTGATTTTTAATTAAAGATTCTTTTTCCCACATAATAGAAAGAAGAGTATCCATTGTTTTACATCTAGCTAATGAAACCAGTTCGTATTTTAATAACATTAGCACATTGAAAGTCGTATATGTTTGCCCTTGGCTCAAGGGCATCTACTTGAAAAGAAAGCTTTTCTTTTCGAATCCATAGTGGGCTCACGTAAAAAGAAGCCCATACTTCTTTAATTAACATACCGTACCGAATAGGTACTCGAATAGACCTAATAATAGCCTAATAGACCTGTAAGTATATTTTTTTCAAAATTAAAAGAAAATATTTGATAGTCGGATAAATATCTGGACTTAGGTCGTAGACTAAAAAGGAATTACTGTTAGCAAGTTGATACTAATTGAAAATATTGCTCAAGTGATTCCGTCGGTCGGGATTTTTTTATTGAATTTGCTTTAAATACCTAGAAGTTGAATTCTTTTTTTTTTTTTCTCTCGTCGTCTCTTCCAGTAAGTTTCATACGAGGTGGGAACCCTCGCAGTCGCATATTGGGTTACCAGGGCCAGTCGCTAGGGTGAGCGTTGGGCGGGGCATCTGATACTATCGACTTTTTCCACCATTATTGATCATTGTTGTTTGATTGATTGTTCTTAATTAACTCTCTATAGTTAGTTTCATTATTTTTAGAGAGATACAAACTGTTGCAGTCAGCTAGACGTTTTTTACTTAGCAAAATCAGGGATTGCGTAAAGTTAGAAACTTTTTATACATTTAGAACGTGTCCTGATTTACAGTATATGCGTTAAACATCTGTATACGATAATTACGAGAACATTTTCACCTTAAAACTCATGTTACGAAAGCAGCGTTAAGTGTTTTGTGAAGTTTTACTTGTTATTATTCGCAGCTCAATTTCGCGTGCAATTATGTAGATTTACATCGACTAACTTATCGACAGCACATCACTGGCCCACTCCCCTCGTGGCGTAATAATACCACGTTAGGTTCCTACTTCAATTACTGTAATAACTAGCCATTGTGCGGTACTCGTTATTCACGCCCGAACTCGTCAGAGCGAACTTGACTTTGAAATTTTTAATTAGTCGCCCTTTAAAAAACTGTAATAAACCGAGCCATGTGGTCAAGAGGTCCCTGAAGTAATTCGGCCGTTGCAATTCCCAGACTTGAGACTCTTAAGTTTCCACAAAATTCGAATTCTTGCTTTTTTGTTCTCATAGCATTTATTTTTATTTCTGTATTAAAAATGTTTATTTATAACTAGCGGATGCCCAGCGGCGTTGCCCGCGCGGATTCCGTTTATTCCCGTTCCCGTGGGAATTTCCGAAAATCCCTTCATAGTGGTTGCCTACGACATATTTAAGACACCTACATACCACATTTCAAATAGCGGGTGCCCAGCGGCGTTTTCCTGCTTGGATTTAGTTTATTTCCGTTCCCGTGGGAATTTCCAAAAATCCCTTCATACCAATTTCCTATGACATATCAGACACCTTCATACCATTTTTCAAGTTTCTGGGTGTTATCGTTTCGGAGTAGTACGTATTTCTCTTTTTAACCAGTTTTTATATTTTCCCGTGGGAATGAGATATTTTCCTGGAATAAAAAGTACCCTAGATGTTGACCCGGGTACTCAGTTATCGCCATACCAAATTTCATCAAAATCCGTCCAGTAGTTTTTGAGTGATGCGTGCACAACCAGACAGACAGACAGACAAAAATTCCAAAAATTGGTGTTTCGGTATCTATATCGATAACTATATACACTACCGTTAAAATTTTCAAAAAATATTTAATGTACAGACACGGCCCCGTTAGAGTTTTATTATATGTATAGATATATAGATTGGCAGAGATAGGAGATAGATGAAGCTTTGTGTAAATGTTCATATATATGATCACGCCTTTATCCCCAAAGGTTCGGCAAAGGTATTACATTCTTGGATATTAAATAAAATAAAATCTCAACTAATATTACAAACAGGTAAAGTTGTCTGAGAGTTTATATGTTTAGAGTAGGTAATCTCTGGAATATTCTTTCACTGATGGAAAGTTACACTATTTCCAAGTGTTTTATTGACGTAGGTGAAACCGCAGAGCGTAGCTGGTGTGAAATAATCTTTAACAAATCAGGAAATCATTCTATTAAAAAGTTTTGTTACGTAATACCTCCCCTCCGGCAGTGGGGTCAAGGCTTGAAACTTTAATATAATTAGGTACTTTATTTATGTTGCAATGACTTTTTTCAGCTATGACATTTTTTTAAATGTGTTTTTGGTCCAGTTACTAAACTGGTGAAACTCTTTCCGTGTGTTCTTTGTTCTAACTTGACACTGGCATTAATGGTCTTTAAACTATAAACGACCCACGGCAAAATCCGAAAAAAAAATGAGGAATCAATTATACATACAGCTTCAATCAATATATTACATATGACAATACAATTTGCAGCCAACGAGGCCAATTACCATGCAGTTGAAGTAGACACACAGTTCGTTTGCTATAATTTTCAAGAGACAAGTGACAAGCGCGTGGCAATCCAAACTTCTGTCTGCGACATTTCATATTTGCAGGTGCGAAGACGGTTACGTATCTAAATGTCTAAAATTAAAAAACCTAACGTTAAATAACCTTAGTTCAAAATACCTTAAATCAAAATACCCAATGGTTGTTTGACTTAAAGTTAAAATACCGAAAGTTTAAAATGTCAAATGGATATAATACTGAAGTTCAAAAGGATAAAACTTGAAATACCTATGTACAAAGTCCCTGAAATTGATTTACCTCACGTTAATTGAAGACTAAATAATTATGTCCGTATTTATTAATATTAAGGAATCTCTTTGTAACACACGTTTAAAGAAATATGAAAGAGAATGATTTTCTACCAACCTCTTTGTCATTACGATTGCTTCCTTTTATTATACTGTACTAAAAAGAGGATAATAATTTCGGTTGAAAGTATTATTGAGTCCATTTCTTAAGCGCAGCTTGTAGCCTATATGGTTAAATAGATTCATCTTCATATCTGGAGTATCATAGGTTCTTAAGTTATTTTTATTTTACCCAAATCTTTTTTGTGAATTTTTTGAAGATCTTCAGTTTTTTAAACTAATGTACTTGTTTACATCACGATTATCTCTCGACTGCACCTTCGCTCCGTCCGTATCCAAGTCTTTCCGATAAAATTTAATTCTTTCTAAAAGTCCCCTTTCAAACTAATTAATTCAGAACAAAATATTTCCTTAACAGTTCATCACGATTCCGACTTAAACTTTCAACGTGGCCTAGCATTAATCAGCTAGGACCCAGCTGTTTCAGCAATCCCTCCGAGAGGGCTTATTGGCATCCAAAAGCTAAAGAACGGTGACGGGAGGAGGCTAACGGCAATCTAAATTTCTAAACAGTACACTTAAACATGCATGCCTAAGAGCGGTCTTACGCGAACCACGTAAGGCTCAAATTGCCTCGGATGGAATCGACTTGAGAGGAATTGCAATACCTTAGGGTTGACAATCTATATAAATTGGGTTAATGTGAATGCGAGGTTTTATTGTTTTGCTGTAACAATAAATTTGGTTTGGTATTTTTAATAGTTACAAGGATAAACGTTATAAATCACACTATTTTTTTACTAAGGTTTTTTTTATTTGTTTTGTATGATATATGTTTTTATAATCGACCTCGCATAACCTTTGTTTTTTGTGCATTCGACATTCAAAAATATTTAATCACAAAAAGGTTGAGAGCAATAACCACAGGCGAGGAGCCAAAAATCTCACAAAAGAAGCAAGAGCGGCACCCCTGGCCACGGCAAGGGCCTGATTGCTCATTAATCATGAGCTCCTGTAATTACCGCGCCGGCGCTCTAAAGCAATAATTTGATTTTGGAATTTAGAAAATAACGCCCAAAATAACTAAAATAGCGTCAATAGCGGTAAGTATAAAATCTTATTATATATCCTTATATATCTATCCAGTTGTTTCCTTTCATGTAGGATTTTCCCCCCGTTCGTTCCCATGAAATTCTTTTTGCTTTTGTCAATAGCTTGGCACCGACTCTAAATACTATGATAACACCCTACCTTCTTACATTTCCTCAAAATTGAAGTCAATATATTTTTGTTTTTAATTTTAGTGGTAATTTAAGTGCTATTTCCTGTACCTACTCTGTTTTTAGTTTTTTAATATATTTAGATTCTTAAAATGCCCTGTTCGTTATAATAATTCTTATTAGGGTCTCGTCACTCAACAGTCTCAAATTGTTAACTTTATTGTAGAAAAAATAAGGACAAAGAATAAGGACGAATGGAAACTAACACATACTTATGACTGTTGAGTGACGAGACCCTAATAAGAATACATAAGTATGTGTTAGTTTCCATTCGTTCTTATTCTTTGTCCTTATTTTTTCTACAATAAAGTTAACAATTTGAGACTGTTGAGTGACGAGACAATAAGAATACATAAGTATGTGTTAGTTTCCATTCGTTCTTATATTGTGTTACGTAGTCGACGTATTTCTGTTAAAGTTCGCATAGCAAACAAACCATAAATACATGACTAATGGAAATAGTATAATTTATGTCGTAAATAACCGCACGGCTTGGTGCAATAAGTGACATTTTATTGCCACTATTCCGCGTGTAATTACCCGCCTCGGAGATCTCGTAATGTACTTACGAGTACCTATGTTAGGGCTCTGCTGATGTTGTGAATGTGTTGAAAGGAGTCTTTATAGACGGATTGATTGGTCCCTAAATTTTATACGACATTGAAACGAATCCCTCACTGAGAGTATAATAGTACAATTTCTTAAAGCCAGAATTTTTATTTGTGTTTAATCTCCAAGAGTTATGAAGACAATTGGCAAATTATTGGTGTGACGGGATTTGGTGTAAATTGTCAAATTTATTAAATGTCATGTGCGAGAAAACTGCCCCTTGCAAAATCTTGAACAATAAAATTCTGTAAATAGTTATATTACACATAAAAATTAAATAAGGGGAAACATCCACGGCGACGTGCAGGTACTATAATTATAATTCCCAGAAATCTCCTACAAACATTTGTATGTTTGACAACTCGACTTCTTTATATATTTATGTAGATTTTAAAAACAATCCTGTAGCATTATTTCGTCTTTAACAAAACCTTCGACATCTAATCAACGTTATACTAGCAATAAATATTTATAGTAACATTCTTTTACTGCCTACAGTCACAGCTACAGTCCACTTCACCATAAACAAGCAATTAAGTGTAAGATCCTGTTTAAACATCAGCTCATTTATTAATGGATCAGGTACAATGAATACTCGGCACACTGGATTCTAGTTTTATTCCATATTGATATAATGCCTAAGTGATTTATCATTTAACGCACCTTTGTGAAGCCACCACCTGCCTCTAAACCGGATGATAATAAATTAAAAGAAAATAATGTCTCACCCTTCAAAGTTTTAGGGGAGCCTGTCTCGTGCCTCGTGGATTTAAATTTTTTAAAGTTCCGTATCGACAAACTCTAACTTTGTCCGTACTTTATCGATCTTAATTCTTATTTTTCATTCAAAAGGCTCAAGCGAAGAATGTCATTTTCGCAAAATGCCATTTATCATAATGTCACGTTCGCAAATTATTAATAATTGAAAAATATAATTAACGCATTGTCCGATTTAACGGTGAAAGCGATGTGACGATTTGTGAATGTGACATTTACCGAAGTGTCATAATATTACGAAAAACAACTAGGCAATTCTGAGTCTTACTCATACAAACGGTGTCCAGTGTTTTGAACAAAACACGCGATGTTTATTACTTTATAATTAGAAATGTAAGTTCACTTAGCAAGTACAAGGCTATACAAAAACTAAACGAATAAAATATCATTTGACTAGTTACAAATGTGTGTAAATAAATAAAAGTTATTATCACGGAAACCTATTTTAATACATGGTTCAACTCACACTCGCCCGTTTTTAAAATCTAAACAAACAGGTCTGGTATTTCTGGACTGGACAAAGGTTTATTTACTTTTTTATGATTTATTGAAGCGAGAACATCAAGCGGAATTCAATTCCGCGTTAGATTCAACATACAAAGCGACAAGAGGCTTTCTTTTTGGGTATGCGAGAATAAATGTCTTCCTTTCGTTTGATCGGAACAAAATTAGCTCGGAAGCTAATGAACTTGTACAGGCATATATCAGTAGAACGGCACCATTTGATCGTCGACACGAATAGTAAGGCAATAAATAGCAGCCCACAAAGACACTGCGACAAGACAAATGCGAGGTGTTAGCTCGTGGCATGTTCTAACTCGCTTTCCGGACGGCGACACGGCAAATAACTAGCTTCACGCCATCTGATACTACGAAAACAGCTATAATAATAAATATAAATCAACACCAGTGAGAATATCTTTTTGGATGCGATTAAAGAACCAATAAAAATTAAATACGCTGTCTACCATCTTCAACGAAAGAATTAGGTACGTATAAAATTCAAATAAATGACGTTATATCTGAAAGCTACCAGTGCAACATTATAATAGTTGTAAATTGGGTGTTGTGTCAAGTTTTCTCTTTTTTCTTGATTTCTTTCATTATACCAATAAATAATACATAGATACGCACCTTAACAATAGCCTGATAGTCAACAAAATTCACCCACAACGAGCCGACCAATTTACCTATTTGTACATGAAGCCATTGTTGTTTCAGACTGCAGTTTCGGCTATTCATTAATGAACATAAATTAATTAGGGTTACTCGTTTAACTTGTGAATATTTAATAGGAACTAATTGCAGTGGTATATATTGTTGCTCAAATAATGACTGAATGCGAAGACCACACTGACACCATGACAAATTACGCATGATAATTACAACATTCACAAGGGACTAAAAGTTTTTTTAAGTTACATAAAAAGTAAAGTGTAATAAGAAACTCCTTTCAAAGTACCAGGGGAACAGGAAGCCACGGGAGCTTTTGTAAGCACGGCAGGCGCTCACGACGCCGTCGGAATGTTAAACAGTAACAACGCTGGAACATCAACCCCTGTTTCTGTTACCCTGGTACGAAGAAGGCGCGCTAATGAAGCAAATTGTTGTTCTCTAGTGCTATGTTTAATGAAACTGATTTGGTAATGTTTTTGGTTACAGGTAAGATAAATCGTTGAGCTCGAAAAGATAGTGGAAGTTCGGAGTACAAAGTAAGTGGTTTAACTTTCGAAGTGAATCAGCCAGGGAAAGTACCGACTTACATAAAAGATTCTGTGATGTGGTGACTGATGAATGAGTCATCAACATTCTCTAAGAGTGAGCCGAAGCTAATTGTTGATAAGAAACGTCTAGATCAATTAATATCCATTTACTGAAAGCTGAGGAAAAAACGGATTAGGCGCGTTGCACCGCTGCACTACGGCGTACCGGGGCTAATCGCAGTGGGGTCAACGGCAGCGCAGGTACCACGTACCGTCTCACAGTTTTTTGTGGCCCACTTCCCCCTCTCTCAGCAGCGCACGTCGGTGCATTCCTCCCCCGCCTATGGCTACCGAATTTAATGTCACACTCACATTAGAGCCTCAAAATTGATTTAATAGTCTCTTGTATCTTTACGACGTTGGACTTGATTACTACAAGTTCTGGGCGGACTTATAGTTTAGTTCTAATGTTAGTGGCTGTTTACGATCAGACCGTTGGCGTTCCCTAATATAGATCGGTTTTATAGTCAATGTGTTGTCCTGGGGACTTACCGCCTACCACTCGAAGAACAAAACTGTTTTGAAGATACAACCTTCGTAAAAAGGCATTCCTAAAGTAAGCTTGTTTTAATAATGTTTCAGTAAGAAGTTTTGAATTCACGAATTTAAATTAATAAAACTACAAAAACAAAATGTATATTTTTCTGTGAACTTCCTGACCGGTCTACTCCATTGTCTAAGTTTATGTAACACTATCGTTCCTCGGTGATGTTTTTCAATCACTTTTTTGTAACTGTTGTCGCGTTAGCGTTAGGTTATTTATGTTAATTTACAGAGAACTTGTTTTCAATAGGAGTCTACACACGTGTTTTACTAGCCCGTGTAGTTCTTCTTCATGCAACACTGTGGGCGTAATCAAATATCACTACGTTCTCACATCCTATCGTTCTATATGTTCATTTACCTAATTCAGTACTATCGTAGGCTTCAGAGTTTATTTTAGATCTATCAAAAAATCTAGACTTTTTTCCTCTTTTAAAAGTTATTTCTTCCCTAAAATTATTTCGTAACATTTTGGGGGAAATTACAGGAATGATAATATAATAAGCAACAGTGCATCAAGACAAGATTGATGCACTGTTGCTTATTATATTATCATTCCTGTAATTTCCCCCTGCAATACCCAAATAACAACGATACAGAAATAGTAAAAAAATTACTAAGTGGCAACTGTTGGCAAAGAGGTCAGAGAACTGGGTCTCGCCAACGCGCCGGCCGATAACCGAAGGTTCCCACCGGACGGAAATAGTGCTCATAGCCGATTCACTACGTTACTCCGCCGTGTGAATTGTAGCGAACCCATTCACGAATTCGCCTATCATTTATTGTGATGCGAAAACTACTACGTTTATGAAGCTATGATTAGAAAACGGGTTTCTCATTGAAAAGAAGAAACAATATTTAGCGTTAATTAAATAAACGTTCGAGCTCATAATAATGACAATGTATCCAGAAGCTTCATAGTAAACTAAGAATTTTAAATAGAAGTTTATTTAACATCGCGCATCGTTCTTAATTTTGGTTCTTCATTCATTCATGCTTTTATATCAGATGTTAAATATTATAATACATAGTAACGATATCGGAAAATGTTTTATAGTTCCGTATAAGTATATATATATATATATGTATATGATATTATTTCGCATGCAATAATGATTGCAACTTTCTGATTGAATCTGTTAATTATTCCTTCATGAATATTTACTAGCCATGGTGTATCTGTATTCAATTACGTAGTAATTGCTACAGTTACTACAAGTGTAACAGCCCGTAAATCATTTTCTTTTCCAAGATAGCATTATCAATCCTGTTTGTTTGCAATTTCAGTATTAATATTCATATACGCATTATCAATTGCGCCCATCTTCCACAAACGTTTGGTTATGAATATTTTAATAGCCCAGTATGGGGTCAGGGGCAAAAAATACAAAACCAGGGCCCGGAGTATCCTGAACATTCCGATCGGTATCTACGTATTGAATTGCCGGGTTTGCGTAGCCATGATTTGAGAGCGTGACGCTGAAGAATCACGTTGATTCATCTAACACATTAACATACATTTTCTAGTCCTTCTTAATGACGCATGGCGTCAATGGAAATGTAGGTACCTGTGATTCATGTCTCGTATATTCGAATGCTTGACGTGAGAAACGTGAAGCCTTTTGTAATCTCTTACGTGGTATCTTGTGTGTTTTACTATTACCTATTTTTAGTTGACGTCATTAAATTATCACGTTAATAAATATGGCATTACTTTGCTATTTCAATGGCTGTGCATAGTTTCCGTAATCCTCTGAACGTCGCTGAAGTGAAGTAGGATTTCTCGTTAAGTTTCTCACTGGACTAGTGGCATTGACCCTATCTTTGTTTACCATCCGGTTCTGGGGCGCCTCCTGTTTCATTACAGACTTGTATATCTCTATGGTTTACTGTAGCTGTAGTCGCTCTATTGATTAATATTTCTTAGTTACTGTTGATTTGTTTGACTAGTTTTTTGTTGTTCTATTTTATATGATTTGCTTTAGATTTCAAATGTAGTTAAAAACTTCCCTATCACGACCCTTTGGGCTATCTCTTTCGGTATTCGGATAAATCAGCATTATCTGATCAAATCATCTGCAACATTTCACGTCAGATTTTTGCGTTGTCGGTTTAATTAATTTTTCAACACACTTGCTCATAAAGTGGCTCTAATTTCACTGCAATTAGGCACATAATGACACCTATAATCAAACTGAGACTTTTTGTTTGCTATTATTCACTAGTGAGTTATAGATTTTTTTTTTCAATTTTGTTGCTAGAGTTGCTTTGTTCTTAAAAAAGTTTCGATACAAAAAAGATCGTATTCAATCGTACTAATAAATTAATACACAAATATGGCTTGCTCATTTCATGCAACTTCGTATTTAAATAGATCATTTCAACTTGTACGTGTTTAATAAACAAAACTTTCACTCAAATATAACTTTGGTTTTCTCTGTAAAAACTTTAAATACCCCATTTTGTACGTGGCTAAAACGCTATCCACGACAAACCAAAGAAAAAGAAACCTAATTTTTTTAGTCCATGGCCGATCGCCATTGTAAGATGCGAGCGCATAGGAAAACGAGGCTGTATGGGCCTAGATCCTTTTGCCTTTTCCAAATTATATAAATAAAAAATTGGAAAACCAATTAATTTTCCCCGCCATTGCGAATGATTATTTTAAAATGATTTTTTAGTATTATTTATTCACAAGTGTGTTGAAAAACGTCGTATGATACACGTGTGTATTGATGATTACCGTCCTCGGCTCTCTTATGACCCTCGCCTACGGCTCGGGTCTCAATGGCGCCTCAGCGGTAATCACCAACTTTACTCACTTGTACCATAATGTACTATTATACTCCAAATGACACTGGCTTATAAACGGCAAAGGACATGGCTTAGACTGTAAGAGAGATTCAGATGTGGCTTAAACTATTTGAGAATTGAAATCATCAGACATAGGCCAAACGGTAAGTAGACATAAAAGACCGGAGGGACCACCAACAACGGAAGAAATGTAGGTACACAAAATAATAATGTAAATTTCGTAATCACTGTTTAGAAGTAGGCCGCGAGTAAAAAATCTACTATCACGTGTATGTAATTGTACAATGACGTGGTCTGACGAGTCACGCACTCAGAACATAACGAATGTGGGAGAATAAACAACTGCCCACTTGTGGACTCGGGAATAGGAGGCTTATGGAATTCGGGTGGGCGATTTGTCCGATGATTGCTTTGGTGATTGGATTGCTGGTAGAGCTTCAGAAGATTTTTTTAAATTCCCCACATAATTCTATTAAATATAATCTTTTAATACAGAAGTAATCTTATCCTATTTATAAATGCAAAAGTGAATATTTCCACATAAAAAATGACCTCTAAAGAGAAACCATGTAGTAAGTATAGTGCATAGAATGGCTTCATTCGCGCCATTTAAGTATTATTACGATCTTTCTAATCATAAAAATGAGTATAAACATACATAATATAATTCTGGTGAAGAGGTGATACTATTTTACATCCGCGTTATATACATATATTAAAATCTAGTTTTATGTAGACATAGGACTCGATTCTGGCGAACAGCTAAAGTTCCTAATTTTAATTTAGCCTATCCTTCTCTATAGAATACGGAAGAAAAAGAACAGATTGAAGAGTTAATGTCAAACATGTAGGTAATTTGTGCTTATCTGTAACTTTTATCCATGACCTTGTTATATCGTCGCTAAAATTGTAAAACACGCCTTAGTTGACGGGACTAATTTTAATTTGACAGGACTAAATATCTCTTGTCTCTTTTCTTTTCTAGGAAAAAGAAAATGACCGGACTAAAATAAAATTAGTTTAGTCGCTGTAAAGCAGAATCGAACCCATAGGCTTGGTAGTATTATATAGGGAGCAAATTCAATTTCCTAAGCAATTTACCGTTAATTGGCGGGACATTATTATGAAGGAGCAATTCACCATAGCCGTTTGAAATTGTTTCCTGGAAGGACGCTGTTGGCTAGTTCATAAGAGGTTGTTTCATTTAAAAATTATATATTTGATAGACCTAGTAAAAAAATCTGTCAAATTATTAAGATGTAATGGTAATAATGTGTAAGGTAAGTTGTGGATGTTTTTATGTACCTACGAATTAACTTCATGGCTCTAATTTTAATAACAAAGGACTTAAGGCTGATACTTGATAAAAGCAAATTTCATATCTATGTTTATAGGTCATATCTGACATCATATATTTACTTTCCGTTGTAATAGATTTACGTTTATTAATAGAGCTATAGGTACCCACTCAGAACGTTGTAGTTTTATTGACCTCTGTTATTACCACAACATATCGTCTAGTAACTTTATACCAAAACAAGCATTCGACGAATCAGACTTATTAGGAATATTTAAATGCACAATCGCACTTCTATCACAAAATTCATAATTGAAGCTTATATTTTATCAACGTCTCCCTCCCCTCCGCACTGGTGACCTACATTCATACGTACTCATAGGTCCTTATGTTCTAGAACGTAGTTGAAATCCAAACACTTACTCGAACCCTCGATGTATAGTTAAAACTAGCTACGAAATCAGAATGTTGGCTGAAGTAATTTCCGTTTATCTGTAATTTTCCCTTTCTAGCTACTCGGGATTACCAAGAACCAGTTATTATTATGTAGGTTAGTTGGCTTGAACGCAGTCGCTGTTCTACGCGATTGTACTAAAAGCGCAGTTTATGCACTCGCCAAGGTTTCGAGCCGCCACGGATATAAAGTCAAATGAACCTTTTTACCATATTACTTTAGAAGGAAGGCTATAATGTTTTGAATTTTTTCAGTGCCTATCAAAGGTAATTGAGGTTTTTGGTGCTTAAATATTAAATTTATGTAAAGTTTATCTTAATAAGTGCATATGTTACCAACTGGTTATCATTGATTTAATTTTATCGTACGCAATAAAGGTACTGACAAAGACACTGTAGTTTATCAGGGCCAATAAGATAAAGAAAAGTAAGTATCTAAGTTTCAAACAAAATCATGATGATTCACTCAGCTCCACTCAGCTTTATGATATTTTTTTTGTCGCAGGCACAAAAAGGAACACATTTTACAAAATGTAAAAGTAGGTACAAGTACAACAATTATGCCTTGTGAATTATTACAATTATGGTAAAATGGTTGTTTAATAGTAATTGTTGAAGAAATAAATCGCATGGCGTCGCTATACCTAGTTGTTCAGGAACCACGTTTTTTATATTTTGTTAAATTTCTGCGGTGTCCTCTAAAACGTATCTCAATTTTAATCTGTGGCATCTAAGATCAGGTACTCTTCCAGTAATCCGCTAAGTCTTCGGCCGCTGAATTTTATTATTCTCCTACAATTGATTTACGGTGCCTCCTTCCATTCCTCGAACCGTTCTTTTGTTCCGAACGACTAACTTTTTCTAAGGAGCTTTGTTTTAACGTTTCTATTGTCAGCTTTACTGGGGCTGTAAAATAAATAATATTGTCTTTTACTGCGTAGTCTGCTGTCTTACAGCGATTATTGTTTAGCAATAACAATTTGACAGCTTGTTTTATTGCGAGGGCGGTAAAAACAGATTTTTCTGAAAAACACTGGTTTAGAAACGTTCAATTGTTGAATAAGTATGCGCTTTACACGACCTTTGGTTTGCAAATGCCTGAAATTTGCTATACTTTACACTTTTTAAATAATATACGTTTTTAAAAATCCAATGAATAAAATCAAATTCACTCTATAAACTAGAAAGCTTAACATTTCAACTGTGGAAAAACAAACAGAAACATTTAATTCTAATTTAGTTTATTCTATATGTAAAAACCTTCCTCGTTTATCGCTCTTTAGTTTAGTAAAAACCACATCAAAATATGTTGCCTAGTTCAGAAGTGAAAGCGACTTCATTTTTTTTTACTATATATACAAATTAGTGTAATCAGCCTAGCTATCCAGAGAGGGAATGCAGCCAGTCTTCTGGGCACTGTCCCACATGGTTCCTCTTTGGAGGACATTTTTTATCTGTAATTATTCGAAATGAATGTATATTTTCTTTGTAAATAAATGTAATTCTTTACTCAATTAGTGTTGTTTGTTTGCTCGTCATCTATTATCTGAAACATTCGTTGACTATTAAGAACACGCCCAGGAAGCATATTTTATAGAAAAAAAATATTAGAATTGCCATCGGAGAAAAAAAGGGATGTGATGTAGGACTAATGCCTTCCACAGGAACGAATAAAAATTCCCATAGGAACGGAAAAAATCGTACGGGAACGGGAAACTGGATCAGTCCTGTGTAAGTCGCACACACAGGTAAAATATTTGATTTGACTTGCATATAAACTAATATATATTTAAAAAATTAACAATTAATTCCTATACTGCAACGGAGCAATTTTGATTTCTTATTAAAACATAACGATCGATGCATTCGAGTAGTCTTGACCGTGGCATGAAAATACTGCTGTGATTTCCCACGATCGCGATGCCCGCCACGGGCCAACCCTTTTATAGACAGCTCATTTTCCGCGCAATTTGCACCGTTCACTATGAAACTGTGGCAAGTCTCGTGTTAATGACGTTAATTCGATTTAATGACGTAGATCGTATGTATTACTTTTATTACATCTCAAAGATATTCCGCAATTCTCAGAAATAACAATCTCAAGGTGGTTGGTATTGCAAAACTTAACTCCAGCACGATCCTCCGCTTGAACACGGAAGGGACAGCTTTATGGTACATATGTAGCGAGATCTCTTTCTGACTATCCTCAAGCAAAAGATTTAAACTCAAGTTATATTATGTAATACGACTCTGAATTTCAAGTGGTTCAATCGACGACCGTACCTCGTTTATCGTTTCCAAACATAATATTGGGTATGTATACAAATAGTATAAGCATCAGGTGACCTGGGGGTCTAAAAAGGCCGTTTCGGGTGAATCATAATAGGATCCTATTACAATTCATATTCGAAATTTTCACCAAATCCGAATTTGCTAATGAATTGAATTGTCAGTGAATCACTAAAATGAGGGACCATTTTAAGAAATTTAAAGGAATTGCTTAGGATTTGCTGGGAATTCATAAAAGGAGGAATTGCTCAAAGTGGCGATTTTAGACCCCCAGAAAACTGGCAGTTATCTGTATCAAGTAAAATGATCAACCTGGCTATGCAGACACCCTTCTTCGTACTATTTCACATTGTTCATCCTTAGAGGGCATTTTCGATTTGTAAATATTTTACAATAGCGGTTCTGCTCGGTTTCACCCGCGTAGTTCCCGTTTGAAAACGGGAACTCAGGGATCTTCTAGCTTTCCATTAGTGAAAGAATTTTTAAAATCGGTCCAGTAGTTTTTGAGCTTATTCGTAATAAACATACAATAATACAAAAATACTAATCTTTCCTTTTTATAATATTAGTATAGATAAAAACTAGAAGTAAATCGTAGCCCTTCCTTTTCGAAAGGCGTGTATTTGGTAAACACACTTGGTAGATATAATCAGAATCATAACAGTATCCTTAATCACAACAATCTAAACTCCTCGCTCATTGCCTATTTGTAAACTAAGCAATCGAGTGCATAATGCGGTAACAGTGCACAACAATCTCTTGTTAGCAGAACAGTAGCGACCAAT
The DNA here is from genome assembly GCA_963855545.1 of Ethmia dodecea. Lineage (NCBI taxonomy): Eukaryota > Metazoa > Arthropoda > Insecta > Lepidoptera > Depressariidae > Ethmia > Ethmia dodecea. Next base: position 13,372,963 of record OY979442.1, read on the forward strand.
ACTGCACATCGAGAGGGAATTGAATGCAAACAGTTTGTGGTTGCAATAACATCCTACCGTGGTCTATTCGCACGCTGTGCACGCCTGTAGATCCCTATCTAGTTGTGTACTATAGATACAACATTGGCACGGATTATTGTCTAAACTAATCTATGTAGATATATGTGTAGGTAGGCACATGCAGTTTGCAAGCGTAAGCTGTATATGGAGTTTCGAAAGGTTGCCGACTCGGTTCGTTTATCGTTCTCGATTATGTGTGCAATTTGTTATCTATTACGTATGCGCCGTCATCTATACAACATGTCAGATACACAACAGCTAGTACCTACTGTAATTAAATTAAATTTTATCGGATGATATCTTCCTCTACAAAATTAATGGAACTACAAGTATAATAATAAAATGTTTCCAGGTAAGTACCACAACTTGACAATAACGGCATCAACTAATAACATTGAATACAACACGGTAGTAAAATCGTCGATAAACCAACATTAAAACTAATTACATCCTGTTTACACAACATGAGACTGAAATACAATGAAAGGTAATCTTTCATTGTTTCTGTAGTCTCCTGTTTCATATACCAAAAGAATTTTATACGTAAGACATACATCTATATCTATAAAAATATTATAAAGAGGAAAGATTTGTATTCTTCTATTTTTGTATGTTTGTTACGAATAAACTCAAAATCTACTGGACCTATTTTAAAAATTATTTCTCCAATGGAAAGATAGAAGATCCGTGAGTAACGTATGCTATATTTTATTCCCGTGTTCCCACGAGAACAGGAACTACGCGGGTGAAACCGCGCCGAACCGCTATAGTTGATAAATAATATCGAATAATCCACGCGATTCACCGATGCAGCTGCAACGGTTGCGCCATCTTCCCGGCCGCCATAAACAACTCGACCAATTCACCTTCTAAGCAGGTAACCACAATCACTGGGTGTACAGTCGTGAGGATAACGTCCTCGATTGATCATAGAATTGTGGTCTTTTATTTAGATGTAGCAGTTTGGAATTTAACGTCTGACTGAACAGATCATAAAAATCATTGTGATGAAGAAAACGCTGTCAATTACAAAAAAAAACAAGAAACTTTTCCATTGACGCCGAACAACTCTGGCACGCCAGTCATCATAGATTTTGGATTCAATACTTTTGTAAACTTCTTGCTTAGAAGTATTTACCTAAGTAATACTAACCACAAGGTATCAGAGCTTACTGTACCAGGTACAGTGCGCGAAAGCGAGTATTTCGGTCCATGGCCATCGCCGTGGCTGGCGAATGCAAGGCTGCGCCCGCGCAATGTTGCAACAAATGCAGTTGCACTCTAACGCAACGGTAACCTCCGCAGTACCCCCGACGACGCGGGTATAGACATATACATATACGATTATTATCTTCGCCGGTATATATATCAGATTTGCCGATCAGCTATTGTAATACAATAACTTCATACACATTTACCTACTGCCACCACCTCCTACTCAAAACTCCGTCTCAGTATTTGGATTATTCTCTATTAATACAAAATAGCTCAAGATGTGCGAAAGAATGAAAGAAATTGATTTACACAGAATAAATAAGGCAAAGTGTGTTAAGTATGAGTAAAAGAGTTTATACCAAATACCAAGTGTAGTACGAACCAGTGGCGCTCACTGTTAATGTCGATAGTGTCAAAACTCGGCTTTCGTGGCAGTACTATCCTTTATTCTATGGCACGGGCCGTCCAAGTCCACTGATCTGATGTGTGACCTTAAAGTAGCATAATATTTCTCAAGGAGACTAATTTGGCCGGCATGGACGACAAACGCTAAGCCCAATACATTTTGAAAAATTGACGTTTGAAAGCTCAAGTTTTTATTAGCCCTTAGTTAGAGCTAAACAATCAGAAACCAAGTTATTTATCGACCCGAAATGGTCATAAACATGAGAGAAACACTTTTTTGTAATTGTCATTGTTACTATAAGAGAGGGCTTTGTGCCCGTGGGGTGGGAAAAGATAGCTGCTTGCAAAAATAGCATAGGTGTATCAGGCAGAACTTTTACTGATAGTAACAGCTAGTATATATCCTATTACAGACAGAACCGCTAGATCTCGAAAGTCAAAGTCAAAAATCATTTACGAGTATTTTCTTCTGTAGGTACAAAAAGTAAACTTAGAAAGATCAATAGTGTTATAGCAAGGCACTTTTAACTCTACTAGACTAGACCAGTGAAAGCTGTATTGTTTGTTCCTAATTTGCAATTTAAGAATGGATGTAGCAATGCCATGTGAATTTACTTGATTTATTATCCTGTTTCATTAATAAAATACTCTAATTTATTCAAACACCACAAGCTAACCGTGGGTGGGCGCGTACAATTATTAAAATTCATGAACACAAGTTAAGTGGGCTTATTTGCTTTTAAAGTGTCCATTAAACTTTAATTGCAGAGAATCTTACCCATGCGCATTTTTATACGATTTAATATCAAATAGCGGGGGCAAGTACCTGGTTAATTAAATTCGACACTTTTTTTATGTTATGGCAACACCATGAGCGTATGGTAATCAAAACGAACAATGCCACATTGACTTCGAGAAATATCACTTAAGCAGCGCTGTAGTTAGTAAAAGGGGCCCTACATGCATACGGATTATGAAAACATCGGGAAGCTTCGAGTCTTTGTGCTACCAAAACTTTTCAGGTAACATACTAAAATATGAGGTGTATAAACATTACTTTCTTTTACCCAGCTTGCCATATACGAGTAGTTTTCCATGCAAACACCAAAAAAAACGTCGTATTTTTTTTAATATGGGTATTTCCTAAATTCCCTTCTGACTCCAACTGGCGGTTCCGATTTATTACTGCGCACAAATGACTTACACTCCTCAGGTTGCAATAATATAGCATTTTTTGGCTTTTTTTTGTGTCGTGTTGACAAGTCAAATCGTAAAGTTCGTAAATAATATCCAGAAGTGGTGCCGTAAATGACTTTTATTCTTTTACTCTAGAGTATTGTTATATTTTTTTATTGATGTCCTTATTCAGTGTTTATCCACTGTACTTATTCAGTGTTTAACCACTGTATTATATCCGACAGTTTACTCGTATAATTACTGTATTTTGATTGGAAGAAAACATTGGCTAATCTCATTCTTTACCTAACTAAACACGAATTACAAACAATGAATTCTTCGAGAATCTCCATCTTCTTTGGAGTAGCCTTAGATCCCTTTCTGTTTTGGTAGAGGATGGGTAGAGGCAGTGATTGTACTTCCACCATCTTTAGTTATATAATACGGTCCCTGTGATTTTGCAACGCTAGCAGTAAAGTCGTGGCAACTGGAACTTGAGGCGTAAGCTGACACAAAGCCTTCGGGACACAATAGGACCGGGCCTTTGGTCTCGAGCCCGCGGCGTGGGCGAGACGTGAATTTATGAAATTGCCCCATTTGTGTGCAGCGGGATAAGAGTCGAATATCAACAATTCAATGTTCATATTTAAATATTATATTTGTACGCGATTGTTAGTAACAAAAAGTTATTATAAGTAATATTGAGACTTATATGTTTGGCTTAAACTATTTGTAATCAGGAAGTTTATATTTGTGGGATACAAAAACATATGTTTGAGAGTAGCCTGTCAGTTACTGTAAACTGGTCAATTCTGAGTACGGTCAACGAAATCATATCGTAGGATAGTTGTCGTGTCGTGGCCATCGGGTACTCTGACAAATACCCGATGGCCACGGAGATTTTAGTTAACAATTTATCGTTGAAACAAAGGATATTCCACGTTTACTTCATACCCTTGCGGTTTTCGAAACGATACTTGCAACTATCGCTCTAAGCAAGTTTCCATATCAGTCACCACCAGTGAAGACCTCCGTACAAATTTCAAAGTCTATAATCCTCTACAGAAACCAGAGACCACGCTAAACTGGTGCAACTAGGTCAACAACTGTTTGAGAACTGGTATCTTGAGACCGAGTCCCAAGGTGTTTAATTTGCTATCGAAATGCAATGTCAATTTACTTGATAGAGATTGAATCGAAGTTAAGATATTGTCACGGAGTTTGGTCTATTTGGTTAATCTCATTGTGCAAATATTGCTTAGGTTCAATAGACAAGCTGATATCGGTATCGTTGGCGCAACACTCTTGATTTATATACTGCAGTCATTATAAATTTAATTTGTAGACAGAACTTTGTGTTTTACACTGCTTTACATATTCACCGTTATAACATTTCTATTACACCCCGGCCGTTGAATGTAAGTGGCCAATAAATCGCTTGAAAAACCTCAACAATACTACAGATAGTCACTATTGCACCCTGTCGGGGCAACGCATCATCTTTAATTTACGACTTTTATTCATGAGCATTTTATTAATGCAACAAAAATAAAACAGGTTCACAGCAAATGAGCGAACTGAATGCATTTAGGGCCGGTCATCGTACCTTACTGCACTCGGAGCGTGTAGGTGTCGCGCTTCGGTGACGTCGATGCTTATCCGTGGACAATTAAAACGTTGTTTCGCGACCTGTTGATTCCCCCCTGCTTCGTCTTCCCCTTCAGATTGCCACTCGACCGGACCGTCCAACTCGGGCCCTTTCGAGCCCCTCAAGTCGCTAGGATTTATTGGCTAACAAACTTCGCAGCGAAGGACCAAGTGGCCTCTCGATTAGCCGCGTTTGGATGTTTTATGTTGGGATCCACTCCGACTCTGAGACGAGAATTCAACGTCAACCTCATTTACATTTGTACCGGTGTGTAACAAATGTAAAGCTGAACAAACTGCCACGTCAATTAAACAACGAACCATATTGTTTACAACGTACTCGATCTCGATAGCGCACGTGCTTTCCAATAAAAACTTTGGAGGTCAAGTGTAGTAGGCGTATTTATATCGGTACGAGGCTATGCGCCGCGTCTGCGAGGGCGGTCATTAACTGGGTCGCGCGGGGACAAAGACCCCCAGCCCCGAGCACGAGGGGGTAACAGGGTGGTTTCGCTTTCCTCTTTCGCACACCCTCGGAAACCATCGGGAGGCGTCGGCTCGGCTTTCCGCGAAACACCCCGATCTTTCCGCGAAGTAGAAGCTCGCGATAAATGTTTACTCTTTGCTGTGAACGGAGTCCACCTCAAGGGGATTAATTTGGAAGTTCTTGGGAACATTAATTCGTGTCCGGAGCAGTTTTCCCTTTTCGCGGCTGAGACAGGAAATGCCTGAGAATGAACTCTCGATTACACTTTGTTTTTTTGTTTCCTGAATATGGATGTTTTTTTATTATAATCGTGTCCGGAACCTGACGCTTTGTTTCGGCTGCTCGTCGCAGGGGTGACCGGATCGAATGAATGCATAATATTATTTAATTATGCAAATCGGCGACACAATGACGCGCCTGCGACATCGAACTGACTGGAGCCTCGAACGTTATCGGCGCCGAATTTAGAACAAGAGGGCAACGATCACTTCACACGTAATAATCGGTTTTATGGTCGAATTTTAATAACTTTTTTTAATTAAATAAAGCATGCATAAGTTTGTGTGGTGTTGATTATGTGAATTCAATAAAATTATCATATAAATTTACCGCTCAATATTTTAATGACCGTGTTTTTAAAATCTTATTACCATTGTGTTGTATTTTATAATGCAGCTCGTTACATTCATGTCCATTGAGCATGCAATTCCATTGTCTTTTTTATCATCCCGTCACAAGCCAGCTGAGCTGTATTCTAGCACTTTCCTAAAATTTTCAACTACCAATTTAATCGTGCGAACAGTCTTCATATTTCATTCGTCGTATAATAATCACTAGTCAACTCCAATGCTCATTGTTTCATTCAATCACTTGTGCTAATATATAAACCGATAAGTTCCGTTTATATAAACGTCAGGTCTGTTAGGTAATCGCTGTGTCCGTCTGACCATTATTTTGAATTGAATTGTGTATCCAGTGGATAACGTATCCATGTCCTGTTTAAATCATGTTCAAATTAAGACTGTTGCCCTCGATTCGTCTATATATTTCACGTTTGGTATTTTATAATTTAACGGCTGTCAGATTTTTTATTACTTATTATTTCAAATAACTATGTCCGTATTAAATAGAAATTTGCCTTTGACTTCGAGATTCATTTCATTATTCGTAATGTTTATACATTCAGTTTTACTGTTCTAGTGCTTCCGATGTAATGAGCAAAATTTTGCACTATGATTTAATAACACTTAAAAATTTATGTGTGCGTATGTTAGTGTCGATATCTTTGAAATATTCGTCGATTTTCTGTCTATAACGCATAAAAATCGTCATCAACTCCGCCGTCATCGCCCTATAGAGATATCCTACAGAGCATTGAACTCTCACAAAGGGTACTCGGAGCTCCACCACAGCGCATTACGCTCGTGCCTGACTTTTTTCTCGGCCGACTCATCTAGCCGGTGTGATGTTACGTAGGATGACGCGTTTAGCCAACGCTTGCGTGTTGCGGCAGGTCAGTGCTCGCGAATCGCCGTGCTAGTGCAAGTGTGCACCTACCTAGCGATCACGTGAAGAAGCTGGTCTTTTCTCGCGCGCCTGCATACCCTTGACAGGCGCCAATAGGAGCTTTGGTTAGGAATTTAGTTCGAATATTTTGGGTAAAGATTTTTTCGCTTCGGTTATTTGATGTAGCGTATGTAACTGCTTTTCCTTTACGTTATTTCAATATAATGTTGCAGTGATTTCGAAAAGAGTGACATGGGAGATGGATTTTATAAACTTAGCTCACTGTTTGCTGTCAAATGCTAACAACAGATGTTATATGTTTCAGGTACATTACCACACATTCAACTTAACAGTTAACACAGCTACTGGTAAGTTAAGAACTGAACGCATGATTAATCGAATTACGTGTATCATTTTGTTGTTATATTTTATCGCTGTCTAGTTACTTACACTACAGCTATAATATATTCCGGATAACCAATAAACCGTAGGTTATCACGCCTCGCAACTGTGAATTATTTATTGCCCAACTCGCTGATAAACCATATCTGAGCTTGAACGGGTTTCCACTCCACTTCTCTCAAGCCACTCCAGTTTATTTGTATTCTTTATTTGTTTATGGTAATGACTTAGAACATTTAAATATTTTAAATACATATTCATTCGCCGGTGCATTGTATAAATTTTCTAAGTCGTAAAATTTTGTCACGAAAATCGGTACTTTTTTTGTTTGGTTTAGGTCTCCCTTATCTATTTGATCTCGAACCTTGTACAATAAACTTTGGAATTTCTGCCTCGTACGTGTACGTGTGAAAGAGCCTATGCAGGTCAGAATATTAAAAAGAAATAGTTTCAACAACGCTGTTATTATACTTTTATTATTCTACAAATATGCAACTAATTTAGTTTCTCACAAAGGATTTATTTATTTATTTTATTTATTTTATTTATTTTATTTATTTTATTATTTTCGGAACACCTACAGCAAATTAAGAAATACAACTAACACCTAAGAAAATATATCAACGAAGCCATTTACAGGTGTTCGCAGATAGGTAAGATGCATAAGGTTCACAGGACTAAGTGCATGTTTATAGTTATTGTATGACGAAGTGTAAACGTTACACCGTTTCCCAGAACTGTGTAATAAGTGGGTGTAATGGCCAATAATTCCTTTCTAACTTGAAGTGCCTGTCAATATTAGGTGTCATGTTGAGCAAAACATGACTTACTACCACCGATATGTTTGTATTTGTGGAAATATTTATTTGTGAAACGCGTACTTATCACAATGTAGAGGTTTGTCGCAGTCAAATGTATAATAAATAATAATATTTATTTATTTTCTTTCGTTAAGACTTACAGCTATTTATAGTTTAATTTGTTTGTAAATCATGAAATCATGAGAGTCTGGGAGACCGTACTAGGTTACAAGACCTGTGTTATGGCTCTCCAGGCTTTAAGAAACAGTTTTGTTTTAAAAGCTGAGAAATCTGACTAGTTCTGGTTTGCTTCACCAAGGTTCATTGCTCTCGAAACACCTGTGTAGTAAAATTTTCAAACAAAGCGCAGTAACATAAATTTTACAGCGTATGTTTATAGCCAAAATCGAGAAAATTAAACTTTACAGCTTGGCCTAGACTCAGAATTCTATAGTTTACAAATATTGCCACTGTAGTTATTATTTTTGCTTACAGTATTCAAACCGAGAAGTTAACTTTCCACTTTTATTTCAACTTCTCTATAACTAATTAAATAATGCATTCGAGCATAAAATTCTTTAGCATGGCGATTAGCATTTCATTCGATCGCGAAGTATTGCCCTTTATGAGCTTTCTTTGTTAAAGAGGTACCTTTTCAACGGTACCTACCTACATCTTTTTGTTTGCATTCTTCAGAAGTATCCACAGCTGCTATTGTAAAAAATCTATTGAACTATACTCTTAAGTTATAATTTATTTTTATTTATTTATTTATTTATTTATTTGGTTCACTTACAGTCATCTTACACAAAAATATTACAAAATAACATCCAATGGTCTAAAGCTAAGTGTAGTGACTACTTACAAGTAAACACAGCATGCAATATTATGGAGACAGTAGATTTATATGTATTTATACATATATATATTTAAGTATTATAATTAACTAAAAATGAAGGACATAAGCAGTAATAGTTTTTACACAAAACATTAATTGGTTATCAAGGTTTTAAAGGGCATTGCCAGAATTTATATAATTTAAGATATTCTGACGAAAACCATTCAAAGAACTAAAGTTTACATCCACGACGTTTTTGTAGCAATTCAGTAACTTGCACAACCTGGGTACCGGAGAGTTGGCACCAAGGACGGTTCTACGAAACGATGGGTGTACAGGTGATACCGGATGGCGTGGATATCTGGAGGGGGCACTGAATTTAAAATAATTTAGTAGTGGCGGACAATTAATTTTATTGTTGAGCAACTTATATAAGAACATCAGGTAATAATGTTTTGCTTCGTGTAGTATCTGTGCTCTCATTCATGCTACGCTATTGCTACAAATGGTTTTCCAAACACTGTATTACACAGAATATCACTTGGCGTCCGTCACTCATGAAACTCTTATTACAGCACGTTTTACAAATGTCATCAATATATAGGTTAAGCAAGATATGTAGTACTGATAAGACCCTTTGATGGCCCCTATAGGCCTCAATAGTCATGCTATCGATTCGAACCACCTCCATCAATACGTCCAAATCTAGTGTCAACTGTTAATCGAACTATTTGGACTGTCCATTTGCCGTGCATCAAGTTACAGGAACAAAAGCGATTGATTCTGTGGATCAAATGGGGCGAATTTTGGATGCAGGTCGGGACGGGGTGGGGCACGCTGGGTAGCGGGGCGGGGGCAACAATGCGGCCGGGGTATCGATCCGCCCCCGCGCGCCGTCTCGACGCACCAAGCCTACGGTGCCTACGGACTCCATCGCCGCTATGCAAGCCTGGTACTTTTGCTTTCGAAAGCTCACCACAGAGATGCGGTTTGTTACGTGGGTGTTGGTGTGCGGCCTGTTCCTGGCTCCAATTCCGTGGGTACATAGCTTTTGTTTCGGATAACAAAAGAGAGCTTAAACGTCTAAAACGTATGTCTTCTTAAGGAAAGATTGGTCGTCATAATGTGGAGTAAGCATAAGAAAATCCAAGAACTCTGATTTAATCCCTGAGTAAGCCGTACTCGTCGTTAGACGAATCGAGCCTCAATTGGATTCAAATAAATTTCTTTCTAAAAACAAAACATGGCAACTTCTTAGTTTAGATATCAGATAATACCTATTCCATTGCTCTACAATTTCATACGTGACAACACACTGCGCATAATGTGTGTAGGTCAGATATAAGATTTTCATCCCAGCCTCAAATAACATCGTAGAGGCTCTCTTTATCAATTAACCCAAAGGGTAATTCGAGATACCTCCGTCCCTTCAGGGCCCGCAAACTGAGAAGTAACCCGATAACAAATCCCCCAAGATTTGCTGAGTACAATGCACTAATATTTGTGTTAGAAGACATAGGTCCTAGTTTGCATCTTCAGTTTGTTACCGAATATAATTTAGTCAGGGTTGGGTCAATTAAACCGGCTTGTTACTACGGCTTGAATATCTCTCGTTAACTTAAGGTAGGTAGTAAACTTGTTCTATAATTGCTTTTGTAGCAACGCAAACAAGAACAGTTTCTTTCTAAATCGACGTAGAAAATGTTTCACAAAATCTGGTTCTAAGACCAGATAAAAAGAACAAAGGAACCTTTAAAATTCCATCCAGACTAGACAGATACGGGTTCCCGAAAACTGGCATAAAGGGCTGTTCAGATGCGTCTCGCGGCGCCCGGCTGAGTTAGGGCGCGTTAGTGAAACCTAATAAAACCGGTTATAGTCCCTACGTGACGCGTGCCCGCGTAATGAGTTTTCGGAGAAAGCCTTGCATGCGGCGTGGTGTTCAGTGTCCGATTGCTTTTAGCTGTAATGTTAGTATTAGCAATCATTCTTATCGTTTGCAGATTAGGAATGATAGTTCAATGTTACCATGATTTTAACCATACAATCAAAAGAAGAATTCTCTTGGAGTTTAAATCTCGAAGTTTTAATCTAACGTTGAACATTACAAATCACAAAGAAGTAATAAATATATTAACATTTAAAATAATTGAGAGATTAAACATTCCAGACAAATTAATAGAAAAATACATGACATTCACGGGACGCTTTCGTTGGTAACGAAAACCAACACATCAATTACCACGTTAAGTCGAATGTTTGTCGTTTTAATTTTAAAAGCCACTCCGAGCCCTTTGACGGGGCCAAACTTAACATTCCCGACATTCCTCGAACGCGTGATCGTGCATTAGCCCTCTCTTTCTGTTCCCTGTTTCACCCTTTACTCATGTCATGACAGTGAGAGACCGGCGTAATGAATACGACGCAGCGGTGATGAAACACCTGATGAAACTTGTCATACTCACCAGCTGATTCGTCAGCGGTGTTGTCCACAAATTATTATTTTTAATAATTACAAATAATAGGCATATTATTCATAAAATGGGTTCAGTATTTCCCGAGATTACCCTCAACACACAAACACTCATTTTTACCTCATTGTAATATTTATTCATCATTAGTCAATAGTGTATCTAATGTATGCCTCAACTAAGTGTTATCATGTGCCTATATATGTACATGTTAAACACGTCTTTAATCGCGCCACACATACCTATCTTAACCTGGTATATTAATTAGAAAACCAAGTAACCCGAACCCTTGTATATTTACTCCCATGTTGGATATATCCGACCTAAGGACAAAACTAACGCTTTCGCTTATCTCTTGCCACCCCTACGTACATCCAGGGCTATTCCGCTCAATTAGCCGCGCCGACCGGGTTTGTCTACTCGCAGGCTCTGTCGGTTGCTTTGATTAAAGTTTGATTGCGATCTGTCACTCACAACCTCGATTTAGAGCTCACGTTCTCGTATTGATGTCAAAAAGGCGCGGTTGCATGCTTGATTTATATTTTCTGCGCTTGATCCGGCCGATCGCTTCTGCATGTAGTACCCCTCCTTTTGTGTGTGAACCTTTATTAAGTCTAGTTTATAACACTTGAATCTGTTTCTAACACTGCTCCAGCTTTGGCGATCTAGAGTGAAATTAGAGCCAAAAATTTCAAACCAAAAAATAGCATGAGAGCGAGGCAAGACGCACACAAGATTGAATTGAATTAATCATTAAAATAAACAATTAATTACCTCAACCATTATATCAAAAATTTCGAGGAAATAAAATAAAACTTTAAATTACTTATTACCTAATCAACGTAACAAGTTACGAAAGCTCTTTCCATTTGGGAGTTAGGGGAACAGTGTTACAGCACAGTTAGGGAACTTTTTTGAACTGTAACACTTTGGAGTAACGTGATTTCAACCCTCCGCCTTGCGGAACTATTGCGTAACGGTTACATTAGTACTGCGTAATAAAATAAACGTGTATTTCTTGGAAGAGTAACACAGCATTGTTAGATTGGCAAAGTTTGCCCAAAGTTATACAAATGTATAATAAATGTTTTGTATATTTAAAAAACAAATGGTTCTGCCACAAAACGAAATATTATTTAACCGAATTCAAAAATAAGTCCTCAATTCAAGGAGTAGGTATGTTTCTTGTTACTATTTGTTATTTACAAAAAATGATAAATGAAGAGATGTTTTAATGAGTATGGTGAATATTTGATAGAGAAATTCTGAAATAGAGAACGGAACTACTCAACGGACAACAGCAAATCACTCGCATTTAATATAAAATGCGAGGTAGGTTCATAAATTTTAATATTTCTTGGAGTCTCTGGACTCGATTCTGGCTGACCAGCTAAAATTTCTGATTTTAAGTTAGCCTATCCGTCTCCATCGAATACGGAAGAAAAAGGACAGAAACAAACCATAGATTGAAGAGTAATTTCAAACATATAAAAACCAACTAATTTGAACCTTATGAACGTGCTTATTTTATCCATGACCTTGTTTGTTACATTGTCTCTAAAATTGCTAAACACGTGTATTTGAATAAGATGTGATGCGTACATACCACATGATTAAATTAAATTACAAATAGATCAAATACAACCAAAATTAACATAAATTATAACAAAATAATTATACCTAGTCCTTTCAACGGTTTTATATGTTTGTAATAGCAGCGCCCCGCGGTTTCACCCGCGTAGTTCCCAGATTCGGAGATAAAATTGTAGCCTATGTGTGATTCTGATGAATAAGCTATATGAAAAATGAAAATGAAATGAAAAAATATTTATTTCAATTAACAAAAAGGCATTTGCTACATACTAAGGCCAGGGCCAACCTATTAAGTTTAAAGAAAACCTGTGGCAGGCGACCCCGCTCTTCCTAACATTGGCAGACAATATATGCAGTTTTGAAATAAATACAAATATCGTATTTCTAAATAATCTAATCTATCAGCTATAATTTACATGCAAAGGGTTTTATGAAAGGTGTGATGGTGAGTCGGATGTGAGGGTGTATGTGTGTGTGTGGGGGGGGGGGGGTGAGTGTTGTGTGGGTGAGATAGATAATGTTATATAAATAAATATAGTTTATCTACCGCTCGTGAATTCGAATCGATGCATGTTTTGTACCGCCTAGCCCTACGAGTTATCTTGGGATCAGTTTGAGGAATAACTACTAGGCAGTACACGGTTAGTTTGTTAAATGAGATAGTTTAACAGTTCCTCGGTTTCATTATGGCTTAGGTGTTTTAGACCTTCGCTAAGGATTTTCTTACAATCATGATAATGAAGATGGTACAACTTAAATCTTTTGTTGAGTTTGTTATATAGGTGGGCAGACTGGGCTACAAATTGTCTTTGGGCAAACGTGGTTTTGCAGAAAGTCGTAGGAGCAACATTACAATTCCTCTGCGTTATCGGGGGGTTGAATGGTAAGGACTTGTGAAGCTTGAGAACTGTCGCTAAAACGTATAGTTTCCTTACAGATACAAGTTCACTGATGCGGTACAGGTCCTCTGTAGGAAATCGAAATTGTTTAAAGTGCATTACTTTAAGTAGGCATCGTTGACTTCTTTCAAGTTCTAGAAATTTTGTTTTTGTTGCACCTCCCCAAACAACAATGCAATATCCCAAGATAGATTGTACCAATGCTATATAAATGTAAAGTTTCATCAAAATCTGTTCAGTGGTTTTTGCGTGAAAGAGCAACAAACACCCATACATACATACATCCATACTCACTAACTTTCGCGTTTATAATATTAGTAGGATTGTATAAATCTATATACATATATTTTTCATATCATATTATGTCTAAAAAATAAAAGTAGTATGCAGCTGATTTAAATTAGTGTTTAACTTTAAACTCCGTTGTGTGGTAACACCGAAAGTGTTTACGCAATCAGCGCATAACGTAAACGTAACTTCAAAGAACTTTTCTAATTACGAAAAAAGTTTTAATTTATTAAATGATTGCTTTCATAATAAAACGACGTTCACAGAGTTCTACAGCATATCTGGGAACCAAGTAGAGATTAGAAAACTTTGCTACAGCTTCAATGCGGCGCGATCGGCTTTTTGTTACTAAATAGTTTGTTTAACGTAATTATCGTCTACGTATGATAATTACGCAGTTAAACAGCTATTATAAAAATTAATGTCTCGGAAATATAACATCGTTAATAAATCGGTGCACTTTTCTTTGAAATAATTAAGTTGCCCGTCCGTGTGACAGCGGGTAGCACTCTAAAACTTGTTTATTTTATATCCTATCTTTATTTCTTCTAATCGCATTACTAAAAATATTGTTGACATTTCAGTATCTATTAGAATTTCTCGTAATGAAACAGCAATAATTAATAGTAACGGTTAGAAATGATTTAGTCGCAACAGTTTATTGTTTCCGCTGTATTTTGTTTTGACAGATGCTGGCGATGATAGTCCGCGGGTGTATTCGAAAACAAACTTACATTTGCTGCTGTGGAAATATGAACCACCAATAAATGCATTAGGATTTCACCCTTAACACATAGCAGCAGAAACCAAATGGGGTCAGAATACCCAGAATTTAAAGTTGTAGGAATACAGGAGGCGTGGTGTCTCCACATCTATTTTTAGTTTTACGGGCTGAGTCCTCTTTGCCCCCTGCTTCCCCTTGTCACCCCTATACAGTCATCCAGTCGAATAAGGAATATTGGTATCTTTTGTCAATGCAGTGGTGTTTATTTTCCTGCGCCAAAACTTTTATCACTGCTATACAGATTACAGAACAATATATTGAACTAAACTCAGATAATATTCTTCCGTTGCCATAGTGTTAAAACTTGGAATCCTTTCTTATAGGGGATCCTCTTACCAATTTTAAGTAAATCCGATTCTTCTTTTTCTTGTCTTGGGCTTTTGGAGTTATTTTCGATATGTAATTCAAAACCATTCAATAATTTGGTAAGTAAGTATATATGTAAAGTTTTATTTTATATAGCGGGCCCATCGGTGTTGCCCGAACAACTAACAAAAAATTAAATCTTTCCTCCATCCCGTTTATTACAGTTTCCGTGGGAATTTCCGAAAATCCCTTCATAATGGTTGCCTACGACACCTACATAACATATTTCAAGTTTGTAGGTGTTATCGCTTCGGAGTTGTACCTACGTATTGCTCTTTTTTCCCAGTTTTTTATTTTTCCGTGGGAATGAGACATTGTCACGCTGTGAAGTCTTATCACCACATCATATTTCATCAAAATCAGTCCAGTAGTTTTCGTGCACAACAAGACCGACAGACACATTTTTTTTAAATCTACATCGGTAACTGTCTACATTGCCGCTAAAATTTTCGAAAATTACTTTATGTACAGACACGGCCTCGGTAAAGTATTTTTTTTATGTATAGATTTATTGAACAAATACTTTAATTCGTGCAAAAAAAAAATGTTGGTTTTATTTTTCCAAGTTTCAAAATCGAAATGACGTCACTCGAAGTAACCAGATTTGTGTATGGATAGATTTAATGATTACAACGAGAGATTTACAATTTTGTTTGTTTATTATTGTTATTTGTAGACTCGTTTTCCATAATCAGTACAGCAATATAAATCCGTATTGCCTTAGAAATAAAGGCCAGTTCTTTCGAGGCGAGTGATAAATGAAAATAGCCGGTGAGGGGGCGGTCTCCCGCGGAGGCTGCGGCACACATGGCCTTATCGACCTGATTCTTTGGTCTAAGTCACAGCTACCAGCGATAATTTAGAAATTGAAGATTCTAGAATGATCGAGTGCTGTCTCAGATTGGACTAAGGTGTGGTCAGTTGCAGTCTTGCAGTTGCCACCGATGATAGTGTCGTAGATTTGCTGGGGGGTGGTCCTGATTCTGTAGTTGTATATTACTGTGACTGGAAAAATTAAATATCTTATGGTAACGTAAAAAAACAATATATACAAACCGAGTCCATGCGATAGCATGTGTATTTCTCCACTGGAATGAACGTAAAAGCGCTTGCGACCCGAATCCAAGATAACACCGTCTAAAGTAGCCGTAATGCGTGCGTGTGCGACGTGCACTAACTCCGAGCTCCTTCGTCTTATTTCTTACACATATACCTAGTCATTTGTTTTGAAGGAACGTTATTCCTCGGATTAGGTTAGGATGCTGCCTACACATATCACGCCGTCACCTGATGGGAATCGCCTCGCCTGTATTATCTACACTGGTGAGGGTATGTGGTTACGTTGCCGTATGGTGTTTCCATACAAAGTATTCTAAGCGGAAAGGCGATGTCGATCTCGGTGTAATACATGACTGTGCGCCTTTAGATACTAGTCGCGGCCCGCCTGTATCTCAGTCCGCCTACTCCTTGACACACGCGTACCGCGGTAATAATACGCGCACGGGCCACGCGTGTGACCGCCGGCTGCCGAAATAATTGTCCATTACGATTACACCGCCATCGCCAGGCCGTGGGGGACTCCTCGCGCTCGATACTTGCTGTAGCCAGAAATAAAATGTTTGAGAAGAAAGTGGCTATGAGTATGTATTTGTAATCTGCGCTCTTTGGTTCGTCACTCGAAATGAGGTCAGATAAAGCTGGTAATTTTTTGTAACGCGGAATATTTATAGCATTACAGTGCCTTGATTTGATAATAATCTTATTATCTGTTGAAAAAGCTTTCTGTGTAGTAATTTGCCAACAAACTTTCGCAGATGAATCATAATTTGATAACTTTTACATTCACCAACTCAAAGAAGTCCTAAAATTTGTAACAAAATTGTAACATGTGGTGATGTGACTGTCCCTAATCCGTCAACAGTGAGTGAGCTGTCAAATCAAAATGGGCCGTTTATCGATCGCGCGGGGTTACTAAATCTAATAAGTTTTTTTGTTGGACGCGAAACGAATGAGGTAAAACGTGTTTGAAATAGACAGGGGATTAAGTATCCCCTCGTGATCAGATGGGGGGCGAGCATGTGCAGTTGTGTGCGATAACATGTACACTCGGAGTGTGTAGTTCGTGCTCCGAGTCCACTCCCGCGGATCGCGAGGATCAATTTCACACGGATCGATTACTCTTTCATTGCGGAGAAAAACGAACTCGGGGGAGTTGACAAACACTATATCCCACAGTCAAGGCAAATATACTGAGAACACTACGCTTATCCAGAGATCTTCCGTCCCTATTGACTTAGATGTCGGAATAGAATCAATGTTTTAAAGATCTGTAAAGATAACTTCCATGTTGTACAAGAATAGGTTGTCAAGTTAAATTTCCTTGCTACGTTTTCGGTGCTATATTCTCAGCAAACACGCCGCAGGTAAAACAGCTGGTAGACCCAAACCATTGTATGCGCCCGCGCCCATACCTGACTGGAGCGGCAACGTCGCGATCCTTATGTTTATTCTATATCCTCGCCCTACGCCTACAGCCGTGTTTTTACTGCTTTTAATTAAGCTGTAATTCCAAAGTTTTCAAACATTCTATGTTCAGTGTTTACAGGAGAGAACAAAGGTACAATGAGGGCTTTCAACGGGATTCACGGAATGTGCAACAATAACAGATGAGCTAGAACACGTGTAATTGTGCTTTTGTCTTGCGGTTCGGTGTAATGAGAATAGTAAACTGACAGAGATTGATTTCAAAACTTCATCGAGTGAAACACTAGGATAAAGGAGTAAGCGTATACATGGTGTTGCTCTGTCGGCACCACGGTTCTAAACTTACGGGCCATTTACACGAGGGCAATCCACTAAGACAATCCACTAAAACTGCATACAAAAAAAACTTGAAGACAATCCATTCCATTGTCCTCAAGTTTTTTTTGTATGCAGTCTTAGTGGATTGTCTTAGTGGATTGCCCTCGTGTAAATGGCCCATTACTGATACAAGTACAATGCACCCTTTAGGTTAAGCTGTCTTTGTCTATGCGTCTATTTAATAACTTGGAAGAGTCTGCGTCTAGCCATAGATTACGTATATTACGATGGGCTATTCTGTAAGTGTTAGTAAAATCCTAATAATATTGGATATTTTACAGCTCCAAGAAGGAATTTCTTGCTATTTAGTTTTATTATCAGCTACAAAAATTATATGCAATTTATAACTTACATTATTCCAGAGTCATCCCAGTCATTCAGATAATGTATTCTATGCAAATTGTTATTAAATTCAAGAGATAATCAGTAAGAAGCGGTAGCAATAGTACGCCGCATACTTTATCAATGTCAACATTTATCTGTCATTAAAAATATAACCTCTCTTAATATTCGCTCATATGACGTCACTTGGACTGTATTCTGTATTGTAGGACACCGCAGACCTTGTACTGGCTCAACCTGAACCCCGACTCTCACCGGCACGTCACTTCCTCACTCGTATTAAACGTCCGCCCACGCGCCCGCTTCCTGCGAGCATAGCCCTCAGTATGGCCATTAAATACGCTATTGAGATAAATAAAATACTTGTTTTCCAAAGAGATTGCCAAATGTCTGAATCACTGATCAAAAGACACTTCAAAATCTAATTTGTGAATTGTGCTTTTCGATCAAAGTTGCCTCTTTAGCAAATTTATAGCCTTCTTATGATGATAATGTAGCATATGAATAACGCTCCGGAGAAAGAAAGAATGAAGAAGAATCCAGCAACGCTTTGCACTTCAAATCTATCAAAACGGTTAAGCTATAGGAGATCTCCACAAAATAAAGTAAAAAAACCTACTCGTGCAATCAGATGAAGAGCGAATTCGAGAAACGAATCTGCATTTAAACGAACACAAGAAAATTAACAGTAAAATGGGAAATCCAAGTTTTTAATCAAAACCCCATAGTTGAATGCACTGTTCTGGAATAAAAGGTCTAATTAATTTTGAACTCATTCGTTTTGCAACACGAATGCCACACACACTGCGCCACAGCCGGATCCGTTAAGCATAAAGTACTATTGCACCGTACAATCCACAAGCTACGAAATATATGACCCATTAGTTTTACTACTGCTGCTCGCTTACTTTACGGCCTCGGAGTAACGGTGCCTTTGATGTGCACCGCGCTGACAGATATGTGGGGAAGAGGGAGTAAGCAGAGCTTGTGTAGAGATGCACCAGATTTAATCGCCAATGAAATAGCTGCTAATAACGATAGTATAGCCCTAGACAGAGATGAGTAGTAAAACATAGAAGCGGCTATATTAAGAAAGCTATGGAAGTAGTCACTTTAGGATAATGTTTCCCATATTAATATTACTAAGCAAAATGGCATAACAGAATACGGCAGGCAACGAGTAAAAGACAATCATACAAAGACGCCGGTTGCTAAAAGGATAGAAATCATCGTAATTGTATATTATTTATGAAAAGAAACTTGCACTTTGCTTGGCAATAGGTGTTTCTCTGACTATTCCATTTCCAAAGCGCGTACGATTTGACGATCTCACATTGCATGCATACATTGCAATGCGGTAAGCTAAGCTACTACACGATGACATCA
Organism: Ethmia dodecea; assembly: GCA_963855545.1. Classification (NCBI taxonomy): domain Eukaryota; kingdom Metazoa; phylum Arthropoda; class Insecta; order Lepidoptera; family Depressariidae; genus Ethmia; species Ethmia dodecea. Next base: position 13,392,490 of record OY979442.1, read on the forward strand.
TTTCATTGCACATTGCATGTTCACGCAGCGCCTACTTCTTGGATAACATTTGATGCCATACTCAGTTATGCTTTAGATATATTTTTGAACAGATTGTGATACAATTCCCTTCAAAATTATTGCCCTTGAGAATACTAGTCAATAACAACACTAATCCGTACCTTCAAATAACTACATCAAGCAAAAGTTAAGATTGATCAAGCTAGTACGTCACTAAGTATAGGTAATTCTTCATCCTCTGCTGTAGAACAGTTCTACCATTGTAAGTAAATTGTACTTTAAAAGCTTCATCATGCTATACTGTAACACTTCTCTACAATAGAAGAAGAATTAATGAAACTATTAGCTACCCACATCATACTGAGGCGATGTGTCAATAGGCTACTACGTGTTGAGTTTAGTCCAATACTGCATACCAAGCCAAGTAAAATTTGTCTACAAACATACAGTTAACAAGACCGTCTTTGTCCTCAGGTACATACAGGAGTTTTCGCGGTGACCGCGAGCCCCGTGGGAACGCGAGCGTCCTCGGCGACCGCCAGTGGTCGGGTTACGACCGGTTCGTTTGTAAGAGCCTTGCTCGAACTGATTCCACGTAGTCTATTACGTAGGCAACAAGGCGTACCGTTAGGTATTATATTTAAGAAAACTGTTCTCCGAGTCATTAAGTGCAGCTTCAAATGGGTCTTCACTTAGTTTAGAATCCGAAACTTATGCATTGTGAATAGTGTGTATAAAAGTAGTCACTGGCAATTCCGACGTAAACTGACGACTTTGTCTACATTCGCTATAGTTTATTTTAAACCTTACCTTATTTACCGGTTCTTCTCCACATGGATTGAGTTTTAACCACTTCGTTATCAAACTCGTTTTCTTTCGGTATCACTTGGATGTTGAATTTCAAATATCAACCTGCAATTATTACGAAAATGTTTCATAGTTCCTGTAGTTGTTTTCAAACGTTTATCTGCTTCAGACAATAAGAAAGAAATACCTTGAACTGTCTTATTATGCTGTTGCAATTGCTAACGGAAGATCTGCGCCCGCGCCGGCTAGTCATTCCGGGCCTGCAGTATTAACTCTCACTCGCAAAACTATACTTTAGTTACATATCATACTATAGGTACAAACAGTTCGAAGCATTTGCTCATAGTTGCATTTAAAAATCTGTAATATTTAAGTTTTGTTTGCAAAAACCACAAAGGGAAGACCTGATTTTAATTAGCTATTATGATTGCAATTATAGCCGACTGCACCTGAAATAGGATAATATTGTTCGGGTTTATGACTTCCATATTACATACTGTGTACTTGTATACCTATGTGCGCATATTTCGTTGTGACAGCCTACACAGCCTAAATGGTTTGACGGATTTTGAAATGCAAGGTATTTTTTTAGATTCGCCTCCATAATATCCGTAGTGTTATAGACTACATTTTTATCATCAGCCCCAGAAGGAGAGTAATGTTTTAAATCTTTTCAATTTTAATTATAAATGTATAGAGAAGTCAAAATTAACTGAATCGAATGTGACAAAGAATGTACAAATTAAGCACAATATTACTTCTTTTAGAAAACTTCGACATGTTACCTACTCATCAAATATCAACACCATGGGTACCTATTTTGAAAATTCCCAGTGGTACGAACACTATAATTTTATTACGATTCGCCGAACTATAAACCGTCGTACGGGTCGTATGCACATGCGTTCGGAGATCAAAGGTGCACTAAACGTGCTTCCATCGGCATTGGGTTACGTGCACACACACGTAAACTTACCTACTAATAATGTATATATGTACGTTAGGCTCTAACCTCGGTTGAACCTGTCCCTTCCCCTGAATAAGGTTGTAAGTAAAACTATATGTTTCTATCGATATTCACGTGGCAAATTCGTCGGAAACGGATATTCGTGTATTGAATGTGTTATTTAACGTACAATAGAATCGTGTAGTTCCAAAAAAAGAAAAAACATGACAGATGCTAGGAAGATTAAAAAAATTACGTTATCGTTAAATGTAAAACGCCTTTATTGCCGTTTTTTCTACCTGAGGCTTTAAGTAGAAAACCTTGTAAGTAATAATAAAAGTTGATTGCGCCTTTTCCGTGTATTTCAAAGATTCGAAGATTTTTTAACATGAATAATGAAACTTCAAGTACTGCTAATACAATCTGCGTTCTGTTTGTGAACCGACTATACTTCACCCGGAGTCAAATATGCCTAATGGATATGTCAATAAGTAACACTACACCGGTTGAATTGAATTACAGAGCCCCACGGCTGCGTTTACGCACTTTAAATATTTATAAAATTGGATATTCTTTAAAGGGTTCCTTGGAAATAAAAAATATGTAAACTTTGTTATAGCATTTAAATAAGTGCATAATTCTTATTGAATTGTAATTGCCATCTATGCATATTTATGCTTACGCATATTATTTTTATTTTGTGAAGCTTTTGCTATTCGATGCAAATGTAGACGGCTCAATTCACTCAAATACCGATCTTACAATATTGATGACATATTTACGACTTCATCTTTCAAGCTTATTTATGTATCTCTATTTTTATAGCCAGATTATAGACGGGATATCTCGGATTGCTAGTTAGTCAACGTAAATAAACGCAGGGTTTCTGGGCATCTGTTTTAGTCACGATAAAATAGTTTTATGTAAAATGGCATATTATACTAAGTTAGATGAATATTTGAATGACAATGATGTTTGGTGTAAATTTTCTCCAGCTCAGCAAAGCACTAAAACCATGTAACTTGTACTTTGTATTATATTGATTGTTTAAAGGAATAATGTGTTGAGGAGTTTCTTGCCCGCTTCTCAACTATACGTACCGAAGCGGTGGAGTCGCAATGAATTTAAATAAGAGGACTTATAAGCCCCTATATGGAATAAAAACTTTCGACTTTGACTATCACTTTGTCCTCAACCGTGATAATTGATGGCTTTTAACATTGTTTTGTACTTTCGTAGTTTATTTATAAATAAAATGTCACCTACATTTTATGAAGGACCATTTTAGGTCCTTCGTGCCAGATTAAGAGTAGGCTATATTACTATATTACCGCCGCAATATGGCGTTAAGTACCTAACCACAGTTGGGTGTAGCCGGGTACAATGCCGTATATAAATAGGGCAGTAGATGAGAGAACACTTCCGGCATCGCCGTGCCTGTAGCTTTGGCGGGCCAGTCTCCGGTGTTAGCACACACACATAGGTACATAATAATTTATATCATGCACACTACAGTACAGTTAATGGGAGGTTCATCGGCTTTTGTACCTTTGGTAATGTGACCGTTTTGTGCCACTATTTGCATTCTTACATCCAAGTATGTAGGTACTCAAGGAAAACATACATTCATCTAAAAATAAAAACTTCCAAAGATTAGTAACGTAGTGCAGTGCCTAGAGGACTGGTTCCACTCCCTCTCCAGATAGCTAAGTGATCATTCGACACAGATAAATGGAAAGTGAACCCTCTTGTAGCCTCGTCGAAACACTGGTACTATTTTCACACTAGCTGCATTATCAGATTCTTGATTTTTGTTAGCAAACGCTAAGCTTTGGAAGAATTGTCGCTTGTAAGCTCCAATTTTATTACCCCGACCCTAATTAGAGTTACACAATGAGAAGCCAGTAAAACCGTCTTTTTTGATATTCCGATCCATTCATCGACACTAAATGGTCATAAACATGAAAGAAACACTTTTTTGTAATTGTCATTGTTACTATAAGTGAGGGCTTTTTCGCCACGGGTGGGAAAAGATAGCTGCTCGCTAAAATGACACTTAGGTGTATCAGGCAGAACTTTTTTCGATAGTAGGTTGTACCATTGCCCATTTCGACAACCTAAAGCCTTTAAAAATAAAGACTGAATTAAATCAGCGACACGGGAATCGAACCCATGTATGCACATTCCATAATTAAACATACCATACATACAAATCCATTGGAGAACCGATAGATGAATGTATGCATAGAAAAGTTGATGATAAGCCATGATGTGATCGTCTAGTAATAGGTAGGACCCCTAACATTGTGTAACATCGTAGTAACCCAATTCTTTAAGAGGTAGCAGGTATCTTTAGAGGTGATTTTGAGTAAAACCAAAAATTAATATTAAATTGAACAAAGTTTATTCCTAGAAGCATCTACTGAAAACATGGTATCTATGAACATAAAACAATGAATTAAAATAAGTATAGAATTTTACATTCTTCATAATTTGTGTATCTAGAAGTAGCCTAATGCCTTTGGATTTCCCTAGAACAAAATAGAAGGAAACCAATAAGAAAATGAATGATGAAATAAGAAGATGGTTTGAATAAATAAATAAATAAATATTTTATTTTATATATATATTAATATTATAAAGACTAATAATATGCTACCTACTCCCTATCCTATTATGATTATTGGCCCCTTAAGGGGGGGCCAGTACCCCGTGGATCGGTGTCCACACTCTCCCCTCCAAACCAAGTCAGATCTTGTAATGGAGCAAAAGAGAGTCCCCGTACTATCCTGTGCGCCTCAGCCAAGACTGGGGTAGCGCTCAGGGGCGTGCACTGGTTGATAGTACCGGTCATGCTATTAGAAATTGATCTGCTAGAATACCTATGCAACACCAGCACGCCGCCAGCGGCGTTACCCGCGCAGGTGTTTATTTATAGGTAGTTTTAATAAATCGTAACTAAAATTATTTAAGAGACCTTACCATACAGCTAACAGGTATTACATCGAGGTTTCCTTGCGGGTTACTGTAATGTAGGTAGGTACCTACTGTACCTTTCCTACTGTAATTATTTCCAAGTATGCTCACACTGAATGCAGAAAGCGAAATTATTTGGGCAGCCACATCAAACATCTCAGTAAATGATTGATATTCACAAACAAGTCAGATAATGGATATTCGAAGTGACCTCCGTTTTTGCATTCTTAGTGCAATTTCAATCGAATTGGTACCTAATCCTGTTGCACTAACAAAAACTGGTTAGTTTCTAAATCTTTGCACACAAACTATCACTACACGTATCACAACGTAAACTTTCCATTATTTCACTTTCGTTCGTAAAGAATTCACAATATATAAAAAAGTATTTCATCAAACTATTTCGTAACTTGTATCAAAACAAAAACAATATGGCCAAAAACTTTAAGTGCAATGCCCCGAAGACAGCACAGACCAATAACCAGGAAGACCGGAAATGACAAAACGCTTTTTATTGAAAAAACAAACAAGCAATACTGTAAAAATGCACTTAATGTAAATGAATAAATATTGCATTAGAAAAATGTTAATTTGAAATAGAGATAGTTGTTTATTTATTATTAATCTGCCTATAAACAATTAAATAGATAATGAATTGATAACCCATTCTAGACTTCCGGTCTATTCGAAATGAAAGAACTTCGTCAACTAACGAACGTCGCCGAAGTCACCCGACTGTGGGCTGCTGTCTCTTTCGTTACATAGAGATGCGTATTATGCCGTACTCCTCTAATCGGGTTGGCTGAGAAAAAGCGGAGCTTATTTCCCATACAAAATTTCACGCACACTCCGAAACATTTCCACACTGACATCTAATATTTGCGTGTAGGAATAGAGAGAAAATGGTGATGAAGTAGGCTGGTGTAGTACCCGCTTACGCCGCAAACCGTATATGGCTATATAGTGGCGGCGCTACGGGGCTAGTACGAAGCAAAAATAGTTTGATTTAGAAACAAAAGGTGGCGTTATTAGTAGATCTGCGAATTGTTAAGAATAGTAAAGTACTGAATATATTGCATGTATTTTGGAAAAATACCCAGGGCATGCGGCGCTTATCAGCATCTATGGACCGCACGCCCATGGTAGCGCTCCACCATGCAATGCAAGCATCAGTAAAATTGTTTAGACTCCATAAGAGCATTTGAGCAGACATATAGTCTAGATTGTTTGGTATGTATTCAAATACATAAGTTGTATGATATATGATGATTTTAGTGCTGTATAGCAACAGCAACATACTCCATCATTGAGCAGGTATTGTTCGGCCACAAGGACCAGTGATGAGGGCGCGATGCGCAAGCGTAGGATAGAACGTCAGATGGTTCATCAAGCTGTGATGCAGGGCGTCAAGACTCAGTGAAGTAAGCATTTAGGGGAGCTGTCTAGAATCAAACTCAGCCAGAAAGTCAACCATGGAGTAGAAATATAGATAGAGTGTGACGATGGTATGGATGACAGTCAGGGGAGCCGATGGCCGACAGTATTGCCATAGCCACCCACTCGACTCGTTGCTGTGCAGAGACAGGGATGACCAATAAGAGAACCGACCAAGCTTAGTTTTGTTGTTGGAACAATAAAACTCTCCGATAAGAGGTTGTCACCATACAGCGTATAATCATTTTTTAAAATATGGTTTTAGATGATTAATCCAAGCCAACCACACTAGACCAATGAAAGCACTAGCATGAAGTTAAAGAGGAGACCATAGCATTGTACTATCAGTCAGTTTGTTGTTTGTCCATAATAAAATGGTAGGTATATTGATTGGTATATGAGGAACCGGCTTCGCCAGTAGCATTTAGCTGCCTCTACCACCGTTTTAAAGGAGAGACCTAGCCATACAGTAGAAACGGCACTACCATATAGCAAATCAGCCAGTAGTTTGGTATTTGTCCATAATTAAATGGTAGGTATATTGATTGGTATATGAGGAACTGGCTTCGCCAGTAGCATTTAGCTGCCTCTACCACCGTTTTAAAAGAGAGACCTAGCCATACAGTAGAAACGGCACTACCATATAGCAAATCGGCCAGTAGTTTATTGTTGCTGAATAAAAGCATAAAATATTCACATATAAATGGTTGATACTATAAATAGCAATAGAATTTCAGATATTGTTGTAGCTAAGTAGTTACTCAGCTAGATATATTTATCAACTTATATCCCTCTAGATATCAGTACTCATGTGTCCTTAAGTTCTAGTATTTTCTTATTAGAATGTAATTGATGATAAATGGTGAGTATTATGACTCTTTGGTTTTCCTAGCTTGTAAATAATGAAATAAAGAACCCCTGCCTAATTTTGTGAATCAAAGATTTCCTAGCCTAGATATTCCTTTGGTAGGTATTGGGTCTTTCATATGATACCTATTCAGACTAAGAGCCATGAAATTAAGAATTTCTCAGATTATTTGTAACTTATCTTCTAGGTACCATAAAATAAATCATATAGCTTAATTTAGTATTCCTAATTAATTTGATGAGGCTGTCAACATGGATTGAAACCTAGTTTATTTGACTGAATCCACATAGACATGTACTTAGTATGATACTCTAGGCCCTAGACCATTTAAATTGCATTATTTTATACCTACTGCCTTATCATACCTACATCAACATCTCATATAAGGCTGTCTGTCCGTTTGATCAGATTTTATGTAGATATAATGACTCAACCTGAGTGGGGGTGTGTGAATAATGAGCAAACTGATTGGCCAGGACTTCGCTATGCTGTATTATATATGCAGTTAATAATAATAAATAAAAATAATAAAAAATAATAATAATAATAATAAATAATATAATAAATAAATAATACAATATATGCAGTTACGCACTCTCATGCAATTATGTAAGAATTTAGCCAAACAGCCTGGCCACCACCACGCAACTCACCCTCTCTGTTGAACAGATTAGTTTAGTGATAGAACCAATACGACAGCCAGTACATCTAAACCAATCTCTCTCACATTTTAGTAGATTTTCACCTTAAAACTATGTGTCAGTCAGATCTTAGTCTAGATACGTACCTACGTAGGTACGCATTTGCCTATTTATTACCTATTTATTTATTTCTACTTATAAAATTACGACAAGACATTTCGCAGGGCGACAGAACACAGAAAATACAACAAGTTGAGTGGACCCTAGGATATATTTCCTAACAAATTCCTGAGCTTCAATATGACCTAATTTCGCCTACCCATAAGAACACTCCACTTACCTTCTGCAGGCTATGAGATTCATACCTGCCCATTTCCATCGTAGGAGCCGAAGCTCGCTCGTCACTAACACTCACTTTGAAAGGCCATGGATACAACACACAACAGAAACCAAGAACCACTCCAGCACTCCGCTTGCGTTCCCAGAGCTCTAGCGCCTCGGGGCCCACGAGTCTGTCACGCTAGACGCTACCTAATCGAAGCTAATTCCCTATTCTCACACAAATATCGACTTCACCATACTCCAGAAATACTGAAACGCATTACTTTTCACGATAGAACATAATATTCCTATTCTAGACCATGTAAATCCCTAATTTCTCTAGCAAAACCGCCAAGCGCGTGGGCAGCCATCTTGCGAATCTTCCCGATTCTCCAAAAACTACCATAGTGACTCGCACGACTCCAAAACCCGAACTCCCCAATCGGCGTCTTTTTATCTCTTTCTTTCATTCAATTTCCTAACTACTTGTCTATCACTCCACATCATTCACCCTTCCGTCCTTCTAATAACGCCTAAAATTCTCCTCGTTTATTCCCCCGGAAGAGCGGACGCGGCCTTAGTCACGCCACTGGCGGTGGCCAATCAGAGCCTCTTCAATCGGTTCTGGACCATATTTGGACATGTTTTCGGGCCCGACGCGGCTTATCTGGGGGCATGGAAGTGCCCCCGCCAAGTCAAGCAAAAAGCAATATCATTATTTCCCGCTACCGCTTTCCTAGTAATATCTTTCTCACACAATATTTTCATTCTTGTCTTCTCTTAATAATGCTACTTGCTACTAGATGGCTTGTTTTAAAGACTAGGTTTCGCTTCTAATTGTTCTTTAAATCTAATCTTTTATTTAAATTAAAATTGTTATTAATTTTACTCATAAAATATCATATCTAGAAAGTGGGAACCGTCACAAGGTACATCTTCACAATGATTTATAACCTTTTATAGAATTTTACTCAATTTGGAAGGAATGGAGTCGCTTTTAAGGAGAAAACCTCGCAGATGTCCCAAAAAAGCTTCACAAAAATCCATTTACTTATCCACCCTAAACGTGAAAGGGATAAAGTGACGTCGCAAACATCGTTTTTGTCGGTTCACTTCGTCGCGCTAATGTGGGCGAGATTTATCCTTCGGTAAAATTTAAATTTTAACAAAAGCTTCGCTTCTCATGTTTGAACTGGTTCGTATCCTGGCAAGGGCTTGTACCAATATTGTTTTCAAAACAATAACAGGCATCTTCTGGGCAAGCTCGTCCCAACGTAGGCCCCGTCTTTGCTCTCGGGCTAGTCTGGGGTCAAGAGCAAGCCTATTTTTTAGTAAAAAAAAAAAAAACTTACTATGTACAATTTTCGTTTTCACTAGCTCGACTGTGAAGGAAAACTTCGTGAGGAAACCTGCAGGTCCCAGAATTAATTCTGGGACATGTCTAACAGCACCCCGGTCTGGACATGAGCTCGGAACCTATCAGGTTTAGGAGTTAGTATGTTAATTCCAGTAATGGAATACCTCTGCCTACCCCCCGGGAATATAAGGCTTGAGCATATATATATATATATATATATATATATATATATATATTATATATTAGTAGGTCCCTCCTTGTGGTTGGACTCGTTAACGTAATTAATACTAATGTGCACCGTTTCAAACAATTCATTAAACATGATTAAACTGTTATGACGCGCAAATAATAACAAAGATAAGCGATGAATATTCAGTGTGTGGTGCCAAGCTTAACCGCACTTGTTTACTACTAACACAAAGTCATTATTGTAAAAGAATTTTCATTGTCATAAAGAAATCAATAAAATAAAAAGCCGGCCAAGTGCGCTGGCTTCATACTACCAAAGAGTATATTTTTGTGTTAGGTATTTACCGAAAAGAAAATGAATTTTTGCTCGGGATTCTTATACTCGTAGATCCATAGGCCCGAATTATATGTCTGTCGTTACAAGTATGTGATATTTTATTGAGAGTGACCAAATCGGCAGTGGACGACCCAGGCGTACCTAATTAAATTGAATAGATCAGCAATGTATTAAAGAAGAGCCAGATAAAGAGTACCTGAAACCGACGAGTATATAGGTATTATTTATTGTCTCTGCCTACCCCTTCGGGAAAAGGCCAATATAGGTATATGTTTAATACTTTCTCAGAAATCAGAGTTGACAAATCGGAACGATTGCTGCCAGGACGTCATAAAGCATTGAATTAATGTCCAATAACCTACTTCCCTTGATTTTGCTGCAGCTGTAAACAGTTTTGCGATCTGCATAGCGTTGCATAAGTTTTGAAATACCAATTTCAATGTCTCTGGCAATGGATTACTCGCATTTCTCAGCGAATTTTAAACCGAACCGTATTCGCTGTCCGACACTTACTTTGCGTTAATTGAAGCTAAAATCTTTTTAACCCAATTAAAAGACATAACTGTCCGTTACACTTCTTTATTGGACTATTTTCGTTGTTAAACATCAGCTCTCCTTGCCTTTTCGACTAATTAAGTCCGTTGTCAAATTATTTTAACTTCCAATGTCACAATTTCACGGCTACATTGTTTTTATCTTAAAAAATAGTTTTATTTGGACCATAATCTTGAAATTTTAGTCTTTTTGTATAATGTATCTACTCGTATAGTCATGTAATTACAATAGACTTGGCGGAGGCACTGTCGTGCCCCCAGATACTATGGTATCTACATATTTATGTTACATTGTTTTGTTACCTATGTATTCACCGTCGAGCTAGTGATAAATATATAGGTACGTAAGTCTCGCAAACGCATAGGTATGGTACTACATGTCCTCGCCAGGATTGGAACTCGAGCTCACTCAAAGGAAGCGGGCTCTTCAACCACTGGATTATCACCCCACTTAAAGTTGTAATAGAATTGTATTTTTGCTTCCTCGCCTTTGAATCGCTCACTTATAATCTCCCGGCATCCTCTTCTCCCGGTATTAGCTTGTCATCAATAACAGCTAGCTTTGGACTAGCGGACACTGGCCGATTGATTGGAAGATTGTCGCCGTTCGTCTCGCGCCGTCTCGGCCGACGCCTTCCTGTGGCTGTGCTCTTTTCGACGCTATCAATTTGTTTGTTTGCCCACTAACTTCGTAGGTACTTACAATCAAACGACTCTTTACATAAGTATAAGTCACAAATTACATCCCAAGGACCCACATCTTGATAAGCTTGACCGGCTTGTTACCACAAATGCTTTCAGTTTCCATCCCATTTCATTACGGCTTTTAATGCTTCAGTTTAACAATGAATTGCTAAACAAAAGTGAAAATTGTGCCGTTTAGTTCACCTAGCGAAGGGCACGTCGAGTCCAGCATGACGGTTTAATTAACATTAACGCGGCGTGTGGGCGAACCGGCTTTTGTCCACATCGCAATAACCAAACACAACAACTATACAAGTATTGTGCGTATTACATCTCTTTACACCGACACAAAGAGCCCAGAACGAAATAATCCACCTTTTTACAAATTCCTTGTGATGCAGCCCCGAGTATTCGACTATTAAAATATGCAAAGACCCATGCGGAGCGGACGAAATAAGCCAGTAACGCTCTCAATATTGCAAAGAAACGGCATTCTAATCGCGACGGAGTCCCTCGCCCATAAATATTGCATGGGAGGAGCGCGTAACAAAATATTTACTGGATATGAGGAGAGCGCTGGGCGACGACGGCGGCGTTTGTAGGTCAGAGGCGAGGCGTCGCGCTCCAGTTTAGTGCCGCCTCTCGTTGCGACGCACCCTTCGCTGACTTCGAAATTCAGAGACCTGTCTCGGATGCAAGACGCCCGCGGGTGATTTTCCACCCTCTCGAACCCTGACTGCGGGCGCTCGAGCGCCAAGCTACCGACATCAAAGTGCAAGATTTTATTATTGCGTTACAACTCGGAGGCAAGAAGCACTTCGTTCCAACTTTTCTATGAGTGGGGATTTAATCCCCGTCTATTAATGTCAGACCCGAGTGCTCGATTTGATTAAAGTAAATCTTCAATTAAAATTCGTGTCGTTTCACAAATTCTTGGGTGTTGACTCGTCAGCAGTCTTGATGAGCATGTTTTTTTGTGTCCGTGCCCAATGCATCAAAGTGGAAAACGTTGTAATACGGATAATTGCCCGTCTAAAACATAATTATGTGTCATAAACTGGCGGTCGTTAGCATTGCAGTGCATGTTATACTGCTTGCGACATACGGGTCCATCAACCTGGCGAACTTTGTGTAAACCCAATCCAAGTTTTCTCAAAATTGTGACTTCGTGAAATTGTTTTAGTCATCGCTGATTTATTCATAAAAGAAAATAGAGTACAAATTTACTTTTCGGGGCTCAGTGAACTGTGTAATAAAAAATGGTTCGTTGAAACTTGCACTCGTGTGTCAGAGTAGAGGCATCGTCCAAAAGGGCGAGTAAGGACGTCGCGGACGTCGCTCCCGTAGCGATGGCTTTGCCACGCGATACGATTGTTTCGCACGATAAGCCTGAGTGACGGATAGCGGCTCAGGTGCAGATTACCGACCTCACGATGCCATTGACACAAGTGCAATATTGACAGAGCTGGTACCTTAAAGAAATCAAAGGTTAATCCTCTCAAAACTACCGTAGACAGAGTTTATATAAAAGGTGAAACTTCTAATCCAGCAGACAGTATTAATGATAATAACATACAAAGCGAATTAGCACTCATAACTCCAACTGCAGACATCGGAAACCATACACGTGTAAACAAAATAAACAGTTCTGTACGTATCTGAGAGTGCAGACGTACATAGAAACGCACTCAGATCGCGCTGCGTCCGAGTATGATAAATGAACCGGCTGCCAACGAACCCCGCACCAATTCTTCTCTTTAATACTCCTTCCACTCCACATATAGGGGGAGGCGGGGAGAAATATGGCAGTAATGGGAAGATGTGACGGCGCGCAAACCGCAAGGGAGAGTAAGCAGGCTACGAAGATAAAAGCGGAGATTAAATTAAGTTATAATTCTAGTTGTTATAAAATGTTGAATACAATATTGCACATTTCAGTTCAAAGGATAAATGAAAAATGTATAAAGACAAGAGTTTCTATCAAATGGATATGAAGATTTTTTTTTAGATTGCAATCGAAAAGTACTTCATAAAGATCCACTGAGTCGACTGATTCGATAATCCGAGCGACAAATACGACCAATTTATTATTCTACGCGGCGTGTACGGCAATCTGCCGTGATAAATGAGTGCGACGCAGTGCCCTGTCATATTTTATTCTAATACGAACCTTTGTCGAACCTCCTATTGACAGCATCGATACAGGACGATGTGTCCAGAATTTTAATTCGGTAGCTTAGATTACCAACTTTTGATTGGCAACGGACAGATTGAAATATTGAAGGCGAAATATACGCGCTACTGGCCACGTCCGAAATACGTGCGAAGTATTCCAACTAATGGATGCTTTGCGTAATTAATTTAGCCTAATGAATCTCATAAAGTGAACCGAGAATAAAAAGATAAAAAGGCGGTCAGAATAACAGGAGGGAAGCAACAAAGGTACAGGTACCGGTAACAAACGAAACTTTGCAGTTGAAATATTCAATGTAACCTCTAACACAGGCGACTAAGGACTAAATTCATGTAAAAATTAATTTGAATCTAGTGAATTTGCTGGCTTGTGTAATCTAAAGGATACAGAGGAGACAGTGTTGCCACAAAGCGACGCGGCGAACGTCGAGAATACGCAAACAGGTGTCGACTGCGGGGCTATATTTGCATATAAATAGAGTTCCTGCTTAACTGTAACACTGCCGCGTCCCTTTCTCTCTTAGTCAATGGTCATTACGTTAGAGGAGTACAGAGCGTTACGCCTCCTTGCACGCGCTGTACGGCAAGTACGAGTGACTCCAGGAGATTCTATTTAGGAACGGTGATGTAACTAGGTAGTAAGGCAGCTCTGATAGATATCGCTAGGAAATCATTATGATCTGAAATTCAGATCATATTATGTTTACAGAAAACACATCGACTAGTAATCATATTCAAAAGAAGTAGGTAGGTACTCCTTGATCGACTTAGTTGTGATTAAGTTTATTTATTTTTTATTTATTCGTATTTTTTTTTTACCTAGATTGAATACCCTATTAATTGCTAATGAAGATTTCATTTCATTTACATCGTATTCGAATAAAAATATCATTAAAATATGAACTACAAACAATAATTCATAATAAAATAATATATAATAATTTTTTTAAAATTGTGATCATAAAATTCAGTCCTTGTGTCCAAAAAATCGAGAGCCTATTCCTCTTTGCCTCAGTCGACCCGTGGGCTATTATAAGTCAAGTATATGTAAGAGATATATAATTAACAAAGAGATTTAAATATCATAAAATTAAGATAATAGTTAAATAGTAATAAAGTCATAATTTCAAAATCATAATAATCAATCAGGTAAATAAAATCCAAATTAAATAGCCATAAAAACATAACATGTCTACGAATTACAGAAGAAGAAATAAATTTAAAATTCATCTAGAGAGTAGCAAGATTTTTCTAATAAAAAGCTTAAAAAGCTATACGTTTAATGTTCTTATTGTTTTAAACTGTATGGGAATTCTGTTGTTAAAATTTACAGCTTGATGACGAGAGCCATGCTTCACTAATGTTTCATGTCTTTTTGCCGAGTATGTTCTCTTTCAACAATTCATTTCTCCGACTCAAACAAGTGTCCCCGTTTCACAAGAACTGTTAAGTGAATTAAGATATATAAGTGCAGTGTTAAAATTTCTAATGTTATGATTCCACGGCGGGATACGCGAATGGCACGTTTTTGGAGAACAGAAGCTGGCTTTATGTTGTACTCATAGCTGTTGCCCCAAAGTAAAATGCTATATCGAAATAGCGACTCAATCAGGGCACCGTAAACCATTTTCAACTGTAGCAGAGTCAGCACATCTCTTAGGCTCGCTAAGTCATAACAGGACGAACATTGGCAATGGCCTCAATTTCTTATTTCCAATTTAGTAAGGAATATAAATAAATTCCAAGAAATTTAACGTCATCCACGCTATCTATTTTTATACCGTTTAAATGGGTGGCCAAAACGTCCTTGTTATTAGATGTAGTCTTATAGAGCAAGAGTTCTCCAAATTATTAGCCTGAAACATTTTTTCAAAAGTTCTCATAATCTTATTGACCATCAGATTCGTGTCATCAGCAAAAATAGGCAAGCTGAAATCAGAGATGTTGTTATACATAATAATCAATTAAATCTTTAATAAAAAGAACAAAAAGGTAGGTCCCAATACAGAACCCTGAGGAATTCCATTGCTACTTCTTGTTGGAGGACTATACAATTTTATGTGTAGATAAAATAAGCGAGATTAGCTTCCCACAAGGTCCTGTTCTCTATTGCAAGTTTTTTTGTCAATAAGAAATTAACAATGTTCATTTGAACCGGTCATGGCAGTAAGGAAGTGAATAGTTAGCTGGCTTATCTTAAGTCTGCTTACTTTTACACTAGAAAAAGCTTAATGATGAAGCTCTTCGGATAGGAAAGGAGATATGAATAATTGAAATGGAGATGGTCATCTCGGGAATATTAATATCCTAATTATAGACCCTTGACAGGTTCGCCTCCAGCTGTGAATATATAAAACAGCGATCGATGAGTGGTCCGTTGCCAGTGCGGCCGGTTCCGCACCTCTTCCGCTAGCCATTTTTTATCGTTTGTCTATTACATCATAGAAACTCGGGGACGCGGTGCGTGACCCGTCTGCGTAGGCGCAGGTGACATGCGAACTGAACATCATTTCGACATTCAACCAAACGACCTGACTAGTTCTGTTATCTGAGACCCCTGTTATTTGTGTTCTTTTTTGAGTCGAACGATTTCTATTTGTTTCGTCGTCGGGCCCTTTTTTGCTGGGTTGTACCGCCCGTCTCCGAAGGTTCGGAGCGTTTTTACTGGGGAAGAGGGGTCTGAGGCGCGGGGGCGGGCCTGACCCCTCCCCCCCTTCGGGTCCAAGCCGTCCTTGGCCCGAGCATTCACCTTGGCGCGCTGAGCTGCCTCCGCACCACAGGTAACAAAGTTCCGCGAACTACGTGATTTCTATGGCTGTCTGTGCCGAAAGTGGATCTCGAAGTTAGTATCTTGGGACCCGCTCGCCCGGCGCTAATGTTACCGGGAACTCGGTAATGAAACACTGCAGGCTACCCTCCGCTCAGACCCCCATCCAACATATACGATCTTATATTGTGTACTTTTTACAGTATCTAATATCTCATCCTTCTTAGAGCAGAACATTATCTGCCAAACGGATGCGAATCGTCGTGGTGGTCCCGAAGATATTATTAAGCTTTTTAGGACGCTAGCTCTAATTACGGTATTTCGAACTTATAATCTCCCACGTCGATTTTATTGCCGAAGTCGATCTAGTTCGGCACTCCACATTCAAACGCAACTGCAGCTGCATTTTATGACATTGGATGACTCCAATGTCCACTGGCCGGCCAGTGCGGCTCTGGGAAAGATAGAAAGTTTAGCATTTATCACCTCCGCAAACAATCTTTGCACTCTGTCTCGTCTCACGTATCAGTGTACATTCTAACCAGCGATGCCGTGAAGAAATTTGTCTTCTTGATCCAGCAACCGTGATTGATGTTGTATATAATTTACAGCTGCTGAGGTATGACCGGACAGTAATATCGAAGTAGCTCAAGCGCCTATACTGAGCGATATAGATGATCAATTGATCATACCGTGAGAGAATTTACAAACGCAAAATAAATACCATTTTTAAAGAACTTTGATTTCTACATTTGTTTCTTAACATCATCTAAGCAGTGATAGCCCAGACGGTTAAAGAGCCGGCCGAAAATCAGTGAGGCTCGGGTTCGAATCCTGGCATGTACCAATGAGTTTTTCAAAAACTTACGTACATATTTATTACTAGCTTGACGGTGAAGGAAAACATCGTGAGGAAACCCGCAGGTCTCAGAATTAATTCTGAGACATGTGTAAACAGACCCGGTCCGGCGATGGGCTCACCACCTATCACGTTTAGGGGTCCAATGTATCTCGTGAAATGTGGGTATATCCAGTAATGGAATACCTCTGCCTACCCCCTCGGGGATGAAAGGCGTGAGATTATTTATTTTTATTTATTTATTTTTCTTAACATCAAGACTAGTAGCCACTTCCAGAATATAGAGGCGTATTATTAAGATAAGCAGTATTCTAAGAATGAAGATAACACTGAATATACATAGAACTTTTAAGTTGTTTTCACGGAAATGAGATAAATGCTAAGATAAACGTAGTCTGTGAGAGGGGTCAACCGTGAAAGTTTTTTTTTGTGGCTGGGTAC
Organism: Ethmia dodecea; assembly: GCA_963855545.1. Taxonomy (NCBI): domain Eukaryota; kingdom Metazoa; phylum Arthropoda; class Insecta; order Lepidoptera; family Depressariidae; genus Ethmia; species Ethmia dodecea. The sequence continues at coordinate 13,409,864 of OY979442.1, forward strand.
CTTGACAGTATCTATGGTATGGATCAGTCACCGTCGCCACACTCGTGACAAGAAGTGTTAAAACGCATGGGAATGCTTTACGAATACTTGGCATGTATTTTCCAATTCTATTTTTACAACGTTTTTACTGTCGGTACGCTGATTTACTGCTCCAAGAGTGTATTTGTGGCTTACAACAGAATATTCCAACGGGTTATAGGCGTTTTAGTGCTAGTCGATGTCTGCTTCGGGTTCGTTACCCTGCTCGGCTGTCAAATCAATCACAACATTGACGCGCTGCTATAACGAGGTTCTGATGGTTATGGTTTATGATTAACACCACAGACCGATAACGTTTTCCGGTTAGGAGTTACTGATTATATGGGTAACTTAGGATCAGTGCAGCGAGTCCCAAAGCTCGACGACCGTAATCTTATCGCGTTAGAGGCCGGACATAGGAAGGGCATTAAATTTGAACGATCGTCGTCGAGCGGCGGGCAGAACGAACGCGCCTGAAACCGGTCGGCCGTCCGTAAATAATGGATTAGAGGTGTGGCGGGGGGAGAGCAGCGCACAGTGGGTGCGGGGGGCGCAGTGCACGCACCGGCTGCGCGCGCCGGGGAGCGGGGGACTGCGCCTCCCGTCAGCTGTTGCGCGCCAGGGACCGCGCGCACTGCCGCCAATGCATCGGCGTTGTTGGCTCGCGTCGCCCGTCTGCTACCCGCGACCCCGGCTCCGTGACAGTGACATAGTGTTCAGTGAGGTGCCTGCGCCCGCGAATTTGTGCCCTGTGTTGTGTGTGAGCATGAGGATGTGCAGTGCGAGGAGCTGACCGTGGTGCTGCCGGGTGATGAGAAGTTATGTTGCGCCATCGACCGAGGTACTATCCCGACCTCGGCCCTAAACTGTATGCATGCGGGAACGCACTCATGGAGGATCCCATCCAGACCATTGTAAGGCCGTTATGCCGTCATGAGCCTTTGCTAAACTTCGGTAAGCAACGAGAAAGCTGCATTTTGTAGCATTATTATGGGTGCAGTAAAAAACACGAAATACGTGGTGTTTTTTGTCCAAAATTAACAATGGATGTCCCCCTTCTTGGGGATTGACGGTACAAAACTCCTGTTTTTATGCAGCGTCGACGGTTTTTTAGGTAGACGTGGGAACTGTGTATACCGAAAACATTAAAAATTCTGCCAGACACAAAGTAATTGTAAACTTTTAAACATCCAAACGTGATATAAGTAGAAGAATAAACTTCAATCATGTTGCATTACACACCGCGAATAAGTTCACATGTTAATTTATTTAAAAAAGATAGGTAGGAGTCGATTTTCGCGACAGTCTCACCATAATTTCAGTATAAATTTGAACTTTGGATTATCCATATTTACGGCATATTACCGACGAATGTCAAGTATAACGGTAATGTTTTGATAACAATCATTAATCTATATCTATATAAATAAAAATGAATTGATGTTCGTTAGTCTGATTAAAACTCCAGAACGGCTGGACAGATTTTGATGAAACTTTTTGTGTGGGTTAGAGTGGGTCCAGGGATGGTTTATACGGTGGCAGAACGACGTCTGCCCGGGCCACTTTGAGTTGTTATTTTATAGCTCAAGAACGGGCTCACCTATCCAAACCAAATTTTTAGGCTTTATTCGGACTATTTAGCAGATGGTTTATGTAAAGTTTGCCGAAAATCTGTCGAGTGGTTCTTCATTTATACGTTGCGAAGCACGTACTGGGCCGCTAGTATGCTCTAATTTTTAAATGATACACATGTTTTCCTTAATTTATTTGGGAGGGCTTAAATGTAACGGAAGTATAAATCAATATTAAGTATCTAAAATAATGAAAATATAACACATCGACATTCAAATTTTTTGCCCTTAGCAGTAAAGATATCCAACTTCGACACTTTTCAAAATGAAAATCCATATTCCGTAGAACCTCTAAATAGGGCGATGTATTTAATCATTGGAGCATGATTAAAACCACGCATACAATAAATTTGTATTATTATGTTTACCGCATTAGGTCACGACATTAATTATTTCTATAGTATTTTATTAAACGTCATTAAAATCTAGGAAATACTACAGATTACATATGACGCTTACAAATGTCCAAGCAACGTGTGTTTTGTAATTCCCCGTACATTTTCCTTCCCTTGATAAGTAGTAATGATTCACCAAACATCGATTGCATTTATTTACTTATATAGGGACCTAATATCAATTTATTAGAATATATATATTGATTTACTATTGCCTCTTCTATCAACAACTTATTTTTACTAACGCTTCTAATGTTTCCGTTCTACTCTCTTATTAAATAATTATTACCATTACTTTTTTAACATTTTATAGCGTATTAACCATGAACAAGGAGGCATTAGAATGCAATTCCTCTCTCGTTAACACTAGTTAAATAGCAAAGTTCTTATAACGAGGCAGGTGTCTCTAGCACCTTGTGTTTAGCCTTCCGGTTCTATCCATTGAATAATTTATCTATTCTTTGTCTATCGTCCATTTTAGTCTTTCTTTTATAAAACTGGTATTAAAATGATAAAACTTTTTATGTCGTTAGTCTGGTAAGGAAGTAATTGAAATTCTCTAGCGTTTCCCAGCGCTTGCGGCTACGAGGTGTGACTCATTAGGCGTCGAATTAAGTGGTGATACTGGTGATCGACTCGAAACGCTTTTTCATTTAGTGCTCTGGCGTTAAATTTCTTTAAGAACTTTTCTTTAAGAAGCTGATAGTTGGTTTCTTTCTTTTCCTACCCTCATCCTGAACAGTGTCGAATATTAAAACAGTATAGCCTAATAAATAATGCACACTAACCTACAAAATTATGCAGTGTGAGTCAGGGGATCACTATCAACGTCTCTCCTTTTTTCATTAACACCACGTGTTAGGTAGTAGAGACAGCAGATGTTCCACGATGATCTGGCTTCTATGTTTGGTTTTTATATCTTTACTGTCGCCAGTTTCATCCGTTTAAGTGTTGGATCTCTGTAGGTAAACGATTTAACTCATGGACGCTTGTACCATTCTCCACCTGCCAGTATTAAAGTTACATTCTCCAAGCTTCAATTATTTTGCGCTTATGTCGATGATATTTAAGCGACTTGTATCTTCTATCATCGAGTGAGAGTACATCTTTTCTGACGCCTTTTTTTAAACGAAAGTTTTTGTCTCTTTTTTTTATTGCTCACGGACGTTCCTTTTTTACACGGCTAAAAACCAAACCTTTATTATCCCTTTTGTATGTCTGATTTCATTTACTGTGAACCTTGTTTCAATGCTGGGACTATTGTTATTGTAATTTCAGCCGTTATTTTTTTAAGGTTTAAAAGACCTAAGGTTTTGTTCAATAGTTCGTTTTTAGTTGTATTTCTTTTGTACTTAGCCGAAGTTTGTGTTCGGATGATAAGTGTCAAAAAATGTGTTATGAATTTCAATTAGTATACTGCTTCTTAGACCTCGGTTATACAAATAGTTTGGCTTAGCCCTATTAAATGTTTATTCCATGACCGACAGACCTGCAGCAACATGACATGTTGCAACTGCACCTTTTTGAAATAAATTTCGTAATTACAAGCTTCCCTATCCACTATGACGCTCGACTGCATCGCTGGTGCATCAGGCGAGTAATGCGATTTAAAAGCAATCTCGTCGCCGTACGCTCAATTTCCGCATTAAATGTCAGGCGATCCCAGGATCTCATGACGTATTTGGATCGTCTCCTACTCATGATCCACTAATATATTTAAGAACTATTTCCTACTTGTATATGAATTCTACTTTCCTTCCCTCGTCTTTTGTTTATTGCATTGCCATAATTATTTTAATTTTTTCTACTATTTGAGATAGGAAAGGCACATCATGACCTTTCCTTCGTCATATCTGTAAGCACTTTCTTTTTGCACTTTTTTTTATCTTCCTATAACATTACACTCATCCGTTACGCACTACATGTTTGTTGCAAGTGTTACTGTCGTTCATATTTCAATAATGTTTACCTATATCTTTTGTATGTTTTTACTATAAATCCATTATAGTAAACAGAATAATAATATATTATAATATACTTACCGAACACAACAATATGAAGTGGTTGCACTGTGAACGACCGATGTTTGACATTCTTCAATGTCGGACATTCACCAGCGATTGTTGACAGTGCATTTAAAAATTAGTGGTGCGTTAATTTTTTTGTTAATGTTTACCTTTGTATATAAGTAGTAGTAGTAGAGAGCAGTGATAATGATAACCCAGTAATTAAAGAGCTCGTTCTAATTCGTGAGGCTCGGGTTCGAATCCTGGCATGTACAGTCAAGAGCACATGAAGCACTTGTAGTGCGAGTTTGCCCTCTAAGGCGATTGTAATAAGAACGTTACAAGTCCAATGTGTCAAGCTCCACGTGCTTTTGACTGTACCAATAAGTTTTTCAAAAAAGCTTTCTTACGACGGTTTCGTAGAACATTGTAAGGAAACCCGCAGGTTCCGGGATTGATTCTGAGGCAAGATTATTTTATTTTTAGTTAAGTACTAGTAGTATTAAAATCCATGTCTGCAGTTCATACTTGTCTTAAAGTTTTGTCACCATTCCAAAGGTATCCTGACCATGACTTTTCATCTCCCTTTGCTAGTCAGTTTCTAACCTCTGAGACATATTCATTTGTTTATTAAGGCAATCAATAGCTCATTTCTTATAACTATTTTACAGGTTGGTATATTCTACCTATTTCTCGTATATTATGCTATCCTTGTATTTCGGAACTAAGAAAAACAAAAAACTATTTTATATTACTGGTGATCTTCAACCATCTATTATAAAAAACAAACAGCTTAATCTGCTCAGCTAGCGAGTTTCGGTTTAATTCTTCATACTTAAATATTTCTTTTTTATTTTGCTTTATTTATTTATTATGCTTCATTTAAATTTTCGGCAGACAGAAAATGATTCAATTTCTCCTTCGCTGTCTACATTTTTGCGTTTTTTGTGCTTTGTTGTCGACCGCCGCGGTAGCTTGTAAAACTCTTTTCTTAAAAACTTGGTTCAAAAATTGCGCAATATTGTTTCTTTACAAGGCTGTATTCGTCCTACGTGGAGTAAGCCCTATCCTAACAATAGCTTAGAAAATTATTGTCATTTATGTAACTGATACTATTTTTGGATATTGTAAAATGTCACTGGAAATATCCACAATTGGTGAATCTTACAGAGAAATGTCCTGATTAACCTACTTATTAACACACAGCCTCATTGCAACTACTGGACTTAGGAAGCTGAAGTTTGTAGTGTTTATGTCATTTTTAGGACGAAGGTACCTACGAAAGAAAGGACCTACGAAAAAATGATTTTACGAAATTATCATGGGAACGGTAAAATAACGACTGTCTTCTAGCAGATGCTTATTTTTTTTTTAAATTGTGGGACACACACACGGTTAGTTAGTCCCAAACTAGGCAGGGCCTGTACTATGGGTACTAAACAACTGATAAACATACTTAAATAAATATTAAACGACCAGACGCGAAGCCAACAGACATGTTTATGCACACAAATGTTGGCCCTGAGCGGGGATCGAACCCGCGACCTCCGACTCAGAACGCAAGGTCACTACCAACTGAGCCAACGGGCCCGTCGTATTAGTTTTATGTTGCGACGGGGAAGTTTCTTTGCAGTCTTATCATCAACTAAACGCTTCAAACTGATTTGTTTCACACCGGCTCGTAAGTTTTATCACCGAACTGTGTAATTTTGATTAACGCTTGTACTGCGTTTTTGAGTACAGTCGCAAACGTATTTCTTATGAAATGTTGATGAAATTAACGACGTCATATCAAAGATTAGTTTTTTTATTACCGATACGATCTGATAATTTAAAACAAATTATTAAATCATATCGGCTATCGGATCATACTACTAGAAAGGTAAAGATAATTTTTTTCGGACCTATAGTAGTAGACTAGACTTCAAATTTGCAAGATGTTACTTACGTAGGATGTTATTTCGAAAAATCCTTTTTTTATCGATACATTAGTATCAATAAAAAAAGGATTTTTCGAAATTGTAACGGGAATGGGAAAAAACCGAGTTTGTGTGGTCAAAGTCGCTAGGCGCCTGCTAGCAGTAAATAAGTTTTATTGAGATTAGAAATTGTAATCGTTGTGATTATTCAATATGTAAACATCAGAAACGGCGTGTTACGGGCGTGTAATAAAAGTATTGTTTGCAGACATAAACAGCGGTTAGAAAACAATAAGTTTTCTAACCGCTGTTTATGTCTGCAGTTCTTTTCTTTTGATTCTTTATTATTATTAAATGTTGTTAGTGTTTTAAAAATATAGTTTTAAATGGAGATTCAATCTTAATAATAACAATTAATAAAAAAAAGACGTGTGGCACTCGGGGACTGCCGCGGTAAAGCTATTGCATAGCATTTTGTATCAACAAGACTGCCGAAAGAAACGGGTTGTTCCCAGTCCGCCGATCGGAACTCCGATTGGTAGGGACGAGTGGGAATATTTTTTCCCACTGCTCCCGATTGTTTTTATGTTGTTTCAATAACCCCTTTTTTCGCCAAAAGTACAGTCACCAATAAAATAAAAATACTTATTTCTTTAAAGGTATGTAATATTATAATACTAAGGCTATTTATAAGTTAAGATGTCGTGATTCCCTAAGAGAACTGTTCAAAGAAATTAATATTTTAACAATGCCTTGTCAGTACATTTATGAAAACATTATACATGTGCGGAAAAACATATTACTTTGTACTAAAACTGTTACAGGCATAGGAAATTGTAATCTTAGGAATAAAAATAAATTAGAGCGACCTCAGTCACGATTGTAAAATTTATAATTCCTTTGTGGGGCTTTGCACACCTGAAACTGTGTTCGAAACTCATGTTAAAAATGTACTTTGTAAAATGGCGTATTACAAACTAGACGACTATATAAATGACAATGATGCTTGGAACAGATTTCCTCCAGCACAGCGCAATGCGATGGCAAAAAATAACAAAATTATGTAACCCAATTTAGTATTAAGTAACAATTGATTAAAAGAATATTGTGTTAAAGAGATTCTTGCCCCGTTTCTTCTCCTCAACCATACATGCTGAAGTGGTGGAGTTGAATTGACGTTCAATAAGTGGACTTGTAAGTTCCTACTTTGATTATAACATTTTGACTTAGACTAAACCTTGAATTATTGTATTATGAATAAAATTATTGTATTCAAAAATCAATTAAAAGCTTTTCTAATAAATAAGAGTTATTATGGTTATTATAATATTAAAAAATTCTTTGAAGATAAATTGTAAAATATAAAGTTGACTGTCTTGGTTGGTCTGACTATTTCATTTCATTTGATTCGATTCGATTCGATTTGATTCGATTCGACTCGACTCGACTCGACTCCGACTCCGACTCCGACTCCGACTCCGACTCCGACTTCTACTTCGACTTCGACTTTACTTTATTTTATTTTATACAATGCACGGCCTTTAAGCCACACCTCCGTGCCCGTCGGAGTGGGGAGAGCGTGAGGTTTTTTCGTTACGGAATTTCTGGATTCGGTCCCCGCGCTCAAGGCCCGCGATAGAAGCTATGCAATAGCTTAAAATATATCGAAACCTCGAGTAAAAAAACATGCTTATAACATTTTTTGTGACTATAGTTAACCTTTGTACTTATATCTTTTTCTCATGTCTCTCATTGTTTTGGTCTTCAATGAGAATTTATTCTTAAACCTGAGTGTTTGTCATTTTCCAGTTTCATTAATACCGTCTTCGGTCTCGTAACGCGATCGTAAGTGCGTTAACCCCGCTAGTGCGTTCGCTAAAAATACGTGCGTACGCGCCGCTCGCATTGTGACGGGCGCGGACGCAGACTAGGTGACACGAGCGTCGAGCACGCGTCATTACTATGCAATTGGCGTTGTGGGAGAGATGGTAATAATACTGAGAGGCTGGGTTTCGGTTTGCATACAATTGTGGTTTTAAAGATAAAGATTATTGTGTGACTTACACTCAGGATTTTAGTCATGTGACTACCAAAAAGTAAGTCTAAGTCTAAATAGACAGTATATTGTGTAAATGTATGTCGAAGCACAAATATAAAAGCCGCTTTTCCAAGGTTTTTTTAAATTGCACCTTAATTTCCAGAATAGGTTTTGGAATAATCATATTTTTATTAACAACGAATCGACACGTCCGTAACGGAACGGATGCGGGACGGGTCCGACGAGTAAACGACAGCGAATGGCTTAAATGATTCTAAAGTCGAGTTACTGTATATACTGCTCGTACTAGCATGAACCGGTCGACCCCTCGGTTACTTCGCTATTGATTTTATTATTGTTAATGAGAGGCGAGATTGTGACCAGATTATATATAAAATACTAGCACCACTTTCTGTCATCGGCCTTCAGATGGTTTATTTTATGTACTTAAAAAGGATTAATTTGTTAAATACACGATGGAGAATTTAATATTGTAGAACAGGTTAACAATACAACAAAAGAAAAAACTCTATGTAAAAGGGCTTATAATAATAATCATATTATATACTCACGCTTTAACCCCTAGAAGATTGGCGGAGGTTTTAAATCTATGGAAATAAAATACCCACATTAGTCAAGAGTATTTTTCTGGCCCTTACGTAAAGTAGCACTACTAGGGCCTGCGGATGTCCCCGCAATATTTTCCATCACATTTCACAGTACCTATTGATAAACATGTTAGTACAAACGTAAACGTTAAAAGGAAATCTAATTCTTACCTTCATAATGAACTGTCAAGAAATGTCTATCACACCGTTCGCGCAGATCATGCGGTTAAAAAACGAAAATCATCGACAATACTTAATTTTCTATTAGCGTTTTTGCTAGTCGCTCAAAATATTTGTTTAATTGCCAAGGTAACGGTCCAAATTCTTGTCTAATGCGTGCTAGCCAGCTCTTCCAGTTATTACGTAAGCGTGACCGACATGACTTTATTGTTATTGTGCTCTGAATTTTACGGTCACAATAAATTAAACAGATTAGACTCAATGAACGTGACACCGCTCTTTTTATAACGCTCCTCGTATTACGTGTTTAGTTAATTTGGCACAGATCCAGTTTGCGTTTTTAATTCGATGAAATAGATGCTACTTCCCCTATTTCGTAAACAATGACTGTTGTATAAAAAAGCTGTTGTTGCTAGACAACCTTTTCTTTGATTTTACGTAATGACTACTGCGAAAAAAACTGATTTTCGTATAATAAGTTTTCTCGCATTTCACGCATTGATGCCGCGGGATGTTTATTTATTATTTCATCAACGCTGGTACAGCAAATTGTTACGTTTTACTAGTAATTCGTATTTTTAGATTCTATCTTATTTTCATTTGTATTGTATACGTTTCTTCAAAGGCCAATGCTCGATTACGTGAAATTAAATTATCGAATAGTAATGAACTGTAAACCTGGTGAGCTCTGAGCTTTTCAGTAAACGAAACCATGAGAATAGCACAACATGCAGTAATTAAAGCGGCAGTAGCTGAGCCCACACGCACAGTAATTAGTGTCGGAGTACAAGATGATTTTTTTACTATCCGCGTCGGAAATGTAAATTAATGTTAATGCTTCGCGATAATAAACATTTATTAAAGTTATACCGCCGCCCAACACCCTTGACTAACTTTCGAACTGTAAAAAAACTGAGACACTTGAAAATTGCTGCTGCATCTAATAATATTTTTATTTTTAAACTGAGTTAGTTAGTTAGTTAGTAGAGTTAGACCAGTGGTCAAAATGTGACAATGTAAAAACAGGGTAATTGCCAGGAATTGCTCTAGTCTACGAATTTGTCGTCGAAAAAGGTATTGTTTCTTAAGTCGTTAACTAAATTTAGTTCCGCGTTTATTATTTAAATTTAAACTAAGAGTATCTACAATGTGTCTACCTATAAAATATCATTGGCTCCAACACGTAGTACTCCTGTTCTCTATTTATATTTATATATACCAATGATATTATATGTTTGTTACTTTAGTCACATATATACTCGTACTTTCAACCCTTTACGCGAGGTGTACCTAATTTAGGAGTAGGAGATACTTAATTCGACGCGTATGTTTTTTTAATGATAATGTTAATATTTTTCTCAAATCTGAACTCATTCTGTTTTTTTTTCTTATGCCCACTTTCGGCACTTTTACGTCTTTATGTACGTTTCTACGAATAATATGATTAATACGATCCATTCTAAGTCCAATTTTTAAATTCGAAGAAAAAAGGTGTAGAAATTATGTACTTTGTGGAATTTCAGTGTATCAAGCCTTCATATCTGACTTGCAAGTTTGCATGTCCAGAGTTGCGGTTATGTTATTAGTTTAATGGACGAGATGGTATCACCCTGAGCGGATCATGGGGGTAATTTGTGGTGGGGCAACGAACCTGAACCTACTGCCCGCATGCCCATTGTCCATACGAACAATATGGACTTAACACAGTGGTTTGCCGAGAAATGAGCTGCGACAATGTAAAAGAAGCGGGCCCATGTTTTTTTTCTAAAATCGTTTCGTTTCGTGCACTGCCACATTGTTACTTTGATTATGCGTTACAAATTCAAACAAGTGCGAACTTAGCTTGAGATTGTGATGATGCATTTTAGGTTAATTAATATTTTAACGTCTTTTAGTGGTAATTTTAGTAGTCTTACTAAATAACTTCTATTTTAAGTTAAATATTTCCTTTTTTGCGATTTTGTTATCAATATGTTGAATATCCGGTCACGCAGCGGGTTCCCGCGAGAGCAAGACAACGATACCTAGGCTATTATCTTACATAAACGTTACTTGAGCGGTTTTGGTTGTGCGTTCACAGGCGCAGTATACTACAAGTAGACGATACATTTATAACTACTGCAGAAACAATGCGCATCGGGTTGCGCAAGCCATTCCTATCGGTATATGAAGCGAGACACGTTCACTTTCGCCCACCAGCCAACCTTGTTTATATTACCACCACAACGAAGTTTCAAATGTTCAATAATGTTCAAGAATTAGCTTATCCATTATATTCCTGCGAATCACAGATACAACAAGAAGTTAAAGGGAATAATGAGAGACTGGTATAAGACACAGAAATGGCCAAAACAAAAGTATGTGTTAGGATTTTAACTCTGTTTTCCCAATAGGTAGGATCCTCCGTGTTAGAATTACAGGAAAATCCACGAACGATGTTACAATGCGTCATATATATCGTTTTGAGTTGGATTGTAGTGAAATCAGTAAGTGATCAAAATTTCCGTTCTGCATACAAACTCTGCCAATATTATAAGGGTCATACTAACTTTTGAGTATCCTCAAGATTTACATAGTTTTTCAATTGCAATGCATTACCTAATTACGACACGGTATATCAAAACTTAGTCCTCGATATTCCAGAAGTTTCTATTCGAGTGAAAACTTCTTCATGTTTAAGTCTTACTTCGAGCTTTGTTTCGATTCCGCAGTTGTAACTTGCATTCAGTAAGATAATATTCTTTTATTACTTTAGTAGACGTCTTTGGAATGTTCTTTATTACACTTAACTCTCTTTTCGCTTTTGAAAATTTAATGTGTGACGCAAAGATAGTAAATATATGGCTTTATATGTTTTAAATTTTTATCAACTTAGTTTCAACCTATTGTGTTCTCAGACACATACGGGTATCTTCCAAATTTTCCATGTTTCCGTTTTTTATCCTAGACTGGCGACAACCTTCTTCATCATAATCAAGAAAGTAAATTATTCAACTGAAGTTCTTGCCAGGTCCGCAGTGGAATATTAATAGGTCAACGAAGAGATGTTCTCTCTTAATGACTGTGAGATCCCGCATATTTTTAACCTATGGGAAACAAAAGCGAATTCTAGAACAAGAGCGACGCCACGTGCCTGAGACGTCGACTGTGCGTTAATTAAACACCGGATACCGACTTCCGACGATTCGGGCGCGTTTTCGGCTACGACTATGTTGCTTCATTAAATAATTACCATAACACAAGGAAGCTTTACGAAAGTTTTCGGAAATTCTACTGCTGCTGTTTTATTTTTATTTAATTCATGAAGTCTCGTTTTAGAACGGTTTAATTTAGTTCCTAGCCGCCTGACTGACAATCATATGTTGTAATCGAATTTGAACTCGCTTCTGATTATCCTATCGAGCTTTTTTTTGGTACGCATAATATATTAACCCGAAACCGGAGAGCATGTTTGGTGTGCCAGGATCGTGGCTCCGTCAGGAAGATAGGCGTGAGCATAAATGTATGTATAAACCTTATAACAATGCGATGCAAAAGAAAAATCTTTTACGAAAATATTTTTTTCTTACTAATTTTCAGTCACTTGGGCTACTAATGCCCGTTTTACCATTGAGCCTTAAATTTAGGGATCCCTTAGCAATATTTAAGGAATCCCTAATTAGGAATTCATTTTCACCAACGTTTAAGTGTCACCTAAGTCCTGTATTAGTTTAAGTAAGTATTCGTTTTAGGTCAACGGTTAATCTAAGAAACGATTAATAATAATAATCTTTATTTCAGGCAATATTTACATTAGTAGATCTTAAGATTAAGAATTGCTTTAGGGGCTTGTTGGTGAAAATGGGCATAAGCCACACAAAGAAAGAGCTACGTATTGAATAAGTTTGCTTACTCTCCCTGTAGCAAACATGATAAAAACATATTATCGTCTCTCATTCTCTGCAGCCCAAAAGATGAAGAAGATCGATGTGTGATAAATGACACAAACTTTTGGATAAAATATAATTGTCATAAACCATAAAATAATTACTTGCAAACGTAGTATTATGCACGTGTAAGTTCTCCTAAATTAAATAGGATATTTTCGGTATACTGCCCGCTGTGTTAATGAACCATTTAGAATCAATCTCTATGGTAATACTCCCATAAACAGTTGCGTGGGGTTACAATTTGTTCTTTATACATATAATTGAATAGCATTTGTAGTCACTTGTTTCAAATTTCGTGACCATTTATATGTGAGACTGTTGCTACCGACAATAGTTTATATCCAAAATTTCAATTGATAAATAAATACTGTTTTATCACTACATAGTATAAAACAAAGTCGCTTTCTCTGTCCCTATATCCCTATGTGCCTATTTCCCTATGTATGATTAAAACTACGCAACGGATTTTGATGCGGTTTTTTTTAATAGATAGAGTGATTCAAGAGGAAGGTTTTAGTGTTAGCATTGCACCCGTGCGAAGCCGGGGCGGGTCGCTATTAAATTATATCTGCTTTAAATTTGTAACACTTAACTATTCGTCTATAACATGAAATAGTCTCTACAATCCACTGCTTTCATGTATAAATTCTCATGCACAATCAAACATCGTGACTTAATCATCTTTTGTAAATTATAAACCATTTACCTTAAAATATAATTTACAATAATAATACTGCAACGTAATGTCGCGGCCGCCTGCGCACAATTACGTTGTGTTTTTATGCGCACGCGCCGAGGCCGCTGCGCCAGTCATCATCCAGCAAGGTCGCTGCAGTCGCCGTTGCAATGTGCAGTGTTCTTTATCTGGCTCTTATACTCGAATGGGCACATGATGACACACAAACTTCGTGACAATGTGAAAAGGGTTTGACAAAGAGTTTTAACGTTTTCCGCAGTCAATGCAGTTTTTGTTAAGTGCCCGTTACGAGAAGTGCAAATTCTCTTAACGAAAATTTTTTTTTCGTGCTTACGCTTTTTATCCCGGAGAGGAAGGTTGGTTTTAAATTTCTGAAAATACAGACGTTTTACTAGTAGGTATTTTCATTGGACCCCTAAACTTAATATGTGGTTGGTGACCCCATCGTCGGACCGGGGTGCTGTCACGTCTCCAAATTAAATTTGGGACCAGCGGGTTTCCTCACGATGTTTTTCTTCATCGTCGCGTCGAGCTAGTGATAATGTACTGTGCAAGTTTTCTTGAAAAACTCATCCCCTTGCCAGATTCGAACCCGAGCAGAAAACGTTAACTTTGTAAAACGTGCACATTCTGTGTCACCCTCCATATCGTTTAGTGCACATTTTGCGAAGTGCGTACTTTAAGAACAATCTGTTACGAGAAGTGCACCTATCGCGACTTGCACATTTTGCGAAATAAATACATATTAGTCTAGAAAACTTAGAACTTAAACTACGAACAGACTACAAACCAATACTATACATATACCAACTGGATATTGTCCGAGAACACAGGTCATTAAATGTTTAATTTTTTTACCAAGAATATTACGTTTGCATTTCATTACGTGATTGGTGGTTACAGATGTTTATGTTTAGATGGTTGATGCTACTTGTGGGCCTACCATGAAGTCTTGCATTAGGCTTTATCCATTTAAAAGAAAGATATATTTATCTTGCTGGACTTGCCGGGCACGGTTCGCTTCGGTCACAGATTCGGTCGGGACAGATTGAATTATGATTAAGCATCGTATAAGTATAAGTTATCACTTAATATTGGCATTTGTTTTGAAATCATAGACACTTTAATTTTGTTTAGGTATATGTAGCTATAGATATGGCGTCCTTTTACTCGATAAAATAAGAAAAGCTATTTAAGGTCTCCCTACCTCTGTATATTGGATTTGTCCCTTATAGACTTGGATGATCCTATAATCCGAAAGCCACAGAGTATATTATATTTGATCTATAATCGAATTTAATACATTTTACAAGTTATACCATTCGGGTTGATGGGTAAAATGACATCGGAGTGCAACTTGCGTGACGAATAGTTTTGTTTTTACGCTCGCTAGGTCACAGTGCCTGTCATCGTGCAACAAGGCCGCTGCAGTCGCAGTTGCAATGTGCAACGCCCTTTGTTCTTGTCACTACCTAGGACTGCGTTCTTGCATGTTTTCCATCGCATAATAAACGCGAGTTGGTTTTTCCTAAAATTGAGTTAAATAGAATTATATTATTAATTTATTTAGAAATATATTGAGGAAAGTACATTTATATATAGGTACCTACTTGACTTTTGTCCATTTGACCACATGCGGTTTCTATCGGAGAATTAATTAAAATAATAAGTTAAAACTAAATAGGAAAATTCGTTGGGTATCCAATAATACATTTTAGCACCTACAAATAGGCAGTAAAATTAGGAAAATATTTGTACTTCATGCACGCTTCACAAGTTCCGATCGAATCGAGAGAAGAAAACTCAGACAGAAGTAAGATACACTGCAACTAACTTAACATGTCATGTTGACTGTTGTATTTTATAATGCACTTGACACACAAAGGAGACAAAGAAAGGAAGCGTGCAGATATGGCTCATTATTCTATCGGTTATATCATTGTTGTAAAGGTCACCTCGCTTCTCGTGATCACATATTACTACGTATATATAAAACTACCTTGTATCATTAAGTAGACAGAGATGCATTACTCAAATATTATTAAGAGTACAAATTGTTTTTTACATGTACTGCAGTTGAACTTAAAATGCAAAACTGTATCTTCTTACAAAATTTCATCAAAATAGTTAGAGCCGTTTCCTGGATGGGTACCTACCCGAAATATCGTGGGCTTATTGGTAATACCAACTAACTCGTGATTTTTGCGAAATTGAGTTAATAATGCCATTCTACTCTGAATTTTTTCCTCTTTCTACTGGTAATACCGACTAACCTATGCAACGCTTGGTTTCGGAGATATAGAAACCAAAAACCAACTATCTAGGCTTTTTTATGGCTACTTTTCGTGTGAAAAACGAATAGTTCTAGTTAATCAATGTTTTTTCTTTTTTGTATCGACGTCTAGCCAAATATCTATACTTAATCAGTTTTAAATCTAAAAACTCTCTAGCAGAAATACGTAATTTTATCGAAATAAAACCGTCTTATCTTGTTTAGTTGGTTTTAACACTGAAAATTAATAGAAAGCAGCATTTTTTTCTAATGGTAATAACAACTACTAAAGGTTAGTAGCTTTTACCTTTCGATTTATAATAAATATGTACACAATCTTACCAAGATATTGGTTGAGTTAGTTGGTAAATTTAATTTTCATTAAGATTTTATGGTTGTTATATCGAAAAATGCAATATTATAGAGCCTAAATTACTCTTCTTACTGTAAGTACTTATGTTACTTTATTATTGATGTTAATTTTAATAATCATTAGTAAAAAAAAAATACAATACTAGCTGTTACACGCGGTTTCACCCGCGTAGTTTCCGTTCCCGTGGGAATACGGGGATAAATATAGCCTATGTTACTTCCTGATAATGTAGCTTTCCAATGGTGAAAGATTTTTTTAAATCGGTCCAAAGTTTTGGAGTCTATTCAATACAAAGAAACAAAAAATGAAATCTTTGCTTTCTATAGGTAGTATATAGCTATTTATTTATAGAAAAAACCTACCTATTTTTTTATTTATACGTCTTCTTCATTTTCAAAAGTAATGGTCGGTCTGAAAAAGAAAATATCACAATGAAGTAAACCATAATGTTACCATAAATAATATCATAATTCACCTAATCTATACTAATATTATAAAGTAAGAATTGTATTTTTGTATGTTTGTTACGAATAAACTCAAAAACTAGAAGACCGATTTTAGAAATTCTTTCACCAATAGAAAGCTAGAATATCACTGAGTAACATAGGCTATATTTTATTCCCGTATTTTCACGAAAACGGGTACTACGCGGGTGAAACCGCGCAGAACCGCTAGTAATAATATAATACCAGACCTCAGGTTAAGCCCGATCGCCTCTTCATCTTACAGGAGAGCGTCCTATACTGCACTTATCTAAACGTGATCTCCACTCCTGTATCCGTTTACCCCAAAGGTTGATCATGCAACAACTCCGCTACTAACACGATATCATCGGCAACTTGCAAGTGCTAGATATATAGAACATGTTGATGTTATAAGACGTACAAAAAGAGATTTCTTCTGAAACTACAAACCGACTTCATTCTCATAACTGTTTTCCAGGGTTATTACGAAGATGTTAAGTTATTAAGACTATTGGTCATACATCGAAGTGCAGTGAAGCCACTATGTTCATCTAAGTCCAGAAGCAGCAGTCTGAATCTATCCACTTGCACCTTGGAGTGAGACAAGGGGCTGTAATACCCCCTATATTGTTTACGAATGCACTGGAAGTTATGTTTAAAACGCTGCACTGATTTGGAATGTATTGGGCAATAACATCAATGGCAGACACATCTCGCACTTGCGACTATGATTATGTAGTAGCGGAGAAGTTAATATTGTATGTAACCGACGAGCAAGTATGACCCCTGTAATGGGTGTGGATGAAGCACGAGAGATTTGCCAAGTTCGTAGCAGGTGGCAGGCTGTTGTCTCTGCCTATCCCGACGAGTTCCAATTTTCCACCATTAACTTGAATAAATTGCTGAACAGATTTGAAATAATGGGGTATCGTTAGATTCTTAACATCATCCGGAATGACATGGAATAAAAAAAACAATATGGAAGATGTATTATTTTCATACTTCTTAGGTCGTTTCTTTAACGATGCCATGTTAAAGAAACGATTACACATTTAATTTTATGGCAGCAAATAATTTTTTGTTAGGGAAACAGTTAAAGTTTCTACAGAATTCAGGAACTAAAAGCAACTAAAATTTAGTTTTTTGAGTCTTTCTCAAAAATTTAAAGGTTTATTGAAGAAAAGAAATGATAACTCCCTATAAATGCCTAAACTAAGAAATATAAAACAAGTAGCACTTAAAGGAAACCCCTAGTTTCTAAAATAAAGGCTTTTTTTTTATATCGCGGTAAAAGCAACTAAAAAAGGGGTTTTAGATCAAAAAATGCAATTTGCAGCGAAACCGTATAACTTTTGTTCAAGTAACTATAAATGATAACGTACTAGATAAGATAATAAAGTGAATACTATTTACGAATTATAACATTCCTAAAGCAATCAACGAAATTTTGGGGTTCAAACCTTCAAAACGCCATAACTCGAAATCAGTTTTTTAGCATTTAGTCGGTTTTACTTCTAAGCCCACGATATACGTACTTACATACAAGAATTGCTCGTTTAAAGTATTAGGAATTCATATTCCTATGTATATTGCCCCTTTATGTATAAAGATTCTTTTTTCATGATTTTTCAGTCTTTATGTTTATTGCCATGAAGTGGACGCTATTTTATGTAAAAAAGCAAGTGAATGAAATTTCGTCCCAAAAATCAATATTTTTTTAATTAAAAATACTAGCGGCCATATTTTGATAGGGCACCCTAGAAGTTATATATTCATAAATATGCATAAAAATTTGGTTTGTAGCATATTCTCGATCCCTACACTAACTTACATCCGGATCTTAGGCTAATGGGTCCCCTTTTTAAATAATTACTTGACTTCTTCACACCATGACCAAAACCTTATACATTGCAGTACCTACACGACATATCGTAGCAGTTATTCAATGTAAATAAAAATATAAATTACATAGAAACAAAGAAGCATTATCATGAAGTCATATAAGCAGCAGGCATTAGGCAGTACTTATGTTTAAACACATCACATCATATGGTTTTCATGTCACGGTTGATACTAAGGAATCTCCGGCTTCTACAATTGTTTGGGATGTGTTGTAATCTAAAATTACTATATCGAAAAACCAGGAAACCGAGGTTTAGCTCTGTAAACATAAAACACGAGCGGCGAGATATAGTCTGTAAGCTGCGAGCAACACAAAAACCGCTTTATTTGATCGGATATTAACTAAAGTAACTGCCGCTCTGTAGACAAGCGCTGTGGGATCTTATTTCCTGCGCAGACGGCGGAAGCGTGCAGCGTCTTTACAATGCAACTCTTGCATTCAGTAGAACCTAACAGTTTTCAGCTCTTTGCTTCCCTAGCAAGGTCCATATTTGCATGAGCAAGGGTAAGTGACAGAGTAACATTGTTTTATTTTAAAGCGTGTTAATTTCTCAATATTAGGTATTAATTTACGACTGGTTTTGCTATGTAGATACTTACTTTGTAATAAAGTTAAAACAAAAACTTGTTTTTCTTTTGAAAGCTATAGGTATTGTGTTACAAAATAAATGCGTTCTTACATAAGTTACTAGTTAAAATAGCCTATGGAAGCCTCGGGAAGAGTATATTTTTGTATGGGTGAAAGAATTTTCAGAAACTAATCAGTAATTCTAGAGAATACTTTTCTTCTCGCAATGGTCCTACTAAATAAACATAGAAACTACTTTACCTATTTATAATAATAGTCTAGATCTTAGATGGGTTCTTGAGAAATGTATACTTATGTAACTAATTTAAGTGTACCTATATGTGTTTTTAAAGTCAAAATTTTAAGTAAAACTGCTGTTTATACTACAAAATGACCGTCTTTAGAATATTTGTCTGTCTTAGTTTGTCTCGAAAAATTTCAACGATTGAAACAAGAATTTTAATTAACGCGTGTGTTTTATTTCGATATCTTGCAGATAATAAACAGAAGCGATGGATCACTAGTATTCAATAAAATATAAAAAACTGACGTAACGGACATACTTTATTGAAGGACCAATCGACGGAGTTTGCCCACGGCATCCCTAGCCAACACTTTGCTTAGATTATTGCAACTCCTGTGCAGCTTGCGATAAGAACGACTCAAAGTACGAATAGTTTCACTCGGCGTAGTCGGCATGCTGTCGACTACCTATACAAAACTCGTATCTCTGGTCATGTTCAGCAAAACTACTGCGTTATCGGTTTTCGGAGACAGGCTGACTTGAATAGGAAATTGAGTTTCCTAAACCCCGCAGAAACTGAGAGCGCAGGCTATTGACTGATTTGCTATTCCAATCCAAACATCGATACGGATATTAAGAGATTCAACAGATAATGTACATTCGAAATACCAGTAACAAAGGTATTATTCAGATATACCATGTTTTTCTGTGACACACTGTTTAAGTAAAATAATGTTTAGTTCTGGTGCTTGCAGGCAGCAGACGCGGCACGCTCGCTTTGCTCGCTTGGCTGCGGTGTACTAGTCACGCTTATAAAATCTATCTGATCTGAACTATCGAAATTATTTCGGTATTCAAGGGTCGTAACACAAAATTGATCTCGAGTTCGGTAGAGACCTACTAGGATAAACGCATTTAACTAAAAACAGATACTACGAGATGTACATAACATGTTACAATTTAACGATTAAATTTCGTTGAAATGAAATACATTTCCTAAAATAAAAGACTAGCCCTTTAATTCAAAGTAACATTTAACAAATATTAAAAAAGAATCGGGAACGATTTTTGCCGTGGGTAACAATTTTATTAGGTACCTACTCAATTTGTGCCCCCGACATAAATGCGAAGTCAAATGGCACTTTCGCAACAGAATCAATTGAGTAACGAACTTCGACGGGATCGTTACGCTCAGTGCGCCTCGTAACCTATACACTTCGCGCTTCAAACCTGCATCTTAAACCAACTAAATAAGGACTGGATTCCGGTGTCAAACGCCGAAAAAAATGTTAGGGAATTTACAGATACAGAGGACGGAAGAAAGTGGAAACACCCACGTGTCTACGCTAATCTTTCTCTCCGTTCCGTCGGCAATGCGAACGGCCTAAAGTGATATGACGCTGTGAGCAGACGGCGCAGCATTCAACTTTACCAATCTCCGGCAAACTTCCGTATATTTTACCCAAGCACCATCGCAATATTGTGTAAAGATGCATGTACGAGCGCGTATTAGGTATCCGTCTTATGCATCAACGCATCAAACTATTAAAACTTGTTTAATGAGCTGTAAGCTTGTCGCCAGCGTTACGGTCGAATACAATCCCATGAATATAAAGCGCGTAAATAAATAGCAGATGCGCGAAAAACTCACCCCGCGATAACCGACAGACACTTAGCATAATAATCGGGGGGAGGGGGCAGGGTGGGCCGGGGCCGGGGGAGGAACCACCCTCAGTGACACGATTCTCACGCGACGGCGTCCTTTCAAACGTAATGAATGGGTAAAAGTACTGTGACATCATATTGAGACGCTACGTGCGGCATTGAAAACACGTTGTTGTGACAACTATTTCCTGAGCTACGAAAATGGAGTGCTGGGATAAAAATATACCTTAGCGCGGGAGTATTTGCTATAGGGATTTTATTATGTCGGTCTTTACGCGACTATATAAACACTATTTCAAAGCACTGAACTTGTTTAAGTAAATTCTTCGTAGGTATATTATGCGAACCAACTTGACACTTATGTTACAATAAAGGGATTACTAGCTTTTGACCGACCTGACCTCTTTCCGAGATGAAATAGTAAGTTGTCTATTTTATATCATTATATTAGGTGATCAAGATGCAAACTATCTTCTTGCCAAATTTCATCACATTCGTTTCAGCGGCTTAGCCGTGAAAAATTAACAGACGCAATAACATTCACATTTATAATATTGTTAGGCATATAATAAGGAAGTAAAGATACCACACAATAAACGTATTCATTTACCTATCTATACTTCTATACTAATAATAAAGAGGAAATATTTTTATATTAAAAAAATCTTTCTTCAATGGAAAGCTAGAAGATCCCTGAGTAACATAGGCTATATTTTATCCCCGTATTCCATCGGGAACGGGAACTACGCGGGTGAAATCGCTCAGAACCGTTACTACTCGTACCTATAGTTATAAAATAAAATTTACTATTAGGTCCGACTCCCGTGTAAAGGAAAAAATTATAATAACGTAGTCGGAATTTATTGTAAAACTAGGTATGTATCAAAGAACCAAAGGCACATGCGAACGCGGCGGGGTTCCGTAATCAAACGACAAACCCCCGAGTGAAATTTGACAAGGATTTAAATCCCTAGAGAGCGGACTCCCTGCAATCCCTACATGATGATCAATTTCTAACACAACTGAATAATATTCCGTTTTGCGACCCCATAAGAATGCAGTTTGGGCGCACTTAATTGGGTGCGTTCTAAGTTTTTTGTTAGGTCTGATTTGATTTTGTTCTATTTGTAATTTTCGGTGTAGAATTTAGAACCCAAATTGGGTTAATCTTAATATATTTCCAGAGATATACCCACGACGCTATGTTTAGGTACCTAAGTGTAGTTTGTAGCGTGGTTTATCTGTTAGTATAACATTATCAAGTTTATCAGCACATTACGCAAGTAGTAAAAATATACGATACAGGATTTTTAAAATGTGTGACGCTGACGCATCACAGTATATAAATAATATAAATACAGTTGCAAAATCCAAATTACTATAAAGTAATTGAACCTTCACTTTTACAACCCCATTTATTATAAAAAAAATATGAAAGTTTGCCCTGTTATTAAATCAAATCTGTACAATGATTCATCAGATAACGTGGAGAAACCTAAATAAACTCAGTTACTGTGCCATAAGGCTTAATGTATATTGATTTTGTTTTTACGCGCACAGCACAGGGTCGCACTAAGTGACTTTCAAGAAATAATCGTTAATAATTGAATTTGAGTTGAAGTCTGGCTAAATCGTAAAAAAAGTGTTTATCAATAAAATATATAAGGCAGGCATATATTCTCAATGTTTTGAGGAGATGTAAATATTTTTGATACGAAAATACTTACTTTACTACGAAAATACTTACTTTACTACCAAATAATGGACATACCAGAATTATGTTTCACCGTGACGATAATAGGCCTTGCCAAAACTTAGTAAAAACGCTGCTTGTTTTAATATGCTATTCATAAATCTGTTCACATGAAAACAACATTCGTTATACCATTTACATCATGCCGCAATCCATCCTGAAATGAATCCCATTTCTTGTGTGCATCTGGATTGAGGGCCCACTTTTTAAATTATTGCAAAACGAAATGATACTTACAGGGCATTTACTTAAAACTTTGTAAAACCTAAAGCAAAGATTCTTAAATTTCTTAAACGTGAATCAAAAGAGTTATGGTCAAATAGCTTGGGCCCTCAATCCTGACGCCTGCATAAAACGGCATAGTCGAATCTCAGAAAGTACTATCCCTGGGATAATAATTATTATTCGAGTATTTAGTTAGGAATTTCTTAAATACATTAAGAAATTGTCAAGTCTTAAGAATGCGACAATACAGATTTATGGCGGTTTAGCTTGGGCCCTCAATTCAGCAATTTTGATATTGTAGAATCAGCAAAAAATATGAGTTTTTCTAAGGAAATAATACGACTATAATATATTTGAGTTCCATATCTCGGAAAATTTGTTAAAAAGAAATAACGACACAAAAGTTAATTGTTAAAAAGTAAATGAAGTTCGTATTTTTTCAAAACGTCTGAACTGAGGGCCCAAGGTTTTTGTCAGTATTGACTAGGCTAAGCCTTCTACACTACCGCACTTTAGGCTAAGTATTTTAACAAATTTTTAACTAAAAGGCTACAAAGCGTCCATTCTTCTAAATGCCGTACTTTAGGAGAAAATTGATTTTCGATGTTTTATATGAGAAAATTCAGTAGGGTGACCATAATGTTTATCGTAAGTATAAACAAGTATTCGTCGTGATCATGTAAGTAGTATTTTGTAAAGCGCAGATACAATATATATAATTATACAACGCGTAACAGAATAAGCGCAATTCCTCATACACCCCGGTTAGTAAATTAATATACTAAAAAAACCGGCCAAGTGCGAGTCGGACTCGCGCACCGAGGGTTCCGTACAACCTTGCAAATTTATGGTTTTCGTAATTTTTTCTTTATCTATGCTATAAGACGTTGCTTCGTACCAAATTTCAAGATTCTGAGTTCACGGGAAGCACCCTGTAGGTTTTGATTCCCTTGCAAGTGTCGAAAATTTGCGGCATAAACGGCTGTATCTTTTGATTGCGTTGGCTTAGAAGTTTGATTTTTTCACAGCTTCAAGGGACAGTAGACCTGAGTAATTGATATAAATTTCAGCTTCATACCTCCACGCGTTCACGCGTTAAAAAAAGACTAAAACAAAATGGGCGCCCAAAATATGACTTTATTTTTCTGTCAAAATACGACCCCGAAGAGACACGCGTGGCCGCTTGCGGCCTCGCGCACCGCGCGACATCTAGTCTATATAAATAAAAATGAATTGATGTTCGTTAGTCTGATTAAAACTCCAGAACGGCTGGACAGATTTTGATGAAACTTTTTGTGTGGGTTAGAGTGGGTCCAGGGATGGTTTATACGGTGGCAGAACGACGTCTGCACGGGCCACTAGTAATATATAAAGCTCGATATAATTATATACGCCTAGCTGTGCTGTGCCCTCACCTACGTATGCGTGGAAAAATAAAATAAGAAAGTGCCAATAATCAATGAAATTATGTATTGGACGTATTAAAATTATAACCCTGTATATTAACAACTAGCAGTGCCTTGCGGTTTCATCCACGTAGTTCCCGTTCCCGTGAAAATACGGGAATAAAATATAGCCTTTGTTACTCCCTGGTAATGTATCTTTCCATTGGTAAAAGAACTTTTTAAATCGGTAACGTGGTTTAGGCCTGTTCCCGTGGGAAAATTATACCACATGTTACTCCCAGAAAAGTACGCTTTCCACTGGCAAAACATTTTTTTTAAATCGGTAAAACCGGTAGTATTGGAGCCTTTTCAATACAAAAAATCAAAAAATTCCTCAATCCAATATATTCCAGTTCCCGTGGGAATATCAAAAAATCCCTTCATAGCGGTTGCCTACGACATATAAGACGCCTACATAACATATTAGAAATTGCGGGTGCCCATCGGCGTTTCCTGCGCGGATCCGGTTTATTCCCGTTCCCGTGGAAATTTCCAAAAATCTCTTCATAGCGGTTGGCTAAGATATACAAGACACCTATATTTCAAGTTTCTAGGTGTTATCGATTTCTTTTTTCACCTGTTTTTATATTTTCCCGTGGGAATGAGATATTTTTCTGGAATAAAGAGTAAACTAGATGTTGACCCGGGTACTCAGTTATATCCATACCAAATTTCATCAAAATCCGTCTAGTAGTTTTTGCGTGATGCGTGCACAACCAGACAGACAGACAGACAGATATAGACAGACGGACAGACAGACAGACACAAATTTAAAAAGATGTTGTTTTGGTATCTATATCGATAATTATATAGACTAGATAAAATAGACTCGTTAAAATTTTCAAAAACATTTCATATACAGCCACGGCCCCGTTAGAGTTTTGTTTTATGTATAGATAACATTTTTACATATTTAGCTTACAAATAAGGGAACTCACCTTAATTTGTTTTTAACAAGAAAATAAAAATAATATGAAACCCTGCCAAAATCTTTATTATTTTACATTATAATCTGCCAAAACATCTGAAATTGTATGTATATAATTATATTATACTATCACTAATATGAGTCAAAACCCGAAATACACAGCAAAATGAAAATTAAACAAAAAACATGACGGGAACGCGCGTACGTCAGGCGTCAAAAATACGAATACTATGATAACCATTCAAATAACACCCTATAATAATTATTGGATCACACAAAACGTAATCGCTTCCGACAACAACTATTCGCTTATGAAATATCTTATATGAGGATACATGCTGATTTGTCTCAAAAAAGTAACAAAATCATATACACCCTACTGAATTTTCTCAAATAAAACATCGAAAATCAATTTTCTCCTAAAGTACGGCATTTAGAAGAATGGACGCTTTGTAGCCTTTTAGTTAAAAATTTGTTAAAATACTTAGCCTAAAGTGCGGTAGTGTAGAAGGCTTAGCCTAGTCAATACTGACAAAAACCTTGGGCCCTCAGTTCAGACGTTTTGAAAAAATACGAACTTCATTTACTTTTTAACAATTAACTTTTGTGTCGTTATTTCTTTTTAACAAATTTTCCGAGATATGGAACTCAAATATATTATAGTCGTATTATTTCCTTAGAAAAACTCATATTTTTTGCTGATTCTACAATATCAAAATTGCTGAATTGAGGGCCCAAGCTAAACCGCCATAAATCTGTATTGTCGCATTCTTAAGACTTGACAATTTCTTAATGTATTTAAGAAATTCCTAACTAAATACTCGAATAATAATTATTATCCCAGGGATAGTACTTTCTGAGATTCGACTATGCCGTTTTATGCAGGCGTCAGGATTGAGGGCCCAAGCTATTTGACCATAACTCTTTTGATTCACGTTTAAGAAATTTAAGAATCTTTGCTTTAGGTTTTACAAAATTTTAAGTAAATGCCCTGTAAGTATCATTTCGTTTCGCAATAATTTAAAAAGTGGGCCCTCAATCCAGATGCACACCATTTCTTAACCCAAACTATAAACAGTTGTTACTGTTGACATTCTCACCAAATTCGTCTATTATGGCACACGTGTAAAGAGATGGAGTGTTACAGGACCATTTTAAACAACCATACGGTACCCTAAACCAGCCCTGTCTATAATCAAAGCTCCCAGGGGGTATAGCGCGACATGTGCGCACGACGTATCATTTGCGCTTTTGTACGCCCACTCGTTACCACGCGCGCACTGACTCGAAACGAGAGGGTTGCATCTCTACAGTACATAAGCAGAGTACATGAACTAAATTATGAAGTGCAAATTAGAATTCTTTTTTTTATGTGTATATGGCATAGTTATAAAAAAACATTTATTTCAGGCAACTTAAGCTCATATAATAGGTAGTGAAGTATTGTTATCGTAATCCTTGTAAATAAAAAGTTTCCGAAACTCTATCAAAACTCTTTTAATAAAACCATTTGTAAATCGTTCTTAGAGTCTGTACGGAATATGTATAAGAGAACCGTTAACGAGAGAACTGACATGGAATTATGATTTTTACACTGAAATTAACCCCACATCTATTCACGAAAAACATTTTATTTTCAAGGTGTCAAATAAAACCTTTCTATTTTTTGAAATATGGAATTTCGGCATGTCATTTATGATGTCTAGAAGTCTGGCAGATTCTATTATCTCTGCGAGGCGAAGCGAACAAAAAGTAGCCTAGTGACCCGCTAGGAGTAAAAGTGTTCTGTGCTAGTGACTAGGAAGGAAAAATGTGTTTAAATATCGTTTTTTAATTTTTTGGAACGTTTTTTATCAATGGAGTGAGTAGACCTTGAAACATATTTTATTAGATCATAAAACTTACGTCCCAGCTATTATGAATGAGTTTCTGTATTTTAATAACCTCACTTTTCAATCGAAACGGGAAAAACGACCGCGGATCTTGGGATATTATGTCAGATATGTGGATACATGTGATCCCAAAGACAGGATACTTTAAATGCCGTTTGAACGTGTAACCTCGCGGGACGAGTGCAAGGCGAATACGACTGTAAGACAGACGAGTAGGATAAGTAATATCCTTTGAGTGCGAAGCTAGGGATAGCAAAGCAGTGATAACACTGCAGTTAAAGAGCCCGCCCGCCTCTCATGCGTATGACTCGGGTTTGAATCCTGTCGAGGATTACTAGCTCGACAGTAAAGAAAAAGTGAGGAAACCAGCCTGGTCTCAAAATTGATTCTGAGGCATGTGTAACAGTAACCCGGTCCGGCGATAGGCTCCCCACCTGTCACGTTTAGGGTCCAGAAATATATCGTTAAAATGTGGGAATTTCCAGGAATGAAATAGCTCTGCCTACCCCGTCGAAGATAAAATGCGTGATCATATATTTTCACTCCGCGCCTTTATCCGCATAGAAATCTGACTAGCAACGTAGCTACGATTCCACCCGAACACATGTAGCGGCGATAAGCAACGATAATAGGTAACCTTCCGAGCGATTGGCTCGCCGTTACGTAATTACTATTGCCGTAGTATCGGCTTAATTACTGCCGACGTAGGATTGCATAGTAATTTCCTAGAACAATTAGTGTGACGCATTGCAGTTTCTCTATGAAGCAACGTGTAAGGGCTGGTGTGACGTATGATTTCGCGCTGAATGCGCTAGATGGAATTATGATACTCTGATGTAATGGATGATGTATTGGTTAAATTAACTTAAATTTGTAAATGTATTGTACTTCCTATAAGAATAACTTTTGTTATTTCTTCAGTAATCCATTTATTGTAGGTATATTGTAGAACTAGTTTTTAAATTAATTTGTGCATTGCGTTTTGTGACTGTAATGCTGTGTAATGTTAGAATAATAAATAACCAACCCTAATAAATGATCGCATTCAATTCAGGACTTTAAATAATGTTATTTGATTAGGTGTTTGATATAGAATCTCACTAGTTATGCTATAGCTGTATATATTCGTAACTAACTTTGTTCGAAGGATTTGGAAAAACTTTTACTTTTACCAAACTATTTAGACTCCTTAGGAGACGAAATTTCAAAAATCCATAACTCTAACAAAATGTAATTCATCTAGAGCCACCAATTTAGGCTTAGCGATGTCTGTCAGTTTGTTTAACGAGTTGTTTGTGGATTGAAAGGCCTAATGGTAATAAATGATCAGTAATCATAAACAGGTAAACTAATTAGCACGCCTGTTTTTCATAATGGTAACTAATTTAATCAGCTAACTCTGCATGTAACTGGCTCGTTTATCTGTCAGACTGAAGCAATGCGAATATTGCATAGGTAATCGTTTTGTTGTTCCTCCACTTCGTTATATGCTATATAAATATACTCGCTATATATATTTTCCGTCTTTCATTTCTGGAATTATCCACTTTTTACCCGACTGCGCCAGAAGGAGGGTTATGTTTTACGAGAGATAAGTCTTTGTTGTTGAATTGAGAATATACCTACCGCCGGCTGCATGAGATTGTTGTAAGATTGTGCAGCACATGGTCTTTACTTCCTACTTTACTAATAGGTCTTGTTTCCAGCTTTTTGGCAGTCGGGTTTTTGGTTTTTTAAATATTTAATTTTTCAGTGTATTCGTTATCTCTTAATTTATTCCTTTCGTACTGAAGTTCACTGCCACCGATGTACTGACTATAGTCGTGAGTACTCTTCAAAAATTTCCTATTCTCTCGTCCTGGACCCGCCTCAATTACAAATAATTTTAGAATTATTAAAGGTTATAATCTAGGTAAAGGTCAACTACGTGACCCACAGAGGAACTTGGCGTGACTTAAACCTCTTAGAATTTGCTTATAATAGTCCTACGGTCATTATTGTGCTATAGGTATCCAAATTACTATATCAACTATTAAAACCCAGTTTTGCTTAACCTGTGATAGTCTCAAGCTAAAACTAAAATCTTTATGATGAAAACTATCTACCTTGTGGCAGCAACTATCATAGCCGTCTGCTACTAGCCTACTACCGTCTAGCTACTACTCGCTTTCAATGAAAATAAATGCATAATAATAATACTAATCACTAACAGTTAAAGCAGTGGCTTCACAAGGGCGACGACAAGCACAGGGCGGGAGTTAGGGCGACACGGTAGGATAGCGCCCGCGTTAATTTGCCGCCCCGATACCATCGTAGCGAACGCCTCCGTCACGCTCAATTGCTGTGTTTCGTTTATTATGATCGCCCTGTACTCGGACTTGATGGATTTGAGATGGAATACAAATGTGTCTCTTATGTTTAATTGTTTTCCTGTACATTTAGTACGCACCAATACTTTATTAGGAATCTCATTTTTAGTAATTGTAAATACGAGTAGGTAGTAAATTTGAATTATTTCATTTTGTTCTCTTTCTCTCATTTATCCATCAAATGTGACGAAGCTTACACACACAGCGACATACCACGTCGAAGTAATTTAAATTCTGATAAACAGCTTCTAGGACTTCAGTACCTGTTTAAATTGAAAACAAGGAATAGAGCCGCGTCGCGTGTTGCGGTTACTTTCGCATTGGCTGGTCAATATTTAGTTTTAGGGATGGGTCAATCGGAGTGTAAACATAACCGATTAAACAGAATGTCAACGACAGATAGATAGCGATGAATCACGTGTATGTTCGTTCACTATTGTAACGTGCGTTTTAAAATTATAAAAGTAACTCTTTCTTAAAAGTAAGTCTTTTTTAATCATTTGCTGTAACGTTTGGCTAGCTTTTCAAATATGTTATCCTTACTTTATCGTTGTTTCTGTAGAAATGGTACTGAAATTAATCAGTCGATAAGTAAATACATTTCGGTATAACATGCTATTTAGCAACATCTTATTTAGAATTAATTACCGTCCGTAATCACATAAAACTTGCACAGTGATCGTAAATTAAAGAGAAAAATTGATAATATTGTATGTATTATCGCCCAAGCGCGAACGAAACGACGCATTTCGAGATTGGCACACCGAGATCGCGTCTGCGGGTCGACGACCGAAATCGGCGCGGGCGCGACCTTGCACCGTCTCTGTCTCACCTACATACGCGCCCACTTTTGCTTTCGACAATTCGCAAAAACCACTTGATTGTCTTTGTCGAAAATGCTGGCACTTGTGCCAAATTGAGAAATAAAAATAAACACCCTTAAAACTTTTTTATAAATACACTATTTACAGATAAAATATGTCCTCCGAAGAGGCACCTTGTAAGACAGTGCATAGCTAGGCTGTTCCTTGACAGAGATAACTGCCAACCCTCTGGTAACCTGAAGCCTTGGCCATACGCACTGACAGCTCTTATTTTGTATTACCACTTAGTTGAAGATGATTAAAACATTACCAAATTAGAACGAAGATGTTTTTATACTCTCAATTGCTAATTTCACTTGGATTTCCAATCATAAGTTATTTAATCATAGGTTATTTAACCTATGATTAAACTTTTGCTCGCTGTGTCATTAAGAAAAAAATTTTTAACATTATGTCACCTCTATAGTAAAAGAATTTTCCAATGAGGAATCTTTGCGAGGTAGAATAACTACTTACTGTAAGTAAGTAAGCAACAACTCTTTATGGTACACAAATAAAACTATACAATAAGAGAAACAATGATTTAAAAAAGTATAATGGGCTGTACTATTGTCAATATACGAAAATCATGGGTTTCAAAAATATAAAAAGTTATAGGTTCGCAGTAGAAAATCGTAGAATAAGCTAATAAAAATTTTCTCAACTTAATCTATTGCTCATAGTCAATTATTTATTTTATAAACGCCCTCATCTCTCAGTACCTATCTATTAGGTAGACTAACGACGAAAATTTAGATCCCCTTATAGATACCGGGATGTCTCAACTCTCTATAATCTACAATGAAAAAAAAATCTTAAAAATTGGGTCAATTAGCAAAGCTCAGTGTGAGGGAGGAGAGGGATGTACCTCTCGCTCGCTCTAGTTGTCAGAGTGCGTTGTGGTTTTACAAAGGGCGAGGGTGCGCAGTCCAACCCCTGATCTCAGCACACCATACGAAAATTCACCTAACCTTACAAATTTTAGAGCTCATTGTCTCGTGTACGTGAAAGGCGTACGTGCCAAAATCGTATTAGTCGACGTTTACCTGAGGATCTGGCCCGACAAAAAATTCTAAAAGGATTTACCATCGCGGAGAAAGCATTCAGAGTAGAATAAATATTACGCATGTGTAGCCTGAAAGCTGCAATTGATGCATCCCATATTCCCCGTGCTGCGTGACTCGGCATATTGCGTAACTATATCAGCCATGAAAACTAAATTTCTATGCAAAGTAACTGGATATAGCTTGCGGCTATATATGTATTTCAATAGATATACAAAAAACCGACCAAGTGCGACTGGCAGACGGACAGCGGAGTCATCGTTATAGTGTCCCGTTTTACCCTTTGGGTACGGAACCCTAATAAAACAGCGCCATGTCACGCAAGCTGAAAGAAAGAGTAATACCTCGTCTCTCTATCTTATTTTGAACGCTAAACTATGGCAAAGTATTCACAGCGCGGCCGTCTCATCAGCTCTGCTTGTAGTCCGTAGGCGCGGTGAATGTCACGCGGCCGAAAATAATATCGTAGTGTACGATGTGTGGTGAGCGCGCGGGGTCAGTGCAGCGGCGCGTCTCGTTGCGTCACTGCACTGGGCCGGCAGGGCATTGCACCTTGCGCTCGCCGCGAGCCGCCGTCTCACTCGCGCCACCACCCACGCGATCGATCGTAACCATTCAACAGCTGATTGCAAAGAGATTTAAATATAATAGGGCATAGAGGGGGCATTGGGAATATTTTCATTCAAAACTTTGAAGCCTAAGGCGTCATGTCCTTGTCATGTCAGTTAGTATGAACGCGAGCTGTCATTCGGTCGAAATTGTACTAGACTTATTCCACTTGGAATAACTTTTGACTTCAAATTTTCCTCGCTTTGTCCCCTCTATGCCTTATTATATTTTAATCTCTTTGGCTGATTGTCATTAAACGTGATCGGTAACACTATTTAGGACCGGAATGGATAGCTCGCAATAGATCGAGATTACTTTTGAAAGTATATATACATTGATTATGTTTATACATGTGTTGGCTGCCTCGTTAACCGGTGTCTTTGTATTGTTTCAGTGGCGTGGCGGTGCTAAGTCCCACGGAAAGCAGCGGATGCAGCGGTAGTGACATCACTGAGCCGCGCTCGCCGCGCAGTCCCGAATCTAGTTGCAGCACCAGCGACGACAGCGGTTGCGTGGGCACGCGCATGCCGCCCTGGGCCAGCGAGTCGGCGCCGCCGCGGCGCCTCGCGGCGCAACCCGCGCCTGTGCGCCGGCCCAACCCACCTGTTCACCGCCGCATCACTGAGTACTTTAACCACAGGATGAAGCCGCAGAACGGGCTCAAGCGCGAATGCAGCACTGTCAACAACGATGACACTAAGAGAAAGTGCCTACCAAAAAACGGCGTTACTCATGACCTGGAAAAGTATATTTCGTTTTTGTCGCAAACGCTAAGCCCGAAAGTGTTGCTTGATGTTGGAAAACAGGCCGATGCTACTCGAAAAACTAACGGGGTGATTGATGGGGCGAAAGCAGCAGACCTCAGCAAAGCGACGAAAGCTAAAATAAATGGTGTGACCGATTTCAACAGGTCAAAAGACAATATGGAGAAAGTTCACACGACTATGAATGGCTTTATTGAAGTTCGGCATGCCAACGAATCATCAGCCAAGGAAAAAGTTTCTAAAGGCCCTTTCAATGGCCAAATGAATAGTAAAAAGCAAGGCCTTGACCTGAGAAAATCACTAGACCCATCCGCCAATGGTATAGTTAATACAAACAAAGTTATTCCCCAGAAAATAAAACGCAAAGTCCCTACAAAATCTTGTAATAACTTTAACGGTATAAGTGGATTAAAAATTGCCCCCGCTACTGAAGCGATGAACGGTTTGAGACTTGCTCCAGCCACTTCAAGCAATCAGTCGCTAAAAGGATTGATGGTGACAAAACCTGATACCTCTAAAATGAACGGTGTTGTAAGTTCAACGACTAAACTAGACAACAGAATGAATGGGGTGACATGTGGCTCAAATAATTTAAGTTTAAATCCTATTTCCTGTAAATTGGGGTCGGGGAAGAAGGAAGCTCCAAAGAAGGCTCCGCAAGCACCTAAACGGAGAAACCGGAAGTCATCAGCTTGTATAGCTAACAGTAAGAATCTAACATGGTCTAAGGCTAATAACCTTAAACAACAAGTTCACCTCCAAAAACATAATTGTAATAACGCTTTGCAAGGCTCGCCGCTTAAGAGTGGTCTAGGGGAAGCCATCACGGCACCAAAGATGAATATTCCAAATGGTGTGCGACAAGTTTCGATGACAGTCAATGGCAGTCTTAGTAACTTGAACGTACCTGTAACAAACTTACAAAATTGCCATCAACTTAATATTCCGCAAGTGCCACAACCATGTAATGGTACTGTGACATCAACAAATTTACCATCGTTTGTTGCTGTTCCTCAAAATGTTATGCTAACAACGTTAAGGATACCCCAAAATGGAATTCAAGCTCAAACATTGAACCAGCAAAATAACATGAATGCCTTCAATCGACCAAATGTCAACGTGTCAAGTCCAACGAAATTAAATGGACAGTTTGTGTTTCCACTTATGCAAAATTTAAACGGAGCCGTTGTTCAAATTCCAAATCTAATGGCAAAGATGCCAAATTTTGTCCTTCCGCAAACTCAACAGTTAGCACAACAGAGACAAGACCATCTACAAAATCAACAAGCACAGATTCTTATAAATGGAACTTTATTAAAACTGGCTAACACAATGACTTCCACCTATACTAATATTAATAAATCAGTAACAGCAACGAGCCAGTCTATTCCGGTTATGAATAAAAACGTCAATGGAATGTCAACTGTCGGGATGTCTGTGCAACCGAAGCCTAATTACACCGTCAACCTTAGTCATCCTATGCTGATGCCTCAGTCTGGCTTTATAGTTACGTCGGTGCCAAATATCAACGTGAAAGAAACGTGGAGCTACACGACTACTAACACAGTCGCATCTTCCCAAAGTTCATGCTCAAATCCCATGCTTCATCATCCGCCTATTGGTACCAGCTTTGCCCAAGCACTTCATTCGAGTAGTATACCCATTGCCCCTGTCAAACCACCTGACAATCCAATTCAAGGGACCGATCCACCTAGTAGTACAGTGAAAGAGCACGAGATAGGTGAAATAACAACTCCAAGGTGTGACATACCGTGGTTGTCAAAGACTGTCAATAACAATATCGTCCCATTAGATTCTAAATTGCCATCGAGGCCTTTTGCACATGTAAGTAGTATGTCTGATAAATTTGATGCGCTGAGAGGGAAAATAATGGATGATAAAAAAACAACAGATGCACGAAAAGACAAGAACGAAGAGTTACGCAAAGTAGAAGAAGTTGCAAGACGAGAAGAAACTATCTTTACCCAAATTACAGTTTTAAAGGACGTATTATCAAACGTCCAAAATTCTGTGATAGAAGCCAATTATAGTAGTGCTACCACGGAGTCATCAGAGTCGGGAATAGGCACGGATAAGTCCATCGACTCGCCGAGTGACTCGCAAACTAGTAAAGAATGTGATGATGATTCTTCTTCATTATCTTTAAGTGTGAGTGTGTGTTCAGTCGATACACAGAGTTGTCAGAAAAGCCCAATCCTAAAACAGCCGAAAATTCTGAGGTTTCCACCTAGAAATCTGATAAAACCTGACAGTAACCAGAGGACGTCCAGTACTGACACAAGTTCCACTGTCACCTTGTGCTTATGGGAGAACTGTAAGAGCGAATTCGACAGTGATTCAGATCTCTTAGAGCATTTACAGGTTAGTTATGGTTTTTATTTTATATCTCTTTTTCTCTGACGTTTTTCGTTAAACAATCCGTCCACTTATGACACCTAAAAATGTGCATTTAGTTTTTAACTATTTTTAATTCAATTTTCCTATTCATGCTTTTCAGACTCTTTGATTTTTAAATACACTTTGCATTTCAGTCTATCCACGTTGAGTCGCAAGCCGGAAAAGAGAACTACGTCTGCCTGTGGTCACGATGCAAGGTGCGGGGCAAGCCGTCGTGCTCGCGGCTCTGGCTGGAGCGGCACGCGCTGTCGCACGGCGGGAACAAGCCTTTCAAGTGCATCGTCGACAGCTGCGATCGACGATTCTCCACGCAGGTACAATTACGTTCCTTGTCTCATATAGTGTGGCTTTGGGAATATGGTTATTGTATTTATCTGAAAAACAACTTGTTGAACTTATGGTAATGGTGGTTTTTTAACAAGTTGTCTTTCCCAATGTTACGGAGTAAGCCCGAAATTTTAAGGAACATTGGAAAACTGTTACTAAAAGGTTTGTAAAAACTCTTTAATTTGGAATTTGGACTTTACCCGTAACACTTGCGTTGAATGCCTTGATAATAATTATTTGTGATGACTGATTCGACAGTGGATTGGTATGTACAGAATTCAGCTATCATAAGTATTATCACGATAAGGGTTTCACGGCAGTGCAAGTCATCATTAAAATTGCTTTAGTTCTTTCCTTTGGAGCCAGGACGCATATCGCCAAAACGAATCTACAATAACACCATCAATCGCTTCAAGGAATTCATTCCTTGAGTTCAGTTCTTGAGTTATTGAATTCGTGGGTTATTGTTTACATCGTTCTGACGGTCTGTTTATTGGTTTTGTGTTTTTCAATCATTACGTTTGTCGAAAGTTTTGGGTCCGTATTCAAGGATCCGATTTTATTTCGAATTACGTAAAGTTGATTGCGTCTATCTTTTATTTATCTGTTATCATCGTTATTGTTCTTTAAAATTACGAAATACGAAGTTTTCTTCCTCGTTGACTCAATTTGGCGTGTACCGTATAATCTTTGCATCCATATTACTGTGGTTACGGATTTTTCAATGCGTCCTTAAAACTAACACAGGAAGTTATTTTCAAATTTCTAATAATTTTCAAATATTGGGTTAATTTCCTTTGATTTGTCATTCATTCTCTTCAAATCACGACCAATCACTAGTGATTGGATCACAGTGATGTGGTTGAAGTAGAAATGTTCAAGATTATTTATCTTTCTTTTTTATTTGCAAACATTGTCAACGTTAACAGTTAACAGTCGTCCAAATTTTTTTCTTGCGGTCGAACCGTATTTCTTTCATATTTAATCTTCGTTGATATTCAGAAGTGATTCCATCACTGGTTGATCTGTGGCTCATCACGTAGGTTATTGGAGTTCTAAAATCATGTCTTCATGTCCCAAGGTCGTCAAAATTAGGACTGATAGGACTTTTTTCAATGAAGTCATGTTGCGTGATGTAGCCACGAGTGGCGTCGAATTTGCAACGTACTTAACGTCTTCCAACTGAAATTTTGAGAGATAACTTAGGTGTGTTTTCTTTCCTTAAGGCAAGCAGAGGAAGTCTTCTCATTCAAGTACCTCCAGATTGCTGAAATCGCGTCGGTGTTATTATTTTTGTGTCAGACAATAAGTTTATTCAAATCTTAATAAATTTATTGCGTGATATATCTTTAATTTGGTTTTAACACAACAAGGAGAAAGGATTTGTGTATAGTCAAATGCAAGTACTTAGAGAGCGACCTAGGGTCGTGCTAAGTAATTTAAGGAACAATTTTCAAGGATCTGTGAAGGAAGGAACGTAGAACGTAACGTAACAATGTTATGTATTGTACAGTACCATGAACTATGATAAATAGAATTAGTTCAAATCTTGTCGGATCTCGAAAGCAGAGATGCGTCTCATCAAACATTTTTGGTACACAATACCTACTCGTCAGGTCTACGACTAAATGTGTGTGGAATCCATTGGTAAAGCAGCGTTCTTATTTTCTGTTTAGGTTCTTAAGTGTATCAATCAGTTTGATGAGTTGACTATATTTTCAAAATCTTATAAATTGAATTAAATATTCTACTGGCTGCAAGAGTTATGAATGGCGACAATACATTTTATTAAATACATCCATAACCGTACCTAAATTAGTTATTAGTGCAATCTTGCACTCTAAGTCTAATAGCTTTCGTGGAACATTCCAGATCCTTCTAGAGCGGCACGTGAACAACCACTTCACGGAAGCTTCACCAAATGCGGGAGGAAGCAAGAAGACAACTGAGAGTGGAGCGAAACTTATTAGACGAAATGGAAAGAAGCTGCGGTACAGACGACAGCCGTGGTCTGGTGAGTTTTACGTTTTATGCAGATAGCCTCCTTACTCGTAAAATCGTTGATAAACCAACTTTTCTTGAATCATTACATTATTTGAATTCCAATTTGGTTACGATATTAGAATCTATGTCAAAAGCGTAGACTAGGCTGTGGATAACTTGTTACCTGCCTTACCTGAATATAGCTTCATCATTATCAAATCCACTCATTTTTGTGATTGGAATCTTATGTTACATTAACGTTGTTTCTGAATTTCTAATGTGAT
The DNA here is from genome assembly GCA_963855545.1 of Ethmia dodecea. Classification (NCBI taxonomy): domain Eukaryota; kingdom Metazoa; phylum Arthropoda; class Insecta; order Lepidoptera; family Depressariidae; genus Ethmia; species Ethmia dodecea. The sequence continues at coordinate 13,447,697 of OY979442.1, forward strand.
ATGATATTAAAACCAATCGAATCTGCCCTTGATCTGTGATCGGTTCCACCTGTGCAAGATCAGGTCAAGAAACCATACCGGAGACCTTATAGTTCTGCCTTAAAGTGAAACCTAATTCTAAAATTACAAGTATCCCTTTGCAAAGTTACATGGCCACCCGAGTCTGTGAAACGAACTTTCTCACCGCTTTCGCATTTAAATTTAAACAAACTTCGTATGCACTTGCTACTTGTTGATGTTAAACACACACTATTTACAATTCCAGCTCGTATGTTCGACTTCTTCGACGCGGGTACCATGGAGGGGCTGGCTTGGCGGCTGATGCGCAGTACTCGGTGGCGGCTCGGTGGCGCGTGTCCACTGCGAGAGCCCCCCGGCAGACACACGCTGACGCTGCATTCCGCGATCACCGCATCCAGATACAACGTTGTCACCGCCAGGAGAGAGGCGCTCTTGACGTACTACCCGCCGCATGTGTTAGTATTACTCTATTTCTTGGTGTTCATTGGTTATAAAAACAGCAGTTAATTTTTCAAAGGCAACAGCAAATACAACATTGTCAGCGCCAGAGACGTACTGCTCCTTGCATATGTTAGTAATATTCAATTTCATGGTCTTTAGGTCAAAAGAGTTGTCTGATTAGCGGCTAAATAAAATATTAACCAACTCTGGATACGATGCTATGACCGCCAGAAAAGAAGCGCTGTTGACGTAACTACCCTCCGAATGTGGCAGTGTCAATATTTTTTGCTCTCTATAAAAGAAGACGTGGCTAAAAATAGTGTGTGATGAACTGTGAAACCAAATTGAAACGACAAAACAAGATATTAATTTGCCAGGATCGCGGTATATGTATGAATGTATGAACAAGATCTTGGACCAACACAAATGATGTCGCAAAACTATTCAAAAATAAAATTTATAAAATACTAATTGATCTTGATATTAATTGCCCATAATATAATTTTATTTTAAACTTTATCCCATAAATAATTCCGTACCTTTAAAAAGAATCTGAAAGTTGCATGTGGTATTTTTTGACTGCCTTGAAGAGGAAGTGAAGGAAAACCATTTTTATTACTGAAATTCTGATGCCAACGAAACAACTTGTTTTTCATAATTATTATTTACTTGATAATAATTATAATTAACTAATGTTATTCGACTTGCTCTACAGAGATTTTCGGCATAATAGAATTGTAATTCATGAACTTGTCAGGTAAACACCAGGTGGGTCGTGTAGATTTCAGTGTCTACTTTCTTCTGTCTACGTCATAGATAAATTATTCCTGCGTCGATCCATTCATCACCTACATTTATTACTTTCCTCTTTGTGAAGATCATTTAAAGGTACTTGTTTTATTTTTTTGGCGACTACATCGTGCACTTTTTAACACTTTTTAGTGCATGATTTCATTTAATTTCGCTTCGCTGCGTCTAATAAAAAAGAGGATCATATGCACGACGTCTTAAAGCCCAATTCGGAACAAAAATTACAAATTAAAATCTAAACATCCCAATACACTTCATGCACTGATCCTCGAGCAACATCCATGCTTAGCATGCTAAATGTTGCCTTACGAACGTGCCACACAAGCACAGTGGAAAAGTTGCTATCATGAAGCCGATTCCAAATGACCGAAATTTTCTCGTTTGCTGTTAACGATTGTTTTGGCAAACGACAGATTTAGTAAATGTTTACTTAAGCTTCTGCTAGTAAATCAAAGGGTTGCGAGTCCACGTTTGAGATTTAGCACTGTGGTGTCCTTAAGGAGAATTACTTATTTAGCCAGTTGTTTCTCTCAGTTGAACCTGTAACTGTTTAGAGTGAAAATATCCTTATCGTATTATTTTATCTGTTCGTTCTAACGCTGGATAAGATTTGTGACAACTTTAGCATTTGACGCTGTAAGCAGTGAAGATTGTGATGTTTGAGAAAATTTATAATTTTACTCGGAATTAAAGTCATAGTTAAAGTATATTGAAATTAGTTAATAGAAGTTTACGGGTCCAAAATCCAAAAAAATTGGTGGTCATCGTGAAAATTTCGTGAAACGGAATATCTCTGTCGAATCCCTCGGGGATAGAGACGTAAACGTATTTATTTTTAGAGGATGAATAAGTACCTACATGTATGGAGATTACGATTCTCTTTCCTGAACTTATTATTCTCCAAATTGAATTCGGCCTTTTAAACTACCTGTGATATATCCCCATCCTATCTAGCGTTATTTAGATGCAGTAATCTATGAAAAAGGTATTTTAATACGAGATAACACTAACAAGGTTCCTTGGTTTCTTACGGGCTTATTTAGTTTGCATGCTAGATCAATATACCTAGTTCTCTTGTTTTAAAATTTGGTAACGATAATCCGAACACCAATAATTAGGCATTACGATAGAAACATACCGCCATGTCTTATTGTTGTAAGATTTTTAAGTCTTGTTGAAGAAATGTTCATACCGTATTCTTATTATTTGCTGTTACTTTTTGCACTGTCTAAACATTATTTATATAATGTTTGTCGGATTATCGAAACCTTATTTTACTCACTTCCGTAGTACTGTTTCTTTCGGATTGCAACCCAAATAAGCTGCAAACACAACAAAAAAAACACACTATTTATTTTTCAGATGCAGCCTACAAAACTACTTTTAATAGTTTTAATTAAACATAAACTGTGTTTGCAGCTGCTCTGTGTGGCACTGTGTCTTCAGAAAGCTAAAATTATCCCTTAAATTACAGGATCGAAGACGAGTGGGTTCCAGAGAAGGACGTGAAACGCATCAAAAGGGTGGAGATATCAGAGCTGCCCGCTGCAACGAAGGTTCTTCTCTATGAGGAGTTCTGCTCGTCGTATCGCAAGACGCCTGCCCCCCCGCCAGTGAAGAAGACTTTGCAGGCAACGGTCCCTGCCCGCTTGCTCCCAGCCCGCCAGTGCACCTCCTCACGACTCCTTAACAACCTCCTATCGAAGAAGAAAGCCGAAAGGAACGAGTGCACAGCCAACAACATGCCCCTGGTATACGGAGAAGAAGACAAAACGGAGAAAGTTGAAGTGAGTGGAGCGAAGAAAAGGAAGATGGGCCGACGACACGGCGGAAACGCGTTCTGGCCGTGCGGACGATAAACTAGGGTGTGTCGAGTTACACTATTTGATTCGAGGACTAGAAAAGTGAAATTGTTATGCCGTTTCCAAGTTTATTCGGTTTAAGATACAATATGCTTTTTAATTATGGTTATATCTACCCAAGAGTAGAGCAAATGTGATATTTATTTTGTTCATTGAATTTTTGTTTATGATTTTGTTTCTAATAGCACACTACGCCGGAATAAGCTTCGAGACGGAGTAGTTACTTACAATAATGTTAGTTGATAAAAGATATTTGAATGGTCGATAGTGTAACGCGGCCGAGACAGATGTTGATTCTCCGCCGCCGATTATGTCGGATTAGGGAAATTAGCGCCAAAGACTCGCCGGCGTAACTGTATTCACAAGACTGATGCTTACTTTTTATATGATATTCGATGACGTGATTCCGGCCCGCGACCAACGCTCCAAGGCCCGCGGCTTTCGGAACTGAACAAATCTGTACATAGTTAGTATGAAATGTAAAAATTATGAGTTTTTAGTATTCGTGTAAAATAATTTAGTATAAAATCTCCGGAAACACTCGGGGTAGGACGGAGTAGTCTGAATTTAATGTAAGTTAGACTGTAAGTACGTACGACCAGCGATACGCAGCACTGCCAATGTGTACATACTAGAGTAGTAACTGACCGATTCGGTCAGCTTAGTTAATAATTTGCGTCTCGACTGTTGCTTTCGCTTTAGAGGTGCCAATTTGAGGAGGCGTCGTGTTTTTTGGGTGCGTGATCATATTTATAGCATTTGGCTGTCTTCCGGATTCATGCGAATAATGTTCACTCACCAAGTGCCTCGATTAGTGCAGATCTATAACTACGTAGTGTTCACTTTGTATATCAGGTTTACCGTGTAGTCATATCAACGGGACTCGGATATTATTTTACGAGTGCCAGATTTTGTTTCATATATCGAAGCAATTTGATGACGCTTTACGGAATCAACAGCTGTCTTTTGTGTCGAACAATATTATAGTGACGTCACTGCCATTGATGTTGTGTTTAGATGTAAACAGAGCCGTTGCATCGATGATATACTTTTAGCAATAATCTTTGTGATAAGAGAGTTGGTAACGTTCATTTCCACGCACAAATATTTACCATGCTGAGGTAGTCATTCTGAAAATGCATTTTGTGTAGTAAAATTATTTTCGATTATTCAAACTTTTGGTGTAATTGTATAGGATTCGTAGATTCTTATTTTTAATGTAGCTTCAAAATGGCTGCCTTTGAATTAGAAGTTCAATATAATTGTAGTGAATACCCTTATTTACTATATTATTATGAACTTAGTGACGAAGGTTTATCCCGATGCAATATATCGTAACCCAATTTTGGGACCCTTTTAGTTGACAACATTAAGATACAGTAATTACAATAATGCCAATGATTTTGATGTTCTATGTCAATAGTGATTTTAGCTGTTGAAACTTTTTGATGTCCCTATACAGAAGTTGTCAGATTATAATGCCTTTTTAGCCATAAGGGTGTTTACAATTGAATTAATGAAATTGTGTTCTGTGCTCAGACGATCTCGCTAGTATTTTTAGTTAGTGCCTGTAGCGTTAAGTTAGGATGAAATTGTGTGGTCGTGGTGTAACTTAATTTATGAAAACACCATGTATATTTCAGACTATCGCTTTTTGACGTACGAACTAATAGACAGGAAAGATGTTAGTAATATTATAGAATATAAATGGTCTCTAGCGTAATGTTACGAATTGGATTGTATATTGTGCGTACATAGAGGGAGCCTTAGGCGAGACTCGTCAGTCGGTAGGGTAGGTTTCTAGACGGTTCTATGCCGTTCTGCTTGTCTCACTCGCACACGAGTGAGACAGGTAGTGTAGTGTAGAGGAAATGTAGTTAGCGGATGAACAATTGTATAAAGGTCACTGATGCCTGTGTTTGGGAACGAGACTAGGGTCTGTTCCAAAATTAGCAAATTATTATGCGATTTTGGACTCCTTCTTAAAGGTACGGACCCAAAGAACTGTAATAGGAAAATTTCTCTAGTAGTCAAGTTGGTGCCTGAATGTCGGTGTGTCAATAAAATCGTAAGCTTATTTACAGTAGACTTCTTTTTGGAATGAATTCCAACGTACTGATTATTTTTGTATTAAATTAAAAACAAATTAGATTTATTATTTTCAGCACTGATAGTAGTGCCATATTTTATTGGCTTGCTTTTTTTATAAATTAATTAGTGAAATTTGACACCAAAATTCTGAAAGACAAAATTAGTTTTGTTTTATCCGAGTAACAGTATGGACTTGAATAAAATGATCTCAAATAAATTGGCAGTGGAATTGAATACTAATACCTTAATTCTTAAAGTAATAAGCCTGAAATTTAGAGAATGAACGAATATGAGTTTCATATGCTCACGTAAAAACTAATTCAATTTTGGCCTACAAATACGTTATAAAGTACAAATTGATTTGCTGTTATATTTTAGGGTGCGACGAAAAGTACTAGTATGGCAACGTTATTAAATTACCGGTTAGGTGTACAGCTCCCTTTAGAGTAAGGCGTTCGAAATGTTAGGAAGAGACATATTTTGTGAAGCCTTGCCTTGATCAAGGTACTAAATTATCTTGAAACTGTCAATAATAAAATTGGTAAGCGTGTAAAAGAACAATATATTTTTATCACTGCCACAATAGTCATAGTGTTGTGTCGAATGTGTTCTTGATTTTGCATGTCGGTGGAACATGTCTGTAATTCGCTAGAAGAAATGAATGTGTAATGATTATTGTTAAAAGATGAATTTTGTTTACTACGAATACGCCTCCATGCAAAGTCTTTTAACTAAAACAACAGGGAACAATGTTATGTCGCCAATGAGTTATGAATTAATGATGTAAACTGGAATTTACGATCCGCTTTTTTCGCGGTCTACCCACTGATGTTTGTAAAGGCGTGAAACACATTACAGCGGAGCAGACACGCTGGTATGTACCAACTGTATCGAGCAAGTTTCATCAGAAGAATGATAACTTAGTTGCGCCATTTCGTGGGTCTTAGTCAAAATTGAGACTACTTAGATATAGTGCACTTCCACCCACAGAACGCTGACGTTTTTGTTTTTCTGATCAAACTTCGCCAACTTTGGATTGTAAATAGTTAAGTATATGTAATTAAGTATTACTCTGCATAATTCTGTAATTTGCTTCGCGCCTGGTTGGGCCTTAGGATGAGAAGCGAGGGCTACGGCTGGTACCGGGACTATACATCGAGTCCCGGGACTTGCCGGCAGCCGGGGTTAGGGTAGTGGTAGTGTTCGCGAGTTGTCTTTCAAATGTTTCCTATATTATGCGTTTATTATATGAATGTTCTCCTTTACTGTAAATGTTTGATACAATAGATGCGGGACAATGTATCCCGGATAGTGTGCACTACTTATATTCAATTTGTAGATATTTAATTATATATAGTATAATGTTTAATGCGTTGTCTTATTTGCTTGATCCCTCGACGGTGAGATATGGAAATCTAATTATAATTTGACCCCAACAGAGGGGCGATCTACCTCAATTAATTTATCACATATTTGGGCATAATAATAGTGATTGTTAATTTAATCTCGAAACATGGAATTTGTTCAATGTAGTGGTTATAAGGTTTTTTTAATACAATGGTTTGTCCACCTGTCACAAGTACTGTATCTTATATTAAATATTGTATGATTGATACAAATGAGTTTTATTGTCAAGATTGTGTTCATTCCCTATTAAAACTGCTGTATAAGTAACAGTTAGGTCCGGCTTGTTAGATAAGTGTAATGAGTGTAATGACACAGCTGCTGGGTGATGGACTCTTAGAGCTTATGCACTAAATAAAACGAAAGTGTGCCTTCCTTAAACTAGCAAAGGCAGAAGAAGCACCTCATTCTTTCAAAAAACATAATATTATCGATAAAATATATACATTTTAGTAGGATTACCTATGGTAGGATCTAAAGAATTTTATTAGTAAATTAAAAATACAGTGTAGTTACATAAAAATAAAAAAATCTATAATTAAACACAAATTGAAAAGTTTTCAAAATTTGAGGAAGCTACTCAGGTAGAACTAAATTATACTTTATGCTGGAAGTAAGGAACTTCTTATACTGTTATACGAAACAAAAACTGGGTCGGTGCACATGCCTACCTACTACGAAATATGAAAATAACAAATCTCTGAAAAATAAAAATATCTGTTGAACTGCAACAATATTTTGGAGATATTCTAAATCTAAAAGTTTAGTATATTATGTACCTACTTAAAATGTTATGGCAATCTAAATATTTCATTGTAATTAAATTATGCACCTATAGGTAAGTGATCAAAAAAAAAATCAGGAAGTGGATGAAAAATACCTACGTTATCATATCACCATAATTTCCAAATACCTATCCTACCTACTAATAGTATTCGCCGAAAGGGTCGCGTTGCATTGCAACGCAGAAGCGCAATGCAAGGTGGCAACCTTGAAATGATACATGATACAATGTTTGCAGTTTGCACCGACATACATACTTTGAATTTCCACGTTTCCGATCGAAATATCGAGTGACTACATTTTTTACCGACTTAAAAAGAAGAACGGGGAGGTTCATGAAACAGTTTTTATTTAAGTACCTACTTAGGTACTTACTTCAAAATATCCTTCGTGATCTCTGAAATATAGCAAGTAAGTAGTAATAGTAATAAATTGTGGGACCCAATTCACACAGTTATTTAGTCCCTAACTAGGCAGAGCCTGTACTATGGGTACTAAACAACTAATAAACATAACTACTTTGAATAACTATTAAACGACCAGACATGGAGCCCACTGACATGTTCATGCACAAAACTATTGGCCCCGAGCGGGGATCGAACCCGCGACCTCCGATTGAGAAGGCAGGGTCTCTACAAACTGATCCGAGCCAACTGGCCTGTCAAAATAATCCATAATCTTACACATCTTTGCCATAAGTAGGTAGGTGCCTCACCCACCTCAATGCAAGGAAGGCATCCTGTGGTTGTAAAATAAATTGTAAGTTAAAAGTCCTTGCAGACGTAGACAAGGTGCTTTCTATAATCGTATACGCTAGTAGAGTAGAATGGTACCTAAATGTTTGGGATTGAGGCAACATAAAGATTCGACAAGTTAAGTGCCTACATAATGTTGATAACATTTTGCTAGGATAAGATAACATTAACTATCTACTGTACCCACTACTTTTTTAAAGTAGGTATAGCTGCTGATACCTAAGTAGTTTTAAGGGTTATGCTCGAGATGTTAAAGAAAAAAAGGAACTGCCTATCTTACTGAGTGACTGGTTGACTAATCGATCAACGCCCAACCGAAATCGCTGGGTCCAAAACAAGGACTAAAAGCATGAAATTTTACAGAAAGTTTCCATATATTACGTAAGGCAGTATTAAAACAATTTAGAAAATTAGTACCTAGGTATAAAAATTAAGCGTCTGTCGAATCTGATATGGGCGTGATCAGGCAACGAACAGTTTTATCAATTGCATTTCATATAAATTATTTTCTGAATCTAATAGGCGTCTCTGTGTCAGTTTATTTCAATTTGAATGAGTAGGTGTACTTAGTAATAAGTAGGTACCCACTGCAGGTAGCAATAATTAATAGCCTTGTCACAAGAAACTCCGCCTTAAATGCATGATATATGTGTGGGTTTATATAACCGGGCTTGCACCAACGAGTACCTTAATACAGAATTATCAGCCCCCTTAGCCAAGATTGAAACGAAAACACAAGGTATTAAACAACTGATAAACATACTTAAATAAATAGTAAACAACCAGACACAAAGCCAACCCACATGTTCATGCACACAAATGTTGGCCCCGAGCAGAAATTAAACCCGCGATCTCCGACTCAGACGGCATGGTCACTACCAACCAAACCAACTGAGGCAACAGGCCTAAACAAAACCTGTGTTTTAAAATAAGTAGTAAGTTTACTTCTTTAATTATAAAAATGGGGTCCCTAAGCTTCTGAGAGTAATCTATTCCGCATTTGATAACAAAGGTAAGTACTACCTACACTAATAAGATAAAATGAAAAGCCGAAGTGTATATAAAATGCTCGTAACATTGCAGAGATGAAGTTGAGTCTAGAGACAGCTCGCACATCAATATAAGTCAAACCGATTATGTACTAAGTAATTCTTAAACGAAATAGACTCATACATGCGCAAACCTGAAAAACATTATGCTTCTTCTGGAGCAGACGGGTAGAAAGACGTTGGTTTATTTATGAGGATATAATTATTGATTCCAATGGGACTGTGATTGCTTCTTATAAATCATTTTCAGTTGATGATACTTATTACTTATAAGTACCTACACTTAATTTGATCGGAGAAATGTAATTTCTATCAAAATCACTCAACCAAAGCACTAGTCGCCACTGCGATTTTCGAAGGATCCCCTCGATTTCTTTAGGATGACATAATCAGATCCTGGTTTCCTTATCATTATACCACCTGGGATATCTCTTTTCCAACAAAAAAAACAGTCATCAAAATCGGTTCATACTTAAACGACGAAGTTATCCGCGAACACATAAAAAAATACGGTCGAACTGAGAAATCTCCTCCTTTTTTGAAATCGGTTAAAAATATGAAATACCTATAAGAATAACGACTTTTATGGGCAATGACGCTACCAACCAGGGGTCGCGCTTTTTGACAAAACTCCTGAGAGAGAACTCATGTTTTCAGAAAATTTCCATTTGACTGTAAGAGGATATTTTGGCTCAACGTGACGTGATGGTGTATTATTGCCAAGTGCCAGTAAAAGTTTTGCAAACAATAGGAAATAGGTAGGTACATCAGATTGTTTTTGGTCAATGGAGTTACCAAGGAAAAGACATAGGTACCTACCCTATATTGAAATTACATATCACGATTAGCGGGCTGGATGAACAAGAATAGCAGGTGCGATATATGAAAAATCATTTCATATGATATTTCACATGCTACTCATGAAATGACCCATGCCTACTTCAAAGAATACGTCATAGTTCTACATTCTGCACATTATTACTTATTATTACCGACATTGTATTGGTTACAACTAAGTTGTGAAAGGTTTCAACTTTGCTACGGGAACGGTTGCGATAAACGTTTCACAAGGCAACTCGACACCGGACAGGCATGACCAACCATCGGTACTATTAATAGTGATTAATTATTATAATTATCACTTAATTACTTAAGTAGAACCGCGCGTTACCGTAAGCTTTAATTGCGTGGCATACTTTTGTAGACGTTCAGTGTGCGGCTTTAATAAGGTATTAATAAATGCCTTTCCACTTTATTTCTTAGGCGGATATTATAAAAGACATTTTCCAAATTCTTGTATTTTTACTACGTAGGTATAAAATTTTTGAAATGGTATTTTTAATAGATTTTGTGGACTTACCCAAAATTTCATTAATACTTTTTTTTAATTACTATTTACTATTCAAAATTAAATTCTGTCTGTTAAATTTTTACGGTTTAAACCGCTGAACCGATCTTGATAAAAGTAGGCAAGACGATAACACGCACCTTGAAGACAGGATAGCAATTATTCATCCCTGAACGTGAACGAAGTCGCTTGCAAAATCTTGTCTTTTTCTCTAAAGAGAAGAAGATATAGATAAGTTCATAAATATAAAAACACTAGCAGAGCCCCGCGGTTTCACCCGCGTAGTTCCCGTTAACGTGGGAATAAGGGGATAAAATATAGCCTATTTGTTTTTCTGATGTGTAAGTTATACCTACAACGCGTAATAGAAAAAGCGCAATTCCTCATACACCCCAATTAGTATATTAATTTAAAAAAATATTATGCAATCGAACTTTTGTTGTGCCTAACCAATTTTCTTAAATATCGATTAATAATAGCAGCATTTCCATAGAAAGCACTAAATTCAGCTATTTTATTTTTTAATTAACACATTGTATATTAAAAATAGCTGAAATCGAATAAGTAGTCGGTACTGAACAAACTAATTGTAGAATTGCCGTCGACGGATAAGTCTGGGAGGACATCATCAACTGTAAAGTTTCATCAAAATCCGTTCAGTAGTTTTTGCGTGAAAGTGAAACAAACATCCACACATCCATACAAACTTTCGTGTTTATAATATTAGTAGGATTATCGTCCTTCTGAGGCAGTAGAATTGATTATCCAAAGATAGCAATACAATCGAACCATATACAAAACTGCACTGAAATCAGCAAGTGCTCTTTTGCATGATGAGATTGATTGTCTATGTATGGGTTTATTTATTTATTAAGATGTCCAACAGCTGGTTTACATATAAGACCTACCTACGTATGTTAAATATATCAACGCCAATACCAGGATATACCATAGTTATACAAGGTTATAAAGTGATCAAACCGTAGGATAGTGAAAACACTACAATTAATACCTAATATTTATAAAAATAACATGCACTGGAAGTAGTGCACACTCCTGGTGGCACGAGGATGCGTGGTCAGCATTTTGGTCACCGCTGCATGCCTGACGCCGCGTCGCACTCCTGCGCCGCCCTGCCTCGCTGTCGCGCTATCCGTGTGAGTAGCTAACAATTTAAATTAGGAATTTTAAATGGAAATAAAATTAAGTTTTCTGACACCTTTTATCCCCGATCGGGCAGAGGTATTCAATTTCTGGATATACCCACATTTCACCAGTATATTCCACGGACCCCTAAAATAAAATAAGTTTACACACTGTTTTAGAAAGTTCCTAAGTACTGAACATTGCTTGTCTACTTACTATAAGTTTGGTATTCATATACCTTTGCAGAAGCAGTGTTCATTAGCCGTTAAATTTTGTATAGTATACCTATATCTTAGGTCTTTGGTAATATCTGTCGACCAAAAGATGTTTAGCACTATATTATTGGCAGGTTTGCTACAGCCATTTCATAAAAATGGCTTTATCAGATAAACCGGTTTTCTCGAGATATCTTCCATCATTGTAAAGCTTGGTAGTTTAGATTTAGTAGGTAGATAAATTGTTGGTAGAAGCTCGGATTTGAACTCACAACATGAAGGATGAGAGCCTAAAAATTCTTCCACCTGGGCTATCACTGTTGCATACTTAGATTATTGTATTAGCCTCCTAGAGCATTTAGAAACTTTTTTACTGTTAGGTTAGGTTCAAGTACCTATCATTGCTTACGCAGTTTGTAAGTATATTATTTTGATAAGCCATTGTTAGTATTATTTCCCTCCGGATTCTTCTTTTAAAAAATGTTTGGCCAATAAGTAACCTATTTTTTACCTTGGGTACCAAGAATGCGGAATGGTAGACCTAAATTCGACTATTAAAACTACGTCATTTGAATAGTAAAATTTTTATTTTGGAAACTTTATTTTTTTATTGTGTAATTTTATTGAGTTTAATAATTAATTTTTCAGGAGAACATCGAGTCGTGACGTGAAAACAAATTGAAATAAACATGTAAGTTATTTATGAATTTACCATTAAAAAAATAGGTACTAGGTATTTAGCTATAAAAACGAAGCAACTAAGAAGAACAAAAGAGAAGCACCGGAAAAGAAAGAAAGAAGAAGTTCAGGGTTGAAATGGCCATTACCTCACAGTCACGTGGTCATAACGGTACAACGTGTGATGTGACGTAGTGGAAGTCTCGACCTGGACTGTACAACTAAAAATTGTTTTTGAAGAAATCAAGAAAGAAGAAGAACAAGATACTGAATACCCACCTATTCTAGAATATAAACGAATGTTTAATTTTACGGTTAGGTACTAACTTCGAAATCTATTTGACGTTGTATGTATGTATGTATGTTAACGCGGGCTTGTTTCCGCAACTCGACGTCCTTTCTGCGCCTATTTTGCGTGATGGTGGGAATGGCTCTACTCTTGCCATCCCAGCTCCTCCAGGAAGCCCAGCAGCGACTTGAGGTCCTTCAGGGCTTCGGGGAGCGACCTCGGGGATCCAAGGTGCTTCGCCCGGTATTGAGCCACGCCTTCGCACTCCAACAGCACGTGCGCAGCCGTTTCCTCTGCCTCCATGCCTCTGCACAGGGGGCTGTCGGTGACACCTAAAGTAAACAGATGTTTGTTAAAGGGACCGTGGCCTGTTATGGCCCCAGTTACCGTACGTATCTATTTGACGTTTAACGTAATGATAAGAAAATTATTTTAAATTATACTTTTAATAGGATGTTGTCTAGGAACTTTACATACAACGCGAACTACATTAACTGCATCTATTACGTTCTTAAATAGGTACAGTATATACCTACCTAGTCTTTTTCTTATATTATTACTAGCGACCCGCCGCGGCTTCGCACGGGTGCAATGCTAATACTAAAACCTTCCTCTTGAATCACTCTATCTATTAAAAAACCGCATCAAAATTCGTTGCGTAGTTTTAGGGATTTAAGCATACATAGGGATATAAGGACAGAGAAAGCGACTTTGTTTTATACTATGTAGTGAAATTATGTTTTAATTAAAATATTTTTTGGTCAAGATTCTACTAAAGTCATTTGAAGAAAGAAAAAAGAAGAAATTTGTCCTTCTAGTTAATTAGAGAATTAGTGGTTTTGTGCGGTTTCAGCTTAGTAGTTCCCGTTTCTGTGGGAATACGGGAATAAAATATATGTTATTTAGGGATATTCTAGCTTTCCAATGGTGAAATAATTTTTAAAATCGGTCCAGTAGTTTTTGAGTTTATTCGTAACAAACATACAAAAATACAAAACTTTCTTTATAATATTAGTATAGATAAACCTGCAGAACAACATTATTAGTCTATAGATAGTTCTGACGCGAGTCCCAACAAAAAGTATATAAAAACACGACAGCATGTAAAATACGATTGCGTACAAAATGTATCTATCCTTTGACATGTTCGTAATACCTATTCATTATTCTGTGCTATGACACTTCTGAGCTAAATATTCTTTAAATTCTTTCAAACCGTACTCGTATATTATGCTACAGGCGGCACAAAAGAAAAAGCTTACCTACATACATACATCCGAAAATTATTACCCTCTTTCAAATGCAGTCGGGTAAAACCAAGTACCTTAGTAAGTCTGTCGCAATACATTTTAATAAACACTAGGCAGGTACGTGACTTAAGCAAAGGATAACATTTCACTAGCTAGCGCGAAATGCTCCATGACATCCGCAGTGTTACTTGATACTTTTATTTTTCCAAGAAACTGACACTTCCTTCAAGCCGCAATGTTGTTTGACTTCAACTCTTTTAAATCCTACTATCCTACTAATATTATAAATGCGAAAGTTTGTTTAGATGGATGTCTGGATGTATGGATGTATGTTTGTTCCTCTTTCACGCAAAAACTACCAAACGGATCTTGATGAAAATTTACAGTTATATAGCTTATACATCAGAATAACACATAGGCTATATTTTATCCCCGTATTCTCACGGGAACGGGAACTACGCGGGTGAAACCGCGGGGCGCTGCTAGTTTCCTTACAAATTGAGGTCAACTATCATGTATTCATTACTATCAGTCTACATTCTGTCTATAGGTAGTTATTTAGGACTGAATAAGAAATTAACTAGTTATTGTAATAATTTGGATTGCTGTTGGTAGTAAAACATAACATTTCAGTTTTTCTCAACCTGACCATAAAACCCTATACAAACAAATCCTCTTAATTTATTAGCAGTACCTATTGATACATTTGAAGTTTGTAATCACGTTTTGATTTTGATACCCCATTTTGATACCCCACTCGATAGGTTTATTGTTATTTATAAAAACATTTTTTTTTGCGTCAAAAATCGTCCGTTTTGTTTTTTTATAGTTTTAATATAGCCCGAGACATTCGCGCAACAAACACGTTATCCAAATTCGGTTCAGCCGTTTTTAGCTACGAGGTAACATAGAGACAGACATACAGGTCAAACACATAACCCTCCTTTTTTAACTTCGCCGCTGGCGGGTAATTAGGAACTGCTAACAACCGTTTCGGATCTAATTTCTTGTTGTCGTCTCGCAGCATAATGTGAGGATAGGTTTGTAATAAAAGCGTAAGAGTTTTTGTAAACCTCAGACATCATGATCGCTAATATCATAAGTCTCCGGAACACCCTGTCTAGTTATCTAGTGCGATCTACGCCCATCCCCACAGGTCCTATAAACACGCAGAATTAAACTTCACTAGAATTGTCATTGACTTGACCTATGCGCAACTTCGAGCAAAAGGACATCATATTATTTAATGGATCAATTTTGACGATGAAATGAAATTTTTAAATTTACTCTATTTCAAGTTTCTTTAATAATATACTTGCTATATGAAATCGTAGATTTTGAAAATTTGTTTTGTGGTAAAGTAAAAAAAAAACGATTTTAGAAAATAGGTACTGTCAACAACAACAATTGTGTACTGTGTATAAGTCAGTTGGGAGTAATATACTAATTTGAGTTACTGGCAGTGAAGATTACGGTAGATATTATTCGCTACAAAAAACACTAGTCATTATTTTAAGTGTGTTAAAAAAACATAGCTTAAAGTGCTCCGGAAATGCTCACAAAGCATAGTATTGGTATTTATATTCCCACATTATTAAATTGGCGCGAAAAATTGATAATGAAGCGACGACTGTGTGAATTTTTCGATGCCCTTTAATGTTAATTGCTATACCGATATTGCTATACTGATGCAGGTTTTGCAAATAATTGTCCCCTACTACTATTGTTGGATATAAACATGACAATGTACCTACTATCGAATAAAAAAAGGTACCTACATATATATTGCAAAGAGACTAATTTTTATAATTTGCAGTTGTAGGTTTTAAGAGAAAACAATGCAGTATTTTAGTCACACGCCACGCGTAAAGCCACTTCTAGCATATTCTTAATTTCTTTGTCCAACGATATGGGTGTGTTGTAAACTGAACAACTTCATAAATAGCGCCTTGCCAGTGTACACTGAGCTGTTAAAGCGTCTCCAAACACGAACCGAGGAGACTTTCTTTCGATGGGCGTTGTAAAATAAAGGTGACTAAAAGAGGCTTCAATACGACACGGTCATGGCCCGGGAGTCAGTATTAATTTTATTATAGATATATAAAGCTCGACTACCACTCACTCACTCACTGACTGACTGACTCATTGACATAATTGTTCTCCCAGAAGGAGTCGTTTTGGAGACAAGTCATGTATGAGAAAAGTGTTCAAGATGGTGGGGTGACCCCGGGAAAATTCCGACTTTTCAAAAAAACAAAATGGCGGCCAGGCTTGCTTATCGTATCTCTTTTGTTTTCCGGCCGATTCGGTTCAAATTTTTAGTATCGGTTAGACTTATGGGATGATTAACGAATATTATTTAAAAAGTTGAAAAAACAAAATGGCGGCCGCGTAGTAGTGTTTCAAAGTTCGAGTGGTTTTAGACCCCACTTGACCCGAATTGATCTCCCAGATGCCAATATGCTACAGGGATGTGTTTGGTGTCATCACATAGCTCATATCCTGTTGTTTACCAGAAAATCCCGAAAATCTGAAAAACCAAGATGGCCGACCAGTGATTTGCTCCCAAAGAAAAGTATTAATTTTACCCTATTTTGATTGTCGATTTTCGGCGAGATGGCGACACCTGAGCGAGTTGGCTTGTATAGCGGGGTTAGAGGTCTCGATACGGCGTGTTGCCATGTTTATCAATTTTTCCAAAATTTTGGGTATTTTTTTACTTTTAATGCAAAAAGTCAAAATTCTAAATTTTACCATTTTGCAAAAACGAGTAACAGTCAACGGTATATTTTATCTGTCCCTATGACCTTTTGTAGGTTTTTTGATTTTAGCCTGGCAACACCGAAAGTTATGGTTGATTTAATTTTTAGGGTAGACCTCAAAAGACCCGAATTGATCTCCCAGGTGCCGATATGCTACAGGGATGTGTTTAATGTCATCGCATAGGGTATATCCTATAGTTTACTAGAAAATCCCGAAAAATAGAAAAAACAAGATGGCCGCACCGTTATTTTTGTTTTACTGAAAAACTTCAATTTTCTTAATAATAATCGGCATTTTTTAGCCAGTTGGCAACACTTTGGAGAGTTGGCTTGTATGATGCGATTGTAGGTCTCAGTAAACAGTGTTGTCATGAAAAAAAATATTTAGAAAATTTTTGTTATTTTTCGACTTAAAATGGCTAAAACAAGATGGGCGCCCAAAATTAGACTGTATTTTTCTGTTAAAATAAGACCCCACAGAGACACGCGTGGCCGCTTGCGGCCTCGCGCACCGCGCGACATCTAGTCAAGTGGTATAAAATTCAAATATGCTCTATTTTTGAAATTGTTTGAAAAAATATTACTTACAGCATTTTATTTTTAAATTTACTTCTTGCCTGGAAAAGCCTCTAAAAACCACAAGACCGCCCGATGTACTTTTTTTTATCATCATCATCAACCCGTAACAGCCCACTGCTGAGCTAAGGGTCTTTCCTCACACATGAGGAAGTAGTAGTAGTAGTAGTTTTTTTAAATCATTGTGTCATTATTGCTAAGATATTTTTATATAATAAGGAGTTGTTACTTACTTGTTCATTATAACCGCCACGTTTTCTGTACCTGAAATTAGTAAAATTTAATTTTAAATAAGATTATGAATGCTATAGGACAGGACAGGCCCTCGTAATTTTATGCTAATTATTTAAACTTACGAATTCTCGCAATAACAATAGACTGGTATGCGTAAACCATTTATGCCCTATGCCTGTGAGTTAGCTGAACACCAAATTACAAAAGCGAAGAACAATTTTTTTTTGTATTGAGCTCCCGGCCTAGCGTTACAAACCGTGCTATCAAGGGATATAATGGGCCGTGCAAAATTGAATTAAACACGGTCGAGTCTCCTCCAGGCGGCCGATACTTCACTCCGAGATTATCACTCGAAAGCAGGAGGCTAGACCTGCAGTGCGTATGAACGTATAAAAAGGCAGACAGTGATGCCGATTCTGCTTTACAGCGACTAAACTTATTTTAGTTTACTCCTGTCATTTTCTTTCTCAAAGAAAAGAAAAGAGACGAGATATATATTTCTGCTTAGCCTGATGGTTGACTGGTAGATAATGCCTTTAGGCATTAAGTTCTCCATGTGTACATTTTCTTGATACAAATAAATAAATAAAATAAATATATTTTGTTCTGTCACATTAAAATAAGTCCTGTCAACTAAGGCATTTCATAACGTGTTTAGTGCAAATGCAAATACAAAATAATTTATTTGAGTTATTACCTTAGCATATATTTCTCTAAATATCGTATTCTCTCTGCGGTGATTCTTTTTGCAGTGAGTTCTTTTACGATTATTCTTAATCAAAGAGATTAAAATATAATAGGACACCTATAATAGGGCCCTCTTATATTTTATCTCTTTTTGTTCTTAATACCTAAATTTGAATTGAGAAAAAAATTTGAATACCTAAATAAATATAAAATAAATAAAATAAAATAATTAATTGATTACATCATGTCATCCGGTGGCAAGTAGATTTATTAGCAGCTACATTAGCAACTATTATTGCGGTAAGTTTTTCGTTTTGGACGATAAATTTTACTTGGTTTTCTTTCAATAAGAAGTAGGTAGGTACTTCTTATAGCAAAAGTATGGGGTACCTCTATACTTACTTACTCAAACAGTAACTTCAGTAATCTTAAAATTATGCTATTCCATGTTTCAGGCTATGAAAGCCGTGCTGGTGATATTTCTAGTGATGCACCAACAGGTTCATTATCTGGGTAAGTTTTTAAAACTATGTTTTACTTCTATCTTTGCCGCGTTAGCGTTTGTAGCCGCATCAATAACTTATGGGATATGAATGGCGCAACTTACTTTACTTTAACTAAAAAAAAATTAATCGCATCATTACTTCTAGAGATTACCTCCTTGAAACATAAACAACTTTACCTCTTTGTAATAGGTAAGTACCTATAATTTTACAAATACAAAAGGTCTGTGAAGTCGATGAGGAACCGTGTGGAAATTAGTGTTTTATTTAGAGACTGTATGCGGTCGATGATATTACTTTCCTTACTGACTGAATACAGACCATATTGTCGAATGATGAACGTAGCAATAAAAGGACTTCTTGAGGAAGAAATATCATAATATCTTTCTCTCACTTGAATACTCACGAGCCGCCAATACCGAACATAAAACAATGTTTGCCTCATATTTACGAAATACTTTTCCGTCGACCAATCGTCGAGGAAGAGGGACTTTGACGGAATAACTTTTCTCATAAATACAAGTTACATTCTTTCCACGTTTCTCTACCTTTTTATTTATATGAAGGAAATATCTGGCGCCCATGCGTGATCCGTGAAACCAGTTTTTGCCGTTCCTATGGGAATATTCAAAACCATTGTTAGTGGGGCCCGTGTACTAAAATCTATCTAGGTCCAGCGGATGAGGTTGTATTGTGTTATATATGATTATGTTGTAATGCAGTTTTACTATTCCTCCAACCGCGGCTTTTTCTTAATCTATATATAGATTACTATATATCATAGATTTACAAAGTTCACTGAATACTTAGGTACATATATACGTTCCCTCTATTCTATAAATATATTTAATTGTAGAATATAGAGATGTTATGTCGAAATATCCCCGTAGATAAGGTATCTCTGGTTAAATCTACTTTATTTCCATAATCTCTCTTAATCTTAATGCCGGTTCTAACATTTTAATGTAGGTAATACGCAAAATTCCTTCCTAAATCAGATAACTTAAACATTTATAATTAAGTTCAGTCCGCTAATAGTGCAACAATCTTGCTTAAAGATCCGTTATTTTACGAGAGGTCTAAAGTTTAAAGGCGTAGCCACAGTATATCGTGGTATATCTCTGCGTCGTATTTATGTTGCACGAAAGATAAAACTACTGTACCGTTTTACCAGACAACAACAACAACAACAACTTCCAAACATAATAAATGTACAGTCAGGAGCATATGCAGCTTTACAAAGACCAATGTCTCAAGCTCTACGTGCTCTTGACTTTGCATATCAGTATGTATGTATGTGAGCATGTTTTTGTTTCGAGATGGAGCTCTGTCAATACAGATCCGATTTGAAAAATTCTTTCCCCATTGAAACCTACGTTATTCTCGAGTAACATAAGCTATAATTGTTTTATTGGGCTAAGTGAAATCGCAGAGCGCAGCTAGCTTATTTATATATGTACTAGCTTTTATCCGCGGCTTCGCTCGCGCACGTTTATTTCACCCCCTAGGGGTTGAATTTTGCAAAATCTTTTCTTAGTGGATGTCTATACTGTATAGGTAAACTATCTATGTGCAAAATTTTAAGTCTCTAGACCCAGCGTTTTAGGCTGTGCGTTGATATATCACCAATCAGTCAGTCAGTTTATCATTTTATATAAATATAGGTGTCCAAAGAAGGAGATAAAGCCAGATTTCTGTTCATTTCACTATTTCTCATGGTTTCTCTTTGGAAGATATTTTTTTCATTAATATAAAACAAAATGTTTTATTAATAAATCTCGTATTTTCAGATCCGTGTCGCTACTCGCAACTCTTTAGTGTGGAGTCCCCCCAACTCGACTGTGCTGTCTTATTACCGCATTCCTGCAATTTGACAGGTAATTAAACTGCAGGACAGTCACCGCCGCATGCCTCTGGGACTCTGGGAGAGTTGGACAATAGCAGTAGAATGTTACATAGTTGTTTCTTATTATTTTATGCCGCTTCAATGTTGCGTAGGTTTTCAGTACCTATGCTCATATTCTCATGTGGTGAGCCTCTGTTTTAAGAAACTCAGGTACTTATATATTATTTTATAGCTCGACGGTAAAGAAAACATCGTGAGGAAACAAGCGGGTCCCAGAATAAATTCTGAGAGATGTAGCAGCACCGGTCCATCGATAGGTTCACCACCTGTCATGTTTCTGTGTCCAAAAACGAAACTGGTAAAAATTTAGTATTACCAGGAATGGAATACGTCTGTCTACTCCCTTGACGATAAAAAGCGTGGGTATGTAATGTTAAGTAAAATTTAATTAAATTTTTTATTAAATATATTTTATTAATTAGTAAAATTTAAAAGTAATTTAAGTTTGTTAACGGCTTGTTTCTGCAACTCGACGTCTTTTCTGCGCCTATTTTGCGAGATGGTGGGAATGGCTCTACTCTCGCCATCCCAGCTCCTCCAGGAAGTCCAGCAACGAATTGAGGCCCTTAAGGGCTTCAGGGAGCGATCTCGGGGATCCAAGGTACTTCGCCCGTTGTTGAGCCACGCCTTCGCACCCTTCGCACGACTAATCTCCAAAAAGATACATGACCAGCTATAATAATGTCCAACTGTAGTTATACTCAAAATTAAAATAAACTTTTTGGTAATTTTTTATCCATTGGCTATATTTATCACTAGCTGCGCCCCGCGGTTTCACCCGCGTAGTTTCCGTTCCCATGGAAATACGGGAATATAGCCTATAACTACCAGAAAAGTACGCTTTCTACGGCAATATAATTGTTTTAATCGGTAAAACCGGTAATATCGGAGCCTTTTCAATACAAACAAATAAACATACAAAAAATCAAATCATTCTTCAATCCAGATTATTCCAGTTTCCGTTGGAATTTCTAAAAATCGCTTGGGCAATATCACTACTGGTCATTTTTAAGTCAAGTCCATTTTATTATAGGACATTTTTATAGTTTGACTATATAAATACTGGTCATTTTTATATTTGGGTAATTTTATTATTGGACTTATTTATGGTTTGTCAATTTTATCACTTGGACAAGCCTTTGGACATTTTTCTTTTTGGAGATTAGTCGTGCGAATTCTTCGCACTTTAGCAGCACGTGCGCAGCCGTTACTTGGGTATATTTATTTTCATTTTATCATATTCTTTATTCAGTAACAGTCACATAGCGTCAAAGTGATATTATACTAGATGTTCCTTAAATAAATATACACCTATAAATATATCCTCGAGGCGATATTCCATTTTTGGAACTAACCACTTTTCATCTACATAGATTTGGACCCCTTTATGATGAAGAAGGATGATAGGAGCAAATAATTCAGTCAAAAAAATATCGTCTTCCGACCGTACATGGTCACCGTTCATTCTGTCATAAGTAGGTATAATCATAACAAAACTATGAGTTATCTCGCCACCGTCAATAATTAAAGTTAATTGTTGATCGGCATTAAATACCCCACGTTATTTCGTATGTCCCCTCGCGAAAAACCCTTTACTTGCATAAGGGGATCCAATGATAATTTTAACGATATTCGTGGGATGAGTTACTACAGGTTTTTAGTTCAGAAAAACGTGCTTGTTGTTATGAAAATATATAACCGATTTCAACAAATCATTTAAAATTTAACCGGCCAAGCAAGCGATAACTTCTTCGGCATGTAAAGTGAATTTTGAGTTTATTGGTAAGTGGTATACTTTGTTGGTTTCCCTTTTTTTATGAAAGGTTACATTTCATTATGCTTTTCCAACCGTTTTTTGCACGGGTATCGGCGAATGACTTTGCTAAAGCTTTATTATACTAACCAGTGGCAATTTTGCGTCCTAATTTAGCTCTTAAGTTTAGTCCATTAAGCTCTTTATTTTATTCTATTTATATTCGAGTAACAGAAGTATCGCTTCGTAGTAAGGGATGTTCCCCCTTTCGGGAACTCGCCTAAGGCTACGCAGGAAATGATGGCAGCTCCAAGTCGTCAAAGTACCTATGTTATTTAAATAAACACTGCCTCATTTTGCCTATCATGTTCAAAGATTAAATTGTTTTCCTTAATTTTAATAGTGATAATTTAATTGAAGATTGTCTTAAATTAATACTTTCTCTCTTAAATTTCAATTAAGAAAATCATATAATGAAGAATCCTAAAGAGAATTATTTCTATCATCTATATTGAAGTTAGGTATGTGAAACATCAGATCATCAACTAACATCATCTCTTGAGATTCAGACAGGTAAAGTTGTAACAATCTACTCCAAAACTCAACTTTAACCGCTAAATAATTTATCAAATTCTAATAAACAGTCTTTGTTAGTCTAAAAATCAAGTTGAGGTATTTTAAAACTTAGCACAGTTCGTTTCTGTTTCTGGTTCCGATGTTTTAGCGATTAGACGGATAAATAGTTCCCTTGTGATAGAGTACTAAGGCCCAAAGGCTAGTAACTTAAGTCCCCTATATGTATGATACACCAACATTTCTACAAAATACTTTCCCATAGGTACCTCCCCATCTTCGGGTAATATAGCTTGCCGCGCTGCATTAATCTGTATAGATAATAAATTGCGGCGTAAAGGCTGGCTGAATGGGCATTATTAGCCGCTGATTGGGCCATCAATTGCTATATGCGTGCCCCCGGGACGGACGCGAATGCAGCTAATCGGTTAGCTCTGGTCAAAACCATTAACGGAAGCGGAATTAATTTAAATTGCTCGACTCAAAAAATCTTTTTTTTCGTTGTGCTTACTTTAACTTTTGATTCAATATCATTCGTACGACTGGTAACCGTGGATATCGGTGATGTACTCCTAGTTCTATTGTCATGACTACTGCAGGCAGCAGATTATCCAGGAATACGAATTACGAATTCCAACCTTCGTATGTTCTATTATTGGTTAGACCTTACAGTTGGCAATAAAGGTATTTAATTTTAGCACGAAATTACAGATATACCTAAGTTACAAGACTATATACACTTTTTATCTACATAATTATCTTTCAGAATGATAAATGAAATGAAATTAGGGACGTCCTTCAAAAAGCTGGGGTCATTAAGAGTGCGAAGAATAAAAGAGCGTGTATGAAGGTTTATGAATGTGAAGGAAGCGAGGGAAGTGTCCGAAGATCGGGCAAAGTGGAGATCCATCGTCTCTGCCTACCCCTGTGGGAAGAAGGCGTGAGCTGTATGTATGTATCTTTCAGAAAAATAATAGGAAATGTAGAGGAGAAATCGGGAATGTGAAATATATTGACCGGAAATAGTTTATTAGTTATTTAAAAGGTTGTACTTTCGTCTCGAACGTCTGTAGGAGGCAATCTTTGGTACCTACTAATGAACCAATTCTAAAAATTCTGTCACTAGCAACACTATTCCTAGCTGATATAGGCTATGTCTTAAAATTAACGCGGGTGAATCCGCGCGATACTGCTAGTAATTAAAATACATCAGCCCCCCGAGCCAAGTGGCATTGTACAATCTAATCGAATGTTCTTTTAGATTGACATGTGAGGGATTGATATTAGCGTTAGCGCTCGTTGGCAAGTGCTTATGTCAACCCCATACATGTCAATTTAAAAGAACATTCGATTAGATTCTACAATGCCTCTTGGCTAGGGCGGCAGTTGTCACATTGCTTTTGACTTGTACCAAACCTACAAGAGATCATCGCGCGGTAGTTTTATTTGCAACCCGCAATCGGTTTGTAATGGTGATTGGCTTCAATATGTCAAATGAGTTTTGATATTAATCGGCTTACAATGTTGCACGGTCCGATTTGGAGTATCGATCGATTTGTACGGCTATTGTGTTTATTTTATTTTTATCCTACTAATATTATAAACGCGAAAGTTTGTACTATTTAAAACTATTGAACGGATTTTAATGAACTTTTAAGTGATATTGGGCATTATATCAGAATAACACATATGTTATATTTTATCCCAGTATTCTTACGGAAACGGGAACTACGCTGGTGACACCGCAGGGCGCTGCTAGTTATAAATAAATTACAGTCAAGCTTTATCCCTGAAGGGATTGGCAGAGATATTATATTTATGGAATAACCCCCTTTCATCAGTGTCTTAGCTTAAGTCCAAGCCTGTTGGTTTCTTCAAGAAATTTTCCTTTATCATAGAGCTAGTTACAAATATGTATGATTTTTTAAACTCATTGGTACATGCTTTTACTGGGAATCCGAGCTGGAAATGTGCAAAAGCAATTCATACAAATTGCCATATGCCACATATCTTTATTTCTTGTTATCGAAATTATGACACAGTCCAATAGGCATATATTTCGCAAAGTCGTTAAATAGGTAAGCCTATACATCTACGCCATTTCGAGAATTATAAAGAGGAAGGATTTGTATTGTTGTATGTTTGTAACTAATAAACTCATAAACTACTTAACCGATTTCAAACATTCTTTCACCTGTGGAAAGCTAAAATATTCCTGAGTAACATAGGCTATATTTTATCCCCGTATTCCAACGGTAACGAAAACTACGCGGGCCCAACCGGTCGGAACAGCTATATAATAATGTTATTAAATTATAATAATGTAAATTAAATAATTCTAGAATAGTGTAATAATGTCAATAGCCTTACACATTTGCGGAAAAGACTACATAAGTCGGAATTGTATGGGATGGGCTAGCGGTTGAAGGAAAATATCGTGAGGAAACCCGCAGGTCCCAGAATTAAATATGAGACATGTGTAAAAGATGGTCCAACGATGGGCTCACCACCTATCACGTTTAGGGCTCCAAAGAACATCTCGTGAAAGGTGCTTATATCCAGAAATGGAATACTCCGATGCTCTGGGATAAAAGGCGTGAGATTAGATTATTATTTTTTATTTTTTACATTTAACCCCACGTCATATGAAACGGTAAGCAATTTATCTCTTATATCCCTACAAAGGGATGTGACATCCCTCCGTCCTTCTGGACAATAAGATCTATTGTCGCATAAACTTTCAGAGCCTACTCCAAGGCGTCACGTCCGACAGTGTTGCCAGATTTTGCTGTGCGACTGCCAAGAAGTTGCCAAGTTATTATTTATTGTTTACATGAATACTGTTACAATAAATGTTAGCAAGTAACTAATTAGATAACAATTTATGAAAAAATTGTACAAAAGGCGCTTCCATAGTAACTAATAGCGGACTTGGATTTACATGAGATTTTACAACTTTTTGCGGTGGAAGGACTGCGTAGCGTGACTTAATTTTTTTTTACATTTTATGTTTTCGGTGGGATTTTGTTTTAAGTGCCAATAAATCTGCAAATTGGGGTGGCAGTCCCGATCTTTAGGGGACCGATCCCTCAAAATCGGGAAGTCGGCAAAAATAGAGATATCTAGCAACACTACGTATACGGCGATAAAACTTATCTTTTAGTTGCAGATATTTTAGTGTGCATTTAGAATAATTTTATCTTCACCCCTCATTCTGAAACTATTATTACACACAGTTTATCGTTAGGAGTGTGCATGTGAGATTATTTATCATGAAATATGTTGTTACCAAGGGTAGGTTGAAAAGTCTTCAGACAGAGGCATTTCCGATGGGTTCGATTTCCACCCTGGGGCCAATATTTGTGTTTTTCAACATGATTTTTGATTTCGTGTCTGGGTGTTTATATGACGAGCACACATAACGCATCTACCTCAGTAGAATATAATTGGTAATCTGTCAAAATCTACCAATGCACAGGTACTTTTCTGTAAAAAGTGGAAACAGACGCAATATTCAAATTTGTTCTATGATATCCCATATACGGTTAGTATCTACATTATAATTGCCCAGCGTTTCTGCGCGGTTTTACATGCGTAGTTTCCGTTCCCGGGGGAATACGGGAATAAAATGTAGCTTATGTTACTCAGAGATATTCTACCTTTCTATTGGTGAAAGAATTTTTAAAATCGGTCCAGTAGTTTTTGAGTTTATTCGTAACAAAGATACAAAAACAATATAAGTGGTTTCACGCCTCGTATTACTTAAGTCAATCCAAACTTTATGCTTTATCGAATAATTAAGATCAACATAATTATCGTATGTGGTAGAATACGCGGCAGTTGGCATCACGTCGCGTCTTCCCGTTGCTAGGCAACCGTGCGGAAATCGATACGTCTGCTTCATTCATTCATTACGGATAACACGACACTGATTTTGGGTGTATGACGGAAATTTTGTATGGGTCTTTTGAAAATGCGTAAGAAGAGAAATATGCTAAGTTATAATTTGTGTACCTATTATATATGTACGAGTATGTAGCTATGTAAGTATGTGAATGCAACCGTTTTAGGAACTTGGCCATTGAATCAAATTAATGTCGATAATGTGACTATACTTATTTACTTACTAACCTACAGACACGGGGAATCCCGAAATTTAACTATAAAACTGTGCGACGAAAGGTCGGGGCAAATGGTTCGATTCTTGATCTAGGATTTCCGTTCACCGAGGATAGCCAAAAGAAACTTTTAAGTAAAATTTTCGCAAGAGAGTAGGAGGACTTACCAATAAATTACTATCTGATCTCTAGATCAAAAACTCAATTCATCGATCAACATCAAATAGGTAGGTACTTGGATATTACTTGGCTTTTAACTTTAGAAGCTATAATCGACACAAGTACTTTTGAGACATAAAATAACGAATTGTCTATTAGGTTAACAAAGTTCAGCCGTTCTTCAAAGTTACGGCTTCTATTTATTAGTAAAGTTAATGCTTTCAACAGTTAACGTATTTAGAATTACTCTTTACTCTTTAGTCTAGTTAGAATTAATATATTACTAAAATCTAATAAGATTCCGGAATAGTTTTTTTAGTTGTAGTGTTGTGCACAAGTAAAAAAATAATAATTCTTATAGTAAATTTAATTCCACAGATTTTGCGGATTCACTGATGTAGGTATTTGACGAAGCCTGTTGCAGATTATTACCTTATTACAATAATGTGCAGGACATAATTACTTCTGAAAATAAATATCTTTCTTTAAGATTAAACATTTATCTATCTTTACCAGAATGCAGAGGTTCTGTATAGTAAGAAGTCTGACCACATGTTTACTAGCAAAAAGTGCTGAGCAGTTTACTGTTTACTGTACTGAGCAGGGCAGGGGTAAGCAGAGACAATAGTCCGCCCTATAATCCTGGCACACTTCTTGCGCCACATCCACATCCATCAATCGGTTCATACATGCTCGTCCGTTTCGGGTTCCTACTAAATATATTACGAAATGCGAAAGATTTTTTTATTTGCCTTTCTTGTACGCAGTAAAATAACGGATCAATATGTTTGTGCATATTATAAAATAGTTGGAGGACCGATAAGTGACATGGGCTGCTTTTTATTCCAGAAACAGGTAGAAGTCACAGGCAAGAGTTAGCAGACAATATAATTTAGATAAATCCAATACAGACAATAAAATTTAGATAGATAAATTTAGTGTTACTCATTGAAATAGACAGTCATCTATCAGACTACATCGTATAAATTCGATTCACAAACAAAGTAACAAATATGAAGTCAAATAAAAAAATCACGGCAGTACTCGGTGTGATAGACGGCTATGGAAAATTGTTGCAAGTCAATATAGGGTGCAGTTAATTGCATTACCCTGTAATCCTGTTATGGAGCCCTATTACCGACTTCATCAAGCCCATTAGAATAGGTTCACGTTGGTAGAGCCATCCTTTTAAGCCAGTCAGAGATCTAACGAGTCTTTATTGGTAACTGCTATGCTTTTGTTACTTTTATGGGAAAATTGTCGAATGATTGACCCTTTTGTTTAACGACGCAGCATAAAACGAATGTTAGTAGAAGAATAGCCCTAAGTCCTTCAATCATTATTGCGCTATGGCTTGTAAATACATACCTATATATTTCTGAGAAATGTGTAATATTATAAGTATATTGGTATTATCATATTTTTTTTTATTCCTATTCTAATCTAATACAGTAATCTATATTTTTTTTATTCGATGACATGACGTTAAATAGAGCTGCCATTAAGTTTCTTGCTGTACTTCTCGGCTTACTGCATTTTGTAACCAGAAACTCGTCAGTGGAGATAGGCTGCTGTTTACATTCAGCTAACCTCAATGCACAAGTTCAGAGACCATTGTCATTAGATTATTGACGTTTCTAAGTCTAAGTATCACCTATCACGTTTAGGGGTCCAAAAAATATCTCGTGAAAAGTGGGTATATCCAGAAATGTAGTTCCTCTGCCTACCACCTCGGGGATAAAAGGCGTGAGATTATTATTTTTATTATTTATTTGTTTATAATTTAAGTCTAAGTACCTACATAAATAAACGAATTGTGAAATGGAATTTGTTACATTTGCCCCAAAGATAAATCGAAATAGAATTTTGCTATATAATCTCCAAGTAAGCTTTACTTTTCGTTGGACCAATCCAGACTTAGTCGATTAATTCGTAAACACCACAATGGTTCTGTAGGACAATGGAAATTGTAGTGCCTAGAATTCTATAGGTCGAGGGATTGAAAACATATTTAATTAAGCTCCTAACAAGCTTTCTTCTGTTTTCGTTTTCTATGAGTGGTTGTAACTAGACGTACTTACAATTAATTAAAAAGATTCTATAACGTTCTTCAGAATCTATTTGTTAACTGTTCAACTTTTAGGATAATTAATGGAAGACAAAAAAAGTACTTTTTTACGTTATTTGAGTTCTTTTATTAGTGTTGTTTTAAAATTCATCAAGGTAAAAGCAATTTCTTTTATGATGTAGATTTTTTATGTACTTGCTTTTATTTATCTATCCCATGGTGAGCGGTGTCAAAAAAGGCTTTTTTGATACACGGATCCATTTACGAAATATTAAGTTTTAAAGTGTTGCGAAAAAAATAACAGCAGTAGTATATACTCGTATGTATAACGAAGGCTTTACAACTTAACGAGTAATTAGTCGACCAACTTCTAAAATTATAACGGGCAACTAGGGAACCTTATTGTGGTACCTACTGTGCGTGGCCCGACAGGCACTTCGCCGATTTTTAATGACCTATTTATAGAGAATTTGCGTCACATTGTTAGAAAATGTCGGCGTAGGGTGGCGGCATAGGATGTCAGCGATGGCGAGACACTGCGTGTCGGCGAAAGTGGCGGCGTTCGCCATTCAATGCTAATGAACGAATTAGTGCGACAGCTTTTCACATCGTGTGGGTGGACACGGACATTGGACAGGCTTCATCGACTTCTTCATAGTTTTGTATGAAACTTTTTGCTGGATTTTATTGTTGTTAGGGCTCAGCATTTGTGTTCATGAACATTACTGTTTGTTTTATATTTGTATATTTATGTATCTACCTACATCAAAGTATGTTTAGCACTCGTAGTAACATACTGTACTGCACCTAGTGGCTAAATAATCGCGTGGGAATTAGTCCCAGAATGTATAAAAAGTTCAGAAAAATTAGGCAATATGATAGATATATTATTATTGAGTATTATTTTTCACTTGATACTTGAATCGGTTACATCGCTAACTGATTCCGGGTTTTTATGGATTTTGAGGTACCTACGAAATCCTAAAAAATGCATAGTAGAAATGTCTCGTCTCGAGTGCGCCATTTTTCTGCCGCTTAGTGAACTGAGGGTGAAAAAAGATGGCGGCGGAGCTCCTTCACACAGCGAGCATGGCGCGACGCAATCGAGTACCCTGCACTTACGCATGAAGGTAAGTGCCAAGTTTGTTGAAAAATCGTTTTGCTACTGACATGTCTACAGTATGTTATATTTATATCCCTAGAACATAGACATCGATAGATCGACCCTTTGCACCAAACTTAAAATATAATTATAACAGTACATAACACTTATCCTCAAATTGTACATAGTAATCAACCACAACACAACTAATAAGTAACCATGAGACGATGACAATACGTAACCTATTATGCCTCGGAGTTGTTGCCAGCCTGGATAAATAATCAAAAACTTCTTCGGGACGAAAACCGAAGGTCCCAGAATTGATTTTTGCGGCCGAAGGGCTCGCCACCTGTCCCGTTATTATTACACTAGTCGAAAATGGGTATTTGTCGACTTGTGTGACATCTGCGAGATTCCGGCTCGCACTTGGCTGGTAGTGGGCTTCGGTGGCGTTAGAATCAATCCAGTCATCAATATGTATGAGGATTGGTGTTTCCTCTATCGACTTGGATAAACTTTTTATGACGCTTTTCTCGATTTCTCGAGTGACTTTCATTGTAAAGAACGGAGCTATTGAATGATGCAATATCTATCTTCTGATGTGAGATTTAATAAATACATGGCCATGACTTGTTCCTGAGGGTATGCCGTTCCAAATAATACCCAATTTTAACAAGTACCTACAGTTTTTTTGACCCCTGTGACAGGTCGTGAGCCTATTGTCTACACTCTGAAAGTTTGTTTTAAATACTTTCTGAAACGGCTTAACAATTTTGGGGATTAAAACAAGAAATTTAACATACCTATTTCGTGTATGTTTCATTTCAATATCTTCCCAGAACATATATATTTTATTTTGATAAACCGAAGCGAAGCGAGTTTGGGTCGCTCTAATAAATAAAACATGCGTTCGAGCTGGTAAACGAAAACAAAGTATGTAAGTAGGTATTTACCTACTTAAAATTCATACTGTCTTGTTATTTAAAGGTTATCAAAATGACACATACAATAACTAATTAATTATGTACAATAACATTGTAATTGTGTCATCTACTTCGATAAAGAAGTACCTAAACTAGATTTAGGTGTTATCTAGTAATTGGGACGGGAATTTCTCGATAAATGTTTATTTATTAAGTTTATAAAATAGTACCTACCTATATAGAGCATGCAGCAACACGAGAATCAAAGAAAATTTGTACGGATTTTCGACATTTGATGTTGCTCTACATTGTAAATCTGAACCTAGGTCTACTAATATAAATCCCTACTCATATTGTATAAATGCGAAATAAATCCGTGTATCTGCCTGCCTATTACTTTTGTACCTACGGATAAACTTGACAAATTTGACAAGTGATCTTCCATCTTAAGTTAAGATATTCAGGCATATAGTAACTATATCGTAGCCTCGTAGTCTTATATTGAAGACTAAATATAGAGAAGATTATAAACTTACTAGCAGCGCCCCGCGGTTTCACCCACGTAGTTCCCGTTCCCGTGGGAATACGGGGATAAAATATAGCCTATGTGTTGTTCTGGTGTATAAGCTATATAACTGTACAGTTTCATCAAAATCTGTTCAGTAGTTTTTGCGTGAAAAAGGAACAAACATCCATCCAGACATCCATACATCCAGACATCCATCCAAACAAACTTTCGCGTTTATAATATTAGTAGGATAAATAGCAAAAATAGTTTTTGATACCTCAAAGCAGACTATTAATAACAATTTTTCGTTTGGAATACACATTCTGGAAAAAATAAACTTGAAAATAAATTGGCACTTACATGTGCTAGGAGGGCGGGTCGACCACTTTGCAAACGGAAAATTTTGCTTGCTTATAAAATAAGCTAGCGTGTGTATTTACTGAATAATATTCACATGCGAGTATATAAAGTACTAGCAGCGCCCAGCGCCGTTGCCTGCACGGATTGAGTTTTTTTTTTCAAAACAGCTTTTCTTAGTGAGTAAAATAAATCATTAAAACCATGTAACTTGTACTTTGTATTATAATCATTGTTTAAAAGAATAATGTGTTAAGGAGTTTCTTGCCCCGCTTCTTCTCCTCAACTACCAATACATACCGAAGCGGTGGAGTTGCAATGACTTTCAATAAGTGGACTTATAAGCCTTTTTTGAATAATATAAAATAATTAGATTTTTGATTATTGTTAGTCAGTTATATTTGTGATGTTTATTCTGTTTTGTTTTTGTTTATGTGAAGTGGTGTGTCGGATAAACTTTTCATATTTCTTTACTAGCTAATAAAACTTTACAAGCTAATAAAGCTGACCAAGGTAGGTTAAAAACCTCGGAAACTAAATCACTGAAATTAATGTGCGAAATTAATTACCAGCTAATTGGTTGGCAACTAGTTGCGAAAGAGTGTTAGACGTCCGCACAGAAGTGAGGAAATGGGAGCAATTTCCCGAATCGCAGCGTTTCCGCAGCGTTTCTGCGACGTGAGCGCTGTGTCGGAAATTGTAGCAAATGCTGCCCCTGAAATGGATTGACAGATAAATCGAAATTGCTGTGGGAGTTTCTAATTATTTTATCAGTTCTAGCTTTTGCCTGCGACTTCGTTCCGGGATGATCTAATGATATCTTATAAGTAGACACGTACTTTTACACATTTTACTAGATAAAAATCCTTATCAACTCGTTAGAACAGACAGAGAGGCATCTGTCATATTTTAACGACTTCTTTTATTAGAGCTCCTGACTAAGATGTATCCAAGTGCATATAATAGTATATTACACACCTAGGGAAGTAAGAAAAGAAATGTCTTATTTTACTTCCCTGGGTGTATATACTTTTTTATTCTCGACGGCGGCGGAAAGCGGCAACTTCGTTTAGCGCAGCGGGCCGAAATTTGCCGCTTTCCGCCCGGAGATATGAAAACAAATAATAGCTACTCCCTTTCAAAATAGTGCAATAAACAATTTCTCGTCGAGATGAAGCCTTTCCTGCAGAGGCGAGGCGACATTGACGCAGCGGTACACACTTCCGCGCCTTAGGGGGTTGTGCATGACTGCTCCTTACCTCTGGCGCCTTGGTAGTAGAGATGGGGCATTTCATGAGTAGCCTGTAAAAAATCATATGAAATGACTTTTTATACGTCACATCTCCGTCTCTTCTTCACCTAGCCTGGTACTTGTAAAATATGTGCAGTATCAAAACGTAAATTTAATTTCATATTTCATTTCCAGTACAGCGTGATTTCACATCATAATTAATAATAATTGTCTGTGAAATTTCACAAAAGAAATCATGTAAAAAAGTAATTACATGAAAATAATTTATAGCAAAAAAAGTATTTAGCAATCACAATACATCCCTACTAGTGAGCTATGAAGTTTATACATTTCGCCGTGAATACGTTAATTGTCAAATTGTGCGCATAGAAATGACAAACAATTGGGGTGGTACTACTACGCAAAGGATAAAATTAAATGATGTTTGTGAGAGTGAAAAACTGAATATTATACTAACTTCAAGGCGATAGAAAGTGCCACGCATTTTATCGAATTTTCCGTTGTGGCCACGGTCTCTTACCAAATATTGTGAGATAAAATCGAAACCAAAAAAGTATATTATGTCTCTCGACAAATTCAAGCCAAAAGCCCATGAGAACACTAAACTGTGAATTAGAATATGTGGGCAGGTGTATGGGAGAAGCACGTAAACCTCGGAACAGCAATAAAGCACGAACCCGTTAGGCGGCCGACCTGCGTTAGGAAACAGTTTTTACTCGCGCTCCCTGACCGACCCCGCTCTGTAATTGAATGCTATGGTGTTGTGGTCATTAAACAAGCGAGTTTTGTTAACCCAGGTGAACAGTGTGGTATGAACTGCAAAAAATATCAATGTCGAGAACACCATCATTGTATGGCATTGCACTAAATGTAATTTTTTTAGTATTTTAGCAGTAATGCAAGTATTTTCATATTTTTAAAACCACCTATCGCATATCCAATTCTTGCAGCCTTTCCGCTTTTTTTGTGGCCACTCATTATTTCAGAATAATGCCTATAGCCGTTTGTTCAATTAGCCATACTATCTCCTAACGACTAAAGTTGAATATTGATTGCAAGTATCAAGCAATAATATGTGTCTGTATAGCGCCTGTGAATATTTTCTGTGGTACTTAGGTCGGCATAAAAATGAAATCTGTTGGTTCGTGCCACGGAATAGCAAAACAATATTGTGTTCCGTTAATAATGGACTCGTTGCAGGTGTATTAATAGATTGATGGGACTTGGTAACTGTTATTGTAATGATCGTTGGTAGGTTCAGGCCACGATTTTGTGAGGTCGAGCTTAAAAAAAGATTTTATCATCACGACAAAAACAGCACGTTAAGTGTGATTTCATAAGTGCAAGTGTGTTTTTTTACCTACAGAAATAAGTGATTTGGATTGTTAAACATATTATTTGATTAGTGGATGGATTAGAAAACTCATTTGGACAGTAAGGGTGAGGCCAAACGAGCGTATTTCGGTTGCAGAAATTCTGCCCGACAGAAATTCTGTTGGGCTGCCAGACGGAGCGTAATTTTGTGAGTCGTGAGTAGCAGAATATATCTTATTTCTCACTCTATCTTGAGTGATCCGTCACATTCCACTCTAGTATCTCTTTCACATGTTGTCTATGTCTACCCCATCGCCCCGCGAACTGAAATTCGGTCCGCATAATGCATGTGAGTCGGCAGACAAGTCATTTTGCGTCGCCGTGTGAATGAAATAGGACTTTTGTATAAAATCGAATGCAGCAGAATTTCAGCGACCGAAATTCTGCTACTCACGACTCACAAA
This sequence comes from Ethmia dodecea, assembly GCA_963855545.1. Lineage (NCBI taxonomy): Eukaryota > Metazoa > Arthropoda > Insecta > Lepidoptera > Depressariidae > Ethmia > Ethmia dodecea. The sequence continues at coordinate 13,483,098 of OY979442.1, forward strand.
ATTACGCTCGTTTGGTCTCACCCTTAGAGGCCAAACGAGCGTAATTTCGGTTGCAGAATTTCGGTTGCAGAAATTCTGCCCGACAGAAATTCTGTTGGGCTGCCAGACGGAGCGTAATTTTGTGAGTCGTGAGTAGCAGAATATATCTTATTTCTCACTCCCTCTTGAGTGATCCGTCACCTTCCACTCTAGTATCTCTTTCACACATTGTCTATGTCTACCCCATCGCCCCGCGAACTGAAATTCGGTCCGCATAATGCATGTGAGTCGGCAGACAACTCATTTTGCGTCGCCGTGTGAATCAAATAGGACTTTTGTATGAAATCGAATGCAGCAGAATTTCAGCGACCGAAATTCTGCTACTCACGACTCACAAAATTACGCTCGTCTAATATATAACATGGAATGTCAAAAGACAGACATGATTAATTTAATCCAAAGCAATTCAGAGTTTATCATCGATCTAATCCCAATTGGGAATAAACATTACATAACAAACACTTCAAAAGTCACATGACAGTATTATATGACTGAATTAGAAACTTTATCATTAAGCAATTCCATCTACCAATATTTGTAAATAATTTCTGATTTAAGTATACATAAAGTAGTCCAAATGCTTAAAATTTTTGAAAAACTAATTTATGCTGACATCGTATGGGATGCGTCCGTCCCAAACGACAGTACAGTAGTCCGGGATCAGACAGAAAATTCAAATACCGACCCTCTAGTTTCCATATTATACCTACGGGTGTCCGGGGGGTTGCGTGTCAGTAATTGACGAGTCAACGACAGTCAGTAGTGGTGTCAACAACAGTCGGAACTTGGGACTATTAACGGGACGGAAAAAATAATTACGGGACGCACTAAGATGTATAGTGTTATCCTTTATAAGATGTATAGTGTTATCTTTATAAAAAATTATACGAGTATTATCCTTTATAAAAATGGCTGAACAGTGAAAAGCTTCAAGGTCATCTGTGCTTCCAGATGGAGCAACAAGAGATACTTAATGTTCTAGCGGGTGCCCAGCCCAACTAACGCACAATATGGAACCCCATGCAAAATTTCAAGTACCTAGATTCCTAGCTTAGTTTCCTATTTCCCAGCCATTTGAGCTGTGCATTGATAGGCCAGTCAATCAATTACGGATGTCTTTTATATTTACAGATTTAATTTTATCATGACTTTCTCTTTACGATTGTACATCAACTTATTTACAAATTCTATAAAAGCTTTTTAATATGACTGCCAGATAAAAAGGGCGCATTGTGATCCCCTGAAAGGAGAATTTAAGCAAAGTGTCGGGAGTTTAATGAGTTTAGTTTGGCAGCAGGAAAAACGGAATGTCCCGTTTTACGAGACTGCTCTCAACATTGGCGCCGTGGAGGGTTGCCACTGAAGTGGAAACACCGAAGATGAGATAAGGACCCCTCGGGGACGCCTAGGCGACATATTGACAGAGCATCCATACTTAGGTGCGTATACTAATTGTTATTCAAGACAGGTGGATTGTGGCTTCTGTGATACGGGAGTTAGTGTCTTCGAAGAGCCAAATCAATATTGTGTTTTGATAGCTCCAGCTCTATGAAACGTGGAGTGTTTGTCTTCTTCGCCGTCACTCAAATCGGGGATTATATATGGAAATTAACCATGAACCCTCATTAAATCATTGCTCACGAATACGACCTTCGTCATTGCTTTTTCCACGCACAAATAATTATAAATGCGAAAGTTTGTATGGATGGATGTCTGGATGTATGGATGTCTGGATGTCTGGATGGATGTTTGTTCCTCTTTCACACAAAAACTACTGAACGGATTTTGATGAAACTTTACAGTTATGTAGCTTATACATCAGAATAACACATAGGCTATATTTTTTCCCCGTATTCCCACGGGAACGGGAACTACGCGGGTGACACCGCGGGGCGCTGCTAGTATTATAATAAATGCAAAATAATCTCTGTTAGTAACATTTTTAGGGCAAACCGGTAGAGAGATCTCGAAGAAATTTGGCAGGACGATAGTATACATCTTAAAAGTGGACGTTACGTTTTATTCCGAAAAAACACAATGTTGGTAGGGGAAGCGATAACTGAAAGTTCTCGTGGACGAAGTGGCAGCCTAGGGCAACACTACTCACCTGTGCAATAAAAACATTATATTTAAGGAACTTAATGAATATAGCTTCTAAAATTTGTGGATATAATTTTCTGGCAAAGTAGCATACGAAATAAAAGTTATGTATAGTAATATTATGTCTACTGAGACTAAAAGACTTGTTATAAAATAAAGAGATCGAAAATGTAGCGAATAATATGAATATATTTTTATTTAACATCAAACAAGACCTTTCACCATTTGATTTTACAATCATTTGTCGCACAGTGCGATGCACTAAGTCCCTACAAAAATCTCCTTGGTTACGCCTTAACAAAACAAATCTATTCACAGGTTTATCATTATAATCCGGTCTGTCTGTAACGAGTACCCTTAGCTTTAGCTTGAACATAAATCCCGGCTAGTTCGACTGCGGAATCCACAAACACTTTTGAGGTCGCCGATGCGTTTATCGAAGAGATCAAACGCACGCAACATTCTGTGGATTGAATTGGTATTTTATTTACCATTGTAAGAATGGACAATACAAATAAATTCCTCAGTTATAACACTTTTGCCTTTATTTACTATTCTTATAAATACTCAGATTTGATGCTATAGACATGATTATAGCTACTTTAATAGTCCTTAAATTCTTTGAGTGCTTTACGTACTAATAATACTATTTGATCTGTATTCTCTGTTCAGTTATTAGCACGCCACCCGCCCGTGGCATGCTACTAAGAAATCTGGAGCTTTGCCAAAACTAAGTAGATATCAATATTTTCAGCTCGAGTGTGAAGGAAAATCGCAGTTCCCAGAATTGATTCTGAGACATGTGTGTGTCCTGTCACGTTTAGGGGTCCAAAAAATATACTGATAAAAGTGGTTATTTCTGGAAATTGAATGGCTCTGCCTCGGGGATAATTGCGTAGGTATTTTTAGGGTTCCGTACCTCAAAAGGAAAAAACGGAACCCTTATAGGATCACTTTGTTGTCCGTCTGTCCGTCCGTCCGTCCGTCTGTCAAGACCCTTTTTCTCAGGAACGCGTGGAGGTATGAAGCTGAAATTTATATCAATTACTCAGGTCTACTGTCCCTTGAAGCTGTGAAAAAATCAAACTTCTAAGCCAACGCAATCAAAAGATACAGCCGTTTATGCCGCAAATTTTCGACACTTGCAAGGGAATCAAAACCTACAGGGTGCTTCCCGTGAACTCAGAATCTTGAAATTTGGTACGAAGCAACGTCTTATAGCATAGATAAAGGAAAAATTACGAAAACCATAAATTTGCAAGGTTGTACGGAACCCTCGGTGCGCGAGTCCGACTCGCACTTGGCCGGTTTTTTATATTTCTAATCGGAAAATAATAAACATGATCTAAAGCGCGCATTATTTTCTATTAAAAAAAACGAACTACTTTCACAGCATACATTTTCTCCATCTTTGTCGAGTCTAGTGCATCTTCGACTTTTTGTAACAATGTTATATCCACTGTGCGGTTCCCCGTATAAATAATAGCTCGTAGTGCAGCCACGAGTGCAAGGGATGCGCCTGCTCAATTATTCATGTGTTTGCACCTCGCTGCGATGACGGCCCGAGATAAAGGCAAAGAATATTCGCTTAAATTGGTCAGAAGCGAAACGTAATGTTTATGCTTGTGAAAACTAGAATAATCTATACTTGTTTTTAATAGGTACCGAAACTACTGAACCGGTTTTAAAATTCTTTCACCAATAGAAAGCTACATTATCAGGGAGTTACATAGGCTAGTCATTCGGGGCAACTGTGCGCACTTTTGCCTTTCATACGATACTGTGTCTTAAATATTAAAGCTAAAGAAATAAAAACTTTACCTTCGAAAAGACCATTTATTAGTCTATAAATGGAAATTAAAAAACAAACAAATTGAAAGTAATTCTTTTTGCTATAAACAATTAAAGAGAAAAAACCGAAATGCGTTAACTTGACCCATATTGCGGGTAACCGTGCGCATCCCTATGGGGTAAGTGAACGCGTAGGGGGTAAGTAAACGCATTCCCCAGTAAACACACGAACAATTATAAAACATATTATTTTGGAGACAATATTTTCTGGACGATCCAACTATTAATTCAGTCTTCATTTTCAGTTACAAGGGTAATTTAATTTAGTATATTTTTTCGAGATCTATCATATTCATCTCAGAGTTCCATCAAATTAAACCTTATCAAGTAACATTTATTTTTAACTAAATAGAGGTTACTCAGAACAATCTGATAAAAATTTGTTTCAACGACCAACAAAAATAACTTTCGAACATTATTAATTTTCAATGCAATTATCATATGCAAAAATGCCTCATTCATAAGCAGTGCCCTGCTCGTGCCACCATCCATTGCAAGAATTACATTTGATCCATTCCTCTGTTGGTGGATTTTTGTATTTTTCTAGACAAAGTGGATAATGGTAATCCCTTTTTTTTCTTTTAATGTTTTGTTTAAGCCTCGAGCGCAGACAGGATTCCTATGGCAGTAGCAGCAGCTCGCTTTCTTTTTCCATTTCGGATAAGTTGTGTAAGCCCTAGTTAGTTGTTATTCTGTCACCCTCTGCTAGTTCAGGTTTTTGCCTAGTAGATGTTCGTGGCAGGATTATCAACACTGCAACATAAAAAAATAAAACATAAGCACCTTCAACAGGTCTAATTAGTTTTTTTCTAGAAATCTTCTATGCCATCTTAAATTTTGGTCATACGCGGGTAAGTGTACGCATGCGCTCACTTACCCGCGCACACTTTCCCTAGAAAGCCAAAATATAAATAAATGCTGATAGAGGTTTAGACAACGAACATAACCTCAATATTATTTTTCACAAATCTGCTAGAATATGCTTATAATCAAGCAAAATATTACTTACCATGACAGGATCGATAACTTGGACGTGACACGAGTTTCCAAAATGCCAAAAATTACAAATGAAACTTAGAAATATAGCTAATTACGGATAAGAAGTGAATAAAACGTCACGCAGCGCATTGTCATGTCACAACTAGTTTGCCACTCCAGCGTCCTTGTTTCACCCAAAAGAACCACCCCTCCCCCGCACCTCGTTCCGGAGATATACACAGTGCGCTCACTTACCCACTGCGTACGGTTACCCCGAATGACTCTATTTTATCCCCGTATTCCAACGGGAACGGGAGCTACGCTTTAGTAGAATAATCAATGTGCGGGATTGATATTAGATTTAGACAATTCATGTGATATTTAAATCGATTATTCCTAGTTACCGTTAAAATGCGACTAAGTAAAATTCATGCAACACCACAATTATGTATATAATTCACTGTAATGGATTTTCCCCACCTATATTTAAAATAAATATTTGTCAATATTTGATGAATAAAATATGGATAATATGTCAAATAGCTTCATAAGCCAGCTGTTGGTATAAATTGGTAAACTAAGGTCAACAATCCGTTTGTTTGTATACATTTTCTTAATGTTGAAATGATACATACCGATGTACATGATTACCCGAGACTTCGTCCATGTTGAGGGACGAAAACAAATGTCCTTATTATATTAAGTAGAACTAGGGACAAAAATAAAATAATCTCACGCCTTTTATCCATAAGGGGGTAGACAGAGGATTCCATTTCTGGAAATACCCACAATTTTCACTAGTATATTCGTCCTCTAAACGTGATTGGTGGTGAGCCCATCGCGCCGGACCGGATCTGTTACACATGCCTCAGAATTAATTATTTACCCTGCGGGGTTCCTCACGATGTTTTTCCTTCACCGTCGAACTAGTCTATAGGTACTTAATATTATAAAGAGGAAAGATATGTATTTTTGTATGTTTGTTACGAATAAACTCAAAACTACTTTACCGATTTTAAAAATTCTTCCACCAATGGAAAGCTAGAAGATTCCTGATTAACATAGGCTATATTTTTTCCCGTATTCAAAAGGGAACGGGAACTACGCGAGTGAAAATGCACCGCTAGTGATAAATATGTACGTAAGTTTTTGAAAAACTCTTTTGGGCAAAAATGCTCTAAAATACCAATAAATTAATACGTTTAAGGCATTCCATTACTCTCTCTCTCGTTCCTTAATCTTTGAGAACCAGAAAACCTCGACCGCAGTCGGAATCGAGTAAGTTTTTGCCCAATAAAAAGGGAGTGGCGAACAAATCGAATCGTACTCGCATTTTTAATTAGGCAAAAAGAACACGGGAACCGTTTGCATCTCTGCGAACGAGTTGGTTTTAACTGCTTTCAAAAAAGTATCTGTCTCAATATTTTTTAAAAAATAATTATATTATTGCTATTCGCTTGCGTCTGTCATCTACGAAAGGGTATAGGCAGAGACCATTCCTTTTCTGTAAATACCCACTTTTCACCACTATATTTTTGGACTTCTAAACGTGAGAGATGGTGACCCTATCGCCGGACCTACTCTGCACATGCTTCAGAATCATTTTGGACCTGCAATTTTTTTGATGTTTTTCTTCACCGGCGCGCTAGTAATGACTATAGATGCCCTCGCCTGGATTTAATAAGGAATTATTAAATAAACAAATAAAATAACTTTGCAGACCTAAATCGGTCTGCTATACCTGCTTCGTTAGATAGCTTCTGAATTTATTCAGTAAGAACGAAAACGAATAATTCAACTATTGCATAAATTTCAATGACAATGAAAATATGTAATGCGTTAATAGTTAGTAAAAGATCTCTGTCAAAGGTCAGCCTAGCTTTTTTTAAATTAAATGTTTTTTTTTTTTGTTCGTAAATATTTTTCTGTATTACTTATTATGTACATTGAATGTTTCGTTTATGTCGTTTATATGAAGTCTACGAGCGCAGTATAGTACAAAAGACATCAACGAGATGAAAGTCTTTTCCTATGTTTTGATATCACAATTAAGATACCTATCCATGAATAAAGATAAATTAATATTAGCTAGCATAATAATTTCCCAAATTATTAATTAGTACAGAGGTTACAAATGTTCGACAAAGAACAACGGCAGCTTTGGTACCCACTGAAATAGACACCCACGGGGTATCACACTATGCTTGTTTTATTGACTCATAACAAGTCGAAATTTTCCATATTTTTAAATTAATCTAGCAGTTGAAAATATTGAGTCAAATAAAACAAAAATATCATAGAAACACGAATCGATCGATTGGGAAATCTATTAATACCAAAGAGATTAAAATATAATAATAAGGCATAGAGGGGACAAAGCGAGGATTATTTGAAGCCAAAAGTTATTCTAAGTGGAATAAGTCTAGTACAATTTCGACCGAATGACAGCTCGCGTTCAATACTAACTTGACATGACAAGGACATGACGCTTGAGCTTCAAAGTTTTGTATGAAAATATTCCCAATGCCCCCTCTATGCTATTATATTTTAATGTCTTTGATTAATACAAAAACTTTTTTGTTGTTGTGGTAAAATTGAACGTTGTGTCATCACGTCAACCGTGTCATTCACTAGGGATGTCCAAGTGAAAAAATAAATTGATATTTATCGTATCGACATTTCTAAACACTATAGATAAAAATCGAGTGAAAAATATCGATATATCGTCAGTTTTTACATTATTATTACTACATATACATATTCCCAAATTCGTAAAAAAGGACGATGAAAATAGTATTTTTTTTTAAATGCTTGAGTTAGCAAGTATCTAGTACCTAACATGAAATGAAACACGAAACCAGAATTGCGTTAAAAATATATTAAAATTGATTCGAATTCGATACTGTAAAATAAATGTCGATATATCGCCATTAAAAATATCGACGATATAATATATAATATGCTAATTATGTATTTGGAAAAATAGCGATATTTTAACATAGGTATCGATATTTTTTGCCCAAGCCATCATTAACTGCCACTATGTGGCATAGAGTAACTTATATGGCATGTGGTAGGCAGTGCTATTTTCTAACAAAGAGGTTGGAAGAAAATCATTTTCTTTCCTAGAGAAACTTTTTCTTTACACGTCTTTGGTACCTAAAATCTCATAATAACCTACAAAATACACTAGGTAACGAATAACTTTTAAACCTCAACTTATAAAAATGTGGTATGATTACATATTATCTTAGTCTGTCCAAGAACTATCGATTTTACACGGTTTCGTCTTCCGTGGGCAGGTGTAAGTGGGGTACCCAAAACACATGGACTTTTGCCATTGTTCTTTGCTAGGTGGAACGAAATCTAAAATACCTTACTGCCTCTATGATGTCACATTGTGTAGTCACAATAGGTAACCTCCTTTGAAGCTACTCATTAGTTTGTTTTTTGAAGATGTTCTAAAAGTTATTTTATATAATATGATAAAAAAATATCTAATAATAATTTTATTTTGTCGCAACTGTATTATAAATATATAATAAAACTGGCGGTTCTCGTAGTTCCCGTTCCCGTGAGAATACGGGAATTAAATGAGCCTATTTTACTCAGGGATATTCTATTCTAGCTTTCCACTGGTGAAAGAGTTGTTAAAATCGGTCCAGTAGTTTTTAAGTTTATTCGTAACAAACATACAAAAATACAAATCTTTCCTTGTGTAGATAATAAAGAAGAAACGATGCTGACAAGTGGAATTTTGCCACTCTTCGTCCTTCCTTCATTGACTTATGTTATAAAACTAGGGAATTCTATATTAAGTTACTTCATGAAAATACTACTAAGAAATGGAATAAATTTAATAGTAATATAAAAACATTTTATGCCCTCTCGGACACATGGTCATTGTAGCGTAAAAGAAAGAGACAAAAAATACTGCGGACGTTTTCTGCATTAGTAATCTGATCCGTGCTGCTGGAATCTGATTAAGATCTTAGAAGTGGAGTTGAATCTTTATTATCTTGATCCGTGGCCATATTGAAAGCAGTTAAAAAGTTGAATTATCTTATTTCTCTTTCAAGCTTCTGTCTTGTCTGTAAAGAAATATAAGTAAAGACAGCCCTACTGGAGGTGAGCTCGTCTTTCATGCAAAGCTTGGTCGAGGTTTCAAAGAAGGCAAATTTAAAAAAAGTTTATTTTCTTAAAATTGTTAATGAAAGTACCATCTACGTGGTCTAAAAGCCTCCTGGCCGGTGTGATGTGTGTCATCGTTTGCTTTTGGAACTAGGTACGTCTAGTTCGAAGATTCTTGTCACTCATCCACTCTCCACATCATCATCCATTTTCCACTCTGTTTTATCGTTCTGCTCTTCTCCTCAGCAAAAATCATTGTCAACACACAGCCCACTACTGAGCTATGGGTCTTTCCTCACACAAATAAAAGTATGCTTACTTCTTTATCCTGGAGGTAAAAAATTTACGGTTTTTGGATGTTTTCCTTTGCTTGTGCTATAAAACTTTGCTTCTTCCCAAATTTCATGATTCTATAGGGTAACGGGAAGTACCCTATATGTATTGATTTTCTTGCGAGTTTTACGTTTTGCTTTTGTAAAATATGAAGACTGCGTTGAGGTAGAAGTTGTATTTTTTTACAGCACCCAAAGTATTTATATTAATTTCAACTTGATACGTCCACGAGTTACTGAGAAAAAGGGTCTTGACAGACGGACAGGCAGGCGGTCAACGGAGTGGTCCTATAAGTGTTCCTTTTTATTTTTTTTGAAGTACTCGAAAAATAAATATTTACTACCATGATATATATAGAACAAAACACAAATTCAAAGAAATCTATTTGCATTAAATTACTCATCAACTCAAGTACAAGTAAACTCGTCACCCAAAAAGTCATATATAAAATAAAATTGCAAGCATGTTTAATTCAAATGAGATTTATAAATCCAACATGATGATAAAATTTTACTTCCGTCTGAATAAAATGTCTAGACGAACACAAATTGCTACTTATAACTTGCAAAACATCCCAACTGAACAATAATAAATCATCAGAAGGATTCATTTTTTAAATCTGACCATTTGCAGTAAGCGTTTTTATGGTGATACCATTACTCATTTTGTTACTCGGATTGCGTAAATTCGCTCAAGACGGGAGCAGTGGGTGGCCTTTTTCAAAGCACAAGACAAATTGATGTTGGTGCAAATTGCATTGCAATTGTGTTTCAGCATTGATACAAAACAAACCTATAGGTAGGTACCTAACTGGTTATAAGTGGATCGTACTAATCACTACATAGTATAAAAACTAATTTGTTTCCCGTCTGTCTGTCCCTATGTATGCTTAGATCTTTAAAACTACAACGGATTTTGATGCGTTTTTTTTTAATAAATAGAGTGATTTTAGTGGTGTACGTTATTGTCAGGACAAAGTTTGTATGAAAGAAATCTGTACCCATGCGAAGCCAGGGCGGGTTGCTAGTTAAGTAATAATAGAAGCGTAAGTATACATTCTAAGTAAGAATAGTAAAAATTATATTTTAAATATAAATTATTATTAATAAAGTACCATACACATTCTACGAATCTACTAATAGTACAATACTCATTCTAAGTACTTGCTGTACCATACTAATTCAAAAGTTTTTTTATAACATATAAATTTATTTGTAAATCTTAGTTTTTATTCTGTGAAACTGTAAGGGCACAATTTAGTAATTACTGAATTGTACGTTAATTATTCTAAGTACTATTGTCACTATTTTCAGTCTAAGTAGGTAAGTACTATTCGAACGGTACATTTCATTTTGCAAATTTAGAGTTTAGGAATGTCTCAAAGTACCTGACGTTTAAGCCGGGTACTCACCAACGAGCTGTAGCCGTAACCGTTACATGTACTGTAATGGAACCGAAAAAACATAGTGTGTACGTGGTTCGCGAGCGGCACGCGTGCGACTCGCAACGAGCCGACGATTGTCGGTTTTTTGCCGCGAATCAAAGAGCGTTCGCAGTGCGCTCTTCGACGTCAATAAAATATGTTGTTGTTAGTGGCCTTGTAGCCTTCTCGTACACATTAGAACCACGTTACTGTATCTGTTTGGTTACAGTTACAGCTCGAAAAATGAGTACTCTCGGTGAAGGCGTCCCCGGCGACGACGTCGGTACACGCGTACACACTAGAACCTCGTTACTGTATAACCCATGTTGCGGTTACGGCTCGTAGGTGAGTACCCGGCTTTAAGTAGCCACTAGCCTAACACTCCTAATCCGTACTAGATATTTGCCTACCAATGCTAACCCGGTTTTTCGTGAACGCGGAGCACTTGGAGATGGGATCTCCTCATTGTTTGCTAATTCTGCGGTGGGAACACACGCAGAACACATTCACTTCTCCAATTAACTGTAGGGGCATATGAGGTAACAATGAATCCCTAAGTTTATGTACTTACTTGACTATTATACCTTCTACTGTTGAAGTCTTAGAGCTTTTTGCATAAATATTAATATGTTAAGACCTTGTTTCAATGATAACTGTGGGCTAGGTCAAGTTTTTGAAATCGAAGGCAAATAAAATGACAAATGAATGGCATGGACATTATCGGACTTTACACACGGGATTTATAGTGCGATAAAGAAAATTTAAGCAACACTCTAAAGAAGTTTAGTCACTAGTTAGTATTACAACTACGCGAACGTCAACTAAGCGAAAAAAACTTTCGTTTGCCACTTGCCTAGGAAGAAAGGACTTTTAAAAAGGATAACTTAGCTATCGACAGATAAAAATGCAGATAGCATTGTCCACGCCTTTAAAGCTAGTTGGGTTTATATAACGGCTTAAGTGATTAGGAGGGGATAGGCCCTAAAAAGTTGGCAGTGGTATTTAATTTATGGATGTACCCAACATTCAGTCTATTTTTCGGTTTTCTAAACCTTTTAACGCCGGGATGCTGTTACACGTGTCTCAACAACGGGTTTTTAAACGATGCTCTTCTTCACTGTCGAGCTAGTGATAATAATAATAAATTGTATGGGACACAATTCACACACGGTTATTTAGTCCCAAACTAGGCAGAGCCTGTACTATGGGGACTAAACAACCGATAAACATACTTAAATAAATATTAAACGACCAGACACGAAGCCAACAGGCATCTTCATGCAACACAAATGTTGGCTCCGAGCGGGGTTCGAACCCGCGACCTCAGAAGGCAGGGTCACTACCAACTGAGCCAACGCCCAACAGGCCCGTCGTCAAATATGTAAGTATGAAACTCCTCCGGTATCATTTCCTGATCCTCCTATCACAGTTCGAATTATTAAGTGTAAAATTAATGTAAGATGAAGACGAAAAAGTCAATTTGTAGAGACTAAGCCCAGTTCAAGTAGTTAATTCTATTAGTATGCGGCATTAAACTTTCGTTCTAAACATTTTGAGTAGCTGGCCGGCCGAGCTGTTCTGAAAAACCAATTAGTCGCCTAATTATTTATGAAGAAGAAGCGGGAAAAAATCTGCGATGTTTTTCGCTATTCATTTCCCAAATGTTAAAATTTTTTACAATGTTTTACTTGCAGAGTAAAAATGTGTAGTGCCCAGAAACCGAGCTGCATTTCCCCTCAGTATTTTAAATATAATGAAATAGACGTAAAAGAAATAAAATGCATTCATATAAATATGTTTTATTAGTTGCAGATAACGGAGAGTGTCTTCGAATTCTAATTCTGTTCTTGCACGTGTGACGAAACCTCTTGCGGATATTAATAGCGTAAGTAATTTGAAGATGCACTCCTTATTTTTTGGGATAATATTAAATAATTGTATTTGGATTTGGAATTCTTCAAATAATTAAAAATAAAAATACTCTTAAATAATTGAATAACACAAAATTACGTAAAGGATAATTGTAGATTTATTTATTTTACCTTTGTCTTAATTTACTAATGGCGCCGTTAATCATGATTTAAACAAAAGCAGTAAACTTCAATGAAACTGTTTCTAACTAGTCATGTCATAGACATTTAGCCATTGTAAGCTAATGGTTAAACATTTGGCGGTGAGTCCGAACTCAGAACTGTTCTCGCAATTCTAAGCAAAGATCACGCGAAACTTCGCCAGTTTATTCAAGTTATCAATTAACTTTGACTGCGAACGCATAAATATTCAGTCGGTAGCAAGACGAATTTGGTGTTTATTTCGATTTCTATTATCAACGGCAAAATCGTACACAATTCGCACCCTCGCGTTTGTGCAAGAACTAGCGACGTTTTTGCCTCTGCGGCAACCGGCGTTTGTGGTAAATTGGACTGTATTAGAAATGAATTAGGGTGGATTTTCGTAGGTAGTAACTGTGGGGGATGCTGCGTCGCCGTATGTATTATAAATTGGTTTAGAAGCGCGGCGCGGGGGAGCGCCGGCCGCCGCTCGATACCGTCCGTCCACCAGTCGCGAATCCGACCTCTGAGCGATCGCCGCGCTCCACAACTCGAAGCGAAAATAAAAACCTTCCTAACTCTATTTTTATTTTAGTTTTCGCGCGCGATGTTTTTATTCTGTGTGTGTGGTTGTACTTGATTGTGTTGGATTGTTTCCGGTGCGGTTTGTTGCAAGATTTTTTAGAAAAGGTAAGTGTCCTTTTTTAGAACATATGATGGTCGCCCTGCATTCAGGATGTGCTACGGCCCGTGTTTTGAAAGGATACTGAACTTTGAGGTCTGAAGCGCTTTTTACGTTACTAGTTATTGGTGGATGACAAGGTATGTATTTGTTTACAAATACCACATGCCAAATGACGTATTGACAACTTTTCAAGAAACATTGGACTGTAGTATGGACGTCGACACAATGAATAAAAGTATTATAATGGTAGATATTATACGTGTCAGTAATATATTGTCAACAAAGAAAAATGATGTTTTGTGGTAATAAGTCAAGTTTTTCTTAAAGCCGATACGGCAGACTGGTAAGTCCATTGGGTAGTAGCCGTAGTAGTATACGTCTTGTCGCGAAGTGGTTAGTAGACGTAATTTCAGCAAGTACCTACCCACTTTTCATCCCCTAAACATGGTAGTAAGCTTGCCTGCTGATTTTCTTACGATGTTATCTTCATAGTTGAACTAGTCACAAATAATGAATGTATCTATTTATAGGTACATTTTTGAAAAACTTATTAGTCATTTCTTTACCCTGAAATCTAACTAGCACCTTATCATCGTAGGTATTAAAATAACAAGGTTCTGAGAAGGATCTTACTGGCCGGCTTTTCCTTTGCTGCCGCTACTGCAGTGTCGGTCGGAGTATAAAACGAAACTCTTATGAAAATTGTATTGAAAGTAACAGAGCCGTGCTAGCCGTGTTTAAAACCTCTGCCTACCCTACCCCTATTTTATTTATACATACATACATACATACATACAGCTCACGCCTTCTTCCCACAGGGGTAGGCAGAGACGATGGATCGCCACTTTGCCCGATCTTTGCACACTTCCCTCGCTTCCTTCACATTCATAAGCCTTTTCATGCACGCTCTTTTATTCTTTGCACTCTTGACCCCAGCTTTTTGAAGGACGTCACTAATTTGATCCGTGAACGTCCTTTTGGGGCGTCCTCTTGCCTTGTATCCTTCAACATTTGCACCATAAATCTCTTTTGTTACTCTTCTTTCATCCATTCGTTCTAAATGACCAAACCAGCTTTTATTTATGGTAAGACCGTTAACGTTCCAATAACATAATTTATTACAAAAAAAAAATTAAATGTTGTCACGCCTTTAGGCAGGTAGGCAAATGTATTCTATTCTTGAAAATATTCACGATTTCGGTATATTTTTATTATTCCCAACCTGATAGGTAGTGAGCCCATCGCCGGACCAAGGAGCTTGTTAGTCTTGGTTCAGAATAAACTATAAGTCCTGCGGGCTTATTAATGATGTTTTCCCTCCCGTCGACCTAGTGGTAGATATGTACGTAAGTTTTTTTGAGAAATCCAAAAACATGCCTTCACCAGAGTTCGAACCCGAGCCTCACACCAGGCAGGCTCACTAACCACAGGGCTATCACTGGTTATATAATACTAGCAACGCTCCGCGGTTTCACCCGCGTAGTTCCCGTTCCCGTGGGAATACGGAGATAAAATATAGCCTATGTGTTATTCTTATGTATAAGCTATATACCTAACTGTAAAGTTTCATCAAAATCCGTTTAGTAGTTTTTGCGTAAAAGAGGAACAAACATCCATACATTCATCCATACAAACTTTTGCGTTTATAATATCAGTAGGATTATTCTTAATCTCGGGATAAGCTTTATTCTCTGTTCCATGAATTTAGGCTTATTTATAATTGGCATGAGCCGCTCCTGCAGAGCTATCATACTAATAACTTAGCAAGACTTGGACAGCTTTTTTCTTAAAGCGTCTTAATAGGCATCAACAAATTTGTGGAACAAATGGTCGCCTGCTGCACTTCACTTCGGTCGCTTCTGGACCGATACGACCTTCAAACCTTCAAGAGAAGAACGTAGTCCCATCTCAAAAGCCGGCAACGCACTTGTGATTCTTGAGTTGCAGGTGTGATGGGTGACGGTAGTCACTTACCATCAGGTGACCCGTCTGCTCGTTTGCCTCTATCTATATCTATACTAATCAGTACTAAATTATACAGAGGAAAGATTTGTATTTTTGAAAGAACCGCTAGTAGATTATAAAAGCGAAAGTATCTCTGTCATACTTAAACTACTAAAATTTGATAGAAAGAGAGACTAAAGCCTGAGAAAGGACATATGCTACTTTTTAATGCGAAAAAAGCATGTAATTCGTCGAGCACCGCTCGGTTCCAATCGGCATACGGTGAAGGAAAACATCGCGAAGAAACCCGCAGTTGATAAAATTGATTCTGAGGCACGTGTAAAAGCACCCCAGCCCGGCAATGGTCTCACCACTTGAAACGTTGAGGGGTCCAAAAAATATACTAGAGAAATGTTAATAAATATGTAAATAAAATAATAATTAATTTTATTATTATAATAATAATATAATAAATAATAATATAATCTCACGCCTTTTTATCCCCGAGGGGGTAGGCAGAGGTATTCCATTACTGGATATACCCACATTTCACGAGATATATTGGACCCCTAAACGTGATAGGTGGTGAGCCCATCGCCGGACCGGGTCTGTTTACACATGTTTCAGAATTAATTCTGAGACCTGCGGGTTTCCTCACGATGTTTTCCTTCACCGTCGAGCTAGTGATAAATATGTACGTAAGTTTTTGAAAAACTCATTGGTACATGCCAGGATTTGAACCCGAGCCTCACTGATTTTCGGCCAGTGATATTATTATATATCTAATTATATTCATGCCGATTTAGGTACAGGTAAAACCTTGGACTTGCCATGGATATTTTCAACTAGCATGCGACAACACGTAAGAAACTACAGTCTTACAAACATTAACAGTCGGACAAGATACCGTCGGAATTTACCACACCTTTAGCAAAAAAAATCATCAGGTCTATTCTTGAACCACTATTAGTTCTTTGAGGCATATCTACAACCCTACAACTACAGCTACCGGGCAGAGGTTAACGAACAGACGACAGGGGTGGCTGCGCGCATGCGCCCTCCACTTTTGTTGTACAAGGGTAGCTTGTTTCGGCATAAGAAACACGGTACCAGATTCTTGGCAACATCCATGCTTAGTGTTGCCATGGTTACCCTTGGGTGGACGGGGGTTATGTAACAAGTACGAAGTCATTATCTCTAAGTGAAGCCAAAAAGCTTGGACAGCCAAGTTCAAGCACCCAGGAAAAGATAAAATTAAGATTTTTTTCTTCAAATATAATGTTTTTTGATATTTTTTAATTAACAAGAACATTCTTACGAGTAAAATATAGATCTTAGTTAGTTAATTATGACATTTATGCTATGCCCCGGGCGTAAGGGCATAACAATAAAAATATACCTACAACTTACTAATTTCGTCGATGCAACATGAACAAATGCATTTTGCGGCGTCAGAGCATGATATTACTTATACCTATCTCTACACTCTTCATTATTTTCAAATACACCAAAAATATAAATGACTGTGAAATCATTATCCAATTTAGCATACACCGCTTGAGTAGCAAAAAAACCCACCTGACAATCATAAATTTGTATTCAGTTCTGATAAAGCGGGAACGTGAACATCTAATCAAAACATTATTTTCCCATTAAATAGAAGTATAAATTTAAATACACGGAATGCGTAGAGTAGAAGTTTCGAGGAAAATAAATATGAAATTAAGAGCCAAGTTCTATAGTTCAGCGGTAGTACCTGCCTGCAATGATTTTCAATAAGTTGACTCATTAGTTCTCCGCATTCAATAAAACTTTTTCATTTCCTTTTATAATATGTTTGTTTTAGATAGAAATAGAGAGAAGGTTATTAGCCGCAAAAAGTAGCTAAGGTCAGAGATCGTTTTGGATGTAGTAAGTGTAGCTTGAGGAATGAACCCTTATTTTCTTTATATTGCTGTTCTTAATAAAATAATGCTTAACCAGATGATTTGTAATAATTGATTTTACCTACATAATCACTATAAATTATGTTTTTTTTTTACAAGCAACCGGAGTTAATAATGTTGAAATTTACAGGCCACTAAACTAGCTAATAAACACAAACAGATTTCTTCTTGACTAAACGTCTCTAAATACTCGATAATTGACTTAAAAAATAGGATATGTTTGTTAATTTAAACTTGGCCTTACACTGCGGAGCATCTAAACCCTGTTTAGAAAGGAAAAAAACTGAGACCGAATCTCCATACCTTATGATTTGGGCCTCGAAAGAGCCGAACCTAATCGTTTCAAGGAAGCTATCGGAAAAAACCTCATTATAACACGATCCAATAGGCCTTTGTGATGCCGCTGTAGGATGGAAGGATTTTGACATTCCATTCTTACTAATATTAATGTTTTTGTTTCTAGAAACTACCGTAAGGAAATTATACCCGACCTGCCCTAACCGCATTTTCACATCCTATTGATAGTGGACATTATAATGTTTATGAAGTTTATACGCAGTAAAATAATGCAATATTACGTAAATATGTCAGCTGTCACGTCTATAAGAAAATTAGTAGATTACTAGGTTTTAGAAATACTGTAGTTTTGAGATGGGCCTATAAACAAACCTTATTTTGTTTAATTAATGTGTTTAATATATAGTTAAGTATATGTACTTAAACCAGTATTTACTCGTATAAGCAAACTACTACTCACTCACTGCTTAAATTAAATATTAATGCTACAAACTTGACATTTGGTAGGAAGATTCCTTATAGCACGTAGTAGGTATCTATTAAAAAAATTCGACGGGAACGGTAAAGACCTCGATCCGCGAGGGCAACGCTGCTGGGCACCTCTGAGTAACACTTAAACTGTGATGTTAGTATTTGGGCTAACCTCAAAAACTACTGATTTGACTGTTACCTTTATCTTACCTTTGTCGATCATCAATCAGTGCCTCGATGCTCTTTTGTTGTAATTTTGTAACAGGTGATCCCTATTTCAAAGAGCTTGTTGGGCTGATTTTTGCTTCAGATCCAGCTAAAAATAACTTCTTTAATAAAATGCTTGAAGTCTGCTCACGACCTTCTCACATTTTCCTGTAAATTAATAGGTGTTAATTTTTGTAATAGACATTTTTCTGGGCCCTTGTAAATACATATTTGAATAAAGGTGCATGGCGATTCTGATATTTTGAGTTTGAGTTCGTGCTTGATATAGTCCAGGCAATGAAGCGGATTTTTGTATGAAGACCCCAACATTAATTCCTCAGTCGATGACACTTTGCAGGATTGTAGTATAGTATGAGACAGTACTTGCATAAAAAAATCCAAAAAAAAAACCTAACCGAAGTTAGGTATTTTTACTGAAATACTTATTTATTTGATATCTTTGTTGGGAAAAATGCTCAGTCAAAATTTTCTTCGCCAGCAATATTCATGTGTATTAAGAAAGCTATATGCGAAATATCCAAAAAAAATTCCTGGTAGAAACAACAAAACTCAGACGTATATGTACCTTGCACGGGAAAATTGCTCAGTCAATTTTTTTAACTGGAATGTTATTTAGTAGTCGCTGTGGACTTACAATAGGAAAATCCAAAATAAAAACCGTCTTGCTACATAATTTTCAGAAATTATCAAATTAATAACGAAAAAAAAAATTTTTTTTTAGTATAAAAACCTAGTTTCGGTTAGGTTTTTTTTTTTGGATTTTTTTATGCAAGTATGGTCTCATACTATACTAAAATCCTGCAAAGTTTCATCGACTGAGGAATTAATGTTGGGGTCCACTACCTTTATTGCCTAGACTAATAGGTAAACTTCTTCTTTCAGAATTGTGAGAGTATACAAATGTGAATACTGTCATCTAGGCTTGACAGGTATGCGTCACAATATGTTTTTAAAAGTATTTGTAAATACGTATGAGAAGCATACGTGGAGAGACCGTCAAGTTGGAAGCTGGAAACTACCATGGAATTGAGCTGTTCTGATAATGCCAAACAACTCTTCTGAAATAGTGCCAATAGTGCCCGAAGCATATAAATAGTGCTATCATACTTTCGGAGAT
Organism: Ethmia dodecea; assembly: GCA_963855545.1. Lineage (NCBI taxonomy): Eukaryota > Metazoa > Arthropoda > Insecta > Lepidoptera > Depressariidae > Ethmia > Ethmia dodecea. The sequence goes on from OY979442.1 coordinate 13,502,692, forward strand.
TCAGGTCGTTCACTCAGTTAAAGGCTGATTCATGTTACAACGGGCCGGGTCCGGGCCGGGCACGGTCAACATCTATAGTATACTTTTGGTATGAAGCGCTGGCACGGGCGTCGACATGTTGAGGCGTATTGTTAGGATGATGCAGCCCGGACGGGGCCCGGCCCGGTGTACATGAATCAGTCTTAGGTTCGTCTTTGCTTTGACGCATAATCGTGTGGCTTTTGACAGTACAAAAATAGTTTTCTATTACAGAGCTGTAAAAATCTGTCCAATTTGCGTCGTGGTGAAATTGTATCTTCATAAAACATTTCCCATCAGCTATTTGAGCGATTTGGGGTCTTACTTCGTATTGTGTAGTATTTATTCTGCAAAGTGTAAATTATATTGCTCTAGTGCTAATCGGGTCTCAGTTATCGGACAATTGCCAAAGTGAAGGTGGAACACTTATTACTACCAATTACCATTATCTATCGTCCTTTAGTGTTCGTGGGACGCAATATAATTTTGAGGATATTTAATTTATATTCATTAGGTTTTACTATTCATCAGGGTTGATTTATACAGTATTAGCCCCTAGCTAAAAATCATGTCATGTTTAGGTAAGTAAGTACCTAAGTAACAACTCTATATTGTACACCAATAAAAATATGGAATATGAGACACACTAATTTAAAAAGATGTATATTGGGCGGTCTTGTCACTTGCTTAGGCTATACGTAAGATATAATAATAATAATAATAATTTGTGGGACACAATTCACACACGGTTATTTAGTCCCAAACTAGGCAGGGCCTGTACTATGGGTACTAAACAACTGATATGGACATTACCATCCCTATTTTTAAAAAGCCGAGTCAAACCCTTCCCGATATCCGAAGCCGTTCGAAGCATCGTTTTAATCTTGAAAGATAGCCCGAATCCCCATTCCGCATAATAAATGTACTCCCCATTTATGAGCCATTTTTTGCTCGAATCCCAAGATTTAGCGGGAAAACTGAATAAATAATGTTTTTAAAACCGTTCCAAACTTGTTGTGGGCTGTTTATTGCAAAGTTTTATTGGATTTCTGACTTAATTTACATGTTTTTTATTTGAATTGTTTACGAGTTTACGCAGGAAATTGGTATCTACAATAAGCTTCCTAAAATTAAGTAGGTACAGTCAACAAAGTTGTTAGGGTTACATGGCCAGTAACTAAGAATTCATTTTTCTGGGGAAGTCATAAATAAATCTTATTGATTAATGTTTATTTCGAAAGGTATCTTTGATCCCTATAATTTACCAAAAAAATACTATAAATACATTTAAGGCTTTAAGAGAAAAATGAATCTTAATTTTTGGAAATGTAACACTAACAACTTTGTTGACTGTACCTACCTACCTACCGTTTTATTAAGTTGCAGAAGAAGGTGTATATTTGACGGTAATTTATGTGCTGTTGGTTGCAGGCTGTGTCTGTATTCCTTTAGCTTGACGGGCTTTCGATGGGATTAGATAATACCTTTTTTGTCCATCTCTGGCTTGTTTAATCGCTTGAAGTTCGAGATGCACCAATTTCTACTCTAAGCATATACCTACTCTAGATTCTTAATAAAATAATATTTACTCTCAATTGATTGTTAAGCTCAAGCGATAAGACCACCTTTTGTACTTTAGTTAATGTATAATAACGAGTTATTGTATTGTATTGTTTCGCATTTTTCAAACGGAAACGGAAATATCGCAGATTAACTAAGATCCTAGTTCTCAAACACAAAAAAAAACATTAAACTCAGGTACCCAAAATGCCCAACAATCAAGTCAAAGTCAAAGTCAAAATGTTTTATTCAAAATAGGAACTTACTAGTCCACTTATTGAACGTCATTTTAACTCCACCGCTTCAGCATGTATGGTTGAGGAGAAGAAGCGGGGCAAGAAACTCCTCAACACAATATTCTTTTAATCAATTGTTACTTAATACTAAATTAGGTTACATAATTTCGTTTGTTTTTCGCTATCGTATTGCGCTGGACTGGAGGAAATCTGTTCCAAGCATCATTGTCATTTATATAGTCGTCGAGTTTGTAATATGCCATTTTACAAAGTACATGTTTAACATGAGTTTTGAACACAGTTTCAGGCAATTTCAAAATATCTTCTGGTATTTTATTATAAAAGCCCCACAAAGGAATTATCAATTTTACTTAATCGTGACTGAGGTTGCTCTAGTTTATTTTTATTCCTAAGATTACAATTATGCCTGTCACAGTTTTTCGTATACAGTAATATGTTATTCCGTACATACATAATGTTTTCATAAATGTACTGACAAGGCATTGTTAAAATATTAATTTCTTTGAACAGTTCGCTTAGGGAATCACGACATCTTAACTTGTAAATGGCGCGTATAGCCCTTTTTTGTAAAATAAAAATAGATTCTACATCAGCAGCTCTGCCCCACAGCAAGATGCCATAGGACATTATACTGTGAAAGTAGCTAAAATAAACGAGTCTTGCTGTGTCTACACCAGTAAGCCATCTGATTTTTCTGACGGCATAAGCAGCTGAGCTCAGTCTGTTAGATAATGCAGAAATATGAGAATTCCATTGAAGTTTGGGAGTCTATCGTTATCCCCAAAAAAACTGTATTATCAGCGAAATCTAATTTGTCATTGTTTAAAATTATCTCATTCTCTACTCGTCTAACATTAGGGAGTACAAACTTTATACATTTGGTCTTCTTAGCGTTGAGCACTACTTTGTTTACAAGTGTTTAACATTATACCCATACCTACCGATTGGTGAATTCAAACCTAAGTACTCAAATAACTTAAAAGGCTCTACAGAAACGTCGGTTCATTACCATCTTCCCGCGCCGCGATGGTCATTCCCTCCAGTTTTTATGGTATTCTCGAGAGCCACGACTGACCCTGCGGTCAAGCGCTGTGGCCACATGTTCTCTAAACGTGGTGTAATTTTGTTGGGTTTAGGTATTCACGATGTTTGATGATTTTAATTTTGGCTAATCGAGCGGTTGTCGTTTTGTTTTTTGCTTGACGAGCAACCCTAAGGTCGCAGTAGGTCACTGGACGCAGGCGCTTCTGATCGATTTTTAACCGACTTCAAAAAGGAGGAGGTTATCAATTCGTCTGTATTTTTTATTTTTTTATGTTTGTTACCTCAGAACTTTCGACTGGGTGAACCGATTTAGATGATTCTTTTTTTATTTGAAAGAAATTAAGTAAATTTCGTCCAGTTCTGACAACGGCATCTATGAGAAAATCATATAAGTTGAAGATTGAAGTCGGTTTTTTTACTCTTTAGAGTGGTTATTACGAAGCTTTTTTAGCAATGGATGTCCTAATCATGTTCCAACATCATAGAAAAGTATGGATATAATCGCTATCTACGATGAACTCCCAATTAGTCTACTTGAATACCTACGTAAATTTGATGATATTTTATTGTAATTTCCAATTGATTGTTTCTATTGGCTTTCACTGTTCTTCCTTCTTATGTTTATTGTTAGGTGATAACTAGTTTACTTTTGTGTTTAAGCATTGTGTGGACCCCCCGTGAAAAACGATAGCTATGCCCCTAATTACCTCAGATCACGTTAGGCACATTAAACCGTTGGTCGTGGTCGTGGAAATATTTTATATTTTGAAATATCTGACAGTTAGGTGGTCACTTGCCTAATACGTGGGAGAGTAGAGGGCCCGCGTGCATGAGATTATGGTTTATACTTCCTCATGTGTGAGGAAAGACCCTTAGCTGAGCAGGAGGCTGTTACGGGTTCATGATGTTGACCTCAGATCAGAACCACATCTAGGACCTGCGGGTTTCCTCATGGTTCACCGTCGAACAAAAAATAAAAATGCGAAATCTCAATCTACAAAAGCCAAGGGCGTAATTCCAGATAATTTATCTTCACGTTATCTCCGTTGAAAGTATCGGGCATGTTATTGTTGTAAAATAAATTGCGTTGATCGAGGGTGGCCAAATTGCAGGGTTCCGATCGACGAGAGTATGATGCTTGCATTTTATTTATGATTGAGATCTGCCTCCTCAAAGAAGGCAGTTTTGTTATACTTTTTAACAAGAATTTCTGGGTAAGTCCTCAAGGAACTAAGGTTGGGGAAAGTAAAGTTTGGCTTCTTTCTGAAAAAAGTTTGTTGTATTAAGTATTTTCCTTTTGACAGTTGGTTTTTGTTTGCCGCAGCTAGTGGTTTTTGAATACCTTCTTTTTTTATAACACATTTATTTATAACTCTACCTATATTTATTTATAACTCTACAATCGTCATACATTATTATATTATACAAACTTACAGATCAATACATGCTAAATTAGAATCGTTTTAACAGTCACATAGTTCAAAACCTATTCTAGCATAGTAATAATAATAATTAACAGATACTGGATACAACACTAACCCTAAACTTAAAACGATTAGACCGCCTCCTTATCTCATTGTGTCACTTACTACGAGTACATATTTATTATAGTTGCACAATTTGTTTATCTAATATTGAAGTCATAATACAGACTCTATGTAGAAAAGAGTATAATCCTACCTTTTCGTTGGGTGTCATAATAAGGGATAGCGTTCACCAGTCGTGAAAGAACGCACCATGCGGCTCAAACACCATGGTTCAAATCCTGGTAGCACAACAGTGGTCCGTTGCATGCGTTGATGCGGTGCATTCGTTGGCGGCTGGTGAACGCGTACCATTAATCGATTATTTTCCGAACACTTTACCGTGACACCTTCACTTTGATTACTTTCTTTAACCTTTTGGTTTCTGGAATGCTGTTCGGTTTAGCTTCTAGCATTTAAGATATAATTGATTTGTCCTTTCAACGCTCTACTGTATTAAAATTTGTCTTATTACTCGTGTTTTTTATATCAATATATTTGCGAAACATATCCTTCACACGCAGTGATAAATTATACTTGCATTGCAGGCGCCCTGTGTTGCCCGCGTAAAAACAGTTTTTTCCCGTTCCCATGGGAGTTTCAAAATTATCTTTCGTATTGGCCTTCGTTTTAAAATCGTAGCAAGTGATCTATCTGACCTACCTACCCATCCCGAGGGGACAAAGGCGTGAGATTATGTTATGTAGCTATGTTTACACTACTTTTACATGAGTGATTGTATGGTCAATGCCTGTCGACTTAACAGTGCAGTTTATACAGAAATATTTTGACGCGCGACCATGCGACATTGTGCCAGGTGGGACAGTACGTCCCATCTGGCACACCTGCCGCCGTGATACGCGTTACATTCTGTAAATTTCTGAGTAGTACTATTACTTATTCTGTGGTTGAAGCTTTGATTGAAGAAACTACTGATGTCGACTTTTGCTGTCCTGCTGTGCAAAACCCACATTATTTCAGTAATAATAATATTTTAGGCCAAAGTGCTGTAGTAACCGCGGACGACCGTATCCCATTACAATACATTTCAACCTGTGTCCATAACGGCGCAACATTGTTGCTCTACTGCGCAGACAAATTAAGCTAGTAGACACCAGCCTAGAGAGTATTGTTAAAAGGCTCCGAAAAGATTTAAAACATTACCCTCCATTTGGTAAAGTCAGGTAAAAAAAGCACTTCCAAATCCGTCAAATTTTGTTTATTCTACAGAATATCTCAATGAAATATGCACAAGTTTATATATACACAAAGAACAAATTTGTCAAAAGTTAATGGTATGTATAAACATTTATGATTGTATTGACGTTTTATTATGTTTTAAAAGTCAAAAGAAGCGTCCAAGGTCTGTGTGTTTGAGAAGCGCATTACAATTGGTTAAAAAATATCCTGTAAGTATTATGTTATTGAATCGGTTATATGCATTTCTGACATATCTGTTTTGCTTATTTCTAGAAGAAATGCAACCAGATCGAGGGCAATCGCTTATGAGGTCACCTAGGGCCTAAGATTGGTAGACGCGTTTGCTAGCACATACGTTGTCTACTTCGCACGTTGCCTGTGCCCAGCTGTTACAAGGGTTGCCAACATTTGCGGAGATATACTGCCCGAGGAAGTAGGTACTTTACCGTCGAATGTGGTGAAAATTATAGTACCTACTAACCTACCAAGTATTTGTTTTGTTATGAAATTTGTTGGTTAAGGTTTCAGTGTACAGAGGAAACAAAAACTGAGATACCATGCTTATGTTTTTGACAGATTTATTATAGTTTGGAAGTCAGTAGTATTATCTCAACTACTTTTGGTTGTTCGCAATGTACAATTGTTGTTGTACTAATAAACTATTTTATTATTATTGTTATTACTATCATCATAATTCGCATCATAGTTTATTCAATTAAATAGCCAACAAAAGTGTAATTATTTAGTCCCTATAACCTTAGTTGCTGAATGTGTATCTTGTTTACTTTACAAATGCAAGATTATTTTCATGTTACAAAGATTACGTAAACTCCTTTAGTTTCAGGTACTCCTAGATTTTAATTTAATTCAAAATTTATAAAACACACGAAGTGGCGGAGTTTTGCGACAACACACGTCGCGTAATCCCTAACTCTTCCATTAAACCCAGTGGAAAATCCCACAGGACAGGTCACTAAATAGGTTAAGCCCAGTATTATGCCCGTGGGATTTTATTCTTTATTCAATAAGGCCCCTGAAACACCTTTTATGCGTTTGACAAAAATACTGCCTATTTATTTGAGGACACGCTTTTCCGTTATATATAATAGCGACCCGCCCCGGCTTCGCACGGTTGCAATGCTAATACTAAAACCTTTCTCTTGAATCACTCTATCTATTAAAAAAAACCGCATCAAAATCCGTTGCGTAGTTTTAAAGATTTAAGCATACATAGGGATATAGGGACAGAGAAAGCGACTTTGTTTTATACTATGTAGTGATGTAACAGAATAAGCGCAATTCCTGAAATTACTTTGTTCGTGTTATTTTTTTTTATTGTTAGCATACCTACCTGAATTTAGGGATTAGTATCGGAACCGTACTATCATTGCTCTTTATTTAAGAAATTTCGTTACACAAAACTAAAGTACAAATGCAACTTTTTTTTATTAAAAATATGCGAATCGGGGTGTATGAGGAATTGCGTTTATTCTGTGACGCCATGAGGAATTGCGCTTATTCTGTGACGCCATGAGGAATTGCGCCTATTCTGTGACGACTTGTATAGTATAATTTGTAATTATTGTAGCTAAGGGTCCTTTTTCAAGATATGCAACGCTCCCTCTATTTTTGTGATTTTGAGGAAGGCTTAAAACCTTTTTACTAGACATCGATTCTTGAAAAAGGTTTTTGTTGTTGCCTATGCGTTTTAAAAAAGTGGTACCTACTCGTAGTTCTGAAATTAATTAATAAAATTACTTATACATACAGGTAAATTTCTTGGCTGACTGATTAAAGTCTAGCCTCAAACACTGGACCTGGAAAGTCAACATTAGAAATGTAAAACTCTTTATCTTCGATATACGCTTCGAAAGCAGTTAAGCGGCGCGCTTTTTACTTAGTTCACTAATATTCATTTCATAAATAAAAAACTTATTTACCCATATAAAATATTCCTACATGTAGCTCACTATTAGTGAAAGAATTTTAAATAGATAAAAGAAATTACTACTTTACTGAATTCAAGAATTCTATATAGCAATTTTTTTTATTTTAGAATAATAAATGGTCAATTAGTTATTCATATCCAGTTTTGCATGTACCCACTTACATGTATACCCCCTTAATATATCTCTCACAAATTTGCCAAAATCAATACTGTAACATTGGAAACCACTCATTTTATAAAAAAAACACAATTCACATCAATCATCCATTGTCGATCACACACGATCCTCGCTCCGAGGGTGTACGTTTTAGCTTTATTTTTCATGGAAACGGCTTCGTTCGAGAATGTTGGGATGAAGCGAATTTTATAACATTTTTCTAAAAGTTTATTTCTTCAAAATAAAAATAAAACATGTGTTGTTTACTTTATTTTTAGCTAGATTTTAATTGTATTAATGGTTGTAGTGATTTTATATATCTATGCACATTATACGACCATTTCAAGCGCCTACACACATACTGCCATTATTAAAATCGTGCCGAAAACAAAACAAAAAAAACCTTGTATGTAGTCCTTTATTTTTGATCTAATTTCATTTTTATTATTTATTGTTTAGTTATAGCGTCAATAGAAATATTTCCAAAATTTGATTATACTCGAAAATGTTTGCATACAAAAATCGCACTGACCGTCAGTAGTCAATGACGGAGCGTTGAGAGACTTTGTGTGTCTGGGTGGCCACTTAAGTAACCCCGATTTATCTTTTGTGTGCGGGTTTGCATGATTCGTACCTGTCGATAAATTGTTTAAATCTTGATTGATTAACAGTGTTGGCGGGATTGCTCGTCATTCAAGTTTCAATGACTGAGTTATGGCTTTATGTAGAAAGGTAAAAGTACTACATATATACCTAACCAGATAAATTACATTATTTTAACGTTTAATGGGGGCGGGGACTACCGAGTTCATGCATCAAAGTGTTTTTATTACGTACCAAACACACCTTTGCCCGCCAAATAGATTACAATTACGAAAATATCATTTTATTTAATAAAAAAATAAGTACATAGTTCCAGTTTGTAAAATCTAATATTATTTATAAAATTTATATATTATAAAACGATTTGTTTCAAATTTTGTATTAACTCTTAAATAAGGTTTTGCTTTTAAAGTTTATCAATAAATGTTTCTTTCTTGAAATAACGCGGTATTACAAAAAAACAACTAATCCAAGAGAAGTTTCTTCACCCAGGTACTGATATACAACGCTTTAACAGAATAAGCGCAATTCCTCATACACCCCAATTACTATATTAATATAAAAAAATATGATGCAATCGAACTTTAGTTGTGTCTAACCAATTTTCTTAAATATCGATTCATAATAGCACGATTTCCATAGAAAGCACTAAATTTAGCTACGATAATTCATTTTTGAGAAAAATTTAACACATATTAAAAATAGCTGAAATCGAACAAGTAGTCGATACTGAACAAATTAATTTCAGGAATTGCGCTTATTCTGTTACAGGTTGTATAAAGCTCAAATCTATATAAATCTAGGTACTTCATTCGTACCTAAACTATTCACTGATTTCTATGAAACTTTTGTGAGTCGCTTACGTCGGAAAAGTTTCATGAAAATTTTTTTTCCTTAAACGCGGAGAAAGTAAGTGGCGAGAGCTAATAAAATTAATATTAATAACACTCGCCGCTATCTTATTGAGATATCTATCACTGATCAGTATGCGAGAGGTGGCTTCAACGAATCATCGCAGCGGATCCGACACGACGGTCTCACCGGAGGCATGTGAGATGGCACTGCATAACAATAAGTGCATTGACCAGTTTACTTACATTCACTTACGAGTAAAGTCTTTATTGGACGGGGCATAGTTACTTAGAAACCTATTACTAAGTTGTTAACGTCGTAAATGGAAGAACTCAAAGGCACCGCGCGCGTCGGCGTCGTCGCTATTCTGTCAGTTCTTGCATTCGTGACTGTAATGTAATAGTAATAAGGTATATTTTTTATTTTTCAAGCAACTTTGGCGGTGTACCAATGTATGTCGTTTTGACTAATATTAAATAAGATTAACTAACGTACCTATCTACATATATAATCTCACGCCTATTTCCCATTGCGGTAGGCAGAGACAATAGACTGTCACTTGCTACGAACCTGGCAGATCTCTCGTGATACGAGTATATGCATGAGTCGTTTGATGGATGTGGATGAGCATCGGTACACTTTATCTGATTTCTCTTCAATACATCGCCGATCTGGTCGATGTAATTACACCTAGGCAGTGTTGGCATTAATCGAATAATTTTTTTAATCAATTAATCAATCGATTAAAATATTAATCGATTAAATTAATCACGATTAACTTTAATCGCGATTAACACAGTATAAATTAATCTATTGCAAAGATTAATTTATGTAATCGTCAATCTTAATTTGATTAATGTTTGACGATTACTTAAATAGTATTAAAGACTAGCGGTTTTGCGCGATTTAACCTGCATGATTTCCGTTCCCGTGGGAATACGGGGATAAGATATAGCCTATGTTACTCAGGAATATTGTAACTTTCCATTGGTGGAAGAATTTTTAAAATCGGTCAAGTAAATTTTTTGAGTTTATTCGTTACAATAAAAAATACAAAAAACAAAAAAGTACCTTCAAAAGTAAAAGATTACGAAAGTACAAAAGTACAGAAGCACAAAAATACTAAAAAATACTAAAAATATATACAAAAATACTACAAATATATACTAATACTAACACGCAAGAACGCAAAAATACAAAACAATAATGCAATAAACTTAACTATCTTTAGGATACAAAAACAGTAATGAGTAACCCAGAAAGGTTTTCCTTTAGTAGTAAAAAGAAAAAGACGAAAACTAATCAGGATTAATGATTGACGATTAGATTAAATTAATCGTTAATCATGATTAACGATTGAAAATACTAATCGTTAATCAATAATCGCGATTAACCTTTTAATCGTTAATTTTTAATCGTTAATCGGATTAACTTTTTGCCAACACTGCACCTAGGTCGTCCTCTACCGACTAACCTATTCACAACACTGACAACACCTTTGTTTATTTGTCTCGTTAAATCAACTAACTTGATTTCTAAAGGCAACAAAAACACATTACAGTAAATAAACTTATACTTTGTTAGTGATCTTTGGTAAAACTTATTTATTTCTTAGGTAAAAGCTCTATAAGCTACTAACACTTTTGATGGGGGTAGCTCATGAGCTTGATATTGAAACGAAGGTTTTTTACATTCGGAAATATTCTTCCACTTTGGCTACTGACACCGAAATACAGTAGCTTATTATTAACCCTAGATCACTAATCATTCGTCTCACAGTCGACCGGCACCTGTCGCGTTCGATGTTTAGGTATGTTCCCGACACTTTCTCGCCCCGCCCCTCTCAGTACCTTCCTGATTGGCAATTTAGTGACCCATGTGGAGACGACGCGGACGCACGCTTCCTAGTTCCGGAATTATAGCAAAATATGCGGATTTTGTCCATACATAAAACGCAGAATCACTGAGTATTTATGCCACTCGTGCAGAAAGGCAATTTGCAGCGAGCACACAGTTCTGACATGTAATGACTGCAAAGATTGAAAAAAAAAACAACTTTATTTCTTATAATAATATTTAGATAACTAACTTGGCTATGTTGTTCATTATTTCACTTAAATATAACAAATAAATAAAATACATGCATTTTAATTTGTTCGTCTGTAAGTCGAATGTTTAGTGTCCAAGTTACACCAAAATATGTTTAGTGAGCTAATAGGGTTAAAAACTATTTTAGAATGTCAAGGCTTCGACCAAAGCAGAGAGGAGACGAGATGTGTGAATTTTTCATACTTTTCAAATAACGCTCAACATCGCTGAGAGATCTGTCTTGAGTCTGATCTGAGTCTTGAGGTAATTCCATAATTCAAATTGTTCAGTTTTGTTGCTTAGCAAAAGGCACAGAATACTCATTACTCAGTCGTCAACAGGCTTTGGAAAGCGATACCCCATTCGACATACTCATACTTCCTTAGCACCGTAGTACCGTAGTACCGAAGTACCGAGTAAAGGCACAATTGACACTGTTTTGACACGAGATTAAACAACATACCTATTGGAACTGGAGCCGATTCTGAAAACATGCTGTGTTTATTTGTTGGGTGACACTGACAACTTAGCTTGTGCGAGAATTTTATGGAACCTTCGATATAGTTCGTGTTTGTTTTGCGACGATATATTATGTGGGTTGATGTTTATTGCCTTTCACTAAAAAGTGACTGAAGGGATTTTGATGAAACCTTCAGTAATATAGCTTATACATCAGAATAACACATATATTTTGTCCTAAAATACGGACAAATTCGCTGGCAAAAGCTAGTAGTATATTGAGCAGTTAGTCATATGATATCAGTGATAACCATGTGGTTAGTGTATCCGCCTCTAAAGCGTGACGATCGGGTTTGATTTCTGGCGAGGGCATGTGATATGGGTTTTTCAAAGACTCTTTATTAATCACTAATTCGACGGTGAAGAAAAACATGAGGAAACCCGCAGGTCCCAGAAGTAACAGAACCCCATCCAGCGATGTGACCAACGCCTGACAAGTTCAGGTGTCATATCTAGAAATTGAATACCTCTGCTGACCCCTCGGGGATCTTTATCGTGAGTAGTATCGTATCTATTTACTCATTAATTTCTATTTAACTGTGGACATCACTTTCTTCCAAATCAATTCAGAAATTATCGTGGTTTTCACCCTAAATAACCAAACTAATATCTTTTCAGCCCAGTGGGTCGGTGACACCCGCCTGCATTGTTGGGGGTTATCAGCTTTTCGTTGTCATAGTCACATGCACGTCAACCCTCTACAGACAATCGATTTACCATTTATAACAATAATATAGAATGGTTTTTATAAGAATACTTTTTACTTGAGGGACTCTATCGGAGTGTTAGCGATCACACGGGTTAAGTAATGTAAGGTTATGGAAGGTCACAAAGGTTAAGGACACGGTCAGATAGTGAATTGGCGAGTGTGCAGTGACATTACGCCATGAGCTTTTTCGAGTTTCGGAAGGCAATATGTAACAGAATAAGCGCAATTCCTGTTAGTTTGTTCAGTATCGACTACTAAATAGATATCAGCTATTTTTAATGTGTTATTTTTTTCCGAAATATGAATAAGCATAGCTGAATTTAGTGTTACCTATGGAAATTTAGCTATTAATGCTGTTATTTAAGAAAATTGGTTACACAAAACTGAATTTCGAATGCATCATTTTTTTTTATATTAATATACTAATTGGGGTGTATGAGGAATTGCGCTTATTCTGTTACGCAATGTATAAACCGTACCAAAAGTACCTTGTTATATACCTATTAATCAAGCACCACACGGTTCCAATGCGCACCGTAACAATTAAAAATCAATTGTGTCTATGATTCTTGGTTTGAGAGGTTAAAATTTCTTAGAGGTGGATGCCCACTATCCCATCACCCACTCACAATCCGCTTTGGACTCTCATGGGACATTATTACCTCTTGTAGGTACAACTATAAAACAGCTGTGCGGTTCCAGGTTGATGTTAATACCTTAGTCGTCTCGTAGTTACTTATTTGGAATTCGCAATTGAATATATAAATAGAATTTTAAATCCTTCTTGTCCTTTACGTGACTTTAGCGTTTAACGAGATTAGCTTTGCCCTACCTAAAGCCGGAAAACATCTCGTTTTCCATTTTACAGCCGTAACAAATTGAATACATACCTTTTGGGAATTTGACTGGAAGTATTCTTTCGTGAGTTTTTCTAATGAGTTGTTTGTACGATTTGTATTTAGGATTCACAGCCTATGCTGGCCAGATGATGAAATGGTTTTCCGTCTTCAGTCTACACTAATAATAATACGATATTACAATGAGGAAACATCAAAATGACCACCTCATTTTACTTGTACTTTTGCTAATTTATTATAACAAGGTAATCATAAGAAGCATGTGATATGAGATGATAATTCCGGTATAATCATTCTACTGTTTCTGATGGCACCCATGAAAAGAGATGAACAGAAAATTGCACCTTTATTAAGTTAATGCAAACAATACTAACATTTTATTGTTATTTTCGGGATTGAAACAATTAAACTCAGTAGGGGTGTGTGTGGGTGTATATTAGATAATATTTGTAAGTACTATTAGATTTTAAAATTGAAGAATAGTTGTCAATAATAAAACTAATCAAAGAAAAGAATCGGGCAAACCTAGCAAGATCATTTTTCTAGCTTATTTATCAAACTTTAAACTGGTTTAAAAATCACTTTTTGTGCATGTATGGTTATAACAATATAGTCAACTTTACTTCGAATAATTACAGAAATTGTAAACAAACACATTTTTCAGAGTTTTTCAACAATTTCTAGATAATCTACAATCTACATCCACAAATAATACTCTTGAGATGTCCACGTTTAGGCCCACGCAGTCCTATCCAAACGGCCTTTAATCCATTGAACTTTATAACAAGTTTTATGGGTCTTTGCGTATGGTTCATCAAATTTTAAAAGGGTTTCTATTTGCAAGCGTTCGCTGAGAACCTGCGACCTGGCGTGGAGGACGTGTCTCGGAATACCTTATGAGAGCAAACACACTGGGCAAAGTTCACCCACCTCGCTAATGGAATTTTAAATCGTTAAACTACTTGCTATGTTTTTATTTGGACAAATGGTTCGGTCTTGTATTGTTTCTACGTGGGAGCAAGAATCCTTTGACCTCAAGTTTTTCTTTCGCCATCCTTACGTTTTATGCTCGGTTGTGCTGGTGCATGAGACGCATGTTCTATTCCTATTATAAATTATAGTAAATGATTGCATGATAGGAGGTAACAAGCCTACAAGTCAAGCGATGCTCACACTAGCTTATAGTGGGTCCGAAAAATTTATTGTTGAAATTAGTACTTCCAGAAATGCGGATCCTCCTCTACCGACCACTTCGAAGAAAAGGCTTTAGTGTATATTTTTTTTATGTCATACAATTAATTACCCATGTATATCCATTTCTAGCTAACTGGCTAGTAAAACGAATAAACCGACAACTTTACAAACAGCCGCTCTAGGACACTCTGCTTAGATCAGAAGTGTTAATGTGTTAGTATTTCATAATTTATTTTGCTTGAGTAGCATAAAATAATGGGTTGAATGAAATAATCAATTTTCAAAGAGCAGTGCTGTCAAACACGTCACTACACGTACGTCGTATCTACGTTACAATCAGTAATTTTTATATGGTCAATTTAATACAACAACCGAATCCAATAAAACATCGAAAATAGCATGAACCAAAAATATCTCTTATATTTTATGATATCCTTCAAGATTAAATGGTGTGAATTTTCATCGCGATTCATGCCCTCATATTCCGCGTTGTAATACGACATAATTGCAACATAAATCTGGTGTTGAAGCAATCTGGTGTCGTTCCGCGACGTTCGCGCATTCCCACAAGTGCGGAAGAGGAGCTATGCTTTTGCGGTCACCGTTTTATAGCTATGACCGCAGTCTGTGTTGCAGCGCTGTGATTTAGTGATACAAGTTATGCCAATGTCACGGTTGACGATAGAAATGAGCTAGATTTGATATTTTGCTTATTAGAAGTTCTTTTGGCGATCATATCGGCGATGTATTAAAGAAAAGCCAGATATAGAGCACTCGAAACCGACGAGCTTGTATGAACCGATTGATGGATGTGGATGTGGCGCGAGAGGTATGCCAGGATCGTAACAGGTGGCGGGATGTTGTCTCTGCCTACCCCTTTGGGAAAAAGGCGTGAGCATATTATGTATGTATGTAAGTTCTTTTGGAAAAAAGGGCGCGTTTAACGAAAAGAACTGCAAATATTGATGAATGCAAAAAAAATACAAGTAAACCTTCATCAAAAGATTTTGATAAAATAATGCAATAAACCAGTAAAATCGATCAAATTCTAAATAGTGGTTTAAAGTCAGAAACATTCATTCCTTTTCTTATTGCACTTATAGTAAGACTTTCATTATTTTCTTTCCTGATAACTCTACTTATATATACACAATAAAATTCACCTTCTATTGTATTTTTTTGCTAATGGAATCCACACAGAGTCTTCTTCTACGTAAACTTTTTACAATAAAAACCTGCTCTTATGATTGTTTGCTATTGTAAGCAATACCTTCACTAAATAGGTTGTTTATTGTCTGCAAATTCCCATTTCCCAGTGCCCGGATCAGTCCGGTCCCACGGGAACCTTCCGAGCCATTGTTGAGAACGGACGCCTTACTTCCCCGAGAAAAGCATTATCCCAAGTGTGCATAAGATATTACTTGAATTTATTGAATTGCTCTGTACTTAAAAAGATGAGCGGTGGGGATTATAAGTACAGGGTTTTTGGCGGTACCTACCTACTATGCGAATAATTATGGTGATTTTTACACGCATGCCTTTATAGGCGTAATATAGTGTTATATGTAAACATATGTACTAAACCTATATGTACTATGCATTGGTTTGAAATAAATAAATAAACAATACTAACTTGCACTTTTGAATATCGATATATTATCACAGCCTGTGTCACCTACAAAGTATAGTTTTCATAAACGGATCAGCTGGCATATTGTCTATTTAAAACTTTAATCTCAATCGTCTTCATTTTGAAGTACTTTGCTTGTTCAGTACATATGACATTACCGCCAGTTTAATTACGAGTATATGCAAAACGCCGCCATGCCAAAAAAAAAGTGCGAGTATAGAGCAACACCGCGTAAAAAAAAAACCGGCCAAGTGCGAGTCGGACTCGCGCACCGAGGGTTCCGTACAACCTTGCAAATTTATGGTTTTCGTAATTTTTCCTTTATCTATGCTATAAGACGTTGCTTCGTACCAAATTTCAAGATTCTGAGTTCACGGGAAGCACGCTGTAGGTTTTGATTCCCTTGCAAGTGTCGAAAATTTGCGGCATAAACGGCTGTATCTTTTGATTGCGTTGGCTTAGAAGTTTGATTTTTTCACAGCTTCAAGGGACAGTAGACCTGAGTAATTGATATAAATTTCAGCTTCATACCTCCACGCGTTCCTGAGAAAAAGGGTCTTGACAGACGGACGGACGGACGGACAGACGGACAACAAAGTGATCCTATAAGGGTTCCGTTTTTTCCTTTTGAGGTACGGAACCCTAATGACAAATAAAGTCGGTTCCGATTACAATTATAGGTAGACAATAAGGACCCAGTAATTTCATAGATTACTGGCTATAAACAAATATTACTTTGTCGCGTCAAAAACGAGAAAAAAGGAATTTGACTTTGGTAACTTATAAAACTCACTACAAGAGTGAGCGGTGATAGCCCGGACGGTTAAAGAGCCTGCCTAAAATCATTGAGGCTCGGGTTCGAATCCTGGCATGTACCAATGAGTTTTTCAAAAACTTACGTACATATTTATCACTAGCTCGACGGTGAAGGAAAACATCGTGAGGAAACCCGCAGGTCTCAGAATTAATTCTGAGACATGTGTAATAGACCCGGTCCGGCGATAGGCTCACCACCTATCACGTTTAGGGGTCCAATATATCTCGTGAAATGTGGGTATTTCCAGTAATGGAATACCTCTGCCTACCCCCTCGGGGATAAAAAAGGCGTGAGATTATACTTTATATACTTTTATACTAAGAGTTAATATTATAGAAAAAATGTAACCTATAATAAAGAAGTACTTAGATATAAAATATATGTGTATGATGTAGGCGGATCTCTGAACATCCGCCGCGGATGCGGTTACCGGGCCAGCGCGTGCGCTTACACACACCTGTACAAACAGGAATGCGATTAACATAATATTTTCAAAATTTGTCGTGTATAAAACAATTTTTCGAGCTACTCGTCTTTTCAAAGGCCCGACATTTTTAAATAAAATATAAATAGGAATCGAGCTTGAAAACATTGATTCAAATTTTATGTTTTTGTTTCATATGAAAGCGTTAAGCCATATAATTCTCTTTTAGTCTCGTTGGTCTTGGATATTAACAGTTAGTTCCTTCCTTAAATTCCTTGTTTTTGCAATAGGGGTGGCTATTTCTGAGACTACGCCTTAATGCTGTTATATCCTTTCAATTTACATTGTCTTGTATACCAGTACATTTCATTATTAAATTATGATAAAATATTGAGATAATCACTCGTTAATACGGCTCGCGCCCAGCAGAACGGTCGGTCGATGCCTAGTCCATACAAGTAAAGTTTACTTCGCGACATCTAACCGTGTTACTCTCATCCGCCCTCCTATAATCTCGTAATCGAGTTATTACAGATTTGTAATACGGTCTACGGGTCTCGCGTCTTGCGGCCAGGTTACTCCATTAGTGGCGTGCTTCTAATAAATCAGGGAAATAGGTGGAATAACTGTGATGAAGATGGAATCCGCGTTACTTAATGATACTTGAATTGAGTAGATTATAAGATTAATTTCTGATTAAAACATGACTATGGATGCAACAGTTATGTAGTTGTGGGCAATGATATTGCAAGGGTAGACGCGTTGGAATCTTACTCGAGAGATATTGCACTAAATAGATAGCGACACCAGCTGTCACACTTTCCGGCTATGGGAGATAATAAGTACACGGTGGTTTATTTTAGTTTACATTTCAAACTACCCGATTTTGAGCATAAGTAACACATCTCCCACAGGTTATATAGAATAATAAAGGTTTTGACACAATCCACATAGGATAATTATGTCCCAAACTAGGCAGAGCCTGATAAACATGACACAGTACAATACACCAAACCTGAAACCAGTCATCCGTTTAATGCACTGCTAGCCCCGGGCGGTAATCGAAGCTGCTGCCTCTAGCTAGACTTACCAACAAGACCCTAACTAAATATACGTTTAATTATTAATGTTGTTATATCATTCGTGTATCCAGCCACTTTGCAACCTCTTGAAACATAAACGAAGCGTGAGTGGTATATAAGTTATGACCATTACATAATATACAGTGATAGCCTTACGGTTAAAGAGCCGGCCGAAAATCAGTGAGTCTCGGGTTCGAATCCTGGCATGTACCAAAGAGTTATTTCAAAAACATACGTAGGTACATATTTATCACTAGCTCGCCGGTGAAGGAAAACATCGTGAGGAAACCCGCAGGTCTCAGAATTAATTCTGAGACATGTGTAAATAGACCCGGTCCGGCGATGGGCTCACCACCTATCACGTTTAGGAGTCCAATATATCTCGTGAAATGTGGGTATATCCAGTAATGGAATACCTCTGCCTACCCCCTCGGGGAGAAAAGGCGCGAGATTATTTATTTATTTATTTTATTATAATGTACATACTTACAAAAGTGTACCTCAGATCACGTACTTGCCTAACGCGATCATAAAATGTTAGAACAGTTTTGTGTTGAATAAAACCGTGTTGCTAAAACTATGTGCAAAAAAGCTAATATTTCCCATAGCCATAAATGGTGAAACACGACCGCTGTTCTATTTATAGCCCCCCCTATAAAAGGTATTAATGATGGCAACCTGTTCAATCTATTATGTTGAACAAGGCTGCAATCAGGCGAGGCAAAAAGTTGGATGGATCGTAATCGCAGTCGTTTGCTGTCAATAGTGCTAATTATTAATAGAATTGATGTCTTGTTTATATTTTTATTTGAACCCTGTCTTTTATATAACCCATATTTACTGTCTTTGTAAGCGTGCTAAATAGGTTAGATACCCACTTTACAACCAATAAAAGAAGGTAGTGAGCTTATCGCCAGACCGGGTATTATAAGACGAGTCTTAGAACCAATTTGAGAAACACCGGGTTTCCGTTAAACTGTAGATGGAAAAGTTTTTTGAAACAAATTACCTACCCAAAAAGTTTAAAAAAAAATGTATACCTATCACCTGAATTAAAAACGAACCTATAAAAGACGGGCTCACTTGAAAGAGTAGATACTATCCCTATTTTATTTTATTTTATTTTTAGATACCTGGAAAGATATCTTGTAGGTTAAGTGTAGGCCATACCATAAAACTATATTGTATCATGGGTTATACGTTGAAATTCTTGGAATCGGAAAAGTCTGTATAACCTGTCTGCAATAAAATCTTATTTATGGAAATAATCGATACAAGAAGATAATTTTGTCATGCCCGCATAGAGCACGGGACATGTCCAAGGCATAACGACATAAATAAAAAAAAAAAACAAAATGGCTGACCGCGTCCTCTTTACAACCTCTGTGTCGACGCATAATGCAAAAATGGTCCCGCCGAAATCAATCCCTTTTCATCCATCGATATTAAAGCTGTAAAGTCTATTTTTCTGTGCCAGAAAAATGGTCATCGCACATGGATGCGCTGCATAAAATTATTTTATTACTATGTACGGTCATTATGCTAAGATTAATGTTTAAGTATCGGGGACCACAACAATGAGGTATATTACTATACTGGTTAGTTGACTGACATTTCAGAAAATCATAAAAAAGTGCATTATGAATACCGCTTACTCGTCCCTGACAATTAGCCAACTGAATCGATCACAATAATAATTCAATTACAGAGAAATCGCCTTGTCCTACAAAAATATCGACGTCCTTTGGAAAAACGTGAACAATTAGCATCGATATGAACAAAACATTAGATATTATGTTTATGAGAAATTAAAATTTTATATCCAGGCTATTAAATCTTCAATTTGCCGATGAGATCATAATGTAATCAAATATTTGTCAAGGCTTCATTAATTTTAAATTTTTCAGACATACATTAGCATATAATTAAACATAAAGATAACTAGGTACTGGTCGGAAAGACCAACTATTGAACCAAATATTGAAATTAGTTACTATAAATTAATTAAAAAATAATGAATAACGTACTGAGTTTTGGAAAATAACAAGAAATCAAAGAGTTTTTAACGTTTTCTGCCTTTTCTAACGTTTTCTGACGCATGTGCGAGTAACGACAAATTTCAACACACATTTCCACAATGTGGTGGAGATAAGACGAGCCAGACTTCAATAATGTTAACTTTACGATTTCCACTCCAGAACGTAATAATTGATATCTCATTCTTTGTATTCTTCAGAGGAAGAGACCAAAATTAAGATGCGACCAATTATATAGTAACTAACTTTTGGAGTCTAACATTAAACAGAATCAATGATGCACATGTCAATAAATGTATATTTCATCTTACCACATATGAATATGATTTTGAAATACATAGATGCTCGATGGATAAATATATATTCCTTCACACATACGCTGCCGTTTTTTAAAAGGAGTTGATCGAATAGACCGCCACCTTCTACGAACTCACACCTCGTTTGCTTCTCCACATCGTACATGCTAGTCGAATTCGGGTATTCTTTATTTGGTTTTTCTTCCATCGCTGACCTGATCGATTTAGATGGAATTCAGACTTCATCAATTCTCGTTTGTGAACTAAGGGCCTAGCTAAGTTGCTTTGTAAAACGAAAAAAAATTGACGAATATAAAAACAAGTGTATAGGATAGACATAAGCTCTCGACTTTAATCAAGTAAAATTTATGCAACACTCTAAACACAGACCTAGTATCTCTCTCCCTGTAATGAACTATGGTTACTGACACGTAGTGCTTAATAGTTAGTTTTACAATACAATGGTTATACTACATTTTATTATAGGGGTAGTAAATAAAAAAAAAGTATTCTTAAATAAAAAGGTAGGATTGCTCTAAAATATGCAAAAAAAAAAAACTAATTAAATTAATAATCTTCTATGATGCATGCCGGCTCCAGACTCTCACTCTTGCACTCTCGAGTTTATAATTTTGTGACTAGATGACGTCATAACAAAAAAAAAAAAAACAAAAAATTACGAGGCCACTAGTAATCTTAAAAAAAATTACATTGAAATAGGTGTATTGAAATTGACGTTCTTAATGGGGTAGGTATGCTACTACCATAGGCTACTACTCAACAACTTAAGAACGCCAACTGAAGGAATGAAAACAACGTTTGCCGTACCCACAATACTTATTGTCATTTATTTAGATAATCAAGGATTATAATATACTATATTACTTCTTCTACAAAATATATATATTTTGTAGAAGAAGTAATATTGACTACGTATCATTATAAATGATCTTACATAACAACTAGCTCCAGTATGCAATATCCAATACACGTATTGAGTGATCTCACATAATAGCTAGCTCCAGTCCAAGCCTTTGCCTCTGATCTAATAATACGACCTCTCCGAAGCCCTACACAGTAAGCCGAGGTTGAACATTGAAACCTTTATAAGGATTGTACGGATTCCCGAGCTTAATGGGACAAAGGACGATTTGTTTTGTTACGTCACAACTCAGTGTGGGAAAAAAACTGTTGTTATATTTTGCATATAATAATAATCATCATTTATTAACAAGAAACTTAGCATATAAATACTTTAAAGTAAAGATATATCCTATTTTCGTATTATAAGTGAAAGTTTGAATGTTTGTTACTTAATAACGCAAAAACGGCTCAACGGATTTACATGAACTTTGGCATAAGAATACAGATAGTTTATTAACTGGATTAACTATAGGATACTTTGTATCCCGAAATGCGGATGAAATCGAGGGTAAAAGCTATTATAAAATAAAGAAAGTGTTTGATAATTATTATTTTGTGGGTATCAGTCAAGTCAATATGGACTTAAGAACTGTATTACACACAAATGCTCAGCTTGTCATTCTTGTCACAATGCTGGATGTGTGTGTGTGTGTGTGTGTGTGTGTGTGTGTGTGTGTGTGTGTGTATTTTAATGTCATACGGCCAATGACGCGGAACTTTTGTTTGTTCGTGTTTGTAACCAAGATAATACAACCACCAATCGTTGCCTAAAGTCTGAAATATGTATGTTTCTGAAAGATATTCTTATCTTAAATGATAAATATTATCAAACAAAACACACGTCTCGTGCGTCCGCCCGTGACCATTAGGGCATTGTTTCGCAAATGCTACAATCATTTAGGCAGTCGACTCGTTTAACAAAATGACTCGACATTAAGGTAAACACCACAGGTTAAAAGATAATTTGCCTAATACACTGTTTACGTTTGCACATTTCGCGAAACAGGAATAAATACGTTGGAGGTTTAGTTTTCCCGTGGGATTGCTGTGATTTTCCGCTTCTAGGATGCGAGTATATAACGACTTGAGTTTGGTCTTTAAATTTAATGCGGTTTATGACCTCCTGGGTCCATAAACCTAGACTTAACAGTATCGTTGTAATGAAGCTATACATCGGAAATTTCTGACATTAATAACTAACTTCCATAAGAGTGTCCCCTGACTATTCTTGAAAAGGTGGGAAAGGGCGTCGAACAATTTAGGTATCTATGCAATAAAGTATAATGAAATGTTTTTTTCGGATAAAGTTAATAATTGACAAAAAAATAAAATAATAAATTTATCCCTGAGGGGGTAGGCAGAGGTATTCCGTTTCTTGAAATACCCACATCACGAGAATATTCGACCCCCTAAACGTGATAGGTGGTGAGCCCATCGCCGGACCGGGTCGGTTACACCCCTTTCACACGGCGGCGTCCAGTTTTTTGCAGGATCCCGTTTTCTGCAGGATCCCGTTTGATGGCGAATGTGTTTATGGATCCCGCATGCTGGAAGCTCGTGTGAACGCTAGCATATAAACACATTCGCCACCAAACGGGATCCTGCAGAAAACGGAAAACTGGACTGCCGTGTGAAAGGGGAATTAATTCTGATCCTTGCGGGTTTGCGCACGGACAGTATTAAAATACAAGTGTTAAATTTTTTATCATACCTACGACCGCACTATCTTAAATTTTTCCAAACAGGTTTCGGATCAAAATCATGACCCCGTGACCAATAAATGCCGTGGATCAAGTTACAAAAACATTTTAAGTTACTGTTGGATTCTAGTGTTGCTTAATCGCATTGCTTCATTTACAAGCTATACATTTACTCACGGCCGTTGAAAGTTGTCGAAGAAATCAGAAAAATTTGCATTCAATATGAGAAGATAAGCTCCGGACTTCGCGAGATAATCGCAAACTTCATAATAGTTTACTGAAACTTGTGTAACGAAAGTTTTTTTCTTCACAATTCGGCTTTTGTTTTTTGATTATTTGTTTTTATGGGACGAATCCACCTATGGGCATTACATTGAGATTTAAAAAACCTACGTAGTTAATAACGATATTTATCACTAGATCGGTGCAGGAAAATATCATAGGAACAGGAGATTTTATCCCCGAGGGGGTTAGGCAGAGGTAATCCATTCCTGGAAAACCCACTTTTCACCAGTATATTTTAAGGACCCCTTAACATGTCAGTATACATGCTTCAAAATCAATGCGACCAGTGCGAGCTATAGTGACAAATGAGTTAGTATTTTTTTTTCCCCTTACCCTTAAAAAGATAATAGTGGGAATTTGCGAGAAAATATATCAATGTTTGGATACAGTCATCAGATGGTAACAACCCGACTATAGTGCAGCTCGATTAATAGCTCGCTTAGTAGCGGATATCATAAACAACCGGAATGACACTAATGGAAGGAAACAGTGTTCACAATGACTATATTGTTAATGCGACTAAGTGCAACAATGGTTAATGTCAATATTGCGTATAAGAGAATTGAAGTCACTGTCTCTACCAAATTTGTGAGTTCGTGTTCTCATTCGTTGTTTTTATCAAAAGTTTTAAAAATTATACATTTCCGAAAACATTTTAACGCTAACATAAAGCTTAACTGAACATAAGCTTCGATAAAATATGATTGATAATGGCAGATTTTCCAATTTGATGATATAATATTACCTGTAAGGTTTCTAAGTCGAGAATCTTACACCACTGTCTAAACTGTCGCACAGAGCTGTACCTAAAGTACGTCAAGGTAAATTTTAATAGAGAGCGCTTTCTCAAATAGGCACTCTGAAAAGTATTTATAATCATTTATTTGCTGTTTCTGTTCGTTTTTTATATATTAAAATTAATGCTAGTGTAAGTTTAGTATACCTATTTTAAATTTACCGTTCCTTTTCAAGCTTTGTTCAGTCCACCTTATAATGAGACTGCTCTTTGCCTTTTTATGTTTTTAAAACTTTACCTAAAGCTAAGTTTACTACTAATGTGATTTTAATCGATTCCTTAACGACTGCACAGGTACCCCTGACTATGGAGACCCCCTGGCGTATAGTCTATAATTTGCGAAGCCATTACCAAGAATAGGGAACGCAGTGGTATAGCTTTTGTAGGCCACAATACAATATTCATGATTTATTGGATACATACATACGCTCACCCCTTTTTCCCCGATGGGGAAAGCTAGGGCCAATAGACTGGAGATGGGTAATTTCATGAGTAGCATGCATAAAATCATATTCTTATACATGGAGGACGTACAGTATACACCCTAGACTATCTCGGAGACATCTAAATTGTGTGACAATAGTTTCGAATCATCTGGATAATAGCAAACAAACAAACAGCCCACAAAAAAATGAAGTATCAGACAACATTAGCCCTAACCTCACCACCGGCATTTTTGTAGCCGCTGCGTTCGTAACAATATGAAATTATTTTTTATACGCCATACCTGCTATTCTCCTTCTCCTACCCCTTATTTCATTTCACTTCTCATATTTCACATTTCAATTCCAGTTTCAATTCAAGTGCGATTTTTTACGATTACTAAAAATCTGTTGAAAAAAAAAACATCTAATGAAAATTATTTATATTTACAACAGATATCTGCTACAAATCTGGCATACCTTTCGCACTTCACCCACCCCATCAATCGACTCAAATGTGCTCGTCAGTTTCGGTCTGTCATTTTGAAGTAGACGCGAATAAAAATTATTACGAAAATAGTATTTATAATTTAAATTCAAATGTTGCATCACTAATTGTTTGCATAGATAATTTATACCTTCTCGTGATGGGTACTTTAGATCTGTAATTATCACATTGAAAAACAAGAAATAACTGTCAAATAAAACGATTCCAAATTGACAAAGTGGATTCTTAAATGTTTTCCTGACAGTTTTGTAAAGAAATTCGAATTATTTTGTCAAAATTCTGTGAACAATATCCTCAGAACAATCCTCGCACTGCACTGAGTGCTAAAGACAATTACACTTAAGAATATCGTGCATGCTGTAAATAGCATTAGCGTATATTGCAAAATAAAGTCCTAGACCAATTCTAGGGCCTTAGCAAATCCTATTTGCCGTAGCGAGCTTTTGTTCGGTAGCTTTTGTAAGTAGAATACTGAGTGTGGAAAAATAGTTTTATTTGTACCGTTTACATACTGGTTAACTAAATCTGGCTATCGCATTATAGTAACAAAACAATAACAATCTCGGTCATACGCACAAGCTCGGTCGCGTGCGAAAGAGTCAGATATACCGTTATACGTTAGAGGACAAGTTCTTTTTAAGACCTTTTCTCGTGATATGAAAGGCATATCAAACTAATATTAACAAACACGACTGTTAAATCTGTTCTGATTGGTTGTGTAGCGACACTACATAGAGCGCGCCATTAGACGTGCCATGATCGAATTTTCCTAATAAGTTTGTATAAATAGAACTGTCCAACATCAACCGTTGGACCGCAGACCCCAGGTACTATAAGCTCGCTCTAAGGAAGATTTTCCCTTTTCACGGTAGAGGAGCATTCCACCTCCTCTCCTCCGTAGTTGAATAAAATCATAACGCGTTTCAACAACCTATCAAAACAGTTAACAAGGAGATTTAACAATCAGAAAATTTTAATTAAATTTAGCATTCTGAAACCGGTGGTAAAGTTGTGAAGGAGTTGCCGGTTCTATTTTTAGTACGGTTCAATCATTATTTGTCTGGGGAACTGACAGCAGATCTTACAGATATTTTCAGTCTATATCGCTGTATCATCAATTTGTTACGCTACCCGAACCGGCGGTGACCAGTATAAAATAAACGAACAACATTGAAAAATAAATCTTCACAGAACATTAAATCGATGTGTTTGCGATATTTCACGTGGATTGCAGGATAAAATTGAAATAAGCTCACTGCGAGATCTCTATCGGAATGAAATTTATTTTAACGGCCATAACCATCGCAAATAAACAATTCGGGACACTATAAAATTATAAATTAATTACTAAGTATAGATACAATATGAAAGTACAATGAGGTACGATTCGTTATGATACTTTTTTATGTGGACACTCAACTTACTTGATAAGTATCTTTTGTATGTAAAGTATAACCTGTGAGTATAACCGATTTTAAAGGCACTTACTTAGGGTCTAGGGTGCAGTTATACGTACTTACTACATTATCCAACTTGAGTTTCTCCTACATAATACAAGCCAACCGCATACTGTGATTCCCGCACGGATTCCCGTTTTTCCCCGTTCCTCAGGGAATGCAAAAGAGAGAGAGAGAGAGAGAGTCTCCGTCCGAAAACGCCATGCCGTGAAAACGCGGCTTTGGTGGGTTTCGACATCCTAACCGATATATTTCGTGCGTCTGCGAGTTGACGGTAAAATCTAGAAAACCCAAATATTCCGGGTAGCTCATCACAAAATCTCCGAAATAATAACACCTACTTAGAGATTTTAAATTTGGAAGCATATATTATATAGGCACCCGGAAAGAAGACTAAACGGGATTCTGACTAATCTTGAGAAGTATCTGAAAATAATATTTTTCCAGATACTTCTAAAAAAAACTGATTATTTCGTAAAAATAAATTTGTTTTATAATTTCTGGGAAATGAAACCTCAACCAAGCTCAGTTTGCTAGAAAATACTTGACTAATTTTATTTTATTTCTAAAGCGGTGCGAATCGTAAAGCGCTGTAGGTAATAGAATATAACGGTGAACAGTCTTCCTCGGTTGTAAAGGTATGGGAGCAAAATTTTATTAAGGCTTTGACAAGCAATTAAGTTGTAGATCTACACCATTTCGTTATACTTAAGGACTTGTTTGTTATTAGAAATTATAAACGATTTTGTATAGGCCACAATACTCCGAGAAAAGTGATTGCTGGAAGAAATTTTAAAATCGATCCAGTAGCTTCGAGCTAGAGCCCTTATTGCCTATTTAGAATTAGAACCATCGTATTTATTTCACATTTATTACGCGGCCAGTGCTTACTCCAAAGAGGTTGAAAGAAAAAGTTTCTCTCCTAGGAAAGAGAATGATTTTCTTCCAACCTCTTTGGGTTGCTCTGTATCCATTGCGGTAACGACAGATGAGACAGAAAGCAATGTACGTCAAAATGAAGCCGATTGCAATAAAGGTTGTCAATAGACAGAATAAAAAAAACTATTCTTTCCTCTTGTAACGTTCCATTAACTAGTTTAGTTAAAGCTAATAAGTCAAATCTAATAATCGAACTAAAGCTACTTAAATACAATTATCAAATAAAATTAAAATAATCTAACGTATTATCCTATTTAAAACTAGCCTTATTAATAAACGTACAAACTAAATGTCGCGATTGTCGCGACAGTTAAATCTAAACCATCAGAGTAAACGCTCTCGCTTCGATCAATTACCGGTTTTTAAACAGACCTTTTGTCCTCCAGCTGACCGTGACACACCTTTGCGCTCCGCGATTGCGAGAGGATCTCACTAATTATTTGAGAACTACCAGCTAAATAAAATCAATTTAATAATTTATACCATTTCTATCTTTTAAAAGTGTTAAGTAACCCCGATATTGGGGTTCACTGCTCCGGCAAGAAGGCCGACTACTTGGACTCCTGTCCTTAACCAGGAGTGTCCCGGACCTATCCCGTGACAATTTAAACTTAAGAAGATCTCAAGCAGCACTGCAGCGCTCCATCATCGGACTTCACCTCAGGGCAGTGACGTTGTTTTATAACCGCTCAAATCGCGCTCGATAACTACCCATTAAAGATCCTACGACCCCGCTCACCGGCTACTGTGGAAACATATTATACGTTATATTTCTAAATTCTACCCTCTTTTATTTTTTCTCTAATCTAAATCTACTTGTGACGCCTACCCGTCACACTCTTTATAATATTAGAGTCGATAGGTGTGTTGTTAATAATATTACATGCTATCTCTGGATTGTTAGAGTCTTCGATCACTAACATAAAAGCAAATCCTACTAATAACTAGTACACAATAAATGCCTCAAATATGGCGGTAAAATGTGCACTCAGTTGAAGATTTGAATGCACTTAGATTTTGCTATAGGAAATTCTTTATAGGAGTTGGAATTCTCGACCTAGGGAGTCCTCGCCAACACTCGGTTGACTAACAAAAGGGGTTTCCATAGTATCTTAAGAACATTAGCAGCCTATAGGAGAGAAAATTTTTATTTAAACGTCTTTGATCGGAAAAATTAGGAGAAGTACATAGTTACAATTTAGCTTCAAGTCCCATTCAATTACTGAACTTCAGGGCAAGTTCAAGTCAAGTGGATAAGAAAACATTGACTTAGAAACCCTTTAAGACGAAATGAGTTGAGAAAGTCAACTGAACCCGTACAAGTTATTGCTTTGACATAAAGTACATAATTGGTTGGCACTTGCAATTTCGTTAGGTTCAAAGATCAAAGGTGACGAGCGAGTCAGATTCAACGAAAGTGTGACAAAGTTGCTTAAAGTGAACGATGATGGCTAAAAAGATGTTACGTCAAATTGTTGTTTGAATCATCTCTACATATTTGAAGTATAAGAAAAAGTCGCTTCCGCCGTCTGTCCACTTATTAATTTCATGACAGATTACGTGAAAATTTCAATTCAGTTTCGGACACATTTATTACACTCCTTCTCATGAATCATGTTACCTTAATATGTTTATGCAATAAAATAGACTTATTAAGGGATTATTGTATTGACTACAAATAGAAAAATCGCTTCAAGGCTTATGTGTACTAAGATTTATAAACGGATTAAACCGAGACAGCATTATGTAAGCATCCTACACTGCACTGCACTATGACAGAAACGCCGATAGAAAAATACCAAAAATTTGCGGATTCCTAGTAAACCAAACCTTATTGGTACAGGCGATTGGTCACAGCCTCTCTCATCAAATTCGAGAAAGGAAATTTTGAATTAAAATTAACTAAATTAGTGCAAGTATGTGCGTACGTACGTAGTAGGTAAGAAGGTAACAAAAATTGGTGCAGGGAAATATTCATACCTATGTTCTTTTTAAATCGTGTGTTGTCTGGTCTGCTCTGTATGCTACTAATAAAAGTGAATTACTGACCAATGCCCGTCAGGCATGCACCAGTTTGACATGCAATTTACATTGTAAACATGCGCAAGCCCGCGCAGGCGCATAATGGGCCGGTAGCATGAACGCTGAGTAGCCTTGCGCCTAAAATATTGGCTTTTCGCAAGCCTTGCGCTGGGATTGGTACAGGAGAAGAGAGGTAGCGGGTACCGACGATTGGTGTTGGACAGTTATTTTGAACGTCGTGTGAGAACTTTGATAGCGCTATTTCTTGCGACGTCACGTTGTGTTCTGTGTAGGATAGATAGTTATAGCTACGTTCTCTTTTTTTTGCTTCTTTTCTGAAACTTCTCATGTATTTCATTTATAGGGCATCTATAAAATATTTTAAGTTATTGTATAAGTATGTACCAACTCTTCTTTATTTCATTCTACAGGTTTTATTACCAAATTATAAAAAAAAAATAGGTATAGTTCTTAAGAATGTTGATTCGGATGGGAAAAGGAAAAGTGTCTGTGAAAAGTGTGTTTCTACTTTTCACAGACACTTTTCCCAGTGAAAAATAGTTCAATGAGGCGGATGGCACCATTGAGTATTACTTGCAATTTACGGAACAGTGTTTAAATTGCCTAGAGTGATATTCATGTGTGTGTATGGAATTTAGTCTATAAAATAACACTTAGACATTATGATATTTTAGCATTATTTTAAATAGTATCATCTATTTTAAGATTGTGAGCAAAGAATTGATTTATTGTTCATTCGTTGACCTGCTCCACAATTCAATCGGGCTCAATTGAAAAACGATATGTAAAATGAAACGCATGATTGCCGATTATGGAATGTTATTGATCGGAGATGTTTGACCGTTATTTTCCAGGCGCTTGGCGACATATTTGCCCGTTCGCTTTAGTAATACATGTATAACTAGCTTTTGTACGCGACTTTGTCCGTGTTCCGGGATAAAAGTAGCCTATGTATTATTCTAATGTATTCCTGTAAAGTATTATCAAAAGCCGTTAAATAGATTTCGCTTGAAAGAGTAACGAACATCTATCCATCTTCGTAGTTATAAAATTATGTCTGATTTTTTTTAAATATTGCAACAATTTAAAAAAATCATTTTGTTTGATAAACTGTACAAAAAATATACAAGACGTTTGGTCCTACAATAAATAACTGTATCAAAATTGTGAACTAGAAACTTAAAATTACGCTGATAATTTCCGTAATAAAAACATTCGTTATGAATGAATTTTAGGAAATTTTCCCGGCAAGGGGAGAAGCAGAAGTTATACGCAGGCAACGCAATGCATGCTAATTTAATAAGTTCAAATCAATTAAACTCTACCAAGCTTTAACCATTAACTTATGTCTTAAACCTCACTTAACCCAGCAATCCTGTTACAATAGACCTAGTAAATAAACTAATGACATTAATGATTGCCTAATAACGAGAAAGAGTGTCTTATTGTGACACGGTTGTATAAATTATACGGGACCCCGTTTAGTTACGACCCTGTAATTTTACGGGCCTGATAACAGATTATAGAGCGATTTAAGTGGTAGAGCAGTGTTCAGCCCCCGCGTTTTGTGTCGAATTATATCTCCGTTAAATTATAAATTACTAGGGAGTCCAATGCTTTGAATGACATGAGATTAGAAAGAGCTGCCCCTGAGTTTCTTGCCGGTTTTTCTCAGGGTACTGCATTTGGAACCAGAAACGCGTCGGTGGAGATGGGCTGCTTTTGGAATGGGATGGACTACATTTAGCCAATCTTCATAGACGAGTTTAGAGTGCCTTGTTATTAGACTATTGACCTTTCTAAGTGTAATTTTTAATTACCTACAGAAAATAAAATCATTTTTCATTTTCAATGGTGGGTTGAAATATGTCGTATGATGATTAGCTTTCTGATTTTGAGATCTCTGCTCTAAGCTCTATGCTATGTACTCGTAGTATTACAGAACTTGAATAGATTGTGTAGAGGCATCTATTTCGTCACCTTACGAAGTAATAAAATAATGTTTACAACGGAACTTTTTATTGACTTTTCCATTTTTACGACTTTTTTGTAAATTTAAATACATCTATTACCGATAGACCGACTTTTGAGTTTCTTACCCGTATGCCAAATTTTAAATATATATTTTTTATTTTTGACATTTTTATTTTTGAAACATAAGTCATAAAAAGCATGTAAAGACATTACAAGACACTTCATATTTTAAATATGGTCAAACCATGGTATACATATACTACGTCCATGGGTCAAACCGATTAGCATCCTATTAGGCTACAGACTGCACTAACAAAATAGGCTCACATACATAGGTACGTACATACTTACACCCGAAAAATTTTATCCCTCTCTTAATACACATATTTCGTACTGACATTATATTATTATTCTGTTACTACAGAAAAGTAAGCTATTGATTACCTAAACAATAAATAAATAAATAATTTTTTTTTTTTTTTAATTATTCCATCATAATAAAATTATTGAAATATTGTACAAAAGCGTTTAATTCGTTGACTCAACGTATTTTGTGTCTATTTAGTATCTTATTAAAAATATAGTGTCTAATATACGGTGTAATGTTTTGATTAAAAAAAAAAAAAAAATTACACACTTTATTTTACAATAGTCCAATAAATGTACAGATAGGTAGTGCAGAATTTGGTGCCAGTGACCAGGAGTCCGGAGTGGGGAATAAGAGTATGTTCATTTAATATACAATAAACTTAGGTTTATTTAGGAGGTCCTAATGCTTAGTATTAGAAAATAAAGCATTAGTTGATGATGATTGATTTAATTAATTTTGTGTTTCGTTGCACCGCGCTGTTGAGATTAGTTACATACTTATTGAAGTAAACAATTTAAAGAAAAACCAGATTAAGATTACCCGAAACCGACGAGCATGTGTGAACCGATTGATGGATGTGAATGAGGCTCGAGAGGTATGCCAGGATCGTAGTAGGAGGCGGGCTATTGTCTCTGCCTACTGAAAAAGGCGTGAGCTATGCTCTGTATGTAAAATTTAAATGTACTGAATACTTACCTATGACGTGATTATTCCTTGTATTTAGATGATTCAATTTGTATAATTTGGAAATATGGTTAATATTTTAAAATGTTAATTGAAATTCCAGATACTATTTAAATTAATTATTACTCCTAATTTAGTTCCGGTACATACAACTACCTTATTGTTGGACCAGGTGAACAGATAAAACTCTTAGAATTCCCTGTCCAAATCTCAGTATTCAGTATTCAATGAGGCCGATCCTTTTAACCCGTTCCTGCTACTTGAACATAGTTATGCAGATGGTTATCTCGCACAGTGGCCCTTTCGGCCCCTTACAAGGTCCGGTATGTCTTTCTCAATACGAATTATTGAGTATAAACTTTTATTATAGCATAATAGTCTCCTTCGAAGACTCATTTAACGGATTTAGAACTATACGAGACATGTAATAAAGCGAAAACTTTTTTCGGTCTTTTTTCTTGGAAGACATTGTTTTATCTGTAAATTTAATTGTAATTAAATGTATTATTTCTTTGTAAAAAAATAATTTAAAAAAGACAACTGAATATTTTTGTTTTTGTCAGTAGAAATTGTTGAGTAATTCTAATTTTTATGAAGTTTTTAGCTAAATAGTCATTTTTGAAAGTTTTTTGATTGATTAGATTACATAAATAAACAGTTTTTTTTTTTCAAATAATAAGACATATTTTAACAAACAATAAACAAAATGCGAATAACTGTCTGTTTCTAAAAAGAGAAGAATATAGTTATTCAAGCGTGAATATTGCGAGACAAAGCAATCAAATCAAATAACTTATCGGAAAAAATAAACAGAATGTTACTTTGCTAACGTCCCCGTAACAACTTACAAGCAAATAAAGATAGGGCCTTGCCATGAGCAGTGCCATTCTACCGGACCCAGATCAAAAAGGCATATAAATAGAATCGCATGCCTATTCCAATAAAAGGAACCACTAAGATAAATAAAGTGACAGATTATTTATGCTTTATGTGGCATAAATTATGCCCAAGACATTACAGCTAATGAGATGAGACATAAAATATACATAAAACTGTAGATTAAGATGTAAGGTTATGATAGCAGTGTTTCTTCGTGACGTCTGCCTGGAATAGGGTTTATGTGACTCTATAGGCGATGAAAAAAGGCGCACGGCGGTGTGGTCGTCAAGTACAATGATTATGCCGCCGACATTTATTTTATACTTATGTGCTGTTAAAAATACTCGCTTAATGAAGATTTAATTCGAATAATACTATAGGACTCCTCTTCGGTTTATAAGATGTTCGCTATTTAACACTATTTTTAGTAAAAAGGGACAGACATTCACTCTTGTAAAGAATTATAAAACTAAAGCTTGCACCAGGCCACGTTTTGACATTTATCACCCACTGTAGTTACGCCAGCTGATTTTACTATTTAATCACAACTCAGTACTCACATGGCCGAACACTCGATCGTCCTCCAAAGTACGATTTAAATAAAAACATCAAAGTTATTTGGAGCTTCCCTAACTTTAATTAAAATCAATGTCGACTATTTAAAATTCCAATTACAATTTCAATGCTTCAGATAAACCTAAATGGTAAGAATATAAAGGGTATTAAGCTATTCAGTCGAATGAATACCTATAATGAGATAGCAAGCCAGGCATCCATATATTTTCTTTACTACAATTTTATTGACCGTCTGAGACTGCGTTCTAGAGCCTTTTCAGCGCACGTGTCTGTCTCGATCTTTACGACTCTCGCGCAGCCTTAATTATAAATTCTGATCAATTCTGGTTCCTGAGATTTATTTAATTGATTTAACTTTTAAATTTGACAAACTCTTGATTCGCTGGTTTCGATGGTACTCAGGAATATTGTGGCTTTCTATTGGTGAAAGAAGTTTTAAAATAGGTCCAGTAGTTTTTGAGTTTATTCGTTACAAACAGACAAAAATACAAAAACACTAATCTTTCCTCTTTATAATATTAGTTTAGATTATACGGTAAACTAGACATTAAATTTTTTAACAGCAGTATGTAGGTATGAGGCTATAAATTCGAACACTTTGACATATGGAGAACAAAGTGATGCTAAAAAGATTCCGTTGTTTCCATTATGAATTACACGTGTTTTCAATAGATAGGTACGTATAATGTTGTACAATAAATCTAATACCTGTCTGGTAAACACACCAACATAATAATATACCTACTATACCACAGTACGCTGTAAGAGCACCAATATTGTCTTTGCATTAGCATTTTATTGGAGTTTCCTTCCCCTTTTCTCTCATAGAGCGTCACAAAATTGAGTCGCTGTATAAAGCGAGTGTTTGGAGTATTTTTTTCTGGGAGAATATACTTTATCAAAGTTATTATATCTAATTTTGTGGGGAAATAAAGGAAAAGTTTGTTAAATGTGAATGAATTCGCGATCCACCTTACGTTCGAAAGTAATATAAGTAAGACCAACTTCAAATTATAAAAGCTATTTTAGACGTTCTTTACATTTCTACGTTTGTAGGCTCTGTCTGTTTGCACAATTTTCAATCAAAAGTAAGTTTTTTTAAAATATATATTACATGAAAGATGATATAGTGACTAGGATTGAAAGAGGAATGCTCAGATGGTTTGGTCACATTGAGCGGATGAATGAAAGTCGTCTAACGAGACAAATATACAAGGGTGTTGTGAATGGGCGAGTCGGTAGAGGACGACCTAGGCGTACCTACATCGACCAGATCGGTGATGTGTTGAAGAAAAGCCAGATAAAGAGTACCCGAAACCGACGAGCATGCATGAGTCGTTTGATGGATGTGGAGGAAGCGCGTGAGATCTGCCAGGTTCGTAGCAAGTGGCGGTCTGTTGTCTCTGCCTACCCCAATGGGAAATAGGCGTGAGATTATGTATGTATGTATGCATATATATTACATAACTGTTCACTACCACTAGTTCCGACCTTCGGGTTCCGACCACATTTAAACATCCCAAATTCTAAAACTTGATTAACGAAATAAGTAAGTACCTACTTTCTTCTCTAGTAGCCAGTAGAAATATTAGAGAAGCACAACTTTTTGCCATGAGACTTCAAAAAAACCAAGCAAGGAGTTTTTGAAGACTTTTGAAGAATTTAAATACAAATTACTCGCATTAGTAATGACCCATCCTCATTATTTGCTTACAATTAGACGGTTCCTAAAAACTGTGAGAATTTAATTTTTTCCCCAGTATTTTCTTTGGGCCACTAAACTCTGGTGAGCCATCGCCGGACCGGGTCTATTACACAATACCTCAGAATCAATTCTGGGACCACGGATTTTCTCACGATGTTTTCTCCTCTCCTCCAATAAATATGTACGTAAACCTTTGAAAAATACATTGGTACATGCCAGAATTCGAACTCGAGCCTCGCGAATGAGAAGCGTCTTTAACCACTGGACTAACACTGCTCTTTAAAATTTTAAAACTTATGGCTGACTTATGTGTGTTTTTCTATACACTGTTGTATATAGGTATACATATTTCTACGTATACTATATACGTATACTGTTTTCAATCCCGCTAACTATGCATTCCTGTGTCGTAAAGTCAACACTAAACTTAGGTGATTTCTAAAGAAACAGTATGTCGGTTACATTGTTGCTAACATTGTGGTAATACAACTAGGCCTTAAGTTGGAAAACCATGTAAATACGATACTTAGCGTAAACTGCAGGCCTATCTAATACAATCTTTGAATATCCATAAGCGTCAAATGACATTTATTTACCATCCACTACCAGTCTTTTCGAATCTACATTAGTTTAGTCCAGAATTAAGGGCATTGACTTATAATAAAATTTTCTTTTTCCTGCGACTTGATCTGGTTTCCGGAATAAAAAGTATGTTATAATAGCCTCTCGGGCTTCCAACTAATATGATGTCGATCTGTTGCTTCGTTGCTGCATGAAAGGACAAACCAACAACCACACTTTTTTCGATTATAATATTAAGTAGAAAATTGGATTTATTCTAATCAAAAAGTTCAAGTTGAAATTATTCTAAAAGGTGAATGTACTCATGCATGAAGTAACATTTACTATGCCGCCAATTCAAAAGATAAAGAAAAACAGACAGACGGCAACGAATTGATTCTATAAGTGTTCCTTTTTCCTTTTGAGATACGGAACTTTGTAGAAATACACACATACACACACATAGAAAGATTACTGGAGGTAGACTTCTTGAGAAGCATATTTCAGCCAGATTACTTCAATAAGATAATAGTGATGGTAAATACATAAATCGAATCCATTCAAGTCACGAGTGAATATGCTATTTCTGGGTGAGCTCGTTGCATCGTTGACCTTTGTGTCATCTGTGCAATATACAAATTAAAATCTAATAATAAATATAAATAAAAATAAACGCAAAAGTTTGGTCCACTTTCAAGCAAAATCAATGGAGTACTTACTCCATGGATTTTGATGAAACTTGACAGCAATGTAGCTTATACAGGAGAATAACACATAAGCTATATTTTATCCCTAAATGCGGACAAATCGGAAAGATTTAGTAAGAAAATAAATAAAAACCAACATTGAATCTTCCTAAACATTTTTGAATGTTGATGTTTCAAAAGTTTGTTACAGCTAAGAAGAGATCAAAGGGCTGAAACAGAGGGACAAAGCCCTTATTTCACTCATTTGTAGGACTTTGTGGACAAACAAGGAATTTCGCTCGCGGCAACTCTAAATGATCTTTGAATGCTCTAAACGCTCGCTACCGAGGCTTTTTTGCTGTACAGTTAACAAAATAGTCTTACAGAAAAAATA
The DNA here is from genome assembly GCA_963855545.1 of Ethmia dodecea. Classification (NCBI taxonomy): domain Eukaryota; kingdom Metazoa; phylum Arthropoda; class Insecta; order Lepidoptera; family Depressariidae; genus Ethmia; species Ethmia dodecea. Next base: position 13,540,409 of record OY979442.1, read on the forward strand.
ATTATATCTACACTAATACTGTAAATATTGTTAAAATTCAGTTTAAATTCGGCGTTCTAGTTCTATCATTAATTAGGAATTTGTAAATATTATTATTAACTAATTATGCATGTATATTAAATATTATTAAGGCTGGGTGGGCCAGCAGAGGCCGATTTTTGTGATTTTTAAAATCATCTGAGACATAGAAAATAGTGTTTAAAATTCTGAAAAAAAGATATATATAACTTAAGGACATACTCTAGTCAAAGTCACATTCGGTTACACGATTTGATGAACTTCACTCGATAGAAAAAAATCTCAAAGTTACCCCTTTTTGTTTTGTTTTTTCTATGTCATGACTGAACTACTGATATTTTACATTTATTTTTTGTACTAGATTAAAGATACGAAATATTTCTAGACAAATTCGCAGAGTTTGACTTTATAAAATGATTTTTATAAACACTATGTTGAAAAAACTACAAAATGCACGAGCGCGGTGGCTTAGCTGGCTGGCGTGTTCAGTCGCGCTCTGGCGCTTACGGATGACGGACCTGTGTCATTTTTTTCCGTGACAATTTTTTGCACCAATCAATCAGTTTTGACGAATTGATATATTTGTTGCAAGTTATCCATAATGGGTAATAAACAACGAAAGCGAAAAAAGGCGTTTACCACTATAAAATTAATAAATAAAAAGAATTAACTCAAAATATATGTGAAGAAGTGAGTAAATGTTTAATTTGTTATGTCATTTTCGACTTTGACACAATCACATTAAATTTCATTTTACTTCAATCTCATTTATAAATTCATAAAAAGATCATGCCATAGTATAAGAATATCAGTAGGTATAATTCAACTGAAATTAGGCAAGTAATCAAATAAATCGGCCGTCAATTTTTAAAATCTGAAATATTGCATACATGTGTAAATCGCGTGAAAATGCAATATTATGATGACATGGTGCTGATCTGATGATAGAGCTGGAAGGTGGCCATAGGAACTTCGCAATGAAACGACACAACCTCATCGAGTTTGGGCTTCATCGAATCGTCATGACTAATTTGGAATACTATTTTGAGCTGAATACCGGAATATCTATCGCTGAACATAATTCCTCAAATTGACAAAAGCCAATACCAGAAGCCACAATGCCAGTAGTGGCGGCTGTATTAAGATTAACTTGGTCTTGATTGCATTCAAAACGAAATGTTTTAACATTCATGTTTTAAGTTGTTTTAGGCACTTGACTGACATGGCTGACGTGTCCGAAAACTCTGTCGGTAAATTGAATTCTGTCGATCCTGTCGACACTTAATCTTACGTAAGGATCACATTTGAACAGATAACATTTATGTTAACATTTTTAAGTGTATTTTGTCAGTCTATCAACTTTTCACTATGCTAACATCAAAAAATATATATGTAACTAATATTAATCTAAAATATGTAATACTAACTATATTTGTTCACTGTTTCAGAGATACTGAAGAGGCGGAAGACTCACTTATTGTAAAGTATGCATTCAAAGAAAATGAATTTCAACCTGTTTCGGGATGGCGAATTGTTGATATAAATTACATTTTACAGGAGTTACAAGAGAAAGCTCGTCATAAGGGTTTATTTAACTGCACCTTAGGAAAATTCCGTTTGATCAGTGAAAAACGACGAGGACTTTTATCAGTACCATTTCATTTTGAATGCAATATTTACAAAGAAATTTTGCTCGATTAACTCTGAAGACCTAAACGATAGAGATCAAGTTAATCTTAATACAGCCGCCACTACTGGCATTGTGGCTTCCGGTATTGGCTTTTCTCGATTTGAGGAATTATGTTCAGCGATGGATATTCCGGTATTCAGCTCAAAATACAATTCCAAATTAGAAAATGAATTATTTGAAAAATGGAAAAAGACGGCAAATTTTAATGCTTCTATGGAATCGAAGAAGCAGCTCAAGTGGAGAAGGATATCGCTATCGCGGAAGGTCGAACTAAGAACGGCTACCCTTTAATTGATGTTTACGTTGCTGGGTCATGGTGCGCTAGATCTTACGGCACCAACTTTTTCATCGCATTTTAATCTTTTTCGTCTTCATGGATGCGTTAAAAATTCGAGTAATTATGGAATTTGAGTACCGTCGTGGCAGCAACGCGGCACAAGCGGCACGCAACATCAACGACGTTTACGGAGCTGACACTACAAACCAACGCAGTGTTTTCTCGCTTCTGTTCTGGAAATTTCGACCTGAAAAATAAACCTCGCGGTCGTCCGAAGACTTTGGTCGACAATGACAAATTAAAGGCGATTATGGAAGCTGATGATACACAATCTACGGCTGAATTAGCAGCAGCTTTCTACGTTAGCGTCAAAACAATATTGGTCCATTTGCGTCAAATTGGCAAGGTAAAAAAGCTTGACAAAAGGGTGCCCCACGAACTCAATGATCGCTAGCGCGAAGTACGCGTCGAGACGTGCCTTGCACTGCTCAACAGATACACAAATGAAGGAATTTTGAACAGCATTGTTAGCTGCGATGAGAAATTGATTCTGTTTGATAACCGCTAGCGCTCAGCAAATTGGTTGGATCCAGGTTCAGCACCTAAACAATGCCCTAAACGAAAACTTACCCCTAGAAAAGTGATGAAGTGACCTGTTTGGTGGTCTAGCGCCGGTGTGATTCATCACAGCTTCTTACCAAACGGGGTGAGCATTACTGCAGATGTATACTGTGAAGAACTGAACACAATGATGGAGAAGCAGGCACATCTCCAACCAGATTTGGTCAATCGCTCGTCTCCGCTGCTCCTGCACGACAACGCGTGACCTCACACTGCACAGCAGACGGTCTCCAAGTTGCAAGAACTGGGGTTGGAAGCTCCCCGTCATCCGCCCTACTCACCAGACCTTGCGCGCCTACAGACTATGTTAACGCCTTGCATGTGTGGTCCTATAGACACACACGCACACCAGCAAGCATCCACGGCCGATCGTCTCGGCATTCTATCCTCACTCGCACGGCGACAGCACCTAGCTACACTTGTTTTCAATTACTTATTGAATATAATTATTATTTTAAAGTCAAAGGTAGCTTTCTTTAAATTCTCCACCGCAAACCACCTAAAGTCGCATCTAGTTTCTACATTTGGTCCTTCGAGCCGGATTTTCGACGAAAAGAAATCGAACCAGCAAGTCCGAACCAAGAACAAAGGAACGCGCAAGTGGTTGCGTCATTATATCCACGTGGAGAAAAGAAGAACAATCAAGCAAAGCGTCACCATTATACAGCTAATAAAGAATAATTGAATTGGAAAAGCAGAAGAAACACACCTACTTCAACAGAAATTACATTAAAACCTGGGAGAGTAGCGTTATTGTAAGTTCGTTCCAATTTTTTCCGTTAGCCATTTTCAAAAATTTCATTCGCACTTTAAAAGCGAATAGTTTTCATATTTTCTGCCAGCATTCATTATTATCTGTAACACCATTAGTTGCTAAATAAGATAAAATTTACCTACTTAATTAAAAATATAAAATCCAATTAGATCAGGTACTTATTTACTGCAGTTGTACCTACTCCCTTTTGTTTGTTTCCCATATTTTAAGCAATTAAAAGCTTATTATTCATCTTTTTAGTACAATAAAAGATACTCATTAATTTTATTGCATTTAGATACACATCTTACTTTCACTCAAGTCTTGGGATTGTATTGCATCATCTTTACATTAATTGCATTTATACAAACATAGCTAATTACTGTTATTTGTTGCATATTCCAGCTCGCTCGCTTTGTGTGAATTACGCAGTGCAACGTGACCGTGACCTTGTAATCAGCCGGTAATAGGCGGCCGGCCGGGCCAGTTCCTTGCGCACTGCTTGCTACCTGCTTGCTTCGGTTGCAGATAACTACCCTCCTTGCCTCATTAATTAACGAATTTGAGTATACTTTTTTACTTTTTGCTAAATTCTTTCCAATTAGGTAAATAACAACCTTAATCATTGTCTGTTGCATCATTAGCTGAAATTAATTTTCCGTAAGTAATAGTAATAATCCAGAATAAATTACAATCGTAATGGATCTTTCCACTTTAGTTAAACAGCGTGCTACTTGTAAAACCAAACTTACTTTGTTTAAGAATTATTTACAACCTATTGAGGATTGCAAATCTATAAGTAGTCTTCAGAAAAATGAACTTAATATTCGTTTGGTAAAGATCGAGGAACTTTATACGGAATATGATACGATACAAACTGAAATAGAACAAATATGTGAAATTCCAGAAAAACAATATGATGATCGCGAAGACTTCGAGACCAAGTACTTCAGCATTCTCGCGCTTGCTCGAGAGGTGTTGGCGAGGAACAAGTCCTCTGCGGGCAACGAAGATGGGAGTTCCGAGTCGGGCTCAGGTTCTAGTAAGATGCATAGAGGTGGGCCAAAACTTAAGCTTCCCACAATACACTTACCTAGTTTTTCGGGTCAATATCAGGACTGGCTGGAGTTCCATGACACTTTCAGCTCACTCATACATTCAGACTCATCCATACCTAAAATTAACAAATTTCACTATTTGCGCGCAGCTTTAAAAGATAGTGCTTCTTTAATTATCCGCGCGTTAGACTTTTCGGCTGATAATTACGACGTTGCCTGGGATCTACTATGCGATCGCTATAACAATAAACGACTCCTGGTTAATAATCACATTCAAGCAATTTTTAATATTGAAACATTAACCAAGGAATCTTCTAAAGCTTTGCGCAATGTTATTGACACTATTAACAGAAATCTCAGGGCATTAAAGACATTAAAATTACCCACCGAGCACTGGGATGTACTCATTATACATATAGTTTGCGATAAATTAGATTCAAATACCAATCGGGAATGGGAAATTTTTCGTAATGCATTAAAAGAATTACCTACACTTGAGAATTTTCAAACTTTCCTTAAAAATCGTTCTGATCTATTGGAGACCATGGAAGAATCCAAGCGTCGACATAGTGACGTCACCCATAATCGTCACAAATCTTTAGTAGTCAGTTCTCACTCTCCACAGTCTGGTCGGCAACAATATTCGTGTCCGTTATGTAAGAGTGATCACCCAATATATCGTTGCTCTAAATTTAAATTTTATTCATTAGAAAATAGAATTGAAAAGGCGAAATCTTTAAAATTATGTTTAAATTGCTTACGTCAAGGGCATAATGCAAACGCATGCAAACTAAAAGCATGTCGTATTTGCAATAAACAGCTAAATAGTTTATTACATTATCACTCACCTTCTGACGCGAAACCATCAAATTCCAACAATAATGTTGTTCTTTGTTCTGCACCGCCGCCACCGGAAACACAGATACCAAATAAACCTGAAATTGCTAAAAGCTCGATACCTAATAAAGAAAATATTGTTTTATCCGCAATTCATAATAACTGTGTGTTGTTGTCCACCGCGTTAGTCCAAGTGCAGGATAAGGATGGCCAAAGGCACACAGTGCGAGCGTTGTTAGATAACGGTAGCACCTCAAGTTTTATTACTGAGAATTTATGTACTAAACTTAGGTTGCCTACGGAATCAACCTCCTCATTAGTTGAAGGGTTAAATTCTCAGTCCTCACGTTTATCGAAACGATGTGAAGTTGTCATATCGTCGCTTATAAACTCACACACATTAAACACTAACTGCTATGTTGTACCACGAATCACACAAAATTTACCAGTCGCTCATATTAATTATACCTCATTAAATATACCACAAACCATAACATTAGCTGATCCTACGTTTAACATACCCTCTCAAGTAGACATGCTACTTGGAGCAGATATATTCTGGAGTGTATTAAACTCAAAAAACATTTCATTAGGCAAAAACTTGCCAACATTAAGTCAAACCAAGTTTGGTTGGTTAATTTCAGGTCTAGTGCAGACTCATCATAATTCTAATACAGTCCACTGCAATCATACTATCATGTCGCATACTGATGATGATAAGCTTCATGAATTAGTGTCACAATTTTTTAAGCATGAAAGTGTTCCTACTTATACACAAATGTCAAAGGAACAGCGTGATTGTGAACAAAACTTTATTAATAGCACGTTACGTCAATCTGACGGACGTTTTGTTGTAACTATACCATTAAAGGAATCTCCAGAAAAGCTAGGTGATTCATATGAACGAGCATTGTCCAGATTCCTGTCATTAGAACGTAGATTCAACAGGGATTCCATATTTAAGAAACGTTATTGTGAATTCATTAAAGAATACATTACCTTAGGCCACATGTCAGAGAACACTACACCTGAAAATGACACGTACACTTACTTTTTACCGCATCATGGTGTTCTTCGTGAGACGAGTTTAACCACAAAGTTACGAGTCGTTTTCGATGCCTCTGCAGTAACGACGTCGGGTTTGTCATTTAATCATATTCAAATGGTCGGTCCAACTGTTCAGGACGAATTAATTAATATTTTAATCAGAATGCGACAACATAAATATGTTGCTACTGCAGACGTTGAGAAAATGTATCGCATGATTAATGTACACAAGGATCAACATCAATTGCAGCAAATACTGTGGCGGTTCGAACCCCATGAGGAACTCAAACAATATAAACTCAAAACAGTTACCTATGGTACGGCGTCCGCTCCCTATATTGCGACTAGATGTCTCAAACAGTTAGGTTTAGAGTGTACTGACAAAACAGTTTCTGAAGTAATTCAGCGTGACTTTTACGTTGATGATTTAATCACTGGAGCGTCAACGGAAGCTAATCTAGTTAATATTTGTAGGGGGATAGTTGAACAATTAAAATTGGGTCAACTTCATTTGCGTAAGTGGCATTCGAACTATCCTCATGTAATCAATCAGATCATAAATGAAAATAGTAGCGACGAGATGCTTAATCTTAGTAATAATGAATACTCAAAAACTTTAGGTCTCCTTTGGGCTTGCAAAGAAGATAAATTACTATTTTTAGTTAATATTAAAGAAATCGAACATGTGAGTAAGCGTAGCATTTTATCGATTATGTCACAAATATTCGATCCACTAGGGTTAATTAGCCCATGCATACTTCTAGCTAAAACCATTTTACAAAGGTTATGGTCAATAAAAATTACATGGGATGAGGCCATACCTTCTGATCTTCAAATTTCTTGGTGTAAATTCATTAAGTCTTTGCTTCATATAAATAATATTAAAATACCAAGATACGTCTTGTGTGATAACGCAGTCATTATTGAAATTCATTCATTTTCTGACGCATCGATGCAGGCTTACTCTGCATGCGTATATGTGAAATCAATTTCTAATATAGGTAACAATGTTTCAGTGCATTTGGTTACAGCAAAGAGTCGAGTAGCCCCGTTAAAAGCGATTACCGTCCCTCGCCTGGAGTTGTGCGGTGCTCTTCTCGCTGCTAAATTAGTTGAAACGGTAAAATCATCATTCAGATTACGTATTAACAGTTGTACCTACTGGTGCGATTCTACAATTGTCCCAGGTTGGATAAAATCATCCCAGAATCATTTGCTCAAGCCATATGTTTTTAATAGAATACAAGAAATTCATGAAAGGAGTGACTCATCTGCTTGGCGCTATGTACCGACAAGTCTAAATCCCGCTGATATAGGATCGCGTGGTGCAGAAGCCCAAAATTTAATAAATTCCAGTTTATGGTGGACAGGTCCATCATTTCTAGCGCAAGGTGAGACTTCATGGCCTATCCAACCTACTTGTTATAAACAAACTGATTTGCCAGAGTATAAAGTCCAATGTAACTTATCAACAGATCAAATAGATCATGTTACTTATTATTCAGAGTTCATTAAACGGTTTTCAAATTTCTGTAAATTACAACGCGTTGTCGCTTATGTTCAACGATTCATAAATAATTTTCTTTATCCGAACAATAAACGTAATGGGCATTTAACTATTTCGGAGCTTAGTTCGTCATTAAATTCGTTATGTAGATTTGCACAGCGTGAAGATTTTTTAGAAGAATACAAATTATTAAAATCCAATAAAGACCTACCTAGTAAAAATAAATTATGCAACTTAAATCCATTTTTTAATCACAGTGAAGGCTTATTGCGAGTGGGAGGCAGGCTTTCAAATTCATTTTATGATTACGACACTAAACACCCTATCCTACTCCATTCAAAACATCACATAACGGTACTAGTATACAGACATTATCACATTTTACTTATGCATGCTGGACCACAGCTCCTTTTAACCACTTTACGTCATAAATTTTGGGTAATTGGTGGTAGAAACTTGGCACGTAAGACTGTACAGAAATGCGTTAAATGTTGTCGTTATTCGGGAGCAATTAGACAACCAATAATGGGTAATCTTCCCGAACAGCGGTTACATGCCGAATTTCCTTTTTTAAATACCGCAGTGGATTATGCTGGGCCAGTCATGATATTGAACCGAAAAGGGCGAGGTAGCAAACTTATAAAATCCTACCTATGTATTTTTATCTGTTTGGCTATAAAAGCAGTACACATAGAACTTGTGACCGACTTGAGTAGCGAAACATATCTAGCTGCATTAAATAGATTTATTGCCCGCAGGGGAAAACCCTCCAACATATTCTCGGACAATGGAAAATGTTTTGTAGGCGTGTGTAATGAATTGTCTAAATTTTTAAAACAAAACAGTGATCAAATTAGTTCTCAAGCTTCAGACATGTCCATTAATTTTAGATTTTCGCCAGCGTACAGTCCTCATTTTAACGGCTTAGCTGAGGGTGCAGTAAAGTCTTTTAAGCATCACTTAAAGCGAGTAGTTGGTAATGCTAACTTAACATATGAAGAAATGAATACAGTTCTTGTACAGATCGAGGCTATTTTGAACTCAAGACCGCTCACCCCTCTTTCTTCAGACCCCTCGGATCTTACAGCCCTCACACCATCGCACCTTTTAATTGGACGAACAATAACATTTCTACCTTCTCCCCAGGTTAAGGAAACTGCTGCTGTCCATACTCTCTCACGTTATATGAGAACGCAGCAATTAATAGCTCATTTTTGGAATAGATTTCATACAGAGTATGTTGCAGAACTGCAAAAGCGACAGAAATGGCGCAAAGATGGAGGACATCTTAAACTAGGCGAAATGGTGTTAGTAAAAGATGACCGATTACATCCCAACCAGTGGCTCCTGGGGCGCGTGACGTGCCTATATCCCGGCTCCGACGGCGTGACCCGTGTGGCCGACGTGCTGACTTCATCGGGAATTCAACGACGGGCCTTCAACAGACTGTGTCCGTTGCCTGTAGAAGAACAGAACTCCGTTCCTGAGGCGGCAATATGTTAACGCCTTGCATGTGTGGTCCTATAGACACACACGCACACCAGCAAGCATCCACGGCCGATCGTCTCGGCATTCTATCCTCACTCGCACGGCGACAGCACCTAGCTACACTTGTTTTCAATTACTTATTGAATATAATTATTATTTTAAAGTCAAAGGTAGCTTTCTTTAAATTCTCCACCGCAAACCACCTAAAGTCGCATCTAGTTTCTACAGACTACAACTTTTTCCAGAATTTGGATAACTTCTTGGTGGGAAAAAAATTCAATACCCGAGAGGCAGTAGGTACAAAATGCCTTTGAAGAATTTGTTGCCTCCCGTCCAGCTGATTTCTTTAAGAAGGATATCAATAAACTGCCACTGCGTTGGCAAAGATGCATTAATTGCATAGGTGATTGATTACATCGATTAATACAAATAAAAATACATGAAAAAAATTCGTTTCAATTTTTTCATATAAAAGGGCAATTTCATTGGTAAAGACCTAATATTTATGTCAAACAGAATTTTCGATTTTTGATTTTTGTGATGTCTACACATAATAGTTATAATAATTACATAAACAAACAAAATAAAAACAGAGAAGTTACTTCATTTATTTACTTAAGTCTAATTTATTACTATACTATAAACAAAGTTTGATAATATATAAAATGCATTTCTCAAGTCAAATAATATTATCCTACTGCTAATTTCTATACTATGTCGCTGGCAGGGTCATGCGAGTTCACTGCCGCTGCGTCCGATCTAACTATTTTGCGCGCGACCCGTGACAGCGCTAAATGCCTACTGCTGCAGGAATACCTGGCCTTAAATATGTATGTTGCCAGAATAAATAAAATAAAGAGGAAAGTTTTTTTTGTATGTTTGTAATAAATAGACGGGACCGATTTGAAAAATTATACCTTGATAAAGCCTCTTACTGTTAGGCCCTATCTGTCATACTTATAATAAAATTTTAACTGTCCGATGTCTGTACATCCTCGGTACATCCTAACCAATCTATATTTCTATTTACATTAAGATTTATATTTTTGTTTGTTTGTAACGCATTCACGTCTAAACCACTAAACCGATGTTAAAAATTCTTTAACCTATGGAAAGCTACATTATCAAGGAGTAACGTAGTCTATATTTTATTCTCTTATTCCTACGAACGGGAACTACGCGGGTGTAACCGCGAGGCGCTGCCATTAGGACATATTAAACCTAATACGAGTATGAGAGGTGTATTTATATCAGCAAAAGAAGAAGAAACAATTATATTTAGAATGTTGTCTGTCCGTCTGTTTGTACGCAAAAACTACTGTACGATATTGGATGAGGTTTTGTCAGTGGTATTATTGTCGGTCGAAATTAAAGGCAAAGCTCGTAAAAAAATAATTATATACAAACAATGAAAGTTCACGGAACGTCCGAAACATGTAAATACCTAACCTTTTATATTTTTCAATTAATTTTAACCCTACCTGTAGGTAATGAAAGCCTGTGACCGAAGGACATGCGAAATTAACCCGCCAAAAAGCCTCACGGCCTGTGGTCAGGCCCTAATTATGGTTTCGGCGTCGACAACCCAACTGTTTATCAACGACGACCTTTTTTGAGATCCTACCTCCTTTACGCGTTGGAAGATCTACTCTTTCCAATCTCTAAAAGAAATAAATGCTTTGGTTTTTTAGTACAATCGAAATTCTCAACACAATTCATTTATTTGTTTAATTTATCACTTTTGATGACCATCAAAGTGCATTGGTATGGAACACTCATTGCACAAAACCCAACTTACGCTTGACATATTTATCACTAGTTCAAAGGTGAAAACACATATATGCCCAAAATTTATTCTTAGGCATGTAAAACGTCTCAACCTTTATGGGTCCAAAAATGCACTTGTACAAATAAAGTACGAGCGTATTTATTTAAATTTAATTATAACAGATTATTGTATTAATTATTGTAAAGTGTAGGTATAAGAAGTACACTTAGATTTAGGCAATAAATAATCCTATTGTGTCTGCTAACCAGTAGTTGGAATGTTAAGTAAGTAGTAGAATTATTTTGAAATTAACACATTTTTGCTGACTGTACTAGTGTCCCGGGGCGAGTCCCGCAAACACTAATGGTGGGATAATGCGCGGTATACTCGTAGTTACGGAAATCATACGCTGAATACTCTGCAAATAACATCTCTGGCACTAATTTGTGTATATCTGTCCGTTTATTCGGTTACTCGAGTTACTCGACTCGAGTGTGTTTTTAGTAATGGCAGTGGGTTAGAGTTTGCACAAAAGTTCTAAACTTTGATCATGGAGACCAAAGTAATCCGTACTTCCCAACAGTTAACATTATAAATGCGAAAGTAACCTGTCTGTTTGTTACTTTATCACGACTTAAAAGGTTAACCGATCTTGAACAAATTTAGCAAGAAGATAACTTGATTTAAATATATTAGAGATTTAAATATAATAGGGCATAGTGGTCGTAGATATAAAAAAGTTATTACCTAGTGGTCATAATTCACGTGAAACGTCCAAATGACAGCTAGCGTTCGTACTAACTGAACTGACGCCTATGATCAAAGTTTGTGTATGAAAATATTGCCCGATTATAAATTGAAATCTCATTTATTTCTCTTTGTTAACCATCAATGGTTATTATTTCACTACAGCCAGATTATACTCAAAATCTGATTATTCCGAGCTGCGTAACATACGAGATTAAATAAATAAACAGTATAACGTTTTGTATTACGATTTCAATTTGTTCTTGTGCATATTAAATTCAGGGTATCGTTCTCAAGTTCCGTGAAAATCATTTTATATTTACAAAACCTTAGAGAACAAATTTCAATTCAGGTATGTATAGCTATTTTTTACATGACCATACCAAAAGGAGGGTAATGTATTTCTCGTGTATGTTTATAAAAGTATGTGACTGTGAGCATATTTCCTTTGCCTGTCTGTAGCCTAAACGGTTCGATTGATTTTGAGAGTACGAGATTTGACTTCATCTACATTTTTAACTGATTGGCCATGAAGAAGGGTATTTTTTCAACCTTTTCAGTGGATTTTACATGCTTTCATGTCTGTGGTGTTTTAATAATAAAAGTACATAGTAATAAACACCGGTGTTCACAAGTTTAAAAAAATAATTAATAATGATTGAAAAACGATTTCTTCCTATAACTGAATTTTACATATCATATTACAAATGCTTTGTCATAAATATTCAATCACTGTTCCATACTAAACTAAAACACACTGTTCCATAACTAAATAATTAATAAATTGTAATCATAATTATTAGTAAGACGTGAAGATACCTAATAAAAGGAGCTGCCCGTGTGTTGAGTGTTAGTTGCTAATTGTTCTCGGGATACTGTATTTGTAAACAGCAACTCGTCGGTGGAGATAGGCTACTGTACATAAAGCCAACCTCCATTAAATAATTTAGAGTCCCATAACATTAGACAATTAGATTATTGACGTTTCTAAGTGGTTTTTTTTACCTACAAGTGACTAGACAAGGCTGATCCTCTGACAGGACGGCCAGCTCTGTCAAAGGATCAGCCTAGCTATCCAGAGAGGGAATGCGGTCAGTCTTCTGGGCACTGTCCCACATGGTTCCGTTTTGGAGGACATTTTTTAAATTCTGGACATTCTGTAAATATTGTAAATGAAATGATATTTTCTTTGTAAATAAAAGTTGTAAACCGCCCTACAGAAATGAATTATTTTTGACTTTTACCCGTTTTACTACAGCAATCCACAGTACCTTTCTTGCGTTGCGCAAAATCGTAAAAAATAACGGTTTACTACCTATTACACCAAATGGGTTATTCAGTTCCGCAAATCCGAAATCCTGGCAGCCAACCGCAGCACGCGGAAGACATCTTCACAAATTGCCTACTCAATCTGTACTACCCCAGTCCCCGCGGTTTCCCCTCATTACGCCATAAGTGGCTGGAATCACGCCATGTGGGCGGGGAGAACATTTCTGTTTTATTGAAATGAAGAGTGTAACGTATACTTATGTGGGAATTATTCTGTTGGAGCGGCTTCCAAGGCCTGGGATGCAATTGTAATTTGCCTGTCTTATTCCCTTGTTTCTGTTCATGGGTGAAAAATACCTCGACAAATTACAACTCACAACATTTTGTTTTAAAACTGCTTCATAAAATATATGATTCAATAATCTAATCTGACTGATCTGACTCAGATCATGTCACGGACTTATTAATATAAACATATTAATTCCATGGATCTTATAGCATTTAAGAAATTGAAGTAGGTATTAACATGGAAAACATTAACATAAAAACATCCACAAATCTTCCTTGCTTCTGGAGCTAACTATTTTAAATTTCGAATACAAAGATGTCTTATTTTAAAAAGGAACTTTATTTTCTGTAATAAAATGTTTCCATCATCACTTCTCGTTGATGTACTGAATTATATGAACGTCGAGTTTTATACTTGCATATTATAAATATAAACAGTTAATTTTCAAACGCTGAAATACACACGTACGCTCACGTCTTTTGACCAGCGGGGTAGACAGAGATAATAGACACTCGCGCTCGAATGAGCTTTCGTCGGTTTCGACTTTTATATCAGTTTTTTTTTACATCGATGTAGGTTCTCCTTAGTCGCCCTCTGCCAATATCTGAAAAATGGAGAAAGCTACTAGCTTAGCCAATAAACAAGAAAGCAATAATAATAAACTCGATTACGGAAACTGTCATAAAGTAAAAAATACTTGATTACTTTTTATACAAAGCTTGCCATAAAATAGTCGTAACTGAAAACGTTAATACGAGACTCTCCGAAACGATAAATTACAAATGTTGCTACAGACAGGTACCTACTGCTATTTTAATTTATAATTTCATCTAAGGACAGAACTAATACTCCCCAGTGTAATAAACTCAGTGGTAAAATGATTGCTGTAACTTGGGCACCATAAATTTCCTCGTCTGGACCTAGCACATAACCGTAAATGTTAGTCTTAGTGCTCTTTATGCTGATCCGTTTATGGTGCTGATAAAGTCTTACAATTTATATCGTTTTGACAGGCCACAACTCTTTTATTTATCATAATATAATGTACAATAAATATCTCGAATTCCACATCTTGTGCGTGGAATGACCGTCCATCAAAACAGCGGGCGATACTCGACTGGAAGCGAATCTATTTTAGCTTCTTAGAAATCAGTAATATTTGTTTGGTTGACCGAAGCAATTTTACCAACGATGGTATTTAGAAAACGGATGAACTTTTAAACTTTCATTCTTTGTTTCTTCTTTCTATAAATCTCTCAACAAACAATTTTTCAAAAATCCTATCTAAGTACTACCCTAAATTGTGCAATAAAATCATATGATAAAATTTTTATGTTTCTAGACTCACCGACTATAAGTCAATTACTGTTTTATTTTTATGAAGTAGATTATCAACAAATAGTACCACATTGCAGAACTGTAGGCTTTTCCTCGGATAGGTAGAGCTCAAAGTCTATGTGGCCGATGGGATTGAGATTAATGTTAGGCGCCGTCATCGTCGTGCTTTTATTGATTTTCCAAAACTATCCATAAAAATAATGTTCTTTACTAAACGTTGCGATCATCAAGTCGTCCAAGAATACTTCGTCAAATATTCTTCAATTTTTTTGACATTGTACTTTCATAACGCAGTATTCTGTTGCATGTAGCATTCAATGACCTATTGAACTTGGTAATTATTTAATAACATAACTGTTTGCATTCTACGCAACATGATTTATCGTTAAGTTCACGTTGCGCTTGCGCAACGCCAATTTTTATACTTTTCTCAAACTGACAATAAATATAAACGGTGAATTGTGTGAACAAAAATAAACATAATACTCAGTTTTCATTCTTATACTGTACATCATTTTGAGGTAATATGTTAAGGTAGTGTATTCTCTATTTAGCTAGAAAATGTAAGGATGTGTTTATAGGCCGTTTGGGAAATCCGACCCAAACATTTTAGCGGGAAGTTTGCAAACATTTATAAAGCAAGTTCTGCGAACTGGCCAAAGTGATGCGCCTTTATAACATCTGTGTGAAACCTTAGCAAACAAAAATTTCATACAACCACTGCTTAGGAAATTTGACTCCTTATATTAAACATTGATGGAAGATTCAAAAATAATCTATAAAATATACTATTTTATACAAAAATGCCCAAAAAAAAACAAACAAATGGAAACTGATTCAGAATTCGAAACGAAAAGATGACCCCTCAAAGTATAATTACAAAGTAATGTAGCTTATAGATAGATTAGCGAGCGGTGGTAGCTTTGCCCGTTTTCAGCTTTGTGTAAAAATATATTTGTAACGTAGCTTCATTGATGTAGGCATAATGAGAAAATAAAAAAATCCTCTGTTACACTAATTGATTGCACGTCTATCCGAAGTCTTCAACTAAATACATTAATCATAGCTTATGTTACAAGTGATGCATATTAAAATAACTGGCTAATGGTATCTGTAATTGCTCTGTTAGTAAATGTGATTGCATCGTAATACTTTGGTAATAGTTTTATTGCTTGCAATACAAAGCACTTTTTTTCTTGTCGTTGGTTAGAGTTTAGACTTTTTGAAGATGTCGTGCCGTGCACAGACTGCACAGCCCTATCTCCAGATACCGTAGACATATAACCACCTCACTAGCATACTGACCAATTGAACAAACAGTAAGATGAAAACGTAGGCGCACGCGTTTTCTTAATATAACCGGTTATTTGGAACCGTTACTACGTGATGGAACATTTGTTACAGTAACACAACGATAACAGTGGTATTCCGGTCACACCGAAACCAATACTACGTGTATAATAGGGTAGTTTCTGTAGTGGAAATTATTTATTTAAGCGATTTTAAACATCAAGTGTTTTTAGGTACTGTGTGTTATGTCATCAGGACACGACAATTACAGGTGTATTATCTAGACGTATAGCAATGAGTGTAAAGACATTTGAAATAGTATAGTTTAATGTTAATAGTAGGTTAAAAATAGTAGTAATGTTAATATTAGTTAGTCTAGGCTAGGTGGTCGAAAAGTAAATGTGTGTAACACCCGAAAGGGTAGGATTTGATTAAACCCTGTAAAGTCAAGTGCAACTGCTTAAAATTGTACTCAAATTCCAAGCACAATAAAATTATATTATTATTATTATGTAACACAAGATAATAAGATGTGGATTATTTACTACGTAGGTTTTTTGCATTGTAGGTATTGACAGCCGGACCCCACAATACATCTTAAATCGGAAGTATTAAATCCTATTAGCCAATATATCAAAATGGACATTAATTTTCCTATACCTGCCACTTTCATTGTCTGTCAGAGTGTTAGATAAAACATACCTAATTCAGATTTGATCTATGTACGTATATTTCACTCTTATATTTGATATTTTAGTGTATGGATTTGCGCGTTAGCGGTGTTCATTCCCTTTCCATGTTTGGGGATAGAACCGTCACCACAGAAATATTATCTTTGGTCAACCCACTTTTTCTCTGCCAACTTTTTTCTCGCAACAACGCCAGCAAAAAATATAAATCCCGGCTAGTTTTATGAGTGACAAGTCGTCTCAATCAGTCGTCATACTAGGAGTCGTTGGAAAATATTTCTGTGAACATAAAAACCGAGTGTAATTCTTTGAAACTTGAGTAAAAACTTATCTTGCTTGCAGCGAAATGTATCCGTTTTCTGGACAAGAATATTGTTTAGTGTAAGATGTTTTTAGGATGATTTTACCAAGGAGCGAATATTTCGAAAATCTCGTTGGTACAAAACTGGATTTGGTCCAACTTATTATGCACGCGAGAAGCGCTCAGAGGCTGTTACCAAGCGCAAGCAAACTAGGGTGTACCATATTCCATACAATACGTTAGTGAATTCACAATGTCACAAATTTCATAACTAGACGGTAACTTATAGACGATTCTCACATTCCCAAATTTATTGTACGACTGGTTCCCGATGGGGGATCATTTCCAACTTACCCCGAAACTGTGTAGGGTTAATTTTCGACAACTCTACGTAATGAGAGCTATTAAATTAGGGAATTGTTAGTTTTCCATTATGAACTTCGCCGTACTTATGTGCGTGTCAATTTTAAATTTAAATTTGGACAAAAAGCGATAAATTAGTTTTTTTGAATTTTTTAGCTTAGTTGGATGTTACCAACATCTGTATTCAAAAACTAAGTACCCAGACCGTATGCTAAGGTATTGTTGCAGCAGGTAATGAACCCGTTATCCACCCAGACACTCCACTTTCAGTAGAGTAACCATGAGGGCTGCAGTGCCCTAGACTCGCACTCTACGAATCAAAACGTGCTGTTTGTAATATGAGGGTGGATGGTGTAGGGTGACTACACTGTCGTCGCTGAAATATTGGATATTTTGTATCTGTCATATTTAGGAAAAAAATTTTTAAACAAAACATTTGGAGACCTAAAATGAAATACTATCTCGGTAAAGTGATTCAAGTAAACTTGCAGACGTACGCTATAACAAAAATGAGTTTTTGCTGTAAATGTAATCCATGAGACATTTTCCGGTAATAGTATAATATGTATCCACACTGAAAGTAATTTATTAAGAGCCTGAAAATATACATGTAATAACCAACGATCCCACTTTCCTCATTGATCTTCAAACAAATTCGATTCCAAGAAAAATACTTTCGAGAACTCGCTATTATTTTGAACATCAATCATCGACCAAATCTTGACGCTAAAAATAAATCAAAGAAACACACTTCAAGTTATGTCTTGTCAAACGTTGTCACCGCTGACTGTGAGGACAGATAAGTGGGTGGGGGAACGAAGGGGGAGTAGGGGTCCTTTGTCTGCGGTGTCATTACTTTGTCAAAGGTCCTTGTAGAACTGAGATACGTGTCCCGAGTGCTAGGAATAACTGCACGCCCTACTTGTAGTGTGGTTGTGTGGAAGGTACCTATAGGTAGAATAGGGCTTGTATTTGGGTTGTTACGCTTTATTTCTCAAATGCGGGGTTGCACGGTCGTTCATAATATTGGTGATATAATATATATAGGCCAGGGTGTCCAATAAAATAGAGAGAAAAAGTGAACCAAACAAATGAAACTAACACAATTTTGTTATTTGTAAAAAACGTTTGCCAGATTGAGTCAGACGCCAACTGATATAGTTAGCCCCTTTTCACACGTACCGGTCCGCCGGCGAAATGTATGGCCGATTGCCCGGTTGCCCGCCGGTACGTATGAAAGCGAACGAACATTGCCTTAGCCCCTTTTCACACGTACCGGTTTCCGCCGGTCCGGCGGTCCGGTCCGGCGGCGAAATGTATGGCCGATTGCCCGGTTGCCCGCCGGAACGTATGAAAGCGAACGTACATTACCATATACTTCGCCGCCCGCCGGACCGGCGGAAACCGGAACTTGTGAAAAGGGGCTTACACTTCGCCGCCCGCCGGCCCGGCGGAAACCGGTACGTGTGAAAAGGGACTTACTGTGTATAACAGTGCTAGAGTCAACCGAGCTGTCAGTCAATGAAGTCAGCCATAACTGAATTACTGTACCCGTTCAATGCAAAAAGTTTGTACTGCAGCGCATTCGATATAAGCTATAAACTGGTAGCGAAGCCAATCAGACGTGAGGTGAGTAATCTTCCATTAAAAAAACGTCTACAACATAAAATTAACTCAACGCCAGATAGATTTTGTATGAGATATCATTTTTTGTTATGATCTTTTATGTTAGTTAGTTATTCACTTAAAATAAATAAATAATCTCACGCCTTTCATCCCCGAGGGGGTAGGCAGAGGTATTCCATTACTGGATATACCCACATTTCACGAGATACATTGGACCCCTAAACGTGATAGGTGGTGAGCCCTTCGCCGGACCGGGTCTATTTACACATGTCTCAGAATTAATTCTGAGACCTGCGGGTTTCCTCACGATGTTTTCCTTCACCGTCGAGCTAGTGATAAATATGTACGTAAGTTTTTGAAAAACTCATTGGTACATGCCAGGATTCGAACCCGAGCCTCACTGATTTTCGACCGGCTCTTTAACCGTCCGGGCAATCACTGCTCTTAGTTATTCACTTATCATCTTCTATATCTGACACTCGGTAAAAACAAAAAATCTCACGCCATTTATTCACGATACCGTCGAGCTAGTGATAAATATGTATGAAAGTTTTGAAAAACTCATTGGTGCATGCCAGGTTTCGATCCCCGAGCATCACTGATTATCATCTTGCTAGGTTTTTTAACCGTAAAAGAAAGAGTTACAAAATCTTCCAAAACTTGAACTCGTTACTCGCTATTTCTTTCAACATGCACCGCAGTATCTACAAGAAGTGACAGACGGTGCGTGGAGTGTCGGTCAAGAGGACACTAGACAGTTAGTGCTCAACTACGTTACTATAGGTCGTATAGTTACTACCTAAGAACGGCTTAATTAAGGGACACAAAAAGCTATAGTATGCGATATTTTTCTGGACGGTCTACCTTCCGAAGAATCAGTTACTGTCAAGAATCAGTGGACCACCAGCGGTCAAGGACAATAGTCATCATAAAAAAACTGACATAGAGAAAGTTCCAGTTACGACTAGAGATGCCAAATCTGAAGATCCTATAATTTCAACAATGGTATAATTTGTTCTGTTTCTCAAGTTCTATGAAGCATTACATCTTCGGTGGCTCTGAACGCATACACTTATTTTACCTCTTCAATTATTAAACTCGGGTTTAATTCGAGTTACAGTTAGAGAACGCCCTTCGATTAATTCATACTCGATACGACATTACCCCGCAAAACGGTAGGCTTGAACTGTCATTACGAATAATTAGTTAGCGCAATGGATTGATAAACTCTGATTTATGAATTGCAGTACAAAACGTGTAATCGTTATGAGCTTATTAACGTTTCGCTGTGGTGCACAGGTATATTCTTAATGTGCTAGTATTTAAACATGATTCAGAGCTAATAAAGAAGTAATTAGAACGTTCGTAAACCGTGATGGTAAATAGATAAAGGCCTGATTCGTCCACTCCAACATGCAAGACGGTGGTATATTATTGGTGGCGATTCTGCTTTACACCGACTAAATTTATTTTAGTTTAGTCTTGTCTTTGTCTTACCTCAAAAAAGGAAATGGGATAGAACATAACCTACAGAATTTAGTTTTTTTAAGTGGTTTTAGTCGTGACTTCTTTATTATGCACTAAACACGTTATGAAATGCCTTAGTTAACAGGACTAATTTTAATTAGTCAGAACTAAGAATATCGCTTGTGTCTTTTCTTTTCTAGGAGAAAGAAAATGACAGGAGTAAACTAAAATAAGGTTACCCACTACCCTGCCCTGCCCTGTGTATACCCTCAAAAGCAGTAATTTAATGGCGTCGAACTCGCGCTGAACAGCTGACAAACGAGTTTAAAAAATACTTTTATTGACCATGAAGATACTATCTAAAGTTTTGGACACCGAAAGTATAGCTTAATTTCACGATATTAGAATTCGCTGTAGGTGGAAATTCCTACGGGAACCGGAAGAATAGGGGCGAAGTCTGGTCAACTGCTAATCCAACTAACATTGTAAGTTTTGAATGAAAAATGGCACTGAAATTTTGTCTTTAACCTGTATAGGAAATTTATATTGTATGCATCATTATATTTTATAGGATACTTTTTATCCCGAAATGCAAAACCAACCTTTGGAGCGCGGTCCCATTCACGATCACCTTGCCTGGCGGTAGATTTTAATATTTTTTTATTTATTATTCATTTTATAAATACATAGTTATACAATTTTAAATTACACTCACCAAACTGCAATGCGGTTTGTCGATGAAGATGATGATTTTCGGCGATGAAGGAGCGTTTTACCTTCGCTCCTCTACATAGGTATGTATAATAAGTAAATGTATAGGTATTTATCGACCAGTGGTCACTTGCCTCTAATAAGAACGGATGGCGTCCGTTTATGTCTATTGGGGTCAGACTGCTGTTCGTTAGTTTTTATAGCCATTGCTTGCTGAGAAAAAAAACGCCAGATTTAATATATTTTTTTAGACTACCTTATCATTAATGAAAATGTAATTTGTATTATAATGCAATTTAGGTTTGATTTGGGCACGTACTTTATAAGATTTTTTGAAGTACCTACGTTTTTATAAACTCCCCCCGCAGAGTTTTTCAACTACCAAATAGATTGGCTACTAATTTTCGCGAACTCGTTCATTTACGTGATTTAATGATTAATTAAAACCACATTCTGCTACCATATTAGAGAATGGATTAAAAGGATTAGATCAGATAAATATACGGAAATAGAGGTCTGATACCTCTATTTCCGTATATTTAAGGTAGGTACTCTATGCTCTATGCTACGAATATATGATTTCTTCTGATCTAATCCTTTTAATCCATTCTCTAATATGGTAGCAGAATAAACTGATAGAAAATTCTATCAATTCTATTGACAGAAACACCACAGTTTTATAACGAACGTTGCTAGGACACACACAGTGTAGACAAGATTCATTTTATAAGGTTTGCAACCTCTAACAAAAAAAAACTTTGATATCAAGAGACTGCTACATTTTTTTTTAATAAAATATTTTCGTTAAGCTCATATTCAGCCCCTGAGCTCTCTGACAATTTTTTCAATTATAAAAATACTACTACGGATAGAACTTTTCTGGTTTTATTACCTATCGCTTTAAATTAGAACTTGCATAATCTTCGATGCAAAATCCTCCTTGCTAGTGGCTTAAATTCCTTCATTTGTTACGTGAATGTACTAAACACACAAAACAACAATAAAATTTATTAGCCACAAATTACCAAGAAGTAATTTTCAACATCCAATACGACAATTGCCAGCAGCTTAAATTATGGAGGACGATGCAACAAATTATCCGTCTTTTCTTTTGATCTTTGCTGTAACAAAAAACTTGTTTATCACGATTCGTTACACAGTGACAATTTTTTTTATCTGTGTTAACAAACAGTCTTCACAATTTGTCTAGTTAATAAACTTAAGATTAAAGTTAGAATTAACTTGGTCAACGGCATCGCTAACCACAGATTACTATTTAAACTGGGATGGGGTGGATAGGTAACTCATTACATAATGGGCTGAATAAAGAGAATAATATGTTTATAAATTAAATAACAGTATCCAAACTTTTTAGTAGTTGATTTTTTAAAGAACCAACGCGGGTAGCTATTATGTCAGTGTTACTAAAATAGGCATTATAAGTATGAGTTATACGGTGCAAAATGGTGGCCGCTTACCTGCATTGGTCCTGCATGACTTAGAAGCAAAAATTTGCTGTATTCGGCGGCGACAATGTGTTCTTTTAGGTATTCCATAAAATATCTTGTCATTAAGCACTACATGACACTCAAAACCACGTGCAAAGATACAAGTCTTGTGTAGCAAATGTCACAGCGTGGCTGTGTTTTGGGTTGGGCCGACTTTGGGCTTAATCAAGACGGTGACGATGCCGCTTCGACTAGTGAATAACGCAAAGCAAATCCTTCTATTTGTAATCATTTTTTCACTTCCGCGAAAGACATTTGCATCATACAGTCTAAGGGAATAAATTGTCTAATTTCCTTTTAGCATACTCTTCTTTAAAAGAGACGAAGGTTTTGACTTTTTTTTCGCTAAACGGGTTTGATGTTTTTTATATACCTATTTAAGTAATAATAAGGTAGAAAACAAGAGTAACCAGCTGATGTGCAGACATCTGCAACTCATGAGGAGTCAGTCATAGATGCAAAAAGTTTATGTCCAGCACAGCACGTTCTGTTCGTGTTTTTTTCGTAACGTCTTTCGAGCAAGTGCTTTTTAGCGCCAATATAAAATATCCATTTATAGTGTCTTTTTTACAAATACTATTATTTTTTGCAATGGAATACCAAAAGTGCGAGGAGCAAGCGTACGGAATGCCTTTCCTTTCCCTTAGCAACGGCTTAAATCATTCCGTTTTTACGGCAGCACTGTCTACTAAATCATAAGCCGTGTTCTTATGAACCTGGTATTCGCAATCTGTAAAGGTACTATAAGAGTGTTGACGAGAAATCTTTTGTTCGTGAAAGATTTTCTGTATATTTCGAATTTTAGACTCACCATGCATGTACTTCAGCGACACAGTGTGCTATGTGTCTTTATATGAATCAGTGCGATGCTTATACCTCTTAAGCGTGCAGCGTGACTCTTAGGCGGTGGTCTGCCTCAGATGCTGGAAGCAACGTATAGCGTCTAACTGCGGATGCGGCGTACAACCCATGGCCGCCGCGTACAGCGCACTGTGCCGAGACATTTACCGCGTAAAGCCGTATACAGAAAGAAAGCTGAAAACTTATCAGCGCTTATAGGCGCCGGTCTACGCAGGTAACCGGCGCAGGCATTTATATGAACAAGCGCCGATAAGCGCCGACAAGCGCTGGTGCCGCCCGCCAATCATCGTACGACATTTTGCTCGCTCTGCTTCAATCTGCTTGCTTTATGTAGAATGGACCAGCGCCGATAAGCGCTGATAAGTTTTCAGCTTTCTTTCTGTATACGGCTTTAAGCGTTACGCCTGACGTGGCCTACGGCGTTTGTAGCGATCCACCGCCTTAGTCATAACGTAATGGAGTTGTGGTCTGTGAAATGTGAGGTAGTAGTAGTAGGTCTGTCTGTAGTATCTTAATTTAAAGGGATGAAAAATTAAACATCTGAATATATAACTAGAAATGACTGGGGTACAGGAAATAGGACCTGGGGAACACCCGTAATGAAAAGAAATGCTTATCATTATGATTGTACAATTAAGACATTTATTACTTTGAGAATATCTAGAAAACAGTTTCTACCGCAATTAATAATTAGGTTTATAATTACCAAAGTGATTCATTGACCTCATATTATATTAATCTTGAAAATCGTGCAGCAGATATTTGTTTTAAGGTTTAAGTTTGTGTCTTTTTACTTCCCATATTAATTACCGTTCCTCCTCTCATATGCAAATTCATTTCATTTGCATATAAGCGCAGGTCAGCTCATGCCTTGACCTTTGCTTTAGAACAAAGGTTGTATCTGTCATCTTGGAAAAATTTAATCTAGTCACCTTGTAGATAATACTCGTTTTTGTTTTATATAGCCTATGTTACTCCTAGAAAAGTAAGTACTCCGTCCAGTAGTTTCGGACCCTATTCGGTACAAACTAACAAACAAAAAATCGAATCTTTCCTCTTTAGCTATAAGTGTAGGTGTAAGACTAATGACACTATAATATCACGGCTTCTACAAAGACACTGAGGCATATAATATATAATAGGCCCGTATGGGCCTGTTGTCTCAGTCGGTAGTGACCCTGCCTTCTGAGTCGGAGGTCGCGGGTTCGATCCCCGCTCGGGGCCAACATTTGTGTGCATGAACATGTCTGTTGGCTTCGTGTCTGGTCGTTTAATATTTATTTAAGTATGTTTATCAGTTGTTTAGTACCCATATCACAGGCTCTGCTTAGTTTGGGACTAAATAACCGTGTGTGAATTTGTGTCCCACAATTTATTTATTTATTTATTTATATATAACTTAGGATTAGATTTAGATAATATTTGTGTGCAACCTTTGTTGGTACTGTGTTATGAGATGAGATACCCGAGCCTGCGCCTTTGTGGTTGCGGTTAATTCATGCATTGTCGTTGCAGCTTCCGCCATGAACATCATGAGGATACTTTGTTATGTTAATAGAAGTAAGTATAGACTAAAAATCATTGTGTGCAGAATGCATCTTAGATTGCCTAAGTGGGTAACTTGGGTATGACACTTTTGATTTGTTTTGAAAAATCTCACCCGTATAAATTGAAATTAAATTCAGAACTGAAAAATAGAAAACTATAGGTACACTAGGTACACATAAAGTGTTTCATAAAATAGAATACCTATGCCAAACCCCTCGGGGATAAGGCGTGAATGTATATTATTTTTACTTTTTAAACAGACAAATCATACTCTAGAGAATTTAAAAGACTTAGAATGTCAAATCGTAGATTCATTCTCCTATTTATGTTCATGCATGCCAATGAGTACCTAATTTCCTAAGCAATAGAGCATGTTACTGTAGACCTCCATACATCTAAGTTTGGTCACGTACCAGCTACTGCCTGCAGCTCTTAATGCATTCCCCGCATTTACAGATCCACTTGCATAATAAGGTGGTAGTAGCCATAATAGATAACTACAATGTTGCAAAATAACAATGAAAGAAATAGCGCAGTTGATCCTATAAACGATTACCTGTTAATGGCCGCTACCAGAAGGCAGCTACCAGCGAAAGAAATGAATAGATAGCATCTTTAATGTTTCTCTATGTCATACCTACAAAAAAAATACGTTTATGTACGTACATACCTAATGCCTATGTACTATCGATAAAAGTTCCGCCTGCTACGTTTACGGGTCATTTTTGCATGCAGCTATTTTTTCCTACATAGGTATAGCGTAAAATTGCATTAAGATATAGTATTAGTATATAAAGTATTGAAGTTTATAAAGTATCGATGAAAGCAACGGAGTTTAAAAAACTGTGTTATTGGCTTTTGATTGTTTAAAGCTTATCTTATTTAACTGTCCCGCCGCCGGACAGTAAAATCTTGACCTTTCAAGCGATAATTCTTCCAAATGTGTTAGGGCTTACCGTTTGTCGATAGTACCTACCCATTTTGATGTGAATCGTATTGTATAATTCTACCTATAACTATTGCTTTTATAGTATCTAGTTATTTAGATTGTTGAGAAGAAAGCTCTAAAATCAAGGCTAGTTTTCATACGACTTTTAATACCTGAAAAGTCATTTGCAAAAGCTAGTAATAAATAAAAACACTACAAGCGCGAAAGAACTGTTTATTTCAGTGACAAAAAAATATAGTTTCGCTAATAACGAATACGTACGAGTACGACTGATTTATCCCTTTAAGGGCTTATTTTAAAATAGTCAGATAAAAGTTATCTGAAGAACAAACATCACCTGTCACCTTTTCTTTCTATTGTGTCAGACTGTGACAGCATCAATATATTCTCCAGATAACGTTTATTTGACAATTGAAAAATCAGCCCTAAAAGAAAGAAGGACGAAAATATAGCAAATGTTAAATCCACGATTCTACACTTGAGAGCACAAATATCGCACATCAGTCATATTTTTGAAATAAATGTTTTTTTCTAATTTACAGTTATTTTTACACATAACATTTTTATGTCTTTAGAAAGCTTGTTTTATACCAAACATTATGATGTAACCAAACAATAGAAAAACATGAGTTTTCAGTAAATTTTCTTGCCCTGAATGAATTGTAATTTTTTTAATAATGCATTTTCAATTTACAAAAAATAAAATAAATTAGCCAAATAAAAATAAGTGTTTATTAATAACTCGTATTACCCCCTCTTGCCCTTATAACAGCACGCATACAATTTTTCATTGATCTTATCAGCTTAAGAATGAAATGTTGAGGTATGTTTTCCCATTCATCTTTTATGGCGTGTTGGAGCTCTCGGAGATTTGTTGGAGCAGTGGATCTTGAACGAATCCTTCTTTTCAATTCGTCCCATAGGTGTTCTATAGGGTTAAGGTCGGGACTTCTGGCAGGCCAGTCCATAACCGGTATATTAACCTCCTCCAGGTACTGAGTCACAATGGCAGCAACGTGGGGTCTGGCATTATCGTGCATCAGTATGAAGTTTTCACCAATAAAAGCAGCATATGCTAACACATGTTCTTGCAGCACATCTTCAATGTATCGATGAGCAGTCAATCCACGTTGCCCTGGCCTCTGATCCGCCCCCACAATAAACTGAAGATCTGTCTTGCCGTCTACGGAAATACCTCCCCAAACCATACACGATCCACCACCGTAGGCGACACGTTCACTTATGCAGCACTGTGCAAACCTTTCGCCAGGCCTTCTATACACCCGTCCACGTCCATCGTTGCCATGTAGACAGATCCTGCACTCATCCGAGAATAAAACACGTGTCCACTGATCGAATGTCCAATTTAGGTGCTCTCGAGCGAAACGTAGTCGAGCTTGCCTGTGTGCTGGGGTCAATTTCGGACCAGTTGCAGGTCTGTGTGCAGTTAGGCTACCTGCTGCTAGTCTTCTCCGAAATGTCCAGCGACTTACACTGACGTTACGTGCTCTTTGGAGTTGTTGGCCCAGTTGAACTGCATTCAGATGTCGATTTCTCAGTGACGTCATGACGAGAAATCGGTCATCCTGCTGAGATGTCACACGATGACGTCCACCTCCATGACGTCGGACGTATCCTCCAGTCTCCACGTATCGCTGGTATACGTGTCTCACCGAAAATCTGCTCAAATTGAGTTGTCGAGCAACATCACTTTGATTGTATCCTGCTTGAATCAAAGCTACTACCTGAGCAGCTTCTGCGGGTGTAGTATCCATTTTAAGCAAGACTTTTTACTTGTAATGGAATGCTATCGTGTTGTAATGTATCGTTTAATAACAATAATGCACAATCAGTAATGATAAACACAATAAATTTCTCTCTGAATGTCCGCTACAGTTAACTCGTGCAAAAAGCTTCAGAGGGTAGTTTCGAAAAAAGTGTCAAAAACGGGCGAGTGTCCGACTTCACACTCCCGTTATTGTGTATACCTATCAATAACATGTCGTACTTTAAAAATGCATGCAGTATTTTTTAATTATAAACTTTATTTTCGCTTATTTGCGATTTAGATTCTAAAAAAGATAACTGTGCGATAATTATGCTCTCAAGTGTATTTGTGTTGTGCTAAAAACAATAAACAAATAACATTGAGTAAATCGAATAACTAAAATCATTTCTTGTCTACCTAAATAAGATAAAATCTGCAAATCTAAGGAAATCGAAAGAGCACGTGTGGAAGTAATCTGCTAATTTCCAGGTCATTACCGTTGCCCTGCTGAGCTTATAGGAGACGGAATTTGGGCGCGTTTAGAAGATAATGCGGCCCATAACACTAATCACGCCAAGTCATTGCCACCATTATTTACTGCTAAGCTAGGGAAGGGGAAGAAATATCAATCGATGTCGATATTTGGTGTCGATACTTAGATAAGTATACTTAATAGTTTTTAGAAGAGGTTTGCAAATTTCAAGAATTCTTTAAAAACTCCAGTAAAATTTAATTGTTGAATATTGCTATTAATGATTATTTAAATTGCAAGAAAAAAAAATGACTTCAACCTATTTTTCAAATTATCCAAATTTAGAAAAAAAGATCTAGTTGGCCAAGTATCCGAACCCCAACCAAAAAAAATGTGCAAAATGAACATGTAATACACGGAAGAAGACATCACACACCTACACAATCCCAAATAATGAGAAAATGCAAAAAAAAAATGTTGATGATGTAAAGATAGCACTCAATCCCTATTTATTTAAAGTTCCATCCAATATCTACTGTTCCACACTACTAACTATCCTACTAATATTATAAACGCGAAAGTTTGTATGTATGGATGTTTGTTCCTCTTTCACGCAAAAACTACAGAACGGATTTTAATAAAACTTTACAGTTATATAGCCTATACATCAGAATAACAGATAGCCTATATTTTATCCCCGTATTCCCACGGGAACGGGAACTACGCGGGTGAAACCGCGGGGCGTTGCTAGTATAATATACCTTAACTTTTTTTATAAAAACAATCCGAATAAATCGATTAATTTCAATATCAAACCGGCCCATCTCTACTAGAAGATTTACCAAACTTATAATAATATGACAAGCACGCAAACGTCATTAGCGTTGACGAAAATCTCTTAATTCCGTGACTTAATTCAATCATATTAAGTGGTTAGGAAAATGAAAGTGAGAATAAAACTGTGACGCTGTTATTTTGACCAGATATATATTTCTTCCAATAAGGCTATCGCGTATAAAAGCTAATTAAAAAAAAATACTTTTGTACAAATATAGACGCCCGTAGTAACAAACTTAGATATTTATATTTCCATTTTACACATACAAAACAGGCTTTTTAAAGTAAGACACTGTTGCTGTCACTTTTTTAACAATAGTTTTAAAAAGTCTGGAATAAATATATTACACAAATATGAAAAAAAAAACTGGACATTTCGTTATAATTTTCAGTCCTCTGACAAAACTCCCCTAACACCGATATAAGTTAGATAAAAAACAATTGTAGAAAGATCCCCAGCACGAAAGTGAGGCTATGAATATTCAAATTTACGATGTCGAATGCTCACGGCTATTATTTTTATATCCCTGTGGGTAAAATGTAACTGCAGAAGCTTTTGAAGAATTGAGATAAGGCGAAATAACTTGTTCTCTTATAGCTTGCGCAGACGACGGACTTTGTCCCCGTATTTTTTTGTCCGCCAAAATAGAACGCTTACAACTGTATCGAGTAACGCACACGAGGGATTAAAAGTATGGCGTACAAAAAGTCCCCCGAATAATCGCGGACACCGACGGGCGGTACAGGACAAAAAGAGACGGACATATTTTTTCATATCTCATACTCGGAAAGTAGTGTATGTTTGATCTGAGTACCGGGTCGGAAGCGATGATTCCCACCACAGAGAGATTCAGGGCTGTGATTCCCGTCCTCGGTCGAGAAAGACTCATAGTAATTGCTTCCGGCCTTAGGGCGGGAATGAATTTAAAAAAAACATTTGGCAAACACGTTTATAGAAAATGTTTCTCTAGGAAAGAGAATGACTTTCTTCCAACCTCTTTGGGCACTTAGTACGGATACGAAACTTTTTACATCAATTAGAATAAGAAAAAAAGGTGCGGCCTTGTGCGTGTAGGTATAAACAACAGAAAGTAATCCGCGCGCGGGGCGGTACGCGTTCCATATTTAAAATTAAAAGAAGAGTAATAATTTGGTAAGCTGTTCCGAAATTCAAAATCTTGTTTTTCATCGACACTAATAAGCACAGAACACTATTACTCGGCTAAAAGTACATATTATTATAAAGAGGAAGGATTTGTATATTATTTTTGTAATGTTATTTACGTTAGGTACTCTATGATGTAGTATTCAAAGACGTTTAAAAGAAAAAGTTTATCTTTATTCCAACCTCTTTGGTTGTATTGTTGACATTTTTTTTGTAGGTATTATTGCGTTTTTATATGTTTGAATTTTTGTAAAATAGAAATTATTTTTGTTTACTTTCCTTGAATTCGAAATGAAAAGTAGAGTGTTTAACGCGGGTGGAAGTTATCAATTCCTACTCGGACTATATCTAAATATCTCGTAAGGAAATTGATTCCTTACGACCCTTGTATAACAATCTACTATTTTACGATTCGGGGGACTTTGTCCTCCGGGGACAAAGTCCGTCGTCTGCGCAGGCTATTAAACATCTCATTAACGAGCAGTGATAATATACGGAGTTTTATAACCCGACAGCGGCAGAAGGAGGATAATGTTTTTAAAGCGTTTGTATGTAAGTCAATTCGTTTGGTGCTACCTGGATTCTTCGATACTTCCAGAGTGATAGGTATAGGTTTTTTTTAAATACCTAGTAGGTAGGTATTACCTACCTATTTTCTGTGCAGTGAGGTTTCGTATAAAAAAAATTTATAGCTATTTTTGGGAGAACTACTTCTTTCTGATATTTTTCTGTGATATTGTCCTATTTGCAATCTATCGCTTTGTTGTTAAGAACTCGCGATCTAATATGCTAATGCTATTTATGCTATAATTTCACGTGACCAAATCGTAGAGTATTTTTGTCGGACGATTCAAATCGTATATCTACCCTTGCGATCATTAAGCGTAGTTCTTTTTACGACACGTCTATTATCTAGTCATATCACGATCAATAAATTAATATTTCTAATATCTGCGATATAAGACACTATCTGCAAATATTTCTGTTATTAGCAGTAGTTAATACTTTGTCAGCTTATCATAGTTTTTCAAGATCATAAAATAGGTTTTTGTTATCTGTTTCCGCTTAGGTATTAATGTTATCTACTTACTTAAAAACATTTCACATGAAAACAAATTAAACAAAGAATGATTACCCAGGAATATTACACATTCCTGGGTAATCATTCTGATCAAAAATACAATGAATCAACCATGCGTCTAGTTGCACCGGTGCCGTATAGATCCTTGCTGGTGTTGCGGTAATTCCCCTTGCGTATTTTGGTTTTGGCATGTAAGATTTTATAGCATTCAGGTGTATAAAATAACTATTTACTTTTCGGTGTTCTGTGTTCTTATTATTTATATGATCGGCACCCATTGATGTCATGTCCTGACTGATGAGTGATCAGTCAGAACGATCGATCTATTTTACAATTGACAGTATTGGCTGTTCACCCATCCAGGGATACGTTGTACAAATATAAAATTCATAAATATACTTTCACGAAAGTACTTATTTTAATGTCTAAAGAGAACTGCGCAATTTGGGCTTCTATAAGTACATTGGCTATGCTAACTAGATAAAATTCCTGGCGATATAACGGATTAGGATTTAGCTTTATCACTTTAATCTGCTGCTTAATTTACAAGAACGTTGGTGTATTCCCGTTGTCCCCATTGACGATATCCCCATTGAGTGGGGACAACGGAAATTGAATAAAATTATTAAAAATACTTCCCGTTGTCCCCACTATCTGTCCTGATTGAAATAATGAAATAAAATTATTAAATATTCTTCCCGTTGTCCCCATTGAATTTTTTGTCTCTCTCCTTTTATTTAATGCAACCAGTCCTTGGACATTCAGCAATATTTTGATGAAAATAATAGTATTGCAAGAAATGGGAACAGTGTTCCACCCTTATAAATTTTTATCTATTCTCAGATTAGATCTTGAGGGGATTTTCTTTTTAATCTTTTGAATGTTTGAGAGTTGCTCATTAGTTCCTTTGCCATTGGATAAGAATGTGGTTTGAGTCTATTTCTTCTGTTCAGTTCTGGGTACGTATTTGAATGTCTAAAATTAAAAAACCTAACGTAAAATAACTTACGTTTAAAATCCCTAAAATCGGAATACCTAATGTTTTAATATACCTAAGCAGCGAATACTTACCTACGAAATATCTTAGATTATAATACAGATTGAACTGAATACCTAATATTCAAAATTTTTATAGTTATAACGACAAATATTGTATACCAACTTTTTAAATACACCCAGTATAAAGAAACTTTGATGTTAGTTTTTTTTATGAGCAACAAATCAATATGTTTTATTATAACCGTTGTTAAGTAGGTATAATACAATATGATATAGTACATTACGATATAGCCAATATTTCTATTAAAGTACATGAATTAATATTTTGTGTTTTTGTTACAAATATTTATCTGTAACAAAAACACATCATATTTTTGTGTTTTTGTTACAGATAAATGGTTGTATTTTATTGACAAAATTAATTAAATTAAAGAATTAAATGTTTATTTATTATTATATTTTATCTACCAAAGTTAATTTAATTCATAAATTATTGACCAATTTTTTGACATAAAAACTCTTTGATATGATTTTAAAAAGTACCGTTCGTTTTTAGACGGAGGATCTTGATAAACCGTGCCTTTTACACTACAATAACGCACAAGTACGTAATGAAATACAATACGATATTGAACTTAATGAAATAATAGACCTTTTATGAACCAATGTGTTATAAACTAGATTTTTTACATACTTTAATATCGGTATTAGTCATTTTGGTCAATTAACTGTGAGGTAAATCAATTTCAGGGAATTTGTACATAGGTATTTTAAGTTTTATCCTTTTGAACTTCAGTAATATATCCATTTGACATTTTAAGCTTTTGGTATTTTCAATTTATGTCAAACAACCATTAGGTATTTAGATTTTAGGGATTTTAAACGTAGGTTATTTTACGTTAGGTTTTTTAATTTAAGACATTCAAATATGTACCCATAATTAAAGATAGAGTGCTCATTTTTAGATTCCGTCTACCAGATTTCTAATACCTGTTACTATTTTTCAAGATATCATTTTTCTACCACGTTACGAACTACCCTAAAAACCACATATATGACAGCGGAGAATATATCACACTAGACTATTCCAATAAATCAACTATTGATTTTCCTATTTACCTAGTTCTAATTAATAATTCAGTTTTTACGAATTTTCCGTTTTTTTATCAAGAATGTCACAAGAGGCCCAGGCAGGTAAAAAAAATATTGATATAGGGTTTTCTTCTTGCTGCTTTAAAAACTAAGGTTAAAAAACAAATACAAACTTAATGGGGATATCGACACTTGAAATTTATGTATTCCCGTTGTCCCCACTGCCGTATCCCTATAACGGGGACAACGGGAAGAATTTTTTTTTACTTCCCGTTTTCCCCATCATGGGGATACGGCCAATGGGGACAACGGGAATACACCGAACGTTCAACTTTCTCTTTATTTGGTATTTTAGCATTCTTGCTGACTTAATGTTTTAGAAATCAATTGAAGTTTTTTTTATTTAGGTATACCAACTCTTAAATCTGGTAACTATGAATTCTTCTATTAACAATATAATAAAAATTAAATCATTTCACGTTTTTTAATCCCTTGGAGCTAGGCAGAGGTATCCCATTTCTGGAAATATCCACACACGTGATAGGCGGTGAGTCCATCGCCGGACATGGTCTGTTACACATGCCTAAGAATTAATTTTAGGACCTGCGAGTTTCCTCGCGATGTTTTGCTTCGTCGTCGAGTTATAATAAATACGTACTTACGTAAGTTTTTGAAAAACTGATTATTAGGTATATGCAAGGTTTTGAACTAGAGACCTCACGCATGAGAGGCTTGCTCTTTAACCGCTTCGCTATTACTGCTCTCTTCTTTAACCGCTAGGTTATTACAAATATTAACAAATATGTGATGTACACAAAAAGAGCTGAGACACTGGAAATCTTTCTGCGATAGGCTATTTGCCAGCTTTAACCTCGTTGTGGTTTGAGCAGCTCCTCGAATTCCTTTGCTAAAATGATAATCTTTTGTCTAAAACCCGTGTCTAAATAACGCAGCATACTCATGTTGAGTTACAAGTGGAATGCGCCCCTCATGGAACGCAGGGGCGCAGTTAATTCGTGCGAGGGCGACGAGAAATTGTCGCCAAATTGCCCCTTCCCGAGCACTGATTGCCGCCGCGCCTGCTTCCGTTCGTTTGTTTGCTGTTACGGTCCCTGTTCAGTTCACTCAAAGACTTTTTGTTTATCTTAAACACTTGCCTGTTAAGCTTCTATATTCGATTCGAGATTAGATTGAGGATCGATGTTATACTCCGACCTAAGTTTCAACGTCTCATACTGATGCAACTCAATACCATGGACTGGTGCTGAAACAAAGCGCCAAAATGGGTGAATGAAACAGGTGGCTTATAAGTAGTTAAGTAGTTAAACACTATAAGTAGTTAACTTATAGTGTTTATTTTAATGCGGCTTTCTGTAAAAGGATATGTATATTGTATATATGTAGTTTACGGATACTGACACATCGTAATCTGTTCGTCAGAACCAACATTCTTAGTCAATGCGTTACCCTCGAAATACATATAGAGCAAACGACTCTAGTACTTCGGCGGTCATTTACCCATATTTTCGGTAGATATTGGTGCGTTAATACCCTTTTGATACCTTATTCATCTTTCCAGTTCCTACGTCATTATTATCTCTCATATTTTACCATTGCCTGTTCATCTTAATATCTAGTCACGTCTGTCCACCTTATGAAATGTCCACAAAATCCGATGTTTTTCTAAAAACACGGTCCTATATTATTACCAAGTTGTTATAGACAGTCTCCTCTCCAGTAAAAATCAAATTATAAATAATTATATGCGTCCTAGTAAACTATTTTAGGCCTCGACCCTCAAAAGTCACGAACACCGTGAAGAAAACTCTCACAATTTGAGTTCCGCAGTCGTCTTACGTTGTGTAGGACCATCGAGGATCATTGTCCAGAACCTTGAGAGGATGGTTATGGAGATAAGACTTGTCTCAAAACCTCATTTAGGATACTCAAAGTGAAATACAAGGACAAGAAGTTGGTATGAAAAGAAAAATTAATCTTTTTAATATTTATGTGCTCGTGTAACTCCTCGGTAACGGCTAGAAAGATTTTAATGAATTTTTTCTTGTGAAAATTATGGGAAATTAAGTGCAGTTTTGATTTACAAGGTGAGGTTTTTTATTATTATTCCTTTTACAAATTACAATACAATTTTAAACTACACTCGCGAAACTGCAATGCAGTTTGTCGGCGAGAATAACGCTCTTTTCTTTTATTAATAATTTGCCATAGAACCCTCGACGAATAGCCTACCTCAAAATTATAACTTTATGTGATAAAATGCATTTTTTTATTTATTTTAGAACAAATTATTGTGAATTTGAATAATTTAATAATAATAAATGATTTCTGGACTTAATGAAGGACGTACCTACACATTTATTTATTCCAAATGTATAGCAATTTAAAAGCTTGAGAAAATTTCTTAAGTGATTTTATAATTAATCCAATTTTGCGAGTTTTGCAGATATTTTATAGGTACCCCTTAAAACATTTGTAGAAAATTCATATCATATCGTAGGTATATAACTAATAAAATAATGATAATATTTACAAAGACGATAAAATTCAATTGTTAAGCCGCTACGGTGTTATAAATATGAGGATACACTAAGCAATCCACAGTATTAGATACGAGTATAATAATAGAAGTCAGCTTTTAAAGAGTACGAAATGTGAACTACTCGTATATAAAGATATATCGAGCGTGAAAGGAGGGCTTCAGTAGCTCGTTGTAACATATATAGACTCAAAGGTTAGCTCGTTGCAGTGAACAGGCAAAAATCACATTCTAGGATTATCTTAGAGTTCAATACAATTATGGGTTCAGAATGCTGTTGGGGCTACCACGTGTTCGGAAACACGCTAACAAAGATTTTCAAGCTGCATACTGCGGAAATAAACTGCACGCGGAATAGTACTAACAGCGTTCTAAAAATGCTATATTATAAGCTGAATTATGTTAAAGCATTTTATTGGCTTACTGGAAGCAAGCCGTATAGAAATTAAATTATTTGTTTTGTATATCTTCAACTAATAGTGTGTAAAAACCATGTATGTTTACTAATAAGTGGGCCCTGATGCCTTAAATTTAATATTATTAATATATCTGAACAACATCAAATAATTAATTTATTCTAATAAATATATAGACACTCTAGATCATCATCATCATGTCAGCCTATCGACGTCCACTGCTGGACAAAGGCCTCCCCCAAGGTTCTCCACAACGTCCGGTCCTGCGCCGCCCGCATCCAGCAACTTCCCGCGACCTTAACCAGATCGTCGGTCCACCTGGTGGGGGGCCTGCCCACTCCACGCTTCCCTAATCGTGGTCGCCACTCGAGAACTTTTCTGCCCCAACGGCCGTCAGTTCTGCGAGCGATGTGCCCTGCCCATTGCCACTTTAGTTTCGCGATCCTTCGAGCTATGTCGGTTACTTTAGTTCTCCTACGGATATCCTCATTTCTGATTTGATCGCCACTCTAGATACCTATACATAATTCCGCAATATTTTTTTCTGCAGACATGATGGTGGTTTAAAAATTATGGGAGATAAGAAAAATCTTTTCGCTCTATTACCATTTCTCGAATTATAATTTCTAAAAGTTTACAATGTTAGACACTGGTAAATAATGACTACATTACTAAGCAATTCCACCTTGAATCATGGCATCGAATCACAAAAATAATCCAACAAAATCACAAATCGATAACATTATTCGCTATTATAGATAACGTCGACCAGAAGTAGAGCGCCCGAACGGTAAACCTACCAGGGATGCAGTTCCAATACCAATAACCACAAAATAAGACGGTCGAAACTAAGACTATTTTATAACGATTGTTATTACCGCCGACCTTGCTGCATTTGATAATCTACCGATCATTGGATTGCGGTTCAGAATCGGAGGTAACGGTACACTTAGACCAGACACAGATAAATAGTGAAAAAGTAATGCTGGGTACGAGGTTGGTAGCCTACGACTAGAAAGTCTCACAGAGGAAATATTTTGAGAATGAAGAATACTAATTACGTAGCTACTGAACGTAGGAATGGTATTAAGTATTCTAAATTTGATGTTATTGCAGTCGATGATTAAGGTAGATAGAAATGTCCGGGTAGATAGTGATATTATGAATGAGGTAACACCTGACGAGAAGGGCTAAGCTCAGACCCACTAACAGAAGAGAGCTTCGTTTGAAAATCAACTGTTGATATCTCATCAATATATATCATCAGATAGTTGATGTGATATAATCTAGTTAAAGTCTACGTCTAATGAGTTAAAGATTTGCGTAAAATAAAAAGCTAAGCGATTGAGAACTAATATTACTTTGTCATTATCTAGAGAGGTCGTTAGAAAACAATAAGTAATTCATGTTTAATTATAAGTGCGTACGAGAACACAAATATTTTTCATATGAGTCCTACGTTCTTCTTCATGACCATAAGCTATGAATTGTAATAATGTGATCTCTATAACAGATGCTAATGAGACATACGCAACGGAGGTAAGAATTCCCTACATTTTGCAGGCAGCTTTCTTGAGTAATGTTCTGTTCTATCTGCATAGTCGTTACTCTATGTCCATAGTCAAACTATCAGACGCTGTACCGTTCACTTGTCCAGTGCCATGTTTCTGCCAACGTGATAACCAGGCGATGTACTGGGAGATTAACGCAAGTTTCCTGATAACGCTAACACGGTTCAACTGTTATGTAACCAGTCCTTTCACGCTAACGTTCTGTTCTGACCACGGCTTTTATGTCAAGTATAGAGCGCTATTTATTTAGAACTGAATACTCTTGATTTTACAATGTTTGTTTGTTAACATAGTACCTACCTATAGATACTTAGAATTTTAGAATCCGTTTTATTTGGGGCCTAATTCCGTGGTTGTCTATCTACATTTATTTTTTGTTTGTGTATCTGTTGAACAAATAAATAAAAATTCTATTCTATTCTATATCGAGCACGCCTACTTATTCTTTTGTCTATCTTCGAAAATCAAAGTATATATTAAGCAATACTCTTGCTTTTTAATGTTTATAATATGCTTTTACCTCATTATCTTACAAATAACCATGTAAGTACCTATCTACATAATATCCTAAAGAATTTTCTATACCCTTTTACAGAATTTTGTCAAAATTCAAAAGCATTCCGCACACACACCACGAGCCAAACATTTGCATAGATATAATATAATATTTAAATCATTCAGTCGTTCATTCAAAATATTCTTGCGTGGTCTTTGTATATTTTGTAATATACTTAGTCTGGCCATAAATACTGTTACAATTAGAAATAAACAAAATATTACATTTGAATTTGGAATCTGTTATTTTTATATGATTGTTCATTGTGTTTTCTCATTTTGGCGCCAATACATTGTACACTATTTTGCGATATTTAAATGGAGTGGGGTGATAAAGAGAACCGAATCGCTGTGATTGCATTACACAAAGTAGGTATGGAGCCAAATGCAATTTTTAAAACTCTCCATACGCTTGGTATTAGTAAAATGTTTGTGTACCGGGCTATTAACAGGTACAATGAGACGTCCTCTGTTTGTGACAGAAAAAGATCTGGCCGGCCACGTAGTGTTCGTACGAAAAAGGTGGTCAAAGCAGTAAAGGAAAGAATTCGAAGAAATCCTGTCCGAAAGCAAAAGATTTTATCTCGGGAGATGAAGATTGCACCTAGAACCATGTCGCGTATTTTAAAAGATGACTTAGGACTTGCAGCCTATAAGAGACGTACTGGTCATATTTTAACTGATAATTTAAAAAATAATAGGGTGGTAAAATCAAAACAACTACTGAAGCGGTACGCAAAGGGAGGTCACAGAAAAATTTTGTTTACGGATGAGAAAATTTTTACAATTGAGCAACATTTTAACAAACAAAATGACCGTATTTATGCTCAAAGCTCTAAGGAAGCTTCCCAATTAGTCGACAGAGTGCAACGAGGGCACTATCCGACTTCCGTGATGGTTTGGTGGGGTATTAGCTATGAAGGAGTGACTGAGCCATACTTTTGTGAAAAAGGTATCAAAACATCGGCACAAGTGTATCAAGATACCATTCTTGAGAAGGTAGTGAAGCCCCTTAACAACACCATGTTCAATAACCAAGAATGGTCCTTCCAGCAAGACTCGGCGCCGGGTCATAAAGCTCGGTCTACGCAGTCTTGGTTGGAAACGAACGTTTCGGACTTCATCAGAGCTGAAGACTGGCCTTCGTCTAGTCCCGAACTTAATCCGCTGGATTATGATTTATGGTCAGTTTTAGAGAGTATGGCTTGCTCTAAACGCCATGATAATTTGGAGTCCCTAAAACAATCCGTAAGATTGGCAGTGAAGAATTTTCCCATGGAAAGAGTGCGTGCTTCTATTGATAACTGGCCTCAACGTTTAAAGGACTGTATTGCAGCCAATGGAGACCACTTCGAATAAGCTTTTCATATTTTAAATTGTTTTATATTTATGTATTAAACTAACACACTGTAAAAGTAATAAATGCTATTTGCAATAGAAAAAAATGATTTTCTTTGTTTCAGTATTTATGGCAAGACTAGGTAGTTAAGTTTAAACACATTTAAATGCTGTAGTTTAGACGTTTTAAAATCTTAAAACCATCTTGTTGTAGGTACGTCTAGATCAAATATTCAAACCTGAATATTTGTAATCAAAACAAGTTAAAAATATGTTTCCGGTCATTGACATTTATGAAACTGTTTCTTAACACATATTCAAACAGGATTAAATTGCACTTAAGTAGATTATGAGTTTGTGCAAAAGACATTTCATGGGATTCTGCATAACAATACTGTGCACCAATACGGTGCAAATTGTTATTGCCTATAATAGATTCTTTAGCGCAATAATATTACAAAATCTAGATCATTCGTTAAGTAATAATTTATATGGACCTACATTCTCACGACTCTGATCTAGGCAGCAATAAATCGATGGAAGTATGCCGTTCGATTCTCAAGTTAAGTACGTTTTTAAGTAGCACGCTTGCTTGTGGCTTTGTTTTTTACTAAGCTTGGTACCGTAAAGGCCCACCGCAAAGATGATTCTCGAGTAACTCTATCTGTCTTTATTACTATTGCTACAAATTTTGTGTCCACATTACCTACATATTATGTAGGTAATGTGGACACAAAATTTGTAGCAATATTATTGTCAATGTCAACCGGCGATTTTGATGTCTTTATTTGGTTATCTACCTACTTCTTTATTCGGTGCAACTTTTTATCACATCGTCGTAAATTTATTACAAAGTATTATTTATTTGTCTGACATGTCCTATCTTTCTTGCTTGTTGTTGCATTTATTTATACTATTTGTCTTGTTATTGTTTTTATCTGACTAAGTGCCTAGTTGACTTCGATCCGCTTATAGTAAACACACTACCGTACATGCCTCAGTCTTTAGAATTATTCATTATCTAGCTTTTGAAAAAGTGTACTTATATTTGCTTGATCATAGAACATGAAAGAAATAGTAAGCGTGATTGATTAGAGGAAACGGAGGAG
The DNA here is from genome assembly GCA_963855545.1 of Ethmia dodecea. Taxonomy (NCBI): domain Eukaryota; kingdom Metazoa; phylum Arthropoda; class Insecta; order Lepidoptera; family Depressariidae; genus Ethmia; species Ethmia dodecea. Next base: position 13,581,390 of record OY979442.1, read on the forward strand.
CATCCAACCGCACACGAACAACATGCATAAATAAAACATCAACACAATTGCTCAAGCTGTATTATTATAACCTACCGACTCTCTTACATTACTCTTCCTCAGTGAATCGGCCTCATAATAATGTTTACCTTTCTCCTAGTACTTAGCGTTAATAACTTCTACAAATATCTACATCTACGAAAGTAGGCTACTTGCATCTAAAACAAAGACTGATACAAATACTAAGGCTATATTTTGTACTACACACGTCTAACTCGCCAAGTCAGTTGGAAATAATTTTCCATTTTCCTCATTCATATTCATTGAATCACCTTTAATGGCAGTGTGGAGTTGACCAGTTTTGCCGCAGGCCTCGCTTGTATATTTTCGTTCGATATCATTCAGCAGCGCGGCATTCTGCTCATTCGTTCCGTTCACTAGTCGTGGGTGATAAGCTCGTCGCGATGGACGTGTGTGCGTTCCTTTATTAAAATTCCCGCGTAAAATATTATTTCGAACGGGTTAATTAAATTTTAACTCGTTCAAAAACCGTTTGGATTGTGTCTTTTGTGTTATTAAGTGGATTGGTTTTGTGTTTTGTTTGCACATTATAGTAAAACGTATGTGTGTGTGAAACTAGTTTTTTTTTTCTGTGCCCTCAAAACTTGGATTTTTTTTGTACGACGTTTTTGTGGTAAGTTGAAAGATCGATCATTATCTGCTCAGCTCAGTGTATCGAAAAGACTTTACTTATTAAGGACAGAATATTGTCTTTCAATTTTAAGACCACGTCTACCTTCACATTCCGCAAAAAGTATAAATCGCGTTCAACTTGAAACAACAATTCGCTTATCAGCGTGTCAGTTGATTTAGTGTAGGTAGGTAGGTACCTACAACTTAGATTTTTGTGAATTAGGTACAAATATAGGTAATTTTTAGATTATTCGTTGTCTGTTCAAAATAGTGTCAATAAGATCGATACTTATGTATTATTTTTTAATATCGATTACTCATCAAAATAAAAAATAAACTTTTATCTCCGAGGGGGTAGGCAGAGGTATTCCATTTCAGGAAATACCTACATTGCACCAGTATAATCTTTGGACCCCTTAACGTAATAAACGTCGAGCTAGTGATAAATATTATGTACCTACCTAGGTACCTACGTAAGTTTTTGATAAAACTATTGGTAGGCAGGATTCGAACCCTAGACTTCACGCAGGAGTCTCGGACTCTTTCACCGCGCTGGGTTGTCACTGCTGCTTTTTATTGATTTTTACTACATAATTTTTTATTATCTATATAAATAAAAATGAATTGATGTTCGTTAGTCTGATTAAAACTCCAGAACGGCTGGACAGATTTTGATGAAACTTTTTGTGTGGGTTAGAGTGGGTCCAGGGATGGTTTATACGGTGGCAGAACGACGTCTGCCCGGGCCACTAGTTAGATATATATTCACCGTTTGATATATATCTCATTTATATGTTTATTTCCGGTATTTATATTGTTTCTAACCTTTTTCTTTCTCACAAACTTCCTATTTCATCTCTGGTCCGTTACCGATACCTTTTTATTATTGATTGGTAGTAGGTACTACATACATAGGTACCTACCTACATACTCCCACAGAGTTCTCCTACATTACTCCTGTTTGACTTTAAGAAGCCAACGTAAACAGTTATATTAATTTGCATACCCACCCAAAATCACGGATTACGTGATAATATTATATTAACTACCTGTCTCTACTGCTACAAGAATTACCTTTAAAAACGGATTAATGGATTATCGTATTCGTTTTTATATTACCACTTTAATACGAAGCTATAAAAAGATGCAAAAATATAATTATACAATAAATACTATATGTAGTTATATGTATATCTGACAGCTATCATTTCGGGAAAAAAACAACCCTATTTGGTCTCTTTCTTTCTCTTTCATTTTTAACTCAACATATTGAAAAGTCAGAATTTAATGTACCAGTAAGTAAGGCTACAATCCAAGATTGTAATAGATAGGCAGGCACCTATTTGAAATGGTATCTTATACCTATTTGATTTAATTATATTGACGACTAACTAATCTATATCTATAAATGTAGATATATAAAATGATAAACTGACTGACTGATTGGTGATGTATCAACGCACGTCGCACAGCCTACACCGCTGGGTCTAGAGACTTGAAAATTTTCACACAGATAGCTTATACAGTGTAGGCATCCACTAAGACAGGATTTTGCAAAATTAATCCCCTAAGGGGGTGAAATAAACGCGCGCGAGCGAAGCCGCCGTTAAAAGCTAGTTTCTATATATAAACGCAGAAGCTAAATCTAAAAATCAAGGTCCAGCCCAAACCACTGAACATAGAAACATGAAATTTTGTGTGTAGGTTTCATTTATAGTGTAGATGCTCACTTAGAAAGCAGTTACGAAATTCTTGAAAGAGGGGTTTGAAGTTTATAATATGGGATAGTGTGATTTCTGCGTGTATCAATTGTAAACTTGGCACAAACACTCTTCAAAACAAACTATATGAGATATTAGTTCTAGTTTTTTTTATACAACCACACCAGCCTACCTTTATCTTAACATTCATTCTTCAATAATAAGGTACGATGTAACCTGATAAATAACACCTAGATTCAAGTGTTTCTGATCGATCAGTGATTTGATAACACTGTTATATATCACTCAATAAATTATATATCCCATATTTCTACGATTAATGTATTAACGCAAAAAATAAATTTAAATTAATCAGTATCCTTGCATGTCTTGTATATTGCAATACCACCATGCTTGTCCGATAATTCTAAACCCTATAAAAATTGAGAAAATCACCTCTCACATTTTTAGGGTTCCGTACCTAAAAAACAAAAAACGGGACCTATTACTAAGACTCCGCTGTCAGCCTGTCCGTCCATCTGTCTGCTTGTCCGTCTGTCACCAGGCTATTTCTCATGAACCGTGATAGTTAGACAGTTGAAATTTTCACAGATGATGTATTTCTGTAGCCGCTATTACAACAAATACTAAAAAACAGAATAAAAAATACTTAAGGGGTCTCCCATACAACAAACGTGTTTTTTTTTTTCGTTTTTATAGATAATGGTATGAAACCCTTTGTGCGCGAGTGGGACTCGCACTTGGCCGGTTTTTTAAACATCTATCAACATCTGCCCAAGTTTATGTTGGTAAACAGATTTAATATGATAAGTATGGTAACATACAATTATGAACATTCTATTATCTCTTTAACCAATCGTTAACCGTAATCTGCTAAAAGTTAACCTTTGCAACTGGTGTCATGTCTGAGTTGCTTCTACTCGTTGGGTAATGCTTAATTGTTGGGAAGTTAGTTTCGTTACTCTTTCACAATTGTCTTATAGCTTTTTATATGTATAGCGTAGGGGATTTTCTTTTATGATTACCTAGTTTATTTATTTATATTATTTTGTCTCACTTCAAGATTGCTCTAGTCTGCTGCGAATACATATAGTAATTTTTGTGACGGACTAAGCCTGTCGGCGGCCCGGGGCGGAAAAACTGAATGAGGCCCCCCGTCTTAGAACTTTTGGATTTGGAGTCCCCCCCAAGCCCAAGGCGGGCCTCTGGTCCTGGGGGCCTCCAAATTTGGCGTAGCTTTAATCGTATTTGTATCTATGAAGCCTCCAACTAACACCCAACTGCCTCTTGTCCTTGTTTAGGATTTGACTAAGAGAACTTTTCGCTAAATTTGGAGGCCCCTCAGGACCAGAGGCCCGGGGCGGACCGCCCCTTCCGCCCTTACCTTAGTCCGCCAGTGCTTTTGGATTATGGACATTCTATACGTTTTGATGAACGTGATACCAAAGCTTTAATATTAGGTTTCCTTAATTATTTTATGAATCGACGTAGTATCGAACCAAGATTCCAAAATCCAAAAATAGGCACGCATTTTTTTTAAAGCCATCCATGTACCTACTGGGTTATTGGTGCCGTAACCAGGATGTCAATCGATAAGGATATTATTACGAATTTCTATGACTATTCCATTCAGTCTTAAATCATCAATTTTCACGACTCATTTTGATCTTGTGCACGTGGATTAAATTTCACGCGTGTAAATTGTTTTCTTATCGCCCATTCGCGCCGGAAAAACGCAAACCGTAAAGGTTCCATACATAGCATAATTATGTATACGATGAATCATCGTGCCTAGTTTACGTAGTAAAAGGTAAATATTTTAATCTGTTAAGCAACAGCTTCCTGACACAATTGACTTTCAATTATCATTGACCGTGACACACGCAGTACGTTCCTAACAGCAGATAAAAAATTTACAACTGTTACTAAAACTTACTAACAACTTTACTAACTAATACTACTAATTTGGTTAAACCCTGAAGTAAGATTCGTGTCTACCTTACAATTTAGAACAATATACATATTATTCGAGCATGTGGCAGCCCTAGGTGTGTCCAACCACACCAATAAAACTAGTTAGTCTTCAAAGCCCCCCAGTGGGAAGTGTTTGCAATCGATACCCGAATGAGCGCGACTGTCCGAATACTCACCGGTGGCGGTACACTCGCGTGGGAAACTGTTATTAATTTCAAATCAAACTTCCTGTATGTCATGTTAACTATTCATAAAAAACGTGTAGTATTGAGTACGCACGTTTTATGTAGGTACTTGTTTAGTCTGGTTTGCCAATGGCGTTAAGTTTTTTGTTGCGTGTTGAGCGGCCGGTATGATGATGTCGGACTCCTAATTACAATTATCGCTTAAAGCTTTCTCATTATTCACACAGTAATTATTGTAATTCTGCACTACAATTATATTATATTGAAATCAGTGTAATTACTAATAACTAGTCGCAATCGATTAATAAAATGCACCGAATCACATATTGCTTCATTAGGTAGGTAACTTAATTTGCCACTCGAATGATTTTATTATTGATGGACTGTATTTATGTATATGAATGACTTGCTTTAGGCCCTGGTTGCTTTTCATCTCGGAACGCTAACGAAGTCAAAAGTTGCTGATAAAATACACCATACAAGTATAATCGAGATACCGAGGCCTTAACCACATTAACGCTTGTCCGGCTGACCGACTTCTGGCCGCGACCGTCCCTCTCGCACACACGGTGCACTGCAGACGTGTAAGCGTGTAACTCGATACCAGCACCGTTCATTAGCACCGTATTAGAGCGACAAACGGATTGAGTTACAGTTTTCTATGTAGACGCAAATATAAGTGTTGAGAGTATATTTTTGAGATGAGTGTCTCAACAGTACTCGTTTAAACTTTACAATCTTGTCGGAAAACAATGTCAGTCCCAAGCAACAGATTCCAGGCACATATACTTACCTACTTTCGGTTGTCCTTGACAGGAATCATATGACACTACTTCCCGACTAATATTATAAATTCGAAAGGACTATCTGTTTGTCACTTACCTTTTCAATGCTAATTCTCGTGATAGTTTACAATTTGAGAAGGGACATAGGTAGTCGGTTTAATAATAATTCTGCGAGATATAGGTATTGTTATCGTGCGCCCGCGGAAACCGGCTGCTTGACCGGAAATGCTACTTATCGTCCCAAAAAGACACAATTCTTGGGGTATAATATGACCTAAAGATCAAGTCAAAGGAAACAGCTATTTTTCTATAGGTAGAACATCAACTTCATTGGCATTGACTGATTTGCATTATCTGCTCAATCATACCGTAAAAAACTTCTACTAGAATTAGACGAATTTTGCTTCTAGTTTTCTGATATATCGTTTTCGTTAGTATCGTTTTACTTGCGGCTGACGACACATCGAACATTATACTTTTATTCTGATACCCGATCCTAAAATCATATCGATGAACGTTGTTCGATAAGCCGTCTGCCGCATTCATCTTTTTGGTGATTACTCTGATTTTGCGATAATTTGGGAACAACAGGGCAGCTACATAGTTAATAATACATAAATTAAGATTATAAAGTAAGCTCTTTATGTAATTGTTTGTTGTCCTAAATAAATAAATCAAGGAAATCTACCCAAAAAAATTTACCTAGTCCTTATGCGCAAACCACAGGAATCCAGTTCAAAAGTCAGTATGTCTTCAACTTTCAAGGCCAATCATATTCATAAATTTACGAGATTATCCTGTTCATTAATCAGGTGGTCATAACGATAACTTATCTAATACAATTTCGATTTTACGCTATATAAAAAGATTACAATCTGATCATTGGAGTATCAACAATATGGTTGCATAATAAAATAATGTATGTACATACCCAAATCATGTCCGCATCTATGAGTTTTCTCACGTAGATACCCTGGTTATGTTTTTATTAGTTATCTCCCTACCAATTTTCTTCAAAATCCGTCCAGTAGTTTTTGCGTGATGCGTGCACAGACAGACAAAATTTTCGAAAATGTTAGAATTTTATTATATGACGTATAGATACCTAATTCACTAATCAGAATATTTAATGTAAACAAACAAATCGTGACCATGGGTACAACGAAATTAAGTAACTCGGTCTCGAAAACAAAACCAAGAACGATTTATCACCGAAAGTATTTTAGGGAAAAAAACAAGAAACAAATTTTCGCGAACACTTTTCTCTTAAATCAACAATTTTATTGTGCGTTACAATAACTTGTGCGGTGATTGTAGGTATAAAACAACACATTTGACACTCAAAGGAAGCTAGAAGATTTCATTACACAACGACTAGATCATATTTTTATAAGTGTCAAATCAATAAAATATAACTTTTTATAAATACCAATCGAGCTATTTCGACGACCATAAATACAATGTATATAGTCAATCCGTCAAAAAAGCCTATGCTCGTTTCAGATTTTGATAATTCGTATGAAAATGTAAGCATAAAAAAATTTTACACCTATAAAAATTGCTGAAATTGATTCAGTTAATAATACTAAACGAATAGTGTCTGCTTTCTCAATAATTAATAAATATTACTCGTTGTATAAAAGCTTTCTTTATAATTACGTGGGGCGCACTAAAAGTTTCCGGAATGAATAAGAAAAAAATACTATTAAAGGTCAAAAATGAATTGATTGTTTCTCAAAATATTCTCCCTTTGCGTCAATGCACTTTTTCATGCGATTAAACTAATTTTGAAAACTTTTGTGCCTCTCCTCCGTGGTGACCTCAAAAACGTGTTTTTCATACTCTTCGACAGCCTCTTCTGGTGATGAAAATCGTTGACCGCGTAATTGGTTCTTAATTTTTGGGAACAGAAAAAAGTCACAAGGTGCCAGGTCGGGGCTGTATGCAGGATGGCTCATAAGTTCTAAGTTTTTCACCTTTAAAAATTCGTTTGTTTGTCTGGCCGTGTGGGAACTAGCATTGTCGTGGTGCAAGATGATACGACGTTTCCGGTTATTTTTACGGAGTTCGTCAATAATTGCCGGCAAACAAATGGTCGTGTACCAGTCACTATTCACGGTAGGACGATTCTCTAAAGCAACAGTAGCCACGTGTCCAGTTTTATTAAAAAAAGAAGCAATCATCCGCTTAGATGCACTTTTCACGCGCGCCGCCTTGGTTGGCTTCGGCTCATCTAGAAAGACCCATACGCGTGATTTCTGCTTTGTTTTGGGATTGTAGCAATAAATCCATGTTTCGTCACCTGTTACTATGTCCCACACCAAATTTGACGTACCTTCGTTGAATCTGTTAAGCATGGCACTGCACCAAGTGACGCGGTCCGTTTTTTGAGCCTCGGTCAAATTGTGTGGGATCCACCGTGAGCACAGCTTTCTCACACCCAAATGTTTGTGTAGGATTGATTGTATTTGACTCATGCCTATGTCTAAGGATGCGCGAATCTCATGGTAGGTCACATGCCTGTCTGTTTCAATCATACGGCGCACAGCATCGATGTTTTTGTTGTTCACAGCGGTGGACGGGCGACTATCGCGAGATTCGTCACTGAGATTGACACGACCGCGCTTGAATTCTGGAAACCAGCTATAAATAGTAGTCTTGCATGGTGCTTCATCCCTAAAAGCAGATTGAAGCCGAGCGATGCTCTGTTGAGCTGTCAAATTATACTTAAAATCGTAGAAAATCATACTACGAAAATTTTCCCGAGTTTAATCCATGTTAATGTAGACACGCAATTTTTAAAATAGCGCCACAATGTAAAAACAATTGACAGTCAGATGAAACAAACTGCATTCTACAGCCAAAGAGTTAAATTTTCTAATGTTGTAGTTACTTTTTAAATATTGTTTATGTAAGTGGCCAGTTCCGGAAACTTTTAGTGTGACCTATGTATTTGTCTCCTATGGAGTCGGTATTCCATTCCCGGATATATACCCACTTTTCACCAGATTTTTTTAAAATGGTTTGCACCCTATCACGTGACAGGCCCGTTGCCGGACTGGGCACATGTCTCAGAATAAATTCTGAGTTTAATAAAAGTCATATAATAAAATTCTAACATTTTCGAAAATTTTGTACAACGTTTTGGAGTTCGATAAATATCAAATTACTTACGTTTTTGAAAACTCGTTGATATGTTTATTTCTATTTCGGATCCAGTTTCCTTACGTAATATTTAAGAAACACATCGTATAACAATAGCCTCTATACTATACACAGCGAATACATTACTTAGTAAGTACAAGTGATACGATATCAAATAACAAGAACTCATAGAAAGCGGCCTACAAATGAAGCGTTATCGGACGCGAAGTGAAATTCACGATAGCCAAGACTCGAACACCGTAACATTTTTGACACGTGAGTGTGGAGTACCTGTGTGTTACTACTTACGGTATTTTGCCATTGTTCGTATCATTCTCATCAAGTACCTATCTAAAGAAGTACGTCGTTGACTTTTACAATGTAACTCTCATTTGCTTTAGACTTTTTTACGAAAATATAGACACCGCAGATTAAAAAAAACATCATTATAATAAACCCGTAACCCTACTGCTGGGCTCTGTACGAGATCAAAAATTCAAATTCGGAAAAATGCAGGAATTCAAAGCATTATAAAAAAATAATGCGGAATTTTGAAAATTCGTATGGATTTAGATTTTCAAATCTATTAAGTAACTATTATAATAAAAATGTCAAAATGCACAAAATAAAGGTGAAAACTGTAGGTAGTTAGTATAGACTAAACCTAATCATTAATTACAGTTTTTAGAATTGTATAGAAGTTTGTCTCGAATAGGCTGTGAAGCGATCAACGGGATTTTAATAAAAAATTTAGGGTTCTTACTAATATGTAGATATGTTCCATTACGATATCTTTAGAGGTTTCAGAATATTATTATTTTATTTAGATAAACCGAAGCGAAGCGAGGACGGGTCCTTAGTATGTACCCACCTAACATAAATATTTTTGTTAGGTGGGTACAACAACTACAAATCTCCAGACACTAAGTAAATATCTAAAGATTTAGTATATGTAGGTATCTTATAAAAATAGAAAAGTTATTAGTATTTCAAAATAGTCAAAGGTTTTTTATTCAATTGTGTCAGTCATACTGGCTTTTGTAACCCCAAAAAACCGGACGAGTTTTCACAACCTTGTGGGAACCGGTATATTCGTAGCCGATGTGGATAGGTAGCAAAAAACCTATTAAGTCATCGAAGGGCAAACTCGAATAGGGCCATTGTCCGATCGGACGAGCCATCGTGATACCAAAATAATTAGAAGATTGTATCTTCCGTCTATTGCAAATAGAACATTGCAGGTTATTATAAAACCAACAGTTAAATGTAGTTTCAATTAATAGCACAATAAAACAAAGTATTTTATTGTTACTGTTGTTTAATTACATATTATTAGCGCTAGATGGACGGTGAAGGAAAACGTCGTGAGGAAACCAGCAGGCCCCAGAATTGATTCTGAGGTATGGATTCTTACCTGCTACCTTAGATAAAAGCAAAAGGGGCCCGCTACCCAATAAACGACGTGTAGGTACTGTAGGTACCAAGTTATTACGATGTATGCCCTCGAAATTTCTTTATTCTCTTGTTATCCCAGGTGTTATTCAAGGTGACACTTTATTTGATAATCTTCTCTTAATTGAATAAATTCTACGTAAAAAGATTCCGTTGTTCCGACTTTTAGGTTATCTTCCAAATACAGGAAAGGAATAAGTACCTACGGATTCAAAGGGGATGATGTTTACTGCATGAGTGAAGTCATAATTCCTTAGGTTGGAGGGCTAGTGATTATTGTAACTCACCAAACATGTTCAAACCTTTATATTAGTTTTTTATTCTTTCGCTAACTTTCTAGATTGATTACCACTAGAAAAGTACACCGGTCAAGCAGCGGGTTCCCACTAGCGCACACTAACAATATATAAGCTATTATGTCGCGGAATTGTTACCAGCCTGGCTAAGAAAGGGAGGCGGATCATAAACTCCGCAACTTCATTGCGAGAACCCTGTATAGGTACATATTAATAATTAGTTTCGTTCACCATTGAACTTGTAGGTAATATCTGTTTAGGAGCTTCCTATATCTGCAAATAATAACTTTAATCGACTTTTTTCCGTCGCAATTGTTCGGGAACAATTGACCAAGATTTAGATCGATAACAAGGCTTTATAATTTAGCGAATGATGATGTCATCTCACTCAAACGAGTTTTTTTTGTTTATTAGTAGATACCTAATGTTATTTATGATAGCCAATAGGTACTAAATTTTATTTTTTCTACCTAGTTCTATTTTTTAATAATACATACATACATACATACATACATAATCTCACGCCTATTTCCCATTGGGGTAGGCAGAGACAACAGACCGCCACTTGCTACGAACCTGGCAGATCTCACGCGCTTCCTCCACATCCATCAAACGACTCATGCATGCTCGTCGGTTTCGGGTACTCTTTATCTGGCTTTTCTTCAACACATCGCCGATCTGGTCGATGTAGGTACGCCTAGGTCGTCCTCTACCGACTCGCCCATTCACAACACCCTTGTATATTTGTCTCGTTAGACGACTTTCATTCATCCGCTCAATGTGACCAAACCACCTGAGCATTCCTCTTTCAATCCTAGTTACTATATCATCTTTCAAGCCGCAACGCTCTCGGATCACACTATTTTTCACTCTATCTATCAATCTTACTCTCTCAATCTCTCTCTCAATCTTATTTTTAATAATACTAATAATAATATCCATTGACTATCCTGGGGGTCATTGGATTGTTCACTTTTTTAAATATGTTTGAGATAATATTATATATTTTTCAACACACTTGCTCATAAAGTGGCTCTAATTTCACTGCAATTAGGCACATAATGACACCTATAATCAAACTGAGACTTTTTGTTTGCTATTATTCACTAGTGAGTTATAGATTTTTTTTTTCAATTTTGTTGCTAGAGTTGCTTTGTTCTTAAAAAAGTTTCGATACAAAAAAGATCGTATTCAATCGTACTAATAAATTAATACACAAATATGGCTTGCTCATTTCATGCAACTTCGTATTTAAATAGATCATTTCAACTTGTACGTGTTTAATAAACAAAACTTTCACTCAAATATAACTTTGGTTTTCTCTGTAAAAACTTTAAATACCCCATTTTGTACGTGGCTAAAACGCTATCCACGACAAACCAAAGAAAAAGAAACCTAATTTTTTTAGTCCATGGCCGATCGCCATTGTAAGATGCGAGCGCATAGGAAAACGAGGCTGTATGGGCCTAGATCCTTTTGCCTTTTCCAAATTATATAAATAAAAAATTGGAAAACCAATTAATTTTCCCCGCCATTGCGAATGATTATTTTAAAATGATTTTTTAGTATTATTTATTCACAAGTGTGTTGAAAAACGTCGTATGATACACGTGTGTATTGATGATTACCGTCCTCGGCTCTCTTATGACCCTCGCCTACGGCTCGGGTCTCAATGGCGCCTCAGCGGTAATCACCAACTTTACTCACTTGTACCATAATGTACTATTATCAACATACGCCTCTAGGCCTCTAGGTTTATTCCTGGACGTAACAATTTTTCTTCGAGTGTTTTAAAAATATGTTTATGAAAAAAAAAACATTAAGTAATGTTTTAAAGTTGTCTAGAGCTGGAATAGTAAAAGTCAAAGTTTTATATAAATCACCGCACAAAGACGTAATATTATTTTTGTACTTTATTATAATTAAAACTCCGTAATTACTTAATAGGTTTGTATAAAATGTAATCTTTACAACGAAATCGTATAACTCAATTAAAATGATTAATAATAACAGTCGTTTCGATTGGCAGCAGGGATATTAACTCCAATTTAGTTAATCAAGATCATTTTCGGGTACTTCCCGGTTTACCATAATCGGCCACTCGTACACTCGCCTACAAAAACGTTTTTACGACCTAATTTGTTAGGTCCCACTGCAGCTTCCCTCAAATATACAAGCATAATCCATGTTTAAAACATAAATATTTACTCGCAGTTAATAACCATGGCTCTCTTGAGCATAGCTCAGTACAATCTTCGCATAGGAGTGTTAATCACGCCTATAATACGAAAACCCTGGCTTCAGGAAAATTATTCGTTCCAAGAATGAATAATTATTATGGTGATAGAACTCTTAAAAAACGAATCCCTTACTTATTTAATAGTCTTCCCGAAATTATTAGACGAGAAAGCAATAAAACAATTTCTGTATACTTTTAAAATACCACTACCTATCATTGTCAATATAATATCAATAAATTCTAATGTGATATACCTACCTATTAAGAGAGACTGCCAATCCCACAGTCAAACTGTTGACACAGTTTTGTGGGACAATGTATTTAGCTTTAAGTACTTTGTGTGTGCTTATTAATAAAAATTAAAAATAATAATAATGCTGCATATCTTTTAAACGAGCCTAAGTCTAATAACATACCAAACCACATTCGTAACGAGCAGTGAAATTACCAGTATATCGGGTGGTGTGGGCTGTATTTACCTATTAATTAAGCCTGTGTGGTGCGTTTGCTTCCTACTTAACGCGCGTGCATGGAATGGACCAGTCCACCCACTGTACGGTGTTCTGTTGACGGTTGTGGTGAGACGGCCGTAAAACACGCGATTACAATATTATAAACCACTACTTCTAAAAATTACGAACTCTCATACAAACTTTCATATTTTATGTAACCTGTTTATGTGTGGATATTTAAAAACATGTATTATAATGCTGAAAAGTGGTTATTTCCAGGAATGGAACAGGTATTCTATTTTTATTCCAGAACTTTTTTTATTCTTAAATCGTATCGTGGTAAGCACCGAGAAACGATTTTTGACCTTCGTACCTATATTAAAAACTCCTATGCAAAAATTTATGCTTCTAGACCGACCCGTTTAAGCTGTGCCTTTTTGTCTGTAAGTCTTAGAGTTTTATGAAGTAGAATTGACACATGTCAAATGAGACATGTGATAATGTAATAGATATTTTGAGGACGTGTAATGCGATAAATTAAAATGATTTTGGGGCACGGCAGTGCTACCGCCAAATCCAGGCGCTAGCTGCCTTATCGGACAGACGTGTTCAGTTGTGTATTGTTCATTATTGCTGGTTGCTTTTTCAGTTTTCGTTTTTATATCTCAATTTGAAGCTATACTTTTTAGACTATATGAACCACAATTGTTGAACGTGATTATCCTCACGCTTTTTTCAGGGCTTCATTTATAAGTGGACTTTTTTGTTACACTACGCTAAAGCAGACTGCGACTTAATACTATTTGCATGGTGCCCATGCAAATAGAGATACTTAGACAGGTCCTCATAGCGTTAATTAATATGCTTACATTTAATTTATAAACGAGATTGGCTAATAGAACATAGTTAAAATGAAATACAAGCAGACGATTCATCTGATGGTAAATTTCCAAAAAAATCATTGCCAAACGACATCTCTGCAACACCAGAGGAGAGAAGTCACTGATACGCTACTGACCTTTGACAAATCCGTTAACATGATTTTTGAATTTCATGCCATAGCTAAAATAAAAAAAAAAGGTTTACTCTTAACTCTTTGCTGAGCTAATGCGTGTAAAAAAACTCACATAAACGTCTTATTTTAGTTATAGGACGAACCAACAATAGACAGTATACACAACAGTAGATTCCAATAGAACGTGTAATTATTTGCTCAGTGGATTAAACGTGTCGGCCATTAGCCGTGTGCATGATCATAGTGCATTAATGAAATGTTTACTTTGTATACTAGGAGGCGACTGGGGCGGCGTTGTTCGATTGAATCTTGTTTTTTTTCCTTTCCATTGGAAACGTCGAAAAACCCTTTCTTAGTGGGTAGCTACATTGTATCAGGAACCTACCTGAAAGATTTCAAGTTTCTACGTCCCGAGATTTCGTGATGAGTGAGAGACTCAGTGAGTCAGTGGGAATTCGCTTTAATATTTTTAGGTTTTATCCATAGAAGCTATATCAGCTTGTATTATTAGGTTGTATTATGTAATTCATTGTAAAATATTGTGCTTCAATTGCTTGTAATATTTCTTGAAATTTATCGATACTGATGATATCGATTTTCAATCCAAGACACTTCGCTTTGCAGTATAATATTCAGAACAAATGGGCCGTATGGTCACATATAATAGCCGCGAAATAACACAATCAAGTACAATCTTGACCGCAAGTATTTTCAGTTAAAGTGAACGTGACCTTGGTAATGAGACTTGCCTATACAGTTTATGATTTGAGAAAAGTTACGATACTATCGCAATAAATGACGTCAGTAAGAACAAAAATTTTGATTAACATTGTTTTGACCTCAAAAATGGTTTTTTAGAAATTACATATAAATAAGTACTTATAAGTCGTGTTTAAAGTAAAAATTTTGAAAAAAAAAAAGTTTAAAAGCAGACTTTTGGTATTTTTTTATAGGATTTAACTAAAAAATTTGTAGGTAAATATGAACATTATCAGTCAAACACCGTGCGGTTTCAATGCGCTACAGAACAATTAAAAATCAATTGTGTCTCATTTTCTTGGCTTAAGAAGATTGACTATGATGACAAATGCCTAAACGTGTAGGTAGATGGTCCTATAGAAGTTTTTACAGATCATTGACCTCTGATTGGCTTGTCACGATCCGATCGATGTACGAATTCTTGACTAACCGGCAAATGCTTTTTGCGCATAACTGTACTTTCGCTTGGACAGTCACTGGTGAAAAAATCTGATATTTCGATTTTTATCTGTATTTTGCCTCCGCCGATGGTATCACTTAAAATATAGGTAACCGTTGAAGAAAATAAGTATTTCACAAATCACTCGGTTCCGTAGTTTAGGTACCTACAGTCAACAAAGTTGTAAGGGTTACATGGCCAGTAACTAAGAATTCATTTTTCTGGGGAAGTCATAAATAAATCTTATTGATTAATGTTTATTTCGAAAGGTATCTTTGATCCCTATAATTTACCAAAAAAATACTATAAATACATTTAAGGCTTTAAGAGAAAAGTGAATCTTAATTTTTGGCCATGTAACACTAACAACTTTGTTGACTGTACTACAACTAAAATGAATACATAAAAACCTATTTTTTTTTTAAATTTTCCGCTAACAATTGAAAAAGTCTATCAAATTTACGATATCTACTTAACCGAATTACGACAAAACACAAATTTAATTACAAAGAACAAACCAGTAGATTATAAAACATCGAAATTCTTGTAATTAACAAAAAATAAAGAAATACAAAACTTCCGTGTCTCGTAACCCGTAATAATGCGTTTGTTAAAAAATTGCTTCAAAGAATTTTCTGCGCGGCTGTGCACGAGGCAGCTAAGTCGACTGTTGACGTAATAATTTTAACGGTCCATCATGACATGAATACAAGCATTTAGGTAAGGTTCTGTAGTAAATCAAAATTCTCTACACTTTGGTCGCAAATAATCATAATCTCAAATAATAATAGTAGTAGAGCAGTGATAGCCTTTACGGTTAAAGAACCGGCCGAAAATCAGTGAGGCTCGGGTTCGAACCCTGGCATGTACCAATGAGTTTTTCAAAAACTACCTACATATTTATCACTAGCTCGACGGTGAAGGAAAACATCGTGAGGAAACCTGCAGGTCTCAGAAATAATTCTGAGACATGTGTAAATAGACCCGGTCCGGTGATTGGCTCACCACCTATATCACGTTTAAGGGTCCAATGTATCTCGTGAAATGTGGGTATATCCAGTAATGGAATACCTCTGCCTTCCCCCCTCGGGGATGAAAGGCGTGATATTATTATTATTATTTAAATAATACCGTTCGTAATTGGTCCCAGTCTAAGTAGTATATGATGAAGTGTTATGTATGTGAATGTGGAGTTACAAAACACTGTTTCGGTGCTGTCATTATTACTCGTATTATCTTGACAAATCCTACCTCCTAGCTAAGTAGTCCAAGTTGCTAGGATAAAAGAAGAAAATGTCCCCGAGATTGAAGCTATCCCCCTAATTTAAAGAAGTAGGTATGTTTGAACGGCTTAGATTACAAAACAATCATAATAAAAACAATATTCCTAAAGAATTAACTATTACTTCTATTAACTGGCAGATAATGTTCCGAAAATCCCTTGTTATTGCCTACTTACTCAGCGGTGTCAGCTGTGCGTGCACAGGAGATAAAATAAACATATTTGTTGTAGCTTAATTACGATAAATCGCAAGTAGCTAGGTCCAGAATTAACTATTCTTGCCAATGAAATTTCGATGTCATCTGAGATCACGATTCTACCAATTTTCCGCCGTTTTTGCGACGTCTGGGATATTTGAAATTAATTTTCTTTCATCGTTAAATTTGAGTTGAACAAATTGCTTTTTGGTCTTATAATATCTACTCTTGAGGTGTGTTTACATTAAGTTCACAGAATACTGGAAATAAAAAGTTTACTGCGTGCTATTGGTATGGAGTGTGAAGTTGTGAAAGCTTTATAGCACAATTCTCTTCACTTTTAATTATGTAAACATATCTTGGAAGTCTCATTTAATCCTCTTCTAATTATCATATAGCCTTAAAACATTGAAATTGTATATAGTTTGGATGATAATACAATAATTGAGTAGCAATGAGCTGATCTGATGATGAAGCCAGGAGGTGGATGATGGAACCACTCAATGTTTCCTCGTAAGCCCCACGAATTTGGGCTCTTAATTTTGTACAAGCTTTAGAATTATTTATATAATGGAACAAGATGACCATTCCAAACATCTTGTAACTCTGCTAAAACGATTAAAATTATTTACAAAGCTAAAATTATGTGATTTTAAAATGGCGTTACATAACAAATAATTACAACTGATTAAAACGTAATTCCATTGTTAGAACAGCAAATGGAGTAACAAGGTTGAGACCTTTTCTCACTAAGCGGGTAGTATGGACACAATAGATCGCTCACTGCATAATATTGACTTAGATAATTGTGACCCTGAAAGTAAGTGGAGACAAGTATTTTATTATTCCAAATTGTTATCATATTATTATCACTTAAATCTATAGGTAAGAGGAATAAACATACTAGCCTGCAAATACTGTTAGTAAAAGTGAAGTGAATTTTTTAAGTAGCGAAAATGTTATTGTACCTACTCTTTGCCTCTAGGATACCAATTGGTGTTAAGTTTTACACAAAACTCCGTAACCAATGATCTAGCTCTATTTGTACTATTGTCCGCTTGTGATGTAATCCGCTATATAATGATGTCCCTGTTTCGATTTCTGGCTAGATCATGTACCTAGTACCAATGAGTTCTTCAAAAACTTTCTTTTACCACTTGTCACCCTTAGCGATTTGAAAAGAATGTATGTTTGTTTATTACGTAATCGATATTTATATATTTATAATATTTTAACTTTACGCTCCGTCTAGAGAAAATGAGATACAGCTTCATTTTCGTAAAGCGGCGTCCATCACTTCCGCTTCGTTTTCCAAAACAAACTTAAATAAATCTAATTATTGAATTGGTCACAAAATAAGAAAACAAGCTTACCTTATAAGGACATCATAGTACGACGGAAGTACCTGAAACTAATACAATACAGTTTAAGAGATGGTTGTAGGGGGTCGTCCATTAACCACGAGAGGCTCGTAATTGGAGGGTAGTGGTTCGAAAAAAATCACGAAATATCACATGGAGGGGGGGAGTGTAATGATATATGGGACTAAATCTCAATTAAGGGAGTGCTTTCGAAATGCACTTTAGTGGGAATTTTTCGCTAAAACTTAACATGGGAGACTCTTTTGGGTTGCTTTAGTAGCATTTAGAGTGGGCCAGCCGATTTAATCATAAATAAAGGAAATATACGCATTTAAAAAAATACGGAATACTGACTTTCGGAATGCTCTAAATTCTAATCCAAAAAATAGACAAAATACAATAAACGAATGAAGCAAAAGTTGATCCAGAATGTAACAAAAACAATAATAAGAAGATAATCTGACAGTTAGAACATTATTTCAGTGATTTATTTGTCAGTATTCCACCAGCTTTCATCAGTATTCCGTAAATCGTCAGTATTCCGTCAGCCAGAATAACGGAATACTGACTATTATTGACGTGGAATACTGATGAAACTGTGGATTTTTGGCTAAAAACGGGTATTTAAAGTATTTTAG